>CM077822.1:28975526-30175526 GCA_039720395.1 Liquidambar formosana
TTCCTTCCTTCAAGCCTTCAAGCCCAACTCCAGCCCTCCTTTAAGCTTTCTCTCACACTCTCTCACCAAAGTTTAGGTTAAAACTACCTTAAGATGGCTGCCATAGCTCCAGTCTCACACATGCCTCACTTCAGAAATTGCCTCCCTAATTGCTGAAGTATAACGGGGTATTTATAGGGATTGAGGGGAAACCCTCAATGGTTGGGATATTAAAACCCTAGGGATTGATCCAAGGGCTTTAGAGGTTACCTTGGGGCTCAAGTAGGTCAAAAAGGGCTTGAAATTAGGGTTAAATGGAGGCTGGAGGCGAGCAAAATCGAGAGAGAAAAGAGGGAGGGAGCCGCGTCAAAGCTCAAAATAGGAAAGTGGTCTGGGTGACCACCTGGGGCTGGGCGGCTAGCAGCCTGGGCCCAGGCGGCTAGCCGCCCAGGCCTGGGTGGCACCCGGCCTTGTCAGCTTTGCCCATATTTGACCCTTTCGGCTTCCAAATGTGTTTCAGGGTTCAAATTAACTCCAATTTTGACGCAACGAAAGCCAAAACGACCGGTTTCGAAGGGGAAATGTAATTGAGTCACTTGAGGGCAAGAAACCCTATCCCTGGCTGCATGGTTGAGTCTACAAAGGTGGTTAACCGCTATGCCTCACCATCACTTAGCTTAGGTATGCACATAGGGTCGCACGATGCTTTCCAATTCGAAATTCGACTTCCTAAACACATTTGGGGATGAAATTAAGACTAATCAAGGTCACATGATAGTACATGGAGTGAAAATCATGAGCCAATTCGGGCTAACCGAAGTAGGTCTCTTAACCAACCTGAGCCTTGTTGAGCCTTCTAATCCCGAACCATCAATTCATCAAATTGAACCCAAATACCTCAAATGCAACCATATGAACTCCAATTGGCAACGGAGATCATTTCAAGGTCAAATGGAAAGTTTTGTGACCAAAGAAGATTATGCCCCTCAAGTCACAAAAGTTTCTATTAACCCTCGAGATCAACTCCAAATCGAACCAAATTCATACACATCATCCTTAGGAATCCAAAAACTCAATGCAAAAGACTAGACTCAAAAAGGAACAAAATGACTCATGCAATGACGAACCCTAGCTAAGGTGACAGGTGGCAAAAATGGGGTGTGACACACGTGCCAACGGATAGATCGCCATGAGGTGTGGTACAGCATACCAAGCCATTCGTCAGGAGAGGCATCTGGCGAGAATTCAGGAACACGTAGACGGAAGTGCTGAGGCCCATAGTTTGCAACACTAGGAGGTGGCAAGAGGTTTAACCTCTTTAGCAACCACATGAAGAAGGAGGGGGCTGCCCTCAAAGTTCGCCTCAAACCGATCCTATACCTTGTCTAGGCCCTTGAGAGTTTCCGACATAGAACCATTGGAATTATGTGTTCGGGACTTGAAAGAGGAGTTTACAAGCTCACAATTTTAATTGTGACAACAACATACCATTGGTGATGAGAAACCACCCAATCAAGCAAAGCAACTAAGGCGTGCTGACACGGTCGAGACAAAGGCAGCCCACATGACTGCCAAGGGGCAGGAAAGACTTGCTATCTTATTCAAATCTACCATGTTATCTTTTATAAAGGGTCATAGCATCGTGGGTAGAAGAAATGTAACCTTGCCGAGGTATGGAAGGATAAGGGCCCTGACGGTTGCACTCCGAACAGCGCGCAAAATTCCTCATGGGTGGGGCAAATTTCATTGCGATGGAAACGAAAACATGAAGTTCAGGATCCCAAAAAGTATGTAGAAGCATAGAGCATAGTCCAATTTACCTTGACTTTAGCAAAGGAATAGAGCGCGTCCAAGCCATAACCTTGAAAACCTTTTTGTCTTCCTTACTCAGATTGCTGAAGCAATGTGTCAAAAAGCTATCAAAAGTCTCCATGAATTGATGTTAAATGAATAATAATGGTTTATGAACATGTGGGGGTGGTTTTATAGGCCTTTAGGCTCAAATTGAGTCCTAGAAGGCTTAGAAGTTGAAAAAGCATCAAAAAAGTCACAAAACGCATAAACAGCAAAAGCGCTCGGGAGACCCGTTGAGGCCAACTGGTCCAACCGGTTGGGCCCAACCGGTCACCCGAGGCCGTTTTTCCTGATTCCCTGTTTTGACCACTTTTGATCCCCGTATGCTCCGGAAGGCCAATTTTGACCATTTTGAGCCCAAATTGACTCAAATTTGTGTTAAGAGTCATGAGATTCAACCAACAAGAGATAGATATCATAATTCAAAGGTGGGGAATGCATGAACTTGGTTTTAAAAGAAAGAACTTGAAAGATAACATAAATGCCCACATAGGCTTAATACAAGGATTTCACAAGTTAAGAGTTTCTAGATACTTAAATTGAGTTTCCTAAACTTAAAATAAGTGTCTTCAACGCTTCCTTGGTGGTTTCCTTCTCTTGCTTGGCCCTGCTTCTTCTGTTGGTGGAGGAGGTGGTGGAGCTGCAGTTGGGTTGTACTGAGGGAAGGAATCAATCTACAAGTTTCCAAGAAAATAAATGATGTGAGTACCACTTTTTAAAGGAGAAAACCAAAGATTTTCAAAAATTTTTGATTTGAGCTATTCTTACTGGGTGTGAGTGTTCGCGCCGCTCTATACGCCTCTTGCCCTCGATAGGCTTAGGCTCGTCCTCATCATGTCCCTCCTCAAGCTGACATTGAGATTGATCCATTCTTGTGTATACCTGGCGGGTTTCTGTGAAGAGAAATTGGGTAAGAAGTGCCTAAATGAATAGTTGGGGATTAAGAGAATCAAGTCACCTTGAAACTTACAGTCTCATATCTAGGATCTATCTGAGGAACCTCATCCATCATGGGAGGTGCTATAGTCGTAGGCACGATGTCACCTCCTTGGCACAGATCAATGGACCACCTAGGCCGTGGCAAAGGGGGCAGTGCGTCCCTATCCATGCCCTCATCATCACTATCCATATGCACCCCTGACACGCCCGAGGTTGAACCCACTGTGGAATGGTGACCACGAGCTCGCCGTCCCTGAAAAGAGTTGCACATAGTCAGCTAGGAAACACTTGTAAAGCATGTATGAGGTTGAGTATGTACTTACCCCCACGGGTGGAACTCCTACAACCCTAGGAGGCATTAGATACCTCCTACAGAAACTCTCGTAGTTCCCATTCGGAACTATGAAGTCAATCGCATCCTTGCCTCGTATAGCTTTGATCAATTCACGCCCCTGTAAGGAGTTGGCATGTCTCACGCTCTCAGGTGGTGCCATAGGAACTACAGCTGCATTGATGTTGCCTTTTACTTGTCGCCAAACTCGCTCCCCAAGGTACCAGTAGCGACCCATAGGACCTTCTAGGAGGATCCATTTTTTTGTCATGTCGACACACCTGTGGCATTGCTCCTCAAGGGCATATTTCCATTGTGCCCATGGATCCCAGTCCACCTAATTCATGAGTTGGTGTTAAGAAAAAGAATTGAAAGAAGATAGAATTCAAAAAAATAAAAGTTTTAGAGATTACCTTGTCAGCAGTAATGCAAGCTAGGAATGCCCTAGCATGGGATAGTCGTGTTTATTATCCACCGAGTCACACCTATTGTCGATGTGATAATTGGACATCATAGGCCAAGAGGGATCATTGTCAATAAGAGCGGGACGCTCAAACCCCAAGTACTCGTAGTACCAAATCTGTTTTCAAAAAGAAAATGAATTTCAAAAGAAAATGATCATGTGTACTCATTGCAAATATTGTAAGAAAGGAAGCTTGTAGGTTTATTTACTGCCCAGATAAAGGACATCCCGCAGTGATTGGTGCTCACCCACGCGATCAGTCACTCATGGACCTATACAATACAGCAAGAGCAGCGTTACCCCAGTTGTAGCCGCCCATCTCCCAAACATCCTCCATGCAAGCGAGGTGCCCCAAAGGAGCAACATCGCCAGAGCTAGCAAAGAATATGCTAGACAACATATATAGCATAAAAGCTCGGGCAAGACAAGATGGATCAGCGTTATCCTCTTCTCTTGATCACCAAAATGAATCTTTAGCCAAGTTCTGCGCACTCCACCCCTTTGAACGGGTACTATGGTCCCGAGTTGTTCCAAGAGATAATGGGGATCCCCGTGGCATTCTCATAATAAGATAATCTCCGCCCACCTAGGCGAAGTCCTGTGATGACAGTAAAATCCGTTGGGGTAAGAGTCATTTCCCCAAAACTGAAGTGAAAAGTGTTAGTGGTGTCCCACCACAACTCAGTGAGGGCTAACAAAGCTTGTCTGTCCCTCTGCTCCACCCACAAAGCATTCAGGAAGTCTCCAAAACCCGCATTAATTATAATCTTCTGGGTTTCCAGTTGCCGTGTGGCAATTTTGTGCCACCACTCAATGACTCCTCCAAGGGCATGCCTTGTCCTGTCCTCAAAGTTTGGCTACAAAGAATAAAGGAAATCATGGAAATTGTTATTTGAGTATTTGCTATGCTTAATGGATAAATCAAGAATGCTTAAATTCATGGGTTTTCAAGTTTTCAAAAAAGTTTACACATGTGAAAAGAAAGTTTTTTGCAAAGGAAAGTGTTTCAAAAATCAAAGGTTAACATTCAAGAGAATACCCATGAGTTTTCCTTTGGGGTTGGTTAAAGCACTTGAAAGAAAGAGAAGAATTTTATCAAATACTTAGTAGGCATTGTCATGGCTACAAAGTTTTTACAAAGAAAAGTATTTCAAAAATCATAGGTTGATATTCTAGGGAATGCCCTTAAGTTTTCCTTTGATTTTCCAAAGTATTTGAAAGCAAAATGGTTTTATTTGGTAGGCATTGTTATGGCTACAAAGTATTTATAAAGGAAAAATGCTCCAAAATTCATGGTTTGGCATCCCAAGAGAAAACCTTTGAGTTTCCCTTTGGTTTTCTAAGGTATTTGAAAGAAAAAAAGAGTAATTTTATTCTCTTGAGAATTTTATCATGCACTTGGTAGGCATAGTTATGCCTACATAGTTTTTGTAAAGGAAAAGACCTTTGATGTTTTGTTTAAAAACTTGGAGCATTTGAAAAGAAAAAGAATGATTTTACTCTCTTGAGAATTTTATCAAGCACTTGGTAGGCATAGTTATGCCCACATGATTTTTGTAAAGAAAAATGTTTTTAAAACTCATGGGTAAACCTCTTAGAGAATACCTTTGATGTTTTGTTTAAGAACTTGGAGTATTTGAAAAGAAAAAGAATGATTTTATTCTCTTGAGAATTTTATCAAATACTTGGTAGGCATAGTTATGCCCACATGATTTTTGCGAGGAAAAATGCTTTTTAAACTCATGGGTAAACTCCTTGGAAAATATCTTTGATAGTTTGTTTAAGAACTTTGAGCATTTGAAAGCAAAAAGAATGATTTTATTCTCTTGGGAATTTTATCAAACACTTAGTGGGCATAGTTATGCCTACAAGGTTTTTTTGTAAAGAAAAGAACTTCAAAATTCATGAGTTAGCATTCTAGAGAATGCTCTTGAGTTCACTTTTGATTATCTTGACTATTTGAAAGCAAAAGAAAGATTTTATTCTTTTGGGAATTTATCAAACACTTGGTGGGCATAGTTATGCCTATGTTGGAAAATGAGGTCTTTGTATATGGAAAACTCTCAAGAATTGTCAAAATAGCAAGAACTCAATGCATTCCATTCATAAGAATAGCAAATATTTGAAAAGAAACAATGAAATGAAAGAATAAGAATGAACTTGAAGGAGCTGGGAATTATCTTACCTCATTCATGGAATGGATGTAGGAGAGATGATTGTTGGGTTCCAAGAGCAAGCTATCCGGTTGATCTTCATAATGAGGTGCTTTGTATGTTTTCTTGAGGAAGTGATGTGGATATTTTGCATCGGAGTATTTATTTGATGAAGAACTCATGTTGGGTGTTCTTGAAAAAAATGGGTTTGATTTGAAAAAGTAAGTTGGGAAGGATGATTTGATGAATCAAAGGTTGTTTTGATTCCTTGAAAGTGATGTTGTTGGTGTTTAATCACCACAATGATTCAAGTTTAATGCCAAAGTTTTGGTATTTTGGAGTTGGGAATGTTGGGTTTTGGGTTTCTAGAGAGAGAAGCTCTCAAAAACAAGCAAAGAAGAATGAATAAATGAGGGAAGATGCAAGGCTTTATAGCCAAAACATCAAAAATTTGTAGCAGAAAAATGTGCTCTCGGGTGACCGGTTGGCCCCAACCGGTCCAACCGGTCCCCCAACCCGGTTTTGCATTTTGTGCATTTTTCGCACAATTTCGCTTAACCGGGCCCCTTTTCGCTTGATTTTTTGATGAAATCTCTCTTGAAAAGCCTAGAACCTGATGTGAATGATTTGAAATGAATGAAATGATGAGTGATTAGTCACTAATTGAATTATTAGTGCACTCATGGTGATATTTGCAAGCCCACTTTGACATTTGCTTGGTTAAAAGGCTTTATCTTTGGATGATGGAAGGATGATGCTTATGATATTTGTTTGGAACCATGGAATTTTATATTCCTTGATTTCTTGTGATTGAATTGCTAATGCTATTTATTTCTTGAGGAAATTATAGCACGTTGGGATTGATTGAGTGTTCTTGCTTATTTTTAATCCTCGGGTTAAAATAAAACTTTGTTGATTGGATGATGAGTTGATTGAATGCTTGAGATGCTTTGTAAGGATCATGAAATTGTTATTTCTTGATTCTTTGTCATGAATTGACATTGATATTAATTTCTTGAGGAGATTATAGCATAATTAGAGTGTGTGCCTTGCTTAATTTTTAACAAAGATTGTTAAAATAAAGCCTATGATTGCTTGATTGGAATTGGTTTTGGAAGTATGTTTAAATGACTCTTTGAGTCACATACATGGATGTTTTGCATTGCTATTAATTTCTTGAGGGAAATATAGCACAATTGGAATATTTGATTCGCTTAATTTTAACAAAGATTGTTAAAATAAAGCTTGTCATTGCTTGGATAGAAGTGTTTGTGATAGTATGTTTAAATGACTCTTTAAGTCACATACATGAATTGCTTTGCATTGCTATTTATTTCTTGAGGAAATTATAGCACAATGAATGGATTGCCCTCACTTGATTTTAACAAAGTTGTTAAAATTAAAGTTTCATGATTTTGTTTAGTAAGCATGGTGTGTTTAAATGACTCTGGTAGTCACACACAAACCCCCTATCTTGTGCGTGTCCTCATTAGAAAGAATGAGCATACATTATGGAAGCATATGTGTTCCTATTAGAAAGAATAGGCATATGAGAGCATGGTGTGTTTAAACGACTCTTGTAGTCACACAAAAACCCCTATCTTGTGCGTGTCCTCATTAGAAAGAATGAGCGTACATTATGGAAGCATATGTGTTCCTATTAGAAAGAATAGGCATATGAGAGTATAGTGTGTTTAAATGATCCTTGTGGTCACACACGCCCCCTATATTGTGCGTGTCCTCATTATAAAGAATTAGTGTACATTATAGAAGCATATGTTCCCTATTAGAAAGAATAGGCATATGAGAGTACCGTGTGTTTAAATGACCTTCATAGTCACACAGAAACCCCCCCCTATTTTGTACAAGTGTACATTATAGCAGTCATGAACATCCTCAGTCACTACTACAATAATAGAATAAGATCACAGTTGGATAAATAAAAAGATCACGGTTTTAAATCAAACCGTGATAATATGTGTGGCCAAAAAATTTGATCACCGTTTCAAGAAAAAATGTGATCTTTTAAAGAGTTTTAATCTCATTTTTTTAAAAACCGTGGTCATAGGCCAATGTGATAGATCATGGTTTTAAATGAAACCGTGTTCTTTATAGAAAGAATTTTTTTTGAGTTCCTCTTCCAACGAAAATAAAGTGCCTTTTTTTTCATCCACAGTCCCGCAAACCCCGACCCACTCTCTCCATTCTCCCATCTCTCGAGCCCTAACCCTCCTCTCAACAAACACGCAAGCCACATAGCGGCGACGTTGCTGCTAAGCCTCTATTCACGATGCCGCCGTATAGCTGACTGTGTTCGCTGTCGCAATCAGAAGAGGAGGGGGCGACGCTATCATACAGACGGCGGTGCTCGTTGTCACAATAAAAACCTCTGTATTTCATCTTGTGGGTGCGACACGCATTGCATGATTTAGGGCAACATTAGCAACGCCTTTAAGTTCTCTAACAGAGGGCATCTTCTTCTCATGAACAGGGGTTAGGGTTAGGGGCATCCTCTATTTTCAATAATTCTTGGGTTCGATACAATTTCTCTGGTTACTGTATAAGATGGATTTGGTATTTGGTTACAAGGTAACCCCCCTCTCTCTCTAATTTTCATTCGTTTTGTTATTTCTCATGAGCTTTTTCGCTGTGTTTGTACAGTCAATTACAACTACTATATATATGAAATTGGTAAGAGCTGTAATAGAGCCAGTCCATGTGTTTCCAGAGATACATCGTTGAATTGATAGAGTTGAGAGTTTATTATGGGCCTTCATAGGTTTTAAGGGATTACCCTTGATTTGAAATTCTCATGATCTTTTCTGCTGTGTATTTTTTACTTTAAAATTACTTTATGATTGTTTTTTTAAATGATTTGAGCTTTAATGAAGTCAATTCGTGGGTATTGAATTGATAGTGGTGAGAGTTTATTTTGGGCTTCATAGGTTTTAAGGGATTACCCATCATTGATTTGAAATTCTTATAAGCCCTTTTGCTGTGTATTTTTTGGTGTAAAATTACTTTATAATTGTTTTTTACATGATTTGAGCTGTAATGAAGCTAGTTCATGGGTGTTGAGAGAAAACCCACCTGGATCCGTTTGTATTTGGTGGGCTTCAAATTAACCTCAGGGTAAGAGTTGGAAGATTCAAGGCAGTGGAGGTAGAATAGGTTCAGTTTGTTTCAAAGTTATATAATTTTGAAATTTTTTGTGTCCCTTGAATAAAACTCTCACGGATTTAATTTTTTTATGAGCTCTCTATCTGTATATTGGTTGTGTAAAATAACTTTTTTTAATTTTTAATTGATACAAACAGTAATAAAGTCAGTTCATGCCTTTTAAGAGATTACCCCGATGCTGATTTGATGTTCTTTTGGTCTACCTTTCTGTTTATTTTGTACTAATTGATTTTTAAAGGAAGGCAGTCATTGATTTGTTTATATGGCGAATGTTTAGATTTGTATTTGTTAATTGTAATAATAACTTCTATTAGGGATTTTGTAATTTGAACTGTAATGGAGCTGATATGTGGGATTTAGAAAATATTTAGACCTGGATTTGTTATGAAAAAGAGTTTTTAAGGTGTGTTTTTGTGCTATAAATTTGTACTAGAGGGGACTCATGCTTGAATGGTCTTTACATTTTCATGATGTTTGGTTATACAACAGTGGGAACATTGAGTGATGATCCAATCTGTGAATGGATTATCTCGGAAGGAAAGGCAACACAGATTAAAAGAATTACTTCTATTAGGGGTGGTTGCATCAATCTTGCCAATCGTTATGACACTGACGTTGGTTCTTTTTTTGTCAAAACAAACAGGTTTAGAATTTCTTATTCCAAATGGTTTAATTTCAATATTTTGACTCTCTGAAGAATTGCACAATTACTTTGATTTTGTGTGGATTTCCCGTATCATTTAATATTCAAATTCTTATATTTCTTTTATGTCAGAGGAAGAAAAGATTTCATGCTGTTGTAAAACTCAATCAGGAGTATAAGACAAGAAATGTTTGAGGTGGAGGCTCTAGGTTTGGGTGCTATGTATGAGGATAAAAACCATGTTTTTTAATTATTGCCATTTCTTCTTTGAATTACCTAAATAATCAATTGCGGGTCATTTGAAAACAACCATCACAATTCATATGTCCAGAACTTTACTTGCCATTCTTCTAGCCTTTTATTTATTTATTTGTTCATTATAGCAAATGTAGTTTATTGTTCTCATTGACAAGTGAATTTTTTTTTGGGTTCATCCTGGGAATGATATCACATCTTCGCTGGAAAAAGGAAGCACTAGGTAAAACCTTAAAGAGTTGGAAGATCACATTATAGCAGCTAGCGGGGTCATCAATTTCCTACCTTTCACTCCCTATTTCTTCCTATAAACATCAAACCAAGCATCATGGATAAGGCATTGCTGGGCAACCTGCCCTACATGGTTATCTCTGCCCTCTTAAGACAACTAGCAGGACCACATTCTCTTGATCTCTTTCCCACCCGACCTGGAAAAGTAACCTTTTTTTTTTTAATTTTTATAACAAGTGTCACGTTGTTAAGGCTTCCAGCTAGATTCAACCTTTATCTTCAATCCCTTCACCATTGCCAAGTCAAGGGAATATAAAAAGATGTAATCAATGGAATATATAATGCAGATTGGGTGTTCTTATTTATAAACTTATATTCTACAAATAGTAGGTTGAAATGGTTAGTGATTTTGATTCTTTGATTTTTCAGAACTTCAACCCCAATCCCTATTTTGAAGATACAAAGCTTACAAGAACCTTCACCTTCCTTGATGAAGGAACAACAAAAATTACTGCGAAAGAGGGCATGGTGAAGCCTTTTGTCTTTACACTTTTAGGCACATATAACTTGTCATATTGTTTTGATATTATGTTGCCTATTTTGTTTGGACTGCTGCATTTGAATGTCTATTTGTGTGCTCTTTGTTTTATTCTGTGTTCAAGATTTCTCAGGTGGGAATGACTGCATGTCTCTTCTTTTATGTAGATGTATTGTTTGATGTTTTACCTTAGAGATGGCTATCATGATGGGTAGGGTGCTTTATTTGTAACATCTTTCTATGTGGGTTGGAAGGTCAATTTTCATTTTTTTTTTTTAAGGATTGAAGCTTCGTGTTAGAGGTTTGAGGCACAGGGAGGAAGGCTTGGACTAAAGTGATTGCACGAACAACTGATTTTGCCAGACAAAAGATGGCAGGGATTGAAGATTCGAGTGATGCGTTGTTCAAGGAAGCACTTCTGCAATATATCATGGCATGTAGTTGCCCTTAAGGTTAGTAGATTTTAGCCTTCCATATATTCTAGTAGAATGACTAATATACCTTTTTGTTTTAGCTTTGGGGGTATGTTCAATAAAGAGTGTCTAGCCTTCTGTGATAGGGGATTGGGGGATTCACTTGAGGCCATGTTTGGACTTTCTATGAAAATTTAATGGCCCCATTATGTTTAACTGTCACATAGCATTTGAATTTATGGGGCCATTAAAGAAAATTGGTGACATCGCTACAAATAATGGTATGGGAACAGTTTTAGATCTCATAAAATGCAACGCAAAATGCAAGCATTGCATTTTATACAACTATATACTATTAATTATGACGATGGACGTGGCTTCCATTTACTAAGGTGACCCATTTAAAATGATTGAGTTGTATAGAATATAATATACCGACAAATGGAGCATAATAAGAAAAATGGGATGTCCAAGCATTCCTTAAAATCATTAAATCTTAAAGGCTCATTTAGAATAGCAGTGTATCACTTATAAAAAGCTTGATTTGCATTTTTTATATCCTTCCTACAAAATGTTGAGGGTATTTTATAGATGAAAGGATGGGATGGGATTGGGTTTGAATCATAAAACTTTTGAATTATGAGTTGATCTTTTTAATTTCGATTACTTTTTACATATGTATAATATACTTATATTCTTTTCAGGTATGCAGTGGATTAAAGTTTTAACCTCTATCAAGTGGCGTAGGGATGTCAATGAATTGGATACAATGAAGACCTAACAAAAACTGAGTTAATCTAATTGTATATATGGTTATCTGATTTTTCAATCCTATTACATTTGGCAAGATTTGAGCTAATTGTATATATAGTTATTTAATTGTATAAAGATTAGGTTTGATTTACAATGTTTGAATTGTGATTGCATGATGAGTTCAATAGTTGAAATGTGATTGTAAGAACAGCAACAGGTTCCACCTATCAAAAGCAATACTGGTTCTCAAATAAAAAATTAATTTTTTTTTAAAAAATAAAAGAGAATAGATCACGGTTTTTCACCGTGATCTTTTCCAAGAAAAGATCACATTTTTGGTAAAAAAAACCATGATCTTTTCTATGAAAAAGATCACACTTTTGTAAAAAACCGTGATCTTTAATTCGAAAAGATCATGGTTAAAAATCGTGATCTAATGTTGGTACTTTAGATCACACCTTAATAGATCACGGTTTTTTCTTTAATAAATCATGGTTTTTAACCGTGATAAAAAGTAATAGATCATGGTTTTTTACTGTGATCTATTTAGATTATTGTAGTAGTGAGTAGTCACTGTTGAAGTTCAAGCTTTGGTTCATTGCCCTTTTCTTGTGAAAATGAGCTGTCTTTTCTAACATTGGTGTCGCTTGCAAAGCAAACTCCACCAATGAGGGGCATTTGTAGACACCCCATTTTCACCCCTATGAGATCATGATAGTATTTGGATAGGTTTAGAAGCATCTAGGAGTCCCTAAGCCTTAAAGGACAATTTTGCCCTTTTAAGCCTTAGGAGAATAGGTCATCATTGCATGCACATTTTTGTCTCTTTGTTGAGTCCCATCACTTGCATTTAGTTTCTAGGATCATTTTGGATATGTGTGTCAAATTTGGTTCAATTTCAGATAGGTTTGGATAGTTAATTAGAACTTTTGCGACTTGAAGGGCAATTTCGTCTTTTACTTCGTATATTTTCCAATTGACTTCCAAATTTGCTCCGGAGTGTTCCATTGACCTTAGAATGATGAAATGAGTCTAATTGAAGTGCCAATTTAATTTATCGATAGGTTTGAGATTGGTTCACCACATTACCCTATACTTAATTGACCTTTTTTCGGGTAATCGCCTCATGAAAACCCAGCCACCTGACCGTGGTCAGGGATTTCTGGTTCAAGAATATTCTAGGCTTATTCTACATTGAATCCTTGAAATTTTTGCTTTTGAATCACTCAAATCGGAGTTAAAATGAAGAATTTGTGTCCGTTTGAAGTTAGGAGTCCGAACCGAGTCAGAATTCCAAATTTTTTGGATTCTTCTCGGGTGACCGGTTGGGCTCAACCGGTTGGACTGGTTCACCCCAACCGGTCACCTGAGCCCTTCGTCCTGATTTTTCTCTTTTTGAGTTTTTGACGAAATAGGACTCTACCACTCCGAATTTCAGCCTTCTAAAGAACTTCTAAGCCTATTGGGAGGTGGTTTTGAGTTGTTTAACATTCATGGGATTTAATTACAGCCCTAGATTGATTTTATGGTGAATTAATCTCAACCATTGGTTCATATGGTTGGTTGGTTATAAATAGAGGCTCATTCATCAGCATAAGGGACTTTTGACACTTCATACTTATAAGAGAGAGAGGGACCACGAGTTTGCACACACCCATATCACTTGGAGGAGGCTTTCTACTGCAATTTCAAAGGAGAACTAGAAGGGAACCAAGCCAAAGAGAAGGAAGAACGCAGCGAAGACCTCTGCTTTGTTGTGAGTTTTCTTTGCATCCTTTTATGATTCCTTCTTCTTCTACTCCATTCTCTGCATAGTTATGGCTTAGAATTAAATTAGGAATCATATATACTCTATATTTTAGAGTGTATATGATTCAAATATGATGAGAATGCATGTTAGTGGAATAGGATTGCGAATTGTTTGCTGTTAGGATAGTTTCTCTCTTAAGGATAGAGGTGTGTTTTGCACAGAAAATCAATTGGTGTGTTTAGGCCATTTTCTCTTCATGGTTCAATTATATGCATGATTTTAAGCATTTTTTGTATAGGACACTTGCTGTGTAGGCCTCGTCTTCATAGGTGTATGGATGATTATCCTTTTTTAGGATAATTATCGTCCTTAGAGGGTGAGGTTGTGCATGGGTGCTTTCTGGAGTGTGTTTAAGTGCGCTGTGAGTTTCTTTGCATTCTTAGGTATATATTTTATGTAGGATATGTGAAGAAACCATTCATACGGAGTGATTTCTACGTAAAATTATCTCCGGATAGTTTTACTTAAGAAAGCTCGCCGTAAGGATGATTATTTCACATTCTTACATAAAGTACTCACCTAAGGCATCATGTTAGATTTTCTTTTCATGTTTAGGATTGTCATATGATATTTTCATCATGATAGTTCATATTTAGCATGTTTTTGATAGTCTTGTGCATGTTAGGGTGTTTAGAGCATATAGGAGCATATTAGGTTTGAGTTTTTCTTTTAATTTTTGCTATTTGCATGAGTGTTAAGTCATTATATGCATGTTTAGTATTCTGTCCAGATTTGAATTAGGTTTCCTAATGATTATTTGAGCACGAATATGGTGGATTTGAGCTTAATAATTGCCTTATAGAATACATAGGGTGATTAATTGGTGATTTCTCGATGTTTCGGGATGATTTGAGCATATAGGAGCATATTAGGTGTGAACCCACGAAAAAGCACGGTGCCCACAAGGGTTTGGCAAAAAGAATATATATATATGGATAAAAGACAACAAACAAAAAGGAGCCGTCACCTCATTTTTTAGGGAAAAGAGGAAAACCACAAAAATGTTTTATTTTCAAAAACCACATGACTCCATTAAAGGAAAAGCAAAGTCTTTGAAACCAGAAAATTGGGTTCGGGGGCTAAGTTACGACGTGGGAAGGTTCTGGGCAAAGCCCATAGGCACCCACATCGCCCGAGTTGGTCTCTTAATTTGATTGGGCTAACTTAAGATCTTTTCCACTCAAATATCAGCATATATCATCACAAGGTAGCATGCATTCCATCCAATCATCTCAACCATGCACAATCAGACAAATGAAAACAAAACAGAAAAAAGAAGAAAAGAAAAGAAAAGCCTAGGATACTTGGATCCTAGAACGGACTTGAGCCTCACGAAGAGCGCCTACGTACCATACAGTGAAATACATGGATCAAAGTCCACGTAGTTCGAAAAGAATAAGGTTACAACCTAATTCAAACCTATGGTAAAAACCCTAGGTTTCCTTATTTGAAAATATACTGATTTAGTCCAAAATCAAAAACTTCCACAAGAGGAAAACTTTGATAGAAAACCAGAATTTTAGCAACAAAGGAAACCTTTGATAATCACCATGCGTTCGTATTAAGAAGTAACCCTAAGAGGGAGAAGAGAAAAGAAAGAAAAAGAAAGGTGAATTGGGGCACCTTCAAACCCACTTACCTGAGCGCAAAAGCTCCTATCATTAGCAATTTCAAGCAATAGCAGCCCTATTTGCAATAGGACAAGCTTTGTACCTATTT
The DNA here is from genome assembly GCA_039720395.1 of Liquidambar formosana. Taxonomy (NCBI): domain Eukaryota; kingdom Viridiplantae; phylum Streptophyta; class Magnoliopsida; order Saxifragales; family Altingiaceae; genus Liquidambar; species Liquidambar formosana. Next base: position 28,990,788 of record CM077822.1, read on the forward strand.
GCACCCTTACAAGTGCACAAAATCATGCAAAGAGAGCAATATACTAATCTGGACAGAACCATGACAAGGACTAACATCATCCATTTATCATGCAAACAACAAGAATAATGAATAACTAAAGATCCTAACTCAATCCTACATGCAGTAACCTAACTAACATGCATAAAAACCTACCAAAGACACACTAACAAGCATAAGAGACTCCAATAATATCAATAAACATGATAGCGAAGCACATTCTAACCAAAAAAATGATATTTCATGTAAAATATGAAAATAGACCTTCCTACGGCGAGCTTTCTTAAGCGAAACTATCCTAGGATAATTTCACGTAAAAAAGTCGTTATGGGGAGGTGCAATCAACATATCCTACGTAAAATATATATACTAGAACACAACAGAAGTGATTTCATGCTTAAACACATCACAAAAGGCTCTCATGCAAAACCTCACTCAATAAGAAGGATAATTATCCTTAAAAAAGGATAACGTCTCCAAAAAACCTATAAAACCCACTACATGAATGCAAACCTAGCATGAATCAACTATATGTAGCATATATAGAATGACTATGATGAGAAATAACTCAAAAAGCTAAGCTAAGCATGTTGCATAAGACCTATGTGATTTTAGGGTTATTGAAACCCTAATCTCACAACTATGCATAAAACCCTATTAAACAACTCAAACACATGCTCAAATCATCATTTGTATAACATATATTAACTAATAGGAACATCAATTCATGATAATAATCACAGCAACCTAAACATGTGAAGTATGCATGATTTAGGAGGATAGAAAAGATAATACTATCAAACCCTTAGTAAACCAGGGATTATCAAGCATATAAAACTATAAACTATCCTAAAATCATTCATATAACATCACACAAGCATTGAATTCAACCCATAAGAAAAGCTATTTCATGCACCATAACTATCCTAGAAGAAGAAGAAGAAGGAGAAGGAGGAGAAGCAGAAAACTCATGTTCAGCATTAAAGGGACATGCTTACCTCTTGTAGACTTTTCCTTGTCTTCAAACTCCTTGTTTCCTTCCTTGCTTGGGGTTGAAGAGCCTCCTCTTGATGTCCTTCTAGCTCTCCAAACTCGTAGCTCCTTCTCTCTCTAAGTGTAAAGTGCAATTCACCTCCCCTATGTGCTGAATATCATGTCCTTTATATAGAGAACTGACCCCCTAAACCAATGGCTAAGATTAATTCATTAAACAATGATCCTAGGGCTATTAGAGACTCTCTTGGTACTCAAACAACTCAAACTTACACACTCCTAAGAGCAAACAAGTTGTTTTGGCGGGGGAAACCGTCAAAAGAGGGAGAGAGGAGTCAGAAGTTGAGTTGAGGAAGGACTCCTCGGGTGACCAACTTGCCCTGGACGGTTAGCCGTCTGGGCTTGGACGGCTGACCGTCCAGCCCCGGACGGTTACCCGAGGGTCTCCTATTTTGGCTTCGGTTTTGACTTCTACTTGCTTTAGAAGTCCTAAAATCTTCAAATTAAGTCCGATTTTGACGAAATAAAAGCCAAAACGACCGTGTTTCGAAGGGGAACACATTTTTAAGCATTTTAGGACAAAAATCCTCAACCATAGGTGCATAGTTAGGTTTTACAAAGGTGGTTAACCATGGTGCCTCACCGTTGCTAAGCTGGGTTTGTACACAAGGTCGAACCGAATGCTTTCCCAATTGAAAATCGATCTTTCTAAACATGTTTAGGATGTAAATAAAGCCCAATTGAAGTTAAATGAGAGAAAATTGATTGGGTCTTATGAGTCAATTTAAGCAAACCAAGAAAGGGTCTTTTAGCCAACCCGAACCATTACGAGCTGAATTGATCTTAAACCATTAATTCATGAAATTGAACCTATATATAGACTCTATATAACCATATGAACTCAAGGGAATGACTCGGGATTCATTCCAAAGTCAAATGGAAAATATACGGCTTAAAAGACGATTATGCCCTTTAAGTCGCAAAAGTTCTTATTGACCATCGAGATGAACTCCAAATTACTTCAAAATTCATACACATGATATTCAATGCCATAGAAACTCAATGCAAAAGACTAGACTCGAAAAGGACTCAAAATCCTATATGAAATGATATACCCTAGCTAAGATGACAAAAATGGGGTGTGACATTAGGTTTGAGTTTTTCTTTTAATTTTTGCTATTTGCATGAGTGTTAGGTCATTATATGCATGTTTAGTATTCTATCCAGATTTGAATTAGGTTTCCTAATGATTATTTGAGTACGAATATGGTGGATTTGAGCTTAATAATTGCCCTATAGAATACATAGGGTGATTAATTGATGTTTTTTTGATGTTTCGGGATAATTTGCCTATGGTAAGTGGTTCATGGTGAGTCTTGTGTGAATTGTTCTCTTCTTCCCCCTTTGGGTTATTGTCTTTACTTTGAATTAGAAGTCCTAAGTTTCCAACTCTCTCAAAATTCTGTTTTAATTAGAGTTCTATCTCTTTTAGAACTCTACTTTCACTAAAATTCTGTTTTATCTAGAGTTCTATCTCTTTTAGAATTCTACTTTTCTTAAAATCCTTTTTGAATAAGAGTTCTATCTCTTTTAAAACTCTACTTTCACTAAAATTCTGTTTTATCTAGAGTTCTATCTCTTTTAGAATTCTACTTTTCTCAAACTCCTTTTTGAATTAGAGTTCTATCTCTTTTAGAATTCTACTTTTCTCAAACTTCTTTTTGGATAAGAGTTCTATCTCTTTTCAACTTCTATCTTTTCTCAAATCCCTTTTTTGGAAATTCTTCTTCTTTTAAAACTCTTCTTTTCTTTTAATGGAAACTTAGGGTTTATAGTTCATTGTAAAGGGAGTAACCCCTTCTCAATCGAACTACGTGGACTTTGATCCTTATGTCTTTGTATGTAAGGTACGTAGGCGCTCATTTGATGTTCAAGTCCGCCCTAGGATACTAAGTATCCTAGGTTTTCTTTTCTTTCTTCTTCTTTCTTTCTACCCATTTGTCCATCACATATATGCTAGTGGATAGGATGGACCCATGCTTATACATTTATCCATTACATATTTGTTAGTGGATAGGATGGATTTGTTTGCTTGCTCATTTATCCATCACATATTTGCTAGTGGATAGGATGGACTTGTTTGCTCATTCTCTCTATCTCTCTACTGCTTTCCATATCTCTCATATTTGTTCATGGATGTTTACATGCTTTATGGATGTTTATTGCTTTATAGATGTTCATGGATGAATGTGGATTATTTATGGATGATTCTTTGCATATGCATGGTGACTAATTAGGAAGTGATTGAAATAGCCCATATAAATTCAGAGACCCATTTTGGGGCGATGTGGGTGCCTATAGAATGTTTCATAGAACCTTCCTACATCGTAACTTAGTCTCTGAATCCTCTCTTGTTTTAATAGACCTGTTTTTCCTTGATCGGAGTCATGTGGTTTGTTTTCAAAGGTTTTCTTTAAAAAAACTGTTTTTATGGTTTTCCTCTTTTCCTAAAAATGAAGTGGCGACTCCTTGTTTGTTTTGTTTTTGTGAACCTTTTAAAAGCCAGATTTTTATTAATTTAAATCTCTACAAGTCTTTTTAAAAGTAGGGTTCTCCTTCCCCCTGGATCGAAACCCATGGTTCACATTGACCTTGGACTTCAATTTTGGATATGAATATTATTGGGAGTTGTTAATTGATTATACGTACTGGATTATTCCATCATACTTGCAAATGTATTTTCTTGAGAAAGAAAATTTATTTTACTTATGAGCTTTCTTTTAAATTTGAGTTGCGCAGCAGAAGCGTAGTGGTATATAGTATTTGATTTAAGACTATTCAAATTTCGAGGATGAAATTTTTTTAAGGTTGGTAGAATGTGATAACCCAAACACTTGCCACCCTAATAATCAATTGATTAGTGTGATTATTATTATTGTTGTTGTTGTCATAATGATAATTATTATTAATCGCTAAAGCTTTAGGATATATATATAACAAAAATTACTAACTTATTATATTAATAGGATTAATGATGTAATTAATCCTTAAGATGAGGTCATTGCTTACATGGAGAGGGGATAGGGAGCAAAATTCTATGAATTGCTGAAAAAGAAAAACAAAACAAAACCAAAACAAACAAATCAGCCACATTTGCTTGGAGAAAAAGAAAATGGCTTGCTTGGGGACAAAGGGATAAGGAGGAATCTTCATAAATTAATGAGGGGAGACTTCCTTTGACTTGAGGGGGTATAAAAGGGCTGGTATTCAGTCCATTTTTGTGCTATATGAGTTGCTAAGAGAGTGTAACAAAAGAGAGAAATAGAGAGAAAGAAAGAAGGAGAAAGAAGGGAGCTCAAACAAAGAAAGTTTCAAAACAATCTTCTACAAACCTGAGGTGAGATTTTTCATCTTTGAATGATATAGGAAAGGTTCTAAAAGTTTCATGAGGATTGGTTGATGTTTGGATAATTTTTGGAGCTTTAAAGAAGCATCAATGGCTTCCCTCATACTTTGTTTGATTGGTTCTCTATGCACAGTAAATGAAACTCTATGAAATTTTTACCATAGTTTTATAATACTATAGAGAAGCTTCTGTATAAATCTTAGGCTTTAATACCTTGTAGGTTGTGAGAAATAAATTGGACAACTTGAAACACAGATATGAAAATTTGTATGAATTCGTAACTTATTTTATTTTATTTTTATATTTTTATAAGATTCTACATGAAAAACTAAGCAAAATGGCCTTTTGAATCATCGAAAAAGGTTAAGAAATGAATTAGTTATGAATTTTTCAAGTTTTAATAAAATCTTGAAAACAATCTGTGAACAGCAACAGAATTTGCCTTGCGCGGGGAAGAAGAAGTGGAGAATGATTGGGTGTGGCAGTGTGTACCATAGGCCACGTGTACCCTAGTGCAATTGGTCATGTGAGGCCCTCATTCGGTGCTGAAAATATTTTTAAAAATCTTATAAAAATATTAGAAACTTATGTTTATAATTTTGTAACAATAGGAGTATGATAACATGGGTTTAAAAAATTAGGAGACTTTAACCCTTTTGTGTAGCTTGTTTTTAAACTTTGACTAGCTCAAACAAAGTGTAGAGAATTCCGATTGAGTTACGAATTGAAACATTAGATTCATACCAACAAAATCTACATGAGAGTATTTTTGAGGTAAAATGAATGTCTTAATTTTGGGTATTATTTTATTCATGTGTAAAATGACCATTTTACCCCAACTTACTAAAAATAGCTCAAATGGATTCCAAATTGAGTTTTGTTTGAACCTATGCAATTTCTATGAGAAGTAGAACACTTTAGGGACTTTTTATTAATATTTTTATGATGTCATCATAGTCCTCATATTTTTATATTTGCAATATAGTCCCTGAACTTATGAAAAATTCCAAAATTTCCCCAAACTAAATATTTGGCTTTAAGATTTATATTGACTAGTTTGATTACAGATTGTTAATGGTGGTAGAGCATGATATGAATAATAATTCATATTCATAATTGGATATTGAAATATTATGGAGATTAATTAGTGTACGTGCATGATATTAGCATCCATATGTTGAGCGATATGATTATTAATGCATGTACAAACATGTATCAAGTTATTCAGTGATCTGTTTATGTGAAGTTGAATGCTTATACTTGTGATTGAGATTAAGATGTTGAAATGAGAAACAAGCATGTATAAATCTATTTTGTGACATGTTTATGAGAAGTTGCTTATACTTGTAACTGAGATTGAAATGTTGAGATGTTGAGATGAGACAACCGGGTTAAGAAAGCCCTGCAGTTAGTGCACTAATATGCTACTCCATTTTTGAGGGCAAGAGGCCAGTGGGGTAGCATACACACATGATGAGCGGTGTGTGCTGTGGTTGTAGATAGTATATCCTGTATGAGCAGACAGGTATGCTATGATTGTTTTTGCAGGATTCAGCAGGCAACAGAGACACAAGTACGTGCAAATTTTATATGCTTGAGTGGCATAAATTTTAAAGAAGTGCTATTAACATCATTGTAGTATTAGATGTTACAGAGATGCTATTAAATGTAAGATGAGTTGTTGTATACTAATGTTAAGCATTCATGGATGAATTATCTCACTGAGACGTGGTTTGCTCACCCTATTATTAAAAATTATTTTTCAAGATCTGGAAATTTGTGAGCTGTTGAGAAGACATGAATAGAGGAGCATATTTTCCTGACTCGATAGTTGTTTTGTTTTGATAAGTTGACATATGTGATTTAATATCAAACAATGATGTATTATAATAATTATAATTTAGTATATGAGGTAATAATGAAATTAATATTTATGTGACGTAATATTTGTCAACAAAGTGTCACTTGGAAGATGAATGGATAAGGTTTTGAGCTGTCACTACCTCACTAGGCTTAAGCAAGGCTATTTTTGGAGCGTAACATCAAGTAATGAGAAATGGTTTCTTAATAGCGGTTGTTCAAGGCACATGACGGTGATAGATCAAAATTCGTCTTTTTGAAGCCCAAGGATGGCGGCTACGTGACATTTGGAGACAATGCCAAGGGTAAGATAATTGGCATTGGAAAGGTTAGTAAGAATTCCTCACTTTGTATTGAAAATGTTTTATTAGTCGATGGTTTAAAGCATAATCTCCTTAGCATTAGTCAATTATGTGATAAAGCTTATAGAGTTACTTTTAAATCCAAAAATGCATAATTGAGGATGATGATAAGACCCTATTTTTTGCATATAGATTGGTAACATTTATGCCATAGAGTTTGAAAAAATCGCATTATAAAATGTACATTGCTTCTCCGTTTTAAATGAAAATCATTGGTTATGGCATAGAAGACTTGGACATGCTAGCATGGATTTAATTTCAAAACTTTCTAGGCATGAACTTGTAAGAGGTTTACCAAAAGCAAAATTTTCAAAAGATGGAGTTTGTAGTGCATGCCAATTTGGAAAACAAACCAAGTCTTCCTTTAAAACAAAATCTCATATTTCAACTACTAGACTTTTGCAACTTATTCATATGGACTTATTTGGACCTATTGCTATTGCAAGCCTTGGAGGGAAGCATTATGCATTTATGATTGTTGATGACTACTCTAGATATACATGGGTGTTCTTCCTTGCACATAAAGATGAGACTCATGCTACATTTGTTACAGATTGTAGAAAAGTCCAAAATGAGAAAGGCTATACCATTACACATATTAGGAGTGATAGGGGGAGCGAATTTGTCAATAAGGATATTGAACAATATTGTGATGAAAATGGTTTTGGTCACAATTTCTCCGCTCCTAAAACTCCCCAAAAAAATGGTGTGGTTGAAAGAAAGAATGGAACACTTGAAAAAATGTCCAAAACCATGCTTAATGAATACTCTTTACCTCAATATTTTTGGGCCAAGGCTGTTAATACCGCATGCTATGTTATGAATCGAGTGCTATTAAGATTTAAACTTGGTAAAACTCCTTATGAATTATGGAATGATAAGAAACCTAACATAGGTTACTTTAAAGTTTTGGTTGTAAATGTTTCATATTAAATGATAGAGATAAACTTTCTCAATTTGATTCTAAATCCGATGAAGGTGTATTTCTTGGATATTCTATGAAGAGTAAAGCATATAGAGTGTTTAACAAGAGAACATTAACCGTTTAAGAATCCATGCATGTTGTATTTGATGAAACTAACCCTCTTGCCCCAAAAAGAAATGTAGATGATGATGATGATGTAGGTACAAGCTTGCAAGAACAAGTTGAGAACTTGAATCTTAACGATAAGCAAGACTCATAAGACAAAGGCAAAGAAAAGGAAGAAGATAAAATCATTGAAGTCAAGAAACCGGAAGAAGAAGTAGAAATTGAAGATACTCCTCTACATCCGGATGTCACCAAGACTTGGAAATTTGTAAGGAATCATCCTAAGGATTAAATCCTAGGTGAACACTCATATGGGGTAAAAACTTGTTCTTTCATGAGAAATATATGTGATCATTTTGCATTTTTATCTCAAATTGAACCTAAGAACATAAATGAGGCTGAAAGTGATGAATCTTGGATACTAGCTATGCAAGAATAGTTTAACCAATTTGAAAGGAATAAGGTTTGGACCTTGGTTCCTAGACCACATGACCATGGTGCAATAGGCACCAAGTGAGTTTATAGAAACAAGAAAGATAAATCAGGCACCATTGTAAGAAACAAGGCATGACTAGTTGCCCAAGGTTTCAATCAACAAGAAAGCATTGATTATGATGAGACATATACACCGGTTGCTAGACTTGAAGCCATTAGGATGCTACTTGCATTTGCATGTTATAAAGATTTCAAATTATTTCAAATGGATGTCAAGAGTGCTTTTCTAAATGGTTTTATTGAGGAGGAAGTTTATTTTGAACAACCTCCTGGTTTTGAAAGTCATGAATTTCCAAACCACGTGTTTAAATTATTAAAAGCTTTATATGGTTTGAAACAAGCACCTAGAGCTTGGTATGAAAGACTTAGTGGTTTTCTAATCAAAAATGGATTTAAACGAGAAAAATTTGACACCACACTTTTCATCAAAACCATTAATAAGGACATGCTTATTATTCAAATATATGTTAATGATATTATCTTTGGTTCTACTAATGAAAGTTTGTGTGAGGATTTTGCTAAAGTCATGTAAGAAGAATTTGAAATGAGCATGATGGGCGAACTTAATTTCTTCCTTGGACTACAAATCAAGCAAACAAAGGAAGGAACCTTCTTAAATCAATCCAAATATGTCAAAGATTTAATCAAGAAGTATGGATTGGAAGATGGAAGGAATTTCGCCACTCCTATGAGCACCTCCATCAAACTTGAAAAGGATGAGAAAGGTAAATACGTGGATTAAAAGAAATACCGAGGTATGATTGGTAGTTTACTTTATCTCACCGCAAGTAGACCGGATATCATGTATAGTGTATGTTTGTGTGCTTGATATCAATTTTGTCCTAAAGAATCTCACATGCTTGTCGTTAAACGCATATTTATATATCTTAATGGCACATTAATCTTGGCATATGGTATCCTAAGTTCACATCATTTGACATGCTTAGTTACTCTGATGCAGACTTTGCCGAATGCAAAGATGGTCGCAAAAGCACAAGTGGGACTTGTCATTTCCTTGGACATTCCCTAGTTTCTTGGTTTAGCAAGAAACAAACTTCGGTTGCTTTTTCTACAGCCAAGGCCGAATATTTAGCGGCCGGAAGTTGTTGTGCACTAGTGTTGTACATGAAACAACAACTTGAGGACTTTGGATTGCATTATGATAATATTCCCATAAAATGCGATAATACAAGTGCAATTAATCTAACTAAGAACCCGATTCAGCACTCACGCACCAAACACATTGAAGTTAGACATCATTTTATAAGAGATCATGTTCAAAAAGGAGATGTTGAAATTGAATTGTTGGTATCGAACATCAATTGGCAGACATTTTTACAAAACCACTTCAAGAGGATAGGTTTAATTTCATAAAATGTGAACTTGGCATGTGCTTAAGTGATGAAATATGAGAACATATTTATTGTGATGATTTTCTGTGCTTTAAATGATTTTATCTCTCTGTCTGATATTTTCAGATGGCTGACTTGATGAGTCAGATGGCTGAACATTAATCATTTTAATGTCAAATTTTAGGGATCTCTGGTTTTTTTCAGACGACTTGTTCAGCCGGCTGAAAATTTGCCAAGCCAACCAAAAGTAAACTTTCAGACAACTGAAATGACTTTCAGCTGGCTGAAAGTGTCGGGGTATTTAAACATTACTAACCCTAAAACCTGACTTTTCAAATCATTTTTTCGCGGCTTTATACCTTCTCTCTTCTCCGGTGACTCTCTCACCCAAAAAATCCCTTCTCCACTGTCTCCATGGCTTGAACCAAGAGGGCTGGGGTTCCCAAGCGACCCAACGAAGATGAAGGAGGTCCTTCCCAACCTCGTCCAAAGAAATCTGCTGCCACAAACACTCAACAGAGTCGTCCCCGCTCTCAACGACTTGCGACAAAGCAAGATCAACCTCCATCTCCTCCACCATTCGCACCACAGCCACCACCATCATCTCCTCCTCGATGCATTCCTCCCGGCAACCCCAATTACAATTCGGGGAATGAGCCATCCGAAGGCCATAGGGTTGAACCCAACATCGATCCTCCCATGTACCTCACTCCGTAACACGGTACTTTATTTGCCCAGAAATTCTTCTCAAAAAAGGTAGTTTACCCTAAAATTGTTAATCCTACCTTTCTAAACCAACACCACTTTCGAATTTGTTCTTTATTGCAAAATGTTGGTTTGTTAGAATTTTGCACTCTATTCGAACCATGTTACAACACATTGGTTCGTGTTTTCTACACCCATTTAACCATGGCCTCTCCCGGTATTGCCACATCCTATGTCAAAGGCAAACACATGAACTTGAATGACTAATTGCTCAATTCCTTATTCATGTTCCACAAGGGGGAGTGATCATCACCGAGACGCATATATGGCCTCGTATTGAGGGATTTCACCATGTTGATGCACTTAAGTAGATTTTGGGTCGTGACGACATTACTGAACCTTACAAGCCTGATTTAAGTGAATTTTCATTAGAATGCAATTTGCTGCACAAAATTCTCTTTTACAACATTGTTCCCAGAGGTGGCAAGAAAAATCATGTTACCTATATGGATATAGGCCTTCTTTGGTGTATTTTGAATGACCGGCATATAAACTTGGGACACTTAATGCTCTATCACATGAGGTTATGTGTGGAAAAGACCAAGAATGAGTCAAAGAAGGGAAAAGATGTGGAAGGCAAAAGTATACTCCCTTATGGTGCAGCATTGACCGTTTTATTCACTCACTATGGCGTGCCCCCAACCACTAGAGATATCTTTCATCCCACCTTCAGAAACAAAATCAACTCCTCATTTATGAGCTAGTTGAATTACACTCTTGTTAATGGAGTTTGGATAAAGAAGGGTGCGATACCTGAAGCCGAGAATGATGCTGAGTTAGAGGATTTCCATGATGGACAGGATCCCCCCATCCCACCTCCACTTACCACCTCTACTGCCCCCTCTTCCTCCACTATTCCACCTGTAGACCCTCCTACCACTCCATCTACTCCCCTCACTCCAGCTCCTCCTACCCCTCCTTCCTTTGTCCAAGACATGTTCCTGATATTGACTCAGCAGATGTCTGACCTGAAGAACTTTTTCTCTACCAAGCTCGAAAGGTTCCATGACAAGCTAGACAAGATGGGCTGTGACATCCGAGATGTGAAGCAAGTTCAAGCTGATATGGCGCAGAAGCTCTAGCATTTTCCTTCTTCTGCTCCTTGATCGATTTTTGATGATGCCATAGGGAGAGAGAGTTTTATAGATGTTTTGTTTGATGGATGTTTTAACATACCTTAGGGATAATACAATTTTCTTTTGGAAATTTGATGTATTTTAGAAATTATATATGTGGATGTATTTCAGAACTTATATATGGGGATGTACTGAAATGGATGTTTTATATGAATGTAATGTTGAAACACGTTTTGAAGAAATACAAATATATATCTTGGAAATTTGATGCATTTCAGAACTTATATATGTGGATGTACTAAAATGGATGTTTTATATGAATGTAATGTTGAAACATGTTGAAATTTTTTAAAGAAATACAGATATATATCTTGTTTATACCTTAAATGCTAATCCATCAAAATCAAATGACATATCTATATGATGCATGTTGATAGGGGGAGAAAGTTGTTCTTAAAGTTATATATTTTACCTTTTTAAAACATCTATGGATTGTCATCATCAAAAAGGGGGAGATTGTTGACCTAAATGGTTTTATCCCCATAGTTTGATGATAACAATACATAATAAGATGTTTAAGGACTAACGAGCATTTAAGTGATGAATCTAGACGGGTATCAAAGCCACAAAATGTTTCAAGAATTAAGGATCAAGTCGTAAAAGCGCAAGAACAATGAACAAGAGCGATCTTTGTTTCAAGTCTATATGTGAGAAATTTAGGAACTTAATGTAAGATTAGTTTCAATCCTTGCTCACACAAGTTTTAAGGGCTCAAAACTTTGCAAAAATTGATAAATTAAAAGGCCTACTCAATTCTCTTTGAACCTAGAATTGTGAAAATTTCAAGTCTGAAAACAGAGATTTTCTGACTGTTTCAGCCGACTGAAAATGGTGTTTCAGCAGGCTGAAATTTTTCAGCCGACTGAATATGACTTCTTTGTAAAATCGGCTTTCTGGAATTTTTAGACAGCTGTTTAAGCCAGCTGAAAGTCCACTTTAAGCCGGTGTGAACCCCGGAAATTGGGCCCACAAGGGTTGACGAAAAAAGAAAAGCAATTGGGGGTTTGAAAAAAGAAAAGGAGTCGCCACCTTATTTTTTAAAGGAAACAAGGAAAACCCTAAAAATAGTTTGTTTTAAGAAAACAATTTGAATGACTTCATGTTTTAAAAAGGAAAGGCAAAAACAGTCTTTTGGAAACCAAAGAAATCGGGGATTCGGAGGCTAAGTTATGACATGGGAAGGTTCTAGGCAAAGCCTATAGGCACTCATGTCACTCTTTCGGTCTCTCAGTTCATTTGGGCTAAATCAAGATCTTTCCATACAAAAATCAGCAAGTATATCATCACAAGAATTGCATGCATATCATATATTTCATTCATCCATCCATGCATAACAAACAAATAAAAACAGAAAATAAAGAAAAGAAAAGAGAAAAGAAATAAACCTAGGATGGTTGGATCCTAGAATGGACTTGAGCCTCACGAAGAACGCCTACGTACCATGCAACGAAATACATGGATCAAAGTCCACGTAGTTCGATTAGAAATAGGGTTAAATCCTAATATAAACCTATGGTTAAAACCCTAGGTTTCCTTATTCGAAAGAGAATTGATAAAACCAAGTTTGAATTTAGGAAAATTCCACAAAATGGAAACCTTGATAAAAAAAAACAGAATTTATTATTGAAGGAAACTTTTGATTATACCATAGACTTGTATTAAAAACTAACCCTAGAGAGGGAGAAGAGAGAGAGTTAAGGAAGAGAGGTGAATTGGGGCACCTTCACACCCACTTACCTGAGCATTAGCCATTTCAAGCATTGGCAGCCCTATTTGCCATAGGACAAATACCACACCTATTTGCACCCTTACACGTGCTCAAAACCATGCAAAAACACTAACATGCAAATCTGGACAGAATAGTACTAAGGCCTAAAATCATCCATTAATCATGCTAACAGCAAAAACAGCAAACTTTCATAAGCCCTAACAAAATCCTAGGACCATATCATGCATAAAACCCTAGAAATCAACTAACATGCATGCAAAAATATCATATTTACTCCATATGTAAAACATATATAGCAACTATGAAGAAAAACCAATAAAAAGACCTACTTTAACATGCTGTATGAAAACTAACATAAAATAAGGACACTAAAACCCTAAACTCACAAATATACTTAAAAACACACAAGACAAACTCTAAACATGCTAAAATAAAACTAAACAGAACCTAAATCATGCATATTAACTAACTAAAGTAGTAGAACATGATAAAAAACCCTAACACTAACATGCAATGACACTATCCTAGCACAAGGACAACAGAAGCACAAGAATCACACCTATACATTAAGACCTATGAACTAACTCTAAAGCATGCAAAACTCATCATGAACATCATTATTATCACATGTATTAACTAATAGAAACCTCAATCCATGGTAGAAATCATGAGCATTGCATGCAATAAAGCTATCCTATATGATACCCTAGTTTAAGCTTGAATAGAGAAGGAGAATACCTTTGGAAAGCCTTCCTTGCTGCTGTATGGACTCCCTCTTGCTCTTGTGGATGTCTTCAATCAATGTTCTCCAAGGCTACAGCAGGTCCTCTAGCTCTCCTTCAAGTCTCTCTCTCTTATTCTTTCTCAAACACTCAAGTATTAATGTATAAAGTGGCTCCCCTTGTGCTGAAGCATAGGGGGTATTTATAGAGTTCACTAAGGATTAACCAATGGCTGGGATTAAAAACCTAATAATTAATCTAAGGGCTATTAGAGACCCCCTTGGGGGTTAAGTAACTCAGAAGTTACCAAAAATTAGAAGGAAACTCGTCCAAAAGAGCCCAAATACGTCAAAATAGGCAAGAGTCTGCTTCAGCAAGGAATCATAGGGGAAATAGGAAAGTGGTCTTGGGTGACCACCCAAGGTTGGGCGGCTAGCCACCTGGGCCCAAGCGGCTAGCCGCCCAGGCTTGGGTGGTCACCTGAGCCCACATCAGCTTTTTGCTTTTTTTGGACTCCTTTACCTTCTAGGACTGTTTCAGGGGCCAAATGAACTCCGATTTTGATGAAACAAAAGCCAAAACGACCGTGTTTCGATGAGGAATATGTTTTTGAACATTTTGGGGGTGAAAAACACTAACCATGGGGCATGGTTAGGTTTGAACAAGGCGGTTAACCGCTATGCTCTACCTTTGCTAAGCATAGGCATGCACATAGGGTCAAACCAAATGCTTTCCATATCAAAATTGAACTTCATAAAACACTTTTGGAGGTAAAATGATGACTAATGAAAGTCAATTTGAAAAGATTTGGTTGATAATTGTGAGTCAATTAGAGCTAACCCAAAGAAGGGTCAATTAACCAACTTGAACTACGTTGAGTCATTTTAATCCCAAGCCATTGATTCATCAAATTGATACTAGAAATACCTCATATGCATTCATATGAACTCCAATTAACAATTTGGAGATCATTCCAAGGTCAAATGAAAAGTTTGGGACTTAAAAGACGATTATGTCTCTCAAATCACAAAAGCTCTTATTATCCCTCAAGATCAACTCCGAATTGAACCAAAATTCATATCCATTGTCCTTGTGACTCTAGAAAACTAATGCAAGTGACTAGACTCAAAAAACATGCATGAAATGATGAGCCCTAGTAAAGTGGTACAAAAATGGGGTGTGACAGAAGCCCCTCATTGACGAACAAGTTACACTTGTGAACCAATGATAAAGAACAACCCATTTTTGCTAAAAAAAGCCTGGAGAAATCACACACTGATACCAACAATGATAGGAGGTTGAAAACCTGAGATTGAGATAAGGAAGTGTACTCAAGTCATGAGTATACTTAAACCACTGAGGGTTGAAAATTGATAAGAGAAGCATATTCAAGCCACTACGAATGAACATACTTTTGAAATGGAAAGATATATTCTAGTCACGAATATATTTAACCAAGTGATTGAAAAAGACTGAGAAGTACGTTCAAATGATGAACATACCTTTGAAATTGAGAAATATATCCAGGTCACGAATATATTTAACCAAGTAATTGAAAAAGATTGAGAAGTACATTCAAGTGATGAACATACCTTTGAAATGGAGAAATATATTCTAGTCACGAATATATTTAACTAAGTAATGAAAAGATGCTGAGAAGTATACTCAAATGGTGAGTATACTTTTGAAATGGAGAAATATATTCAAGTGATGAATATATTTAACCAAGTAATTGAGAATGATCTGAGAAGTATACTCAAGTGATGAGTATACCATTGAAATGGAGAAATATATTCAAGTGATGAATATATTTAACCAAGTAAAATAGAGAATAATCTGAGAAGCATACTCAAGTGATGAGTATACCATTGAAATGGAGAAATATATTCAAGTGATGAATACATTTAACCAAGTAAGATAGAGAATAATCTGAGAAGTATGTTCAAGTGATGAACATACCATTGAAATGGAGAAATATATTCGAGTCACGAATATATTTAACCGAGTAAGTGACAAATTATCTGAGAAGTATGTTCAAGTGATGAACATACCATTGAAATGGAGAAATATATTCAGGTCATGAATATATTTAACCAAGTAAGTGACAAATTATCTGAGAAGTATGTTCAAGTGATGAACATACCATTGAAATGGAGAAATATATTCAGGTCACGAATATATTTAACCAAGTAAGTGACAAATGAACTGAGAAATATACTGAAGTGATGAGTATACCATTGAAATGGAGAAATATATTCAGGTCACGAATATATTTAACCAAGTAAGTGACAATAATCTGAGAAGTATACTCAAGTGATGAGTATACCATTAAAATGGAGAAATATATTCAAGTGATGAATATATTTAACCAAGTAAGTGACAAATGATTTGAGAAGTATACTCAAATGATGAGTACACCATTGAAATGGAGAAATATATCCAAGCGATGGATATACTTAACCAAGTAAGTGACAAATTATCTGAGAAGTATGTTCAAGTGATGAACATACCATTGAAATGGAGAAATATATTTGAGTCACGAATATATTTAACCAAGTAAGTGACAAATTATCTGAGAAGTATGTTCAAGTGATGAACATACCATTAAAATGGAGAAATATATTCTAGTGATGAATATATTTAACCAAGTAAGTGACAAATGAACTGAGAAGTACACTCAAGTGATGAGCATACCATTGAAATGGAGAAGTATATCCAAGCAATGAATATACTTAACCAAGTAAGTGACAATGAACTGAGAAGTATACTCACGTGATGAGTACACCATTGAAATGGAGAAATATATTCAAGCAATGAATATACTTAACCAAGTAAATGACAATGAACTGAGAAGTATACTCACGTGATGAGTATACCATTGAAATGGAGAAGTACATCCAAGCGATGAATATACTTAACCAACACTACTACAAAAACGTTGATAGATGACTGTATTTAACAGTCATCTTTTAGCAAAACAGTCATCTTTGTTTTTAGAAAAAACAGTCATCTCTTCAGGCGTCATCTTTTATCATCAAATAAGATGACCGTTTTTTACGGTCATCTTTGAGAATAATAGATGACCGTTTTTTAAAAACAGTCATGTTTGAATCAAAGAAAGAAAATCCTTTATTCATTAACACGGTCATCTTTTGTGCTATAGATGACCGTTAAAAACGGTCATATATTCAATAAAACATGACTGGTTTTATCTTAAAAACAGTCATATATTACTATATAAGATGACTGCTTTTCACAGTCATCTTATGTTCTTAAAAACAGTCATATATTACTATATAAAATGACTGCTTTTCACAGTCATCTTATGTTTTAAAAAACAGTCATATATTACTGTATAAGATGACTGTGTAACTATATAAGATGACTGTGTTTCACAGTCATCTTATGTTCTTAAAAACAGTCATGTATTACTATATAAGATGACTGTGTGACTGTATAAGATGACTGGTTTTCACAGTCATCTTATGCTTTTAAAACCAGTCATCTTATGTATTAAAAGATGACTATAGAAAACAGTCATCTTATCTATGGCACAATTTTTTTTTTTTTTTTTTTGTGGTATTTATATACAAAAAATGTCATATACTATTTACTATCCTATAAACCTGTTATTAAATTTGATACATCAACCTGTTTATACAAATTACTCAATAATTAAATTCTCAATATGAAATAAAAGAAATTAAGACAAATAAAATAACAAAGGAAATTAAATCACTCATATTAATTATAAAACCATCATTTTCATTTCATTGGATTACAAGAACAAAGTTTCAAAAGTCATCACCATTCCCTTGACTTAACTAGTGCTACAATATTGTTGATGTTAAAATGAAAAATAAATCTAAAAAGGCAACATCCTCGAATTAGAAGAGTGAGCCATGGTGCATGATTCAACTACACAAAAAGAAGCCATGAGGTGAGAACCAAAAAAACAAAAAACAAAAGAGCTCCCATTTAGAAGAGTGAGCATCCACAAAAAAGGGACGAATTAGAAGAGTGAGCATCCACAAAAGCTTCAGTGTTAATTTGCTCCCATTTCTTTGACTCAATCAAAGCAAAATATCCCTTCTCTTTCTCTTTCTCTCTATCTCACCTACATATGCACCTACAAAAGGCAAAATCTATTTAACACATGCAGTTCTATGTAACAATGTGCTAATCGCAAAAAGAAAGAGCTAAAAATGCAAAAATGGGAAAAAACAAAATCTCCACAAATCATACCAGTTTTTGAACTAAATAAGACCCAATCAATGTCAACATCAAATTTCTCCCTTTAGAATGCAAAATAAAAGCATAGAAATGCTCTATTACCTGCAAAAAGCAAAATCTTTCAATAGTTCTATGTAACAATGAGCTAATAGCAAAAAGATAAATCTATCAACATTTAGATGCACACACAGACAGAGAGCAAACCAAAAAATCATATCATATTCTGCGCAAAGGCCACCATAAATGAATAGATATCCTGTCCAGCACATAAAGAACTCTCCAGAAATGCACACATTCTCAGCACAGAAAAAACTCTCTAGAAATCAAGCACTAGCCATTTTTGGTAATAAAATCGGTAGTCATGTTGCCTTTCTATACTCCTGCACAATAATCCTGCAGTACAAAACAAATACCAAAGCTCCAACCAGCTTCAACTCCTTAACATAGCTAGGGAACATCTCATACCTCTAGCACACATCACAACCAAAAAACTAAACCTAGAAACATAAATTAAATGGAGTATAAACTCTTATATAAACCAGTTTTTGGCAATGAAATTGGCAACCATGTTGCATTTCTATACAAAGATGCAGCACCAAGCATATATACCAAATTTGGCTAATCCTCATTGACCTAAAAAAGGGAAACTCAAGAACAATTCTACTGAAATGTCAAGAATCAGTCCAGACATCAATGATTTCAACTCCATTTGGATATAAAACCGTTGTCATTAGGAGTTAGCATACAAAATCCATATTAACCCAATTAAAGAAAGGAACCTCACACCACAAAGCCTTTCTAACATTGTCTATACACAATCCCAAATACAAAAGCCATGTATTTTTCAAACAAATTAAAACTAGGATATGGTAATGGAAAAATAATTGGAAATGAGGAAGAGAATTTATGTGAATAAAGTGTTGGCATGCATGCCAAATTGTAGAAACTGGAGTGCCTTTGTTACGTAATAATTGCTTTTGAACTTTCTTGAACATAGTAAAGCCAACATGAGATAGTAATATAGTTGTTGGGCTCTCTCCTCCAGATTAATTGATAAATTATTTCCTGGACAAAGTTTATCATTTCTCATTTTGATGTTCTGCAATTGCGGGGATAACCTCTGATTTTCCTAAACAACAAAAAACCAATGTCATGCATCAATGGACAATATAATCTCCTGAAATATTTATAGTTTATGGATATCCCAACCTCCTGCCCTGATGGAGTCAATTGACCACTGTGTGTAGAAGCCAATTGAAGGTTCTGTCTACCTTTGCTAATGAATACCACTCATTCTCTTTAGATATCTTAGGAAGGTTTGAGCTAGTACAAAGTTAAGGATGCTAAAAGAAAAAGACTGCTTGAAGCAAAGAGAGTATAAACTTCATATAGCAAAGAAGAGATGTAACATCAACTTCATTAGATTCTGATTGAGGACATAACTAAATGATGTGCAGAATATAAATCAGTGCTATTATTGTCCCCATTTATTGGTATAAAATGTATTAATCAAACCATTGATTTACAAATTAAAATTTTAAAATTTAATATAGAGTATTGTAAAAGATAAGAAAACATTCGATGCTAATAATACAGGGAGCATATTTCAATCATTTCAACTATTTTGTAATGCCAGTTTAGTGTTTCAAGTTCCAACGGCAAGGTTGAAGCCAAATAGAACCCGTATTGGATTATGAGAATAACTAGATACATAGTACTTATAAAGTCAACTCCACCTGCATCATGTTTGGTTCTTACCTCAAACACGGTTGGAAGCCCAGAAAAAGAAGGGTTGCATTAAGCAGATAACCACTGTCCTTTTATTGAAATCTACATGACCTTCAAATCCTGAAAATGTGATATAAGCTTTATATAAAGATAAATAGCAAAAAAGATTCATGTTGCTGCCCCAGGTGGTTGGAATGAAAGGTCTTGGTAAGTGTAATTATAGAGTCAACAAAGAAAATTCCAACATTTAGGAGATCCAAGGTAAAATCCTAAACAGTAGGAAAATATGGGGAAAACAGTGGCGGTGGAGGTATTTTTTGATTTCATAATCAGAGTCGAATTATATCACAAACGGAGTCTCTCTCTCTCTCTCTCTCTCTCTTTCTCTCTCTCTCTGACACATACACAAATAAACATACATAGATAATAAAATCATACCGAAACTTCTTATCAAAAGATTTTTCCAACTGCCAAATTAATCTAACGTTTTGTGTTTTTAATATTTTTTTAAACAAAAAAAAAATAAAAAAAATAAATCTAAGGAATTGAATGTATCAAAATGTCAAAATGCTTTAAATGACCAGTTCCTGTTAACACAGGCTGATGTTCCAATGCTGTGATGCAAGATTGCCTTGTCAATATCTACAACAATTCAAGCTTGCTTTAAAATAAACATGCTCGAACTACACTTTGTTCATACTTCATAGTTTGTGACTTCAGATAAATGAATAGTAATTACCACAAGATTTGTGACTTCACTTTGGTCCTTATGGTCGCTCATCTTTAATTTATTTGGTTTACATTGGGTGTTGCCCTCTAATCCTCACAAGATTTTTGTGGAATGGAGATCCAAAGCGGTGAACAAGAAAGCAAGGGTGGTTTGGGACACAGTTCCTCATGCAATTTTTTGGTGCCTTTGGAAAGCAAGGAACCTTAGAACCTTTGAAGACAAGGAGGTCTCATTAATTGAGATTAAGTCTACTTTAGAGAAGACTCTTTCTTGGTGGTTTAATAGTTTTACTAATGACCACAAACCTTCCTTTGTCTCTTTTTTAGATTCTCTTAAACTTTAGCTAGTTTTTCCCTTTTGGCTCACACTTGTATATTCTTTATGTACTCAGGTTTTGCCCTTTACTTTCAAAATAATACTTCATAAATAAATAAAAAGAATAGTAATTACCAACTCAGCCAGAACCATGTGACGGACAACTGAGTTAGTGGAACTCTATTTCAATCACACCCAAGTATGCAGTGACTGTGCTTCACAAACTTGTGGTCTACATAAACTACCTTATCTCATTATGTAAATGACTACGAATTGATAACCTACTATTTAGACCTATGGCACCAGTCACTAGCAGCCCATTAGGAAAAGGGTGCAGAATCAGTGGGTTTGTGACTTTTTTCTATTTTATAAAAAAGGACTCAAGATATATTGTTTGAAATCAAAACAAATTCCATCCATCAGATGCAGAGTACATACCTTGAGTAGTTTGCTAACATGATCATGCATTTCTTGGAAACTATGAAATGTAATCCAGGATGTTGACACAATACATACCCAAGACTTAGAAATTATAACTGCTGCTTCAACTGCAAAACCAGTTTAAATAAATAATAATAATAATAATAATAATAATAAAGAACAGCCTGCCAGTATTACTACCTAACTTGCCACAGGTACAGATCATGGTGTACTGACCCCGATACTCTATAGCACCCT
The DNA here is from genome assembly GCA_039720395.1 of Liquidambar formosana. NCBI lineage: Eukaryota > Viridiplantae > Streptophyta > Magnoliopsida > Saxifragales > Altingiaceae > Liquidambar > Liquidambar formosana. Next base: position 29,012,340 of record CM077822.1, read on the forward strand.
TTCGTGAGCTTAGGTCCCTGGCAGCCACCTTAAACAAGAACTATAATCAAATATAAACTAAAGCTCAAGCTATGAAACAGCAAACCATTATTAATTAGTTAATTACCATTAACACCCCAACATGTATGCATATTCAGCACCATATCAGGCAGCACCCACTCATGTTGCAATTCATTTAGTTCCATGTCAGACACCTCATTTTTGTGATTGGAAAAAAACACCCATGTCTATGTCCATGTCCATATTTCATAGAGCCAGAGGAATATATATCTATATATATATATATATATATATATACTGCAAGGATGGAATATAACATCTAACCTTGTAAACACCAAACATACATATTCAGCAAAAGAACATATCAATCAATAGAAGAAAGTTGTTTTTTCCTTGCAATTCTGTGGACTTGAACATAGCATTACTACTCAATTCACAACAATAGAATTCAAGACTGTCATCACAGAAACGAAGAGGGGATTGCTAGGTGTTTTTCCAGGCACTGCAGCTTACGTAATGGTGATGGTCTTGTGTGATTGGATCATTTGGGTGGTTTTGTTAAGACTCTGGGTAAAGAAAAAAGATATTGATGAACTAATAAATATATGTTCCTGTTCTTTTGCTTTTGCATCAATCTGGCTCTATTTGCTTAAAACCTCATAGGGTGATTTATTAGATACCAGCCACACCAGTGGGCGATTATTCATTTATGTCAAGTTGCAGAAGCCATTCCATGGTTGTTTTTTTGTACTTCTACTCCATATTTTGATACACCAGTAAATAAATTTCAATCTGAATAACTTATAATTGAGTATAATGGTCAGTACCGAGCAATCACACAGGTTTGAGTCTTAAGAGGAGCTACTTTGTAAATAAAAACAAAGGTTAGGAGTTAGGAGCATATCCAACTTAACCTAGCCCCCCCCCCCCCCCCAAAAAAAAAAAAGAAAAAAAAAAAAGAAAACACGACTCTACTTAGCAGGACCAACCAACACTAGGCCTCGGAATGATTAGTACAAAAAAACTCTTAACTATTATATATAAAATCAGCAAAGTATTGTATCATTATGTAAAAAAGATGTACAAGATGCACAACCCAAAAGAAAACTTAATAAAGAAAACAACTAAATGTTCTATTGCATTGCTATTTGATCTTTTATACTATAGTTCTTGTGAAAGATAAAAGAAACGGCCCATTGAAAGTATAATGGAAGAGAAAGACCCACCGTACACTTCACATATAGGTAAAATGGCAGAATAGCAATTCGTCCTGATTCATCTTTCTCAAACTTCATGAAATTTGAAGGGCTAAAAAAGCGTCGACACTTGGGGCCTATTTGCTCTGTACATACAGATGCAATGTGGCAAAAATCTTCATAATTCATCTACATGATGACAATCCAAAACATGTATTAGCGACATCACAAAATTAGAATACAGAAACTCAAGAAGTTAAAGCTTTATAAGGCTATAAAGCCAAAAATTAAGGAGCAGATAAATCAAACTGGAAATAAATAACAGAAAACTTCTTAAAGATTTCGATCAAACACAACTTAGATAACCAATTTCATTCCAAGGTGATTCAAATGTCTCCATAGAATTGCGGATCCATGAAATACAACTCTTAGAAGTCTTTAAGAAGTTTGATCTTAAATACTAGTCATCTTTTCATCCTTAGCGCATGGTTGAGAATCATGAGAGTTGTAATTAATGAGTATCCATGGAAGAACCCCCTGAACACAAAAAGAATTAACTTATAAATTATTCAGAAGTGGCTAGACTGTCTAGGCACTCTCATGATAGCAGTAGAATTATTAAGCTACTAGCTGGAGAGAGATAGCAGGGTTTTTTCACCGCAGGCCTTCAAGGTATGTTGGAGACGTTAATTAATGAAGTCATACACTAAATCAAAGCTTTTTATTAACTTAAACTATCATTCTTTTTGTTTTTTTTTTAAAAAACTTTCTAAAACGTTGACTGCTTGGAATCGGAAAACAAACTATCAGTATTTGTGATATCTGAGAATAAAGTGATAAAAATTGAAGTAGCTTGGGAGCCCCTGTATTAGATAGATGACACACTACTCACTAAATTTTTTTATTTTTTATTTTTTTTAACAAAGGAAAAAAAAGAATCATTGAAGAAGGGGATCAGGTTTATCGTTGATCAGAAAAGGACCCAATTATCACCGAATTACTTTACATACTTTTTTCAATATCAGCATGAAACTATATGGCAATAAAGCTCCCAGTATCTCCCATGTATGACAATCTTCAATTTCAAGGCAGACTCAGAACCTTGTAGATGTCATCACGGACAAAACCCCAACCTGAAATTAAAACTAATCAAGAACATATCAAACCCTAATGTAGATGCACATGTAACTATACATTGAGAAGCAAATCTGCATGCCGACATAGATCGGAAGCAAGAAAAAGGGAGAGACACAAAGAATGCACCCAAAAAAAAAAAACACAGAAAAACATACAAGGTAGATTCGAACAGATCTGGACAGATTGAGAGAGAGGGAGAGAGATATACCTTGGAGGAACTCCGGCGAGGCCAGCAGCAGCTTCTAGTGAAGTGGATCGCAGCAATTTCGGCACGAGTGAGGCAGATGGAGATGGTGCCTACAACGATAAGGGCGACGGCAACGGTGAGGGTGGCCTGGGCGACGGCAACGATGAGGGTGGCCTGGCCTGGGCGACGGCGACGGTGACGGTGGCCTGGCCTGGGCGACGGCGACGGTGGCCTGGCCTGATGCATGACAGCGTGAGGCTCTGTGAGTGAGAAACTGAGGGATGGAGCGATAGAGAGAGGAGAGGAAAAAAAAAAAAAGGTAGGTGTGTTAAAAGAGGATCGGGGAGTTAGAGAAAAGAGGAAAGTGAATTTGATGACTTTTTTAAAAGTAGTCATCTTTTGTTAAAACCCAGTCATCTTTGTTGTTTCAAAGATGACTGTTTTAAGTTTGAACTTAAATACTAGTCATCTTTTTATCTTAAAAATCAAAAGATGACTGGTTTTTAAAAAACAGTCATCTTTTTAAATTCTAAAAGCGTCATTTATCAACCATTTTCTTATAGTGCAAGTAAGTGACAAATGAACTGAGAAGTATACTCAAGTGATAAGCATACCATTGAAATGGAGAAATATATTCAAGTGATGAATATATTCAACCAAGTAGGGTAGAGAATGAGGATTTGAAACTGAGAAGCATATTCAAAGGGTGAATACACTTTTGAAATGGAAGAATATATCCAAGTGATGAATATATTCAACCAAGTAGGGTAGAGAATGAGGATTTGAAACTGAGAAGCATATTCAAAGGGTGAATACACTTTTAAAATGGAAGAATTTATTCAAGTGATGAATATATTCGACCAAGTGGGATGAAAAATCAAGATTTGAAATGAGGATATATGATCAATTTATCAAGATTGAACAAGCATGGTGCGAGGGGAAAGTGCCTTAACACATAGTCACATGAGTTGGCATGGCACAGGGGAAATATATTCAACCTTTTCGAACATAAAATCAATTCAAGGAATTGATTTCAAGATGAAATTTGATTGATTTTAAGCTCAAAAAGTGTTGAATATCTCATTTGGAAGAAGGTTTAATCACGCGCCAAGGCAAGACAAAGAGAAAGAGAAAGCCAAAACAAGGTGGCTTGGGTGACCACCAGGCCTCGGGAGGCTAGCCGCCCAGGCCCTGGTGGCTAGCCGCCCAAGGCTTGGGTGGTCACCCGAGCCTAATGCTGAAAAAATCTGGGTTTTTAAATACCCAAGTGCACTATTCATACCCCTTGTTCAAAGAACTCGAAAATTTGGAGTTTCTCTCTCTAGGAAGCTTAGCCCATTTTGCAAAATCACTTCAAAACCCAAGAGCAATCAAATCCACACTTCAAGAGGGATTTATACACATGAAACAGCATCATTAACACCCAATTTCACATCAAAAACAAGAAATTTGCAGCACTTTGCAAATCAAAAACCCATAAAACCCATTTTTGCTCAAAACAAGCTAGTTCATCCACTATGGATCCCAATGAAGACTCCACTTCAAAGTATCCATTCCTTGACTCAAAGAGTAGATACAAGGCACCAATATATAATGTTCCTCAAGGGAAATTGCTCCTAGAACCAAGGAATCATCTCTCCTTTATCCATTCCAAGCAAGAGGTAAGCTTACCCATTTTGAACTTTTCTTTGAAATTTTCATTTTTGTTGGTTGAAATGCATTCCCATGAACTCTCTATGAGTATTCCTAACAATGTTTGCAATGCCCATTGATTTTGGCAAGGATTGGATGTGAAAAGAATTCAATTTGAAAACTTGGTGAATAGTGCCCACCAAGTGTTTGACAAAATGCTTGAATGATGATAATTCATCCAATCTTTGTAAAATTGATGTGTATTGCAAGGCAAAATCATAGGCATTCATTTCTAATTGATTTTAGAAACAAAACCAAGCATTTTCATGAACTTTGAAAAACAAAGTTTGCTATATTTGTGAAAAACCAATGTTTTCATGAACAAGGTTTGCTTATTTTTTCCTTAAGAAACCACTTTGGAAAACAAAGTTCGCTTATTATTTTCTTTGAAAAATCCATGTTTCCATGGTCTTGGAATGCATGGTTTACCAATGACCATGAGTTTGAAGAATAAAACCAATGTTTTCATAAACTTTCAAAGCAAGGTTTACTTGTTCATGAACTAAAAAACTTAGCTTTTGAAAAGCCAATTATCAATGCTTGCATATGATTTTTACACTAGCTAGATGAATAATTCTTCTTGATTAGCCCAACTTCCAAGACCTATGCACAAGGTCTTCCATAAAGAATCTTATTGGGTGGTGGAAGCATATGGAACACACCCAACCTTCTGCAAGAGACCTCATAAAAAAGGCGGGTTTTAGTTGGTTTCTCGACTCCCAATGGAATGAACAATGGGATAGGCAAGCCCTCCTTACCTTAGCTGAATTGTGGTGGGATACCACCAACACCTTCCACTTTAGTTTTGGGGAGATGACCATGACTCCCAAGGATTTTTCAATCATCACCGGCTTAAGCCTCAAAGGAAAGAGGTTGGAATTTTATGGGGATGCCAACACAGATAGTGCCTATCTCCTAACTATGTTGGGGATGGATATTGAGGCGGGTTCACGCGGTGTTAGGAGAACATGGCTTTTTGAAAATTTTGCCAACCAAGTAGAAGGTGCGGGAGTGGCTCCCGAGTGCATTGCTAAGGTATTCTTGGTCTATATGCTCTCTTGCACTCTCTTTGTTGGTGCCAATGACATGGCACAACTGGGCTATCTTGCTTCCATGGTGGATGTCCACAAGATGGGGAGGTATAACTGGGGAGGGGCAGCACTAGCCACCATGTACAGATCCATGTCCGACATGTCCCGAGGGGTTTCCAAGAACTTTGGTGGGCTTCTATTTGTTTGGGAGGTAAATAAAAATATTTAATTTTTAAATTCCTCTCAAACTTGACTTGATTTTAATTGCTTTTCTTGAATTTTGATAGATATGGTACTATGAATATCTGGGACTGTGCTGCCCCACACTGGACAATGAGATACAGGAATGGCCCCTACTTGGGAACTATGCTCCTAGCAAGATAGCCGTACGTGCCCCCAATAGGCATGACTATGCCCATGCAAGGGCGTACTTGGGAAGTCTAAATGCTGATATGGTAATCCTCCTCCCTCATTCTTTTCTTTCATTCACCCTTATTATCTTGCTCATCATTTTTTCAAATTCAACAGGTAGAGTGGAGCCCATAGGGATTGTGGGAAGCTAGGTTGCCTAGGAGGTGTGTGTCCTATTTGGAGTTGACTGGGAAGAGGGTACTCTTTAAGGGTTCCTCAGGACGATACTGGTATTTGGGGGAGCGCGTCCTTAGGCAGGTGAAAGGACGAGTGGATGCCGCTCTTACCCCTATCTTGCCTCCCATGAATATGAGGCACACCGACTCTCTGGATGAGGACGAGCTGATGGAAGCTCTGACTGGATGGGATGCTGAAGAGTTCACCTCGCCCAATACTGACTACATGACTTTCTGCAATCAATTCCTGATGCGTCCTAGAGTCATTGGCTTCCCACCTTAAGGGGTGAGTCTCCATCCCATTCTTTTCAAATATTGATTTATGCAAGCACCCCTCTTAAACAAATTGTCTATTGCAAGGCCAGTGAGCTCGTGGATATAGTTCCACAATAGCGTCCTCCACAGGCATGACTCATAAGGATGAGGATTATGAGATGGGGAGAATAGCACAGCCGCCTCTCCCAGTTCTCGACTGGCAAGTGAACCTATGCAATGGGTTAGAGTTCATGAGGACTAAAATTACTCACCCTACTTTTGATGAAGTCCCCAAGATTGACTCGAGCTATGAGCATGTAAGCTCTAAACCTTTGCCTTCCTTAAAACCTCTTTTATCATTTATTAACCATGTTCATCTTTTAGGTTCCCCGAGAGTACGCACAGGAGTGCCTTGAACTCAGTGAGTGGTTAAGGCGGGACCTTGTTAGGATGAGTTTGGCAAACTCTATGTTAGAGGGGCGACTAAATCCCACTGTAAGACATTCCCTTTGTTCATTCTAATCATAGGAGCTAAGGCATAACCCTGTTTATTAATTGATTATCTTTGCAACAGGTCTCCACACTGCGTCCACCACAACCAACTCCACCCCAAAGGAATCCTCATGCTGGTCGTGGTAGAGGCGAATCAAGTAGGAAGAGAAGAACCACGGGAGACCATTGGATTAGCTTACCCTCTTGCTTTGTAATCGAATGAAACATCTTTCTTTATGATTTGTAACTTCTCTTTGAACACTTGCTTTGGTACTTTTTATGTGACTTTTGGAATTCCATTGTGGTGATTTACTCATGTTTTTGTGCAAAAATAAGCTCAAAATAAGCTTCCCAAGGTCACATAACCATATAGGGGTTAAATTGGGTCAAAAATAGGCAAAACTGGGAAAAAGAGGAAAACGGCCTCGGGTGACCACCCAGGGTTGGGCGGCTAGCTGCCCAAGCCCAAGTAGCTAGCCGCCCAGGCCTGGGTGGTCACCTGAGCCCGAAGCGGAAATCCCACTTTGAATAGGAAACTTCCTATTCTGACGGGTTTTCTCCTTCTAGAACACGAATTTGTGACCTTTTCCCTATAAAAACACATCCAAGAGGTTCCTAAACCTACTTGTATTCATTCATTAGAAATTATGGAGGCTCTAGACAAATTTTTAGGAGGGTTTTTGAGCGTTATGAGTGCTGAAGCAAAATCTGAGTTTAAGTGCTTTGGTTTGGATCCATTGCTCTCCTTGAGGCATGTGAAGCTTGAAATGAACCTCTTGACTGCTGCTACATATTTTTGGGATCCCCAAGTTCATGTGTTCCGCTTCAACTATGAAGAACTGTGCCCAACTATGGAGGAATTCTGCGCGTTGTATGGAGTTTCAGCAGTGGGTCCTTTCATTTTCCCTACTCCTTACCCAAGCTTTCTTACTTCTTTCTCCAACCTCCTTGGGATTCACCAACAATATGCCTCCATGTTTATAAAGGACCATATGGTAGACTTGATGAAATTGGCAACCTCTTTCTTGGCCTATGATAGCAAAGGTATTCTGAAATTTACCTTTCCCATTAAGCATGCACTTGCCTTTTGCCTCATTGGTCGTTTCCTTATTTCAACTGGTACTCTACATGTTCCCATACAAATCTGTGAGTTGATTCCTCTCCTCGCTAAGGGCCATAACCTGATTCCCATGGTACTAGCTGAAACCCTGAATGGTTTGGATAAAATTCATGAGGACCCAAAGGTTCCTTTAGGAGGTAGCCCCATTCTGCTGCAAATTTGGTTGCTTGAAAGACTGAATTTCTTGTCACCCACTACCATTACACCATACAAGCCCCAGCATTACTGCCTTCGCCGCATCGAACTGCTTGGAGAATTTTTATTAAGGGATTGGCTAAGTTACTTCCAAACCCTTTCATGGAGGAATATAAAGTGGTTTGTCCTCATATAGGGCTGCAGTGAACAGGTGCTTCTGCGCACTTCTGGATGTGCCATGGTGAGACTCATAGGACTGAGGTCCACTTCTTTTTATTGGCCTTCAAGAGTTCTTCGTCAGATGGGTGCCATGCAAACCATACCTACTTCCTTGAAAGGTAACTATCCTGTGGTGCCTGCGGGTCTTTCTGTAGTGACTTAGGCGAAGGATCGATGGCCTAGCAAGTTGACACTAACCTAAGTTACGAACACTGATGGTCCATATATGATGAGCCCCGAATATAAGGAATGGTTGAAAAGCAATTTGGGTGAGAGAGAGACTACTCGAAGAGAAAGGATTTTTGGACTTATCAAGAATAACGAACTTGGACCTTGCAGAGAGGATATTATGGAAGCAGCGATAGCAACTTACGAACATGACTTGAGGAGGAAAAGAAGACATGAAAGAGAGAAGAAGAAAGCTGAGAAGCGAGCTGCAAAGAAGCCCAAGAAAAACAGAAGACTCAATAGAATAGGATATTTATGGCATATTTATAGTTCTTTTCCTTAACACCAATGAATTGCTATGTCAACCAATTTTAGTTTTGAATAAATTGCTAATAATAAATCAAATTTGGGATTTTGTTGTTTGATTTAGACCGCACCCAAGGTAACTTTATGGGTTGCCTACGTATCTCCATGATTTTTTTCCTTTTTTGCTTTTTCTTTTTTTTTTTCTTTTTTTTTGTTTTTTTCTGTTTTTTGTTTTTTTTTTTTTTTTTTTAATGGAGAATCAGGTCTTACGTAGTTCTTATGCCTTAACTTTTGCTAAGGCCGCCCTTACGGGTTTTCAACCTAGCAGGCTTCAAACATGATATTTTTTCAATTGATCCAAATTAGTTGGACGAGCGAACTCAATTCCATCTAAATCCATGAGGCGAACAGCCCCTGCTGGCAATATCTCTTTGATAATGTATGGTCCACCCCAATTTGGCTTGAATTTCCCTCGCGGATCGAATATTGGCGCTCTGATTTCCTTCAACACTACATCCTCTTTCTTTAGACCTCGATCTTTGACATGCTTGTTGAATGCTCTGGCAACTCTCCGCTGATACCCCTGTACATGATACAGTGCCCTTAAACGCCTTTCATCCAGTAAAGCTAACTCATCATAGCGGCTCTTAACCTAGTCCACTTCTGTTATCTGGCTCTCCACGGCAACCCTTAGTGAAGGAACCTCTAATTCAACTGGCAATATAGCTTCCATTCCATAAACTAGAGAGTAAGGGGTAGCCCCTGTTGATGACCTTATTGATGTTCTGTAACCCCATAGAGCCAATGGTAACTTCTCATGCCAGTCTGTGTGTGAGTCCACCGTCTTCTATAGTATCTTCTTGATGTTCTTGTTAGCCGCTTCCACTGCTCCATTAGTTTGAGGACGGTATGGTGACGACAGATGATGAACTATGCCATACTTTTGCAAGAGCTCATAGGTTTCTTTTTGAAAGTGCTAGCCATTGTCTGAGATAACTTCATGCAGTACCCCATATCGATAGATAATGCTGTGTTGTATGAACTGTGCTACCTTCTTGGAATTCAAGGTCTTGAAGGACGCTACTTCCACCCACTTAGTAAAATAATCGATAGCAACGAGGATGTATTCATGCCCATTTGATGCCTTTGGCTTGATCTGTCCGATGATATCTATCCTCCACACTATGAATGTCCATGGTGACGACATACTTGTTAAAGGCATAGAAGGCAAATGTTGTCCACTGGCGAATAGTTGGCATTTATGGCACTTCTTGACATGCGCGTGGCAATCTCTTTCCATGGTAGACCAATAATAGCCTAGCCTCATGATTTTCTTAGCCAACATATAGCCATTCATATGCGGAGCCCCTGTCCCTTCATGGATTTCTTTAATCAGATGCTCGGCTTCCTCCTCGGTGACACACAACAGGTGGATCCCATCGTATGATCTTCGATATAGTTTTCCTCCACAAAGTACATAATGACTCGCCAACCGTCTTAAGGTTTTTCTGTCAATGCGAGATGCTCCTTCTGGGTACTCCCTTTCTTCAATGAACTTTTTTATGTCATGGAACCACGGACGGCCATCATTCACTTCCCCTCCTCGGATTGCACAGCAGTACACAGGCTTGTCTCGGCATTCTATCACCAACGGCTTCACATTTCCCCCTTCAGGTATCTCCACCATGGATGCTAGGGTTGCCAAGGCATCGGCAAACTAGTTTTTGTTCCTTGATAGGTAGTTGAACTCTATGTAAATGCCTCTTCAGGTGAGACCAATAGGACTCCTATCCCATAACCTTTCTTATTGGCTGCCCCATCGAAATAAACTCTCCAAGTCTTTCTACTGATCTCTAGCACATCCTCGTCTGGGAATTGATCATTGAACGGAATGGATGATGACATAAGACAGCTAGCTAGGTAGTCTGCGATGACGCTCCCCTTGATAGACTTCTGATTTCCATACTTTATGTCGAATTCGTTGAAGAGAATTAACCATCGAGCAGTTCTATATGACAATACTGGCCTCTCTATCAAGTATTTCAATGGATCCATGCGACTTATCAAGAACACTTCAAAGGACATCATGTAGTGCCGGAGTTTTTGCGCCGCCCATACTAGTGCCACACAAGCCTTTTCAATTGCATTGTACTTCACTTTATAGTCTGTCATTTTCTTACTTAGGTAGTAGATGGCATTCTCCTTTGTTGACCCTTCAAGATATTGAGCTAACATAGCTCCCGTCGCGGTTTCGGTGACCGTTAAGTATAACAAAAGTGGTGCACCTTGCCGTGGGGGAACTAAGATTGGAGGATTGCTCAAGTATCTCTTAATGGTCTCAAAGGCCTCTTGGCATTCTTCATTCCACACTTTTGGCACACCTTTCTTAAGCAATTTGAAGATTGGTTCGCAAACCATGGTGAAGTTGGCAATGAATTGGCTTATGTATTGAACCCTTCCCAAAAAACCCTGAATCTGCTTCTCAATGCTATGCAGCTCCATCTCCACAATAGCTTTTATCTTCCCTGGGTCCACTTCAATGCCCCTCTGAGTGATCATGAACCCCAATAGCTTGCCTGCAGTGACACCAAAAGCGCACTTCTGTGGGTTTAGACAGAGATTGTACTTCTTTGCTCGTTCTAGGAATTTCTCTAGTGCCTTGAAATGCCCTTCCCTATCCACGGACTTTACGATCATATCATCGACATAAACCTCGACTTTTTTATGGATCATATCATGCAATAGGGTCGTAGCTGCTCTTTGGTAAGTAGCCCCAGCATTTCTTAAGCCAAAAGGCATTACCTTGTAACAGTACGTTCCCCATTGTGTGATAAAGGCTGTTTTCTCCATGTCTTGAGGCACCATCTTTATCTGGTTATACCCGGAGAATCCGTCCATGAAGGAGAGGAGTGCATGTCCCACTGCACTGTCCACCAACACGTCGATATGGGGTAAAAGAAAGTCATCCTTAGGGCTCGTGGCGTTGAGATCTCGGAAATCGACACACATCCTCACTTTCCCATCTTTTTTAGGCACAGGAACTATGTTTGACAACCACTCGGGATACTCCACAACTTGGAGGAACCCCACATCTAGTTGTTTAGTTACCTCTTCTTTTACTTTTAGAGCCCATTCTGGTTTTAATCTTCTGAGTTTCTGCTTTACCGGCTTCTTTAGGGAATTAGTGGGGATATAGTGTTGCACAATATCGGGGTCAATGCCAGGCATGTCTTCATAAGACCATGCAAAAGCCATGATGTTGGCTTTCAAGAGGGAGATCATCTTTTCTTTTTCAACGGGGGAGAGGGTTTTCCCAATTTTAACTATTCTTGGCAATTCATTCGTCCCTAAGTTGATTGATTCCAATTCATCCATATTAGGTTCGGTAACGCCCCTTTTCCTTTGATCAACGAGCTCCGGGGGGACATCGTTCCTAGGATCTATATCCATGCCATAAATATCCATAGAAGAGAGAAAAGAGACACTGCATATATAAAGAAAGAAAGCACACTTTATTGACTAGGAATAGTAGGAATGACACACAAAAGAAGGAAAACAAACAAATCTGTATTAATACTATGACTCCACAAAGTGAGTTAAGTAGATACATCTTATTGAATTAGGGAAATATTACTAAACTAAGACACCTACAAGCTGCTATCAGGTAGGCCAAGGTCTTCTTCTTCATGGATCTCCGCAATGACACCACTTTTAAGGTACCAATTAAGGAGTGGCATGGTAGCATGGCTAATGGACGAACCCTGGAGTTCTTCAATGGTCGAGTCTTCCAAGGTGAGGATCATATATTGGAACATTTTAGTCATAGCCCCTGCATCAAGGTTCTCTACCCAGTCCTCCTCTTTCTTTTCCCAGAACTCATCATTGATGGCTTCATCATCCACCATTTCAGCTGTGATTGGATACCATTCGGTGAAGAAGATTTCGAAACCCGGAACTCGGATCTTGGTAGCTTGGTCAAAGGTGGGTTCTGGAAACCCGCAATATAGAAAATCATCCCCTTCTTTGACGAAGTAACCATTCAAAGTAGGTCGATATGGCGAGATTCTCAGGTCTGGCACCCTTCCCTCAGCTTTGGCTCTTACTTTCTCCTTGTTCCTCTTCAGCATTTCCGCATGATCATTTCTGGAGGGCTCATATCCTAGCCCAAAAGTGTATGAGGTGACTCGACTCTGAATAGACTTAGGGATGCCTTGTTGGCGATGCCCTAGCCCCATGCCTGGAAAGAAACTCATTCTTCTCATGATTTCACCAACGTGCAAGTTGCCATGGGGGCAAAAATCCAAGGGTATTGACTCACCCTTCTCAAGTTCTTTCTCAATGCATTGGACATAGTCCAACCCAGATAGTGATACTGCCGCTAATTCTGGTTGTATCTCACATATAGGCACGCCTGCGAGTTTCAATTCATAGTCCCCTTGAAGTGTTACTATGGCTCCTTCATAAGGAAACTTTACCTTTTGATGGAGTGAAGATGGCACAGCCCCAGCAAGATGGATCCAAGGTCGGCCCAACAGCAGGTTGAAACAAGACGGCACATCCAAAACTTGGAATTCCACCCTAAATTCAGTGGGTCCTATGATTAGAGGCAAGGTAACCACCCCTATTACTTCTCGGCGGGTGTTGTCATAAGCTCTTACGGTCTGCCCAGATGGTGTGAAATCGGTGGGTCCCAAACCTAAAACAGTGGCAGTTCGGAGAGGACAGACATTCAATGCAGACCTATTGTCGATAAGGACAGTAGGAACCCTCTTCCCCATAATGTTAATGGTCACATAGAGAGCTTGAGAATGGCTTGGCCCGCTTTTGGGTAGGTCCACATCGGTGAACACGATGGTTGAGTTCTTGGGAGTTGGATTCACCAAATATACCAATCCCTCGGGGGATGTATCAACAGGCACTTGTATCTGATTCAACAGTTTCAGCACGGTCTGTCTATGCTTATGTGAAGCCATGAGTAAGCCCCAAATAGTGATGTTGGTATTGGTCTTCTTCAGCTGCCTAAGCACTTCATCCTCTTCTTCTTGCAAGTTAGGACGCCTCTGCCCTTCCAAATCTTCCAACAGATTCTCAGATTCTAGGTGTGGAGGCTTGAAATGACGACCCCCTCTGGTTATATGGTCCAACTCGTCATCGCTAGCCCATATGTCATGGACTTCCTCGGAATCATTCATTAAGTCATCCCACTCTATCATGTCAATGCTCTCCATTTCCATTGGCAAGTCATCCCAACCTGAAGGGACTATCGGCTCATCTGACATTGGACTTGGGCTTGAGTATAGCACATAGTAGTCAAATTTCCCCGACGATTCACCTAATAGGCCAACCTGAGGATCCCCTGCTTCATATCTTTCCTTCAGTTCTTCTTGGATAGATTTTCTGGGCAACAACAAAACCTTTTGGTCAATGAGGTCTTGAATGATTTTCTTTAGTATAGAATAAGCCTCGATGTCATGGCCGGGTGCACGATGGTATAGGCAATATTGGTGAGGGGTTGATGGCTTTGGCTTCGGTGGAAGTGGCATGATAAGGCTGTTATTACGGCAAATGGTGAAAAGACGGGTTAAGGTCATGGGGAGTGGAGTGTATTGTCTTATGGGCCGGCAAAAGCAAGAGGATTCAACCCCAATGGCATTTATGGTGTTAGGTGGGGGTGTGTTGTTGTGTGATGGGAGAGGATTACGGGTGACATTTGGACGGGTTAGTGGTGAGATGACTTGCTTGTCAATGAGGTCTTGGACTTGGTGGCGAAGGCGAATACAACGGTTGGTGGCATGGCCTTTGGATTGGTGGTACTTACAGTACTCATTCTTATTGTAGTTCTTGGGTAAGAGATTTGGTGGGGGTCTTGGGTCGAGTGGCTTCAATAGGTTACGACTTACGAGCTTTTAAAGGACTCTTTCGAGTGGCATGAATAGGTCAGTGAATTGGCGAGGTGGGTTGACATCATCGAGAGAGAAGGGTTGAATGGGTTGAGTTATGGTGTTAACCTCAGCATTGTTCTTCCCAGTAAAATTTGTCTTGCGACTCCTCACTTCCTCAGTTTTGATTGTCCCGTCATTGATAGCATCTTCAACCTGCGTGCCAGCCCCAATGAGAGCTTTGAAATTTGGGAAATAGTGGGCAAATAAGTGCTTGTGGTACACGGGCAGCAAGTTCTTAACCACCAACTGAATTTGCATGGTCCTCCTCATTTGGCCTATCCGTCATTCTCGACGCCTTTTGTCTCCACCTTGTAATGTAAGCGGAGAAAGTTTCATAAGCCCCTTGCTTGGTAGTTTCCAGGTCCCTTCGAGTAACGTCCACCTCTGTGTTGTACTTGTAGTGCTCCGAGAACTCATTGCATATGTCTTCCCAAGTCCGAGTTCTATTTTCATCCAAGGATAAGAACCATTTCAAAGCAGAAGTGGCCAAGGTTTCATGGAACATTTGAGCTAAAATCTCATCGGTGGCCCCTCGAGGGTGCATGGCTCGCACATACATCTTTAAATGAGTCTTAGGGCAACCTGTCCCATTGAACTTTTCTAACTTCGGCATCTTGAATTGCAATGGAATACGAGCCGTTGGAAACAGAGATAAAATCCACACATCGACCATGTCATCAACCCTATGAATCCCTTTTATAGTCCTCTCCAATGCTTCTACCTTGCTAGCTAACACGGAATCACAACTAGTACCCTTCCCCCTAGCTTCCCCTTCTAGGTTGGTGACCACGGGTTTCGAGCTACTTTCCCCCCTTGTCTTGGTGTTCTCATTAGATTGAGGTCCCTCTTCGGTGCCAGCCCCATGAGGTATACCCGAGGAATGGGCCTTAGAACCATTTTGTTCAAGATCCGCCATCTTCTGTTGGTTCTCTTGAGCCATTTTCAATGTGGTATCGGATGTCTCGGCGGTATGATCAAGTTTGGTCATGATGGCTTTCAGGCAAGCCTCAAGGTCAAAGTGTCCCTCACTAGTTCTTTCGTCAGCCATGTCTGTCCGATGGGTAGATTCAACACTCACTAGACGCCCTTGCGGATTGCGGATCCAAGCCAGCACGTCTATAGATATAAAAGTTTAACCTTTAGCCTAAGGACTTGTCCTAAACCTCCATATTTTCCTTAATGAACTCGGTCTCTACACCATATTCAATTAATTCATTCCTTTTATCCAATTACCTTTACAAGGGGCATGGATTAAGGGTATGTTTAAAAGAATAGGGTATAGAGTCCTTCAATTAGGTTTAATTATTCCCCTAGGGCTAGCACATCACAAACATAGCTTTACATCCTATTTCCTTAACTTATTTCTCCTAACCCATGGCCTTAACAAAAGTTAGGGTTTAAAGGTATATGTTAAGGGCATAAGATATAAAACCTCACACCACAAACACGGCATAGCATCATTACAAACAATTGTGGGTGCATAATGGTGAGACCATAGTGTCCTACAAGGCCCGCTACTGTCACACCCCATTTTTGCACCACTTTACTAGGGCTCATCATTTCATGCATGTTTTTGTTTTGTTTTTGAGTCTAGTCACTTGCATTAGTTTTCTAGGGTCACAAGGACAATGGATATGAATTTTGGTTCAAATTGGAGTTGATCTTGAGGGATAATAAGAGCTTTTGTGACTTGAGGGGCATAATCATCTTTTAAGTCCCAAACTTTTCATTTAACCTTGGAATGATCTCCAAATTGTCAATTGGAGTTCACATGGATGCATAAGAGGTATTTCTGGGTTCAATTTGATAAATCAATGGCTCGGGATTAAAATGGCTCAATACAGTTCAAGTTGGTTAATTGACCCTTCCTTGGGTTAGCTATAATTGACTCACAATTATCAACCAAATCTTTTCAAATTGACTTTCATTAGTCATCATTTTACGCCCAAAAGTGTTTTATGAAGTTCAATTTTGATATGGAAAGTGTTTGGTTTGACCCTATGTGCATGCCTATGCTTAGCAAAGGTAGAGCATAGTGGTTAACCGCCTTGTTCAAACCTAACCATGCCCCTATGGTTAGTGGTTTTCACCCTAAAATGTTCAAAAACATATTCCTCATTGAAACACGGTCGTTTTGGTTTTTGTTTCATCAAAATCGGAGTTAATTTGCCCCCTGAAACACTTCTAGAAGGGAAGGGAGGCAAAATAGGAGAAAAATTAGAAGTGGGCTTGGGTGACCACCCAAGCCTGGGCGGCTAGCCGCCTGGGCCCAGGTGGCTAGCTGCCCAGCCGCCTGGGCCCAAGTGGCTAGCCGCCCAGCCTTGGGTGGTCACCCGAGAGCACTTTTCTATTTCCACTATGATTCCTTGTTGAAGCGAACTCTTGCCTATTTTGACGTATTTGGGCTCTTTTGGACGAGTTTCCTTCTAATTTTTGGTAACTTCTGAGTTACTTAAGCCCCAAGGGGGTCTCTAATAGCCCTTGGATTAATTTTTAGGGTTTTAATCCCAGCCATTGGTTAATCCTAATTGAAGTCTATAAATACCCCCTATGCTTCAGCACAAGGGGAGCCACTTTATGCATTAATACTTGAGTGTTTGAGAGAGAATAAGAGAGAGAGAGACTTGAAGGAGAGCTGGAGTTCTTACTGTAGCCTTGGAGAACATTGATTGAAGTCATCCATAAGAGCAAGAGAGAGTTCATACAGCAGCAAGGAAGGCTCTTCCTAAGGTATTCTCCTTCTCTATTCAAGCTTAAACAAAGGTATCATGTAGGATAGCTCTATTGCATCTAATGCTTGTAATTTCTACCATGAATTGAAGTTTCTATTAGTTAATACATGTGATATTGATGATGTTCATGATGAGTTTTGCATACTTTAGAGTTAGTTCATAGGTTCCAATGCATAGTTATGATTCTTGTGTTTCTACTGTCTTTGTTCTAGGATAGTGAGATTGCATGCTAGAGTTAGGTTTCTTGTCATGTTTTATTGCTTTAGTTAGTTAATATGCATGGTTTAGTTTCTGTTTAGTTTTATTTCAGCATGTTTAGAGTTGGTTTTGTATGTTTTTAAGCATATTTGTGAGTTTAGGGTTTTAGAGTCCTTGTTTTGTGTTAGTTTTCATACAGCATGATAAAGTAGGTCTTTTTATTGGTTTTCCTTCATGTTTGCTGTATATGTTTTTCATATGGAGTAAATATGATATTTTTGCATGCATGTTAGTTCATTCTAGGGTTTTTATGCATAATATGGTTCTAGGATTGTGTTAGGGCTTATGAAAGTTTGCTGTTTTTGCTATTAGCATGTTTAGTGGATGATTTTAGGCCTTAGTACTATTCTGTCCAGATTTGCATGTTAGTATTTTTGCATGGTTTTGAGCACTTGTAAGGGTGCAAATAGGTGTGGTATTTGTCCTATGGAAAATAGGGCTACCAATGCTTGAAATGGCTAATGCTTGGAGCTATTGCGCTCAAGTAAGTGGGTGTGAAGGTGCCCCAATTCACCTTTCTTCCTAACTCTTTCTCTTCTCCCTATCTAGGGTTAATTTTTAATACGAGTTTATGGTATAATTAGAGGTTTCCTTAACAAATAAAATTCTGGTTTTTATCAAGGTTTCTATTTTGTGGAAGTTTTCTTAAGTTCAAACTTTGTTAATTCAACTCTTTTGATCAAATAAGGAAACCTAGGGTTTTTACCATAGGTTTGCATTAAGTCTTAACCCTATTTCTAATCGAACTATGTGGACTTTGATCCATGTATTTCGCTGCATGGTACGTAGGCGCTCTTCGTGAGGCTCAAGTCTGTTCTAGGATCCAAGCATCCTAGGCTTCTTTTTGTTTTGTTTTCTTTTTCTTTATTTTCTGTTTTTATGTGTTTATTATGCATGGATGGATGAATGAAATATATGATATGCATGCAATTCTTGTGATGATACTTGCTGATTTTTGTATGAAAAGATCTTAATTTAGCCCAAATAAACCGAGAGACTGAAAGGGTGACATGGGTGCCTATAGGCTTTGCCTAGAACCTTCCCATGTCATAACTTAGCCTCCGAATCCCCGATTTCTTTGGTTTCCAAAAGATTGGTTCTTGCCTTTTCCTTTTTTATGGAGTCATTTAAATTGTTTTCCTAAAACAAACTACTTTTAGGGTTTTCCTTGTTTCCTTTAAAAAATAAGGTGGCGACTCCTTTTTCTTTCTCTTTCAAACCCAGCCAATCTTTTCGTCAATCCCTCGTGGGCCCAATTTCCGGAGTTCACAACTACATGAACTAAAATAGGGTAGGCTAGGGTCCTTCACTTGCTTGAGCAATCTTTATACCTAACCACATGTGGCATCAAGAACGCCACGTGGGTCGAGCAGTACGTGATTAACTCATTTAATATACCCAAGGGCAAGCCCAAGGGTACTAGGCAAGAGAGGTTGATAGCTTTCGCCCCAACACTTGGAATCAGGAAAACCAAGGTTGAAACTAGGCCCATCGTTGGCAAGGATACATCGAGGGACATCGATCCTAGCATGTAAGAGTTTGCGCACACAATGCCATAAATGAAAGCACACAATCAAGCAGATGCAACGTGATTGATTTTAATTAAACATAAGAAATTAACCTAGCCCAATTAAACTTTATAGAGTCTAGCCCACAAATCCCCAGTGGAGTCACCAAACTGTGAACCCCGGAAATTGGGCCCACAAGGTTTGACGAAAAAAGAAAAGCAATTGGGGGTTTGAAAAAAGAAAAGGAGTCGCCACCTTATTTTTTAAAGGAAACAAGGAAAACCCTAAAAATAGTTTGTTTTAAGAAAACAATTTGAATGAATCCATGTTTTAAAAAGGAAAGGCAAAAACAGTCTTTTGGAAACCAAAGAAATCGGGGATTCGGAAGCTAAGTTATGACATGGGAAAGTTCTAGGCAAAGCCTATAGGCACCCATGTCACCCTTTCTGTCTCTCAGTTCATTTAGGCTAAATCAAGATCTTTCCATACAAAAATCAGTAAGTATATCATCACAAGAATTGCATGCATATCATATATTTCATTCATCCATCCATGCATAACAAACAAATAAAAACAGAAAATAAAGAAAAGAAAAGAGAAAAGAAATAAACCTAGGATGCTTGGATCCTAGAACGGACTTGAGCCTCACGAAAAGCGCCTACGTACCATGCAACAAAATACATGGATCAAAGTCCACGTAGTTCGATTAGAAATAGGGTTAAATCCTAATATAAACCTATGGTTAAAACCCTAGGTTTCCTTATTCGAAAGAGAATTGATAAAACCAAGTTTGAATTTAGGAAAATTCCACAAAATGGAAACCTTGATAAAAAAAAAAAACAGAATTTATTATTGAAGGAAACCTTTGATTATACCATAGACTTGTATTAAAAACTAACCCTAGAGAGGGAGAAGAGAGAGAGTTAAGGAAGAGAGGTGAATTGGGGCACCTTCACACCCACTTACCTGAGCGCAATTACTCCAAGCATTAGCCATTTCAAGCATTGGCAGCCCTATTTGCCATACGACAAATAACACACCTATTTGCACCCTTACACGTGCTCAAAACCATGCAAAAACACTAACATGCAAATCTGGACAGAATAGTACTAAGGCCTAAAATCATCCACTAATCATGCTAACAGCAAAAACAGCAAACTTTCATAAGCCCTAACACAATCCTAGAACCATATCATGCATAAAACCCTAGAAATCAACTAACATGCATGCAAAAATATCATATTTACTCCATATGTAAAACATATACAGCAACTATGATGAAAAACCAATAAAAAGACCTACTTTAACATGCTATATGAAAACTAACATAAAACAAGGACACTAAAACCCTAAACTCACAAATATACTTAAAAACACACAAGACAAACTCTAAACATGCTAAAATAAAACTAAACAGAACCTAAATCATGCATATTAACTAACTAAAGCAGTAGAACATGATAAAAAAACCCTAACACTAACATGCAATGACACTATCTTAGCACAAGGACAACAGAAGCACAAGAATCACACCTATACATTAAGACCTATGAACTAACTCTAAAGCATGCAAAACTCATCATAAACATCACTATTATCACATGTATTAACTAATAGAAACCTCAATCCATGGTAGAAATCATAAGCATTGCATGCAATAAAGCTATCTTACATGATACCCTAGTTTAAGCTTGAATAGAGAAGGAGAATACCTTTGGAAAGCCTTCCTTGCTGCTGTATGGACTCCCTCTTGCTCTTGTGGATGTCTTCAATCAATGTTCTCCAAGGCTACAGCAGGTCCTCTAGCTCTTCTTCGAGTCTCTCTCTCTTATTCTCTCTCAAACACTCAAGTATTAATGTATAAAGTGGTTCCCCTTGTGCTGAAGCATAGGGGGTATTTATAGAGTTCACTAAGGATTAACCAATGGCTGGGATTAAAACCCTAATAATTAATTAATCCAAGGGCTATTAGAGACCCCCTTGGGGCTTAAGTAACTCAGAAGTTACCAAAAATTAAAAGGAAACTCGTCCAAAAGAGCCCAAATACGTAAAAATAGGTAAGAGTCCGCTTCAGCAAGGAATATAGGGGAAATAGGAAAGTGGTCTCGGGTGACCACCCAAGGCTGAGCGGCTAGCCACCTGGGCCCAGGCGGCTAGCCGCCCAGGCTTGGGTGGTCACCCGAGCCCACATCAGCTTTTTGCTTTTTTTGGACTCCTTTACCTTCTAGGAGTGTTTCAAGGGCCAAATAAATTCCGATTTTGATGAAACAAAAGCCAAAACGACCGTGTTTCGATGAGGAATATGTTTTTGAACATTTTGGGGTGAAAACCACTAACCATGGGGGCATGGTTAGGTTTGAACAAGGCGGTTAACCGCTATGCTCTACCTTTGCTAAGCATAGGCATGCACATAGGGTCAAACCAAATGCTTTCCATATCAAAATTGAACTTCATAAAACACTTTTGGAGGTAAAATGATGACTAATGAAAGTCAATTTGAAAATATTCGGTTGGTAATTGTGAGTCAATTAGAGCTAACCCAAAGAAGGGTCAATTAACCAACTTGAACTACGTTGAGCCATTTTAATCCCAAGCCATTGATTCATCAAATTAATCCTAGAAATACCTCATATGCATTCATATGAACTCTAATTGACAATTTGGAGATCATTCCAAGGTCAAATGAAAAGTTTGGGACTTAAAAGACGATTATGCCCCTCAAGTCACAAAAGCTCTTATTATCCCTCAAGATCAACTCCGAATTGAACCAAAATTCATATCCATTGTCCTTGTGACTCTAGAAAACTAATGCAAGTGACTAGACTCAAAAAACATGCATGAAATGATGAGCCCTTATAAAGTGGTACAAAAATGGGGTGTGACAGCCAGCTGAAAGTGTTGTTCAAACGGCTGAAAAGGATGATCTTTAAATTCCATATGTGACCATCTCTGGAAACTTCAGCAACCTTATTCAGACGGCTGGAAGGGAAGTTTCAGACGGCTGAAAGATGTTTCAGCCAGCTGAAATCCTCGGGCAAAGGTCTAACGGCTAGTTTTCTAACGGACTTTTGAAGCATTAAATGCCCACCAAACTCCCTTTCCCGGCATTTATTGTTCCAGAACAACTATTTTGGACTCCTTTAGTATAAATACAAGCCTTAAGCTCATTTATGAGCATTCATTGAGCAACAAACAAGAAAATCAATTACAAGCCCTAATTTTCTCTAGTGAGCATTCATTGAAATCAATAAATAGCTGAGTGTGCTTTCAATTTCTGTGTATCTACTCTTTGAGAGAGCTTTCTTTGAGTACAAAATCATTTCCAAACACTTTGTATCAAAGGGTTGTGTGAACCCTCACTTGTAAGCACTTGAAAAGTGTGTTTTTGGCTAAGTGTTGGTGAAGAACACTTGATTTGTAAAGGTTTGCTGCTCCACCTTGAAGGAGAGTGATAGTGGATTGGTGAATCCTCAAGCGAGCTCTTGAGGCGAGGACGTAGGCGGGAAGCCGAACCTCGTTAACATCATTTACATTCTCTTTCCGTTAATCTCTTTATTACTGCATATTCTTATATTTATTCTTGTTTGCAATAATTTGATTTTGAGATTGCTATTAATTTTTAATTTGGCTTGTAACCCTATTCACCCCCCCTCTATGGTTATTTACTTGGGACAACAGAAAGCCTCATTGGATCAAAATAGAATGGATAGATTAAAAAAAATAAATAAACAAAGCTAGATAGATTTAAAAAAATAAAATAAAACGAGGACTCAAGCCTAATCTGCCAATCAAAATAGAATAGGTGGATGTGGGTGAGAATTTAATCCACCTGATAGGTTGTGGGCGGATTGCAGATGAACTCTAAACCCAACCCAAACCGACCTGTTAGCACCCCTAATTAGTGCAATGACTCTAGATAATGTGGTGGGTAAGGTAATGTTAGGGTAGTTTGGTCCTAATGAAAATAAGAGAGAGATTACGTTTTAATGGTTACTCGGTAGCATGTTTTTTTTAAATTGCTGAACATGTGGCAAACACATGGAGTGCCACATCATTTTTTTTCAATAGGAGCTCCTACTAAAGGTTCAGTAGCCAAGCATTGTCCCAAATTAACGTGGTCTTTTACCCCTTTTCTTAGTCAATTGTGCCACTATTTTGGTCAACAATCATCACTGGTACAGTAATCATTAATAGTCTTTGTACTAAATTTGTTTCAGTAATATTTAGTTTTAGGGTAATGCTACCTTATCCTACACCTTATCCCACTGTGTGCATTTAGAAGGGTTTCAATTTTTAGGGTTTAATCATATCATTGGGTCCCACAACTTTACCTTCCTAAATGCACATAGTAGGGTAAAGTATGGGGCAAAGTAGCATTACTCTTAGTTCCATAACATTCAACTACGGAGGAAAAATAAAAAGAAAAAAGGAGCCAAACATAGTAAATAATTTTGGTAAGATTTAGGTCAAAATTCGTTTTACTACGTTGTGAGTCTTCTTTTTTTTTTTTTTTTTTTTTTTTTTATATATTACAATCGTCAGCATCTAGTTATACCTCTGACCTTCTTACTATTAGCAAGTCCAGGAAAATGCAATAAACAATTGTTGATTATAGTACTTGATGTGACATGAGTTGTGACATGAGTTGGTTGAGAAAAATATCCTCCAAACTAATTAGAATTGTCATAAGAGAGCTATTACCACATCAAGTGCTATTTACATGGTGCTACGTATAGTATTATCCAATAGCATTATAATACATCACTATATATAAATAAACAACACCTTATATGACGATAGACCATATAAACAATTTCTTTTCATGACTCATGTAAGAAAAATATTGGGTTTTATCTATGAGAGTAATTCCAAATGCACACCATTGATTTTATATAGTACTATAAGAAAAACCATGGCATCATTGTGTTAATTGAGAGTGAGTTTAATAGCTTAATAGGAAGCATCTATAATGGGGTACACTAATAGAGTAGATCATGTCTCCTAGAATTATTTATTTTTTTATAATAAGCTTTTTTCTTCTTCGTTATTTATTTATTTATTTTACCAAGTTGTAAGCACTATGATAATGATAATTTTTTAAAGGGTAAAATGCACAAAACCCCCCTCTATTATTACCCATTTTGCAAGAAACCCCCCTCTAAAAAAAAACCATGCAAGAAACCCCCTATATTTTCCCAGGGGGGTACGCCGTTAACGGAAACATTGAAAGTCCGTTTTACCCTTGTACGGAAAATATTAAAATATTAGATTTTTTAAATTTTAAATGAAGTTTTTAAAATATGAATGAAATGTCCCTTTTACCCTTTAAGCAAAAACACAAGTTATTCCCTTCAAACCCGTGTGCTGGTCTTGCCTCTCGCGTAGCCTTCACTCTCGCTCACACAGCCCCCCACTCGCACTCACACACAGCACTCGCACTCACACACCATGGCAATCGCAAGTCGTCGTCCATCCATCTCCACCGGTCGATGATCGTCGATGGTCATCATCATCACACCGGATCGTCATCGTCACACGGCATCGCATCAGCCATCTTCCTCATTGTCACAGGCGTACGAAGCACACGAACCAGACAACTGAGGCTTCACGTAAAAGGGTAATCTTTCTCATCCCTTTTTGCAGATTTGTAAGGTTATTTGTGAGTGGATGCATGAATTTGTGTGATATTTGATGAATATGAAATTAGGGTTTGGGTTGTTTATAATTTTAGGGTTTTTGTAAATGTATATGAAATTAGTGCTGTGTTTGTGCATGGGGGTTGGGGGTTTTGTTTGTGATGTGATTTTTGCATGGGTTTTATAGGTTTTCTTTGTTGAAATCGAATTATTGCATGGAAGTCAATGGTATATGTGGTCCCAAACTGACATCTCATATGAGTGTGGTCCCCAACATACATACAAGTCAGTTTTATATGTGGTATATGTAATCCCAAACAGAGCATATCCAATTATTCGTTATCTTATTTCTCTATTGTTAGTGGGGAGCAGCTGGGGACCATAGTATTATATACAATTCTTTATGCCTCCTTTAGAGGAGCATAAGTGGACCACAAATATAAATGTGCAGAATATATGCGTTGTTAAATGTCTATTTTGTTCATACTAATGTTTTATATTTGCACAGATGTCTACCAAGTACTACACTTTTGAGATTCATCATGGGGGTTATTTCCGACATAATCCTCACAAAATGTACTGTGGTGGGAAAATTGACTATATAGATAATGTTGACCCTGACTGCATGAATTGGAAGGATATGCTAACAGAGTTGGGAAAAGTTGGGTATCATAATCCCAATAACTTCAAACTGCATTATTGTGTACCAATGAAGGGCATGGATGATGGGTTGGTATTATGCTATGATGATTACTCGTTGATGGGTATGTTTGAATGTCATAGAAGATTTTGTTTGGTTAAAATGTTTGTAGAGCACTTTAATATGGAGAGGGGTGAAAGTGTTGGTTCTCTAGAAGTGGACGTTGCGGAAGGGGTGGTTGATGAAGGGGTAGGTGATGAAAGGGTAGGTGATGAAGGGGAATGGGTCGATGTTGATGAAGGGGTAGGTAATAAAGGGGTAGGTGATGAAGGGGAATGGGTAGGGGATAAAAGGGTAGATGATAAAAGGGTAGGTGATGAAGGGGAATGGGATGAAGATGCCACAGAGTATAGTGATAGTAGTAGTAGTGATGGAACATTATTTGGGGACCCAGAAGAAGATAATTTATATGATTCTGATTTTGTGGTGGACGAGGATATAGAGGCAAATATTGACATTGGTATGAATGCCAATGTGATACCAGAAGCAATGCAAGAAGATGTGGCTATAAGTGGGGATGAAGTTATATCAGAATATGCTGATTCTGATGATCTTATCAGTCTTGATAGCTCCTCAGATGATGAAGGCGGTTTGAAACCAGTGAAGTATCCTGAGTTTTGTAGGGAAAGAGACATGTTGAAACCTAAATTAGTGTTAGGTACAACATTTGCAACAGCTCAAGATTTTAGGGATCTTCTGAGAGAGGTGGCCATTCGTAAGGGATATGATTTATTCTTCATAAAAAATGATGGTGATAGAATTACTGTTAAGTGTAGAGATAATTGTGGGTGGAGGGCACATGCATCTTGGGCTGTGGTGCGAGGGAGCGAGGGAGCGCCAGATGCTGTGCTGTGCGAGGGAGCGCGATCTGGCTGTGGTGCGAGGTAGCGCGATCTGGTGTGGTGCGACGGAGCTCGTTCTGCCTGTGGTGCGCGATCTGGCTTTGGTGCGACGGAGCGCGTTCTGCCTGTGGTGCGCGATCTGGTTGTGGTGCGATGTGGGGGTGCGATGGCTGTGCGATGGAGGACCACGACTTGCGAAGGGTGCGATGGATGATGGACGATCACTGCTGCGCTGGGTGCGATGGAGGATCGAGGATGGACGACGGGAGTATGATTGCCATGTGGTTGTGCGATCTGGCGGTGGTTTGATGGAGGATGGAGGATGGCGTATGGCGGAGCAATGGTTCGATGGAGGAGATCAGATCTGATCCTCCATACCCGTGCATCTCAGAAATTAAAAAGAAGAAACAGGGGAGGCTTGATTCGTCTTTTCCTTAATATGGAGAGGGGTATTATAGTATTTTCAGTGTGCTGAAGGGTATAACTGTCATGAAAGTTTTTTGCCCCCATCACGTGCAGCTCACGTGATCTTTTTCCGTTAAGTTAACCAACGGCAGTTAGATGGAAGGGGGTATTTTGCAACCCTACAAAATATAGGGGGTTTCTTGCATGGTTTTTTTTTAGAGGGTGGTTTCTTGCAAAATGGGTAATAATAGAGGGGGGTTTTGTGCATTTTACCCTTTTTTAAAATTTAATAATAATAAATAACTAAATAAATAAATAAAACTAATTAAGCCAGGGATCTTAGGTCTTGCTCTTGTTGAGACCGGTTTCGGCCCAAACTATTCCCATAAAGGTCCATATGAAACGTCTCATATCCACACAAGTAATGA
Source organism: Liquidambar formosana (assembly GCA_039720395.1). Classification (NCBI taxonomy): domain Eukaryota; kingdom Viridiplantae; phylum Streptophyta; class Magnoliopsida; order Saxifragales; family Altingiaceae; genus Liquidambar; species Liquidambar formosana. The sequence continues at coordinate 29,039,316 of CM077822.1, forward strand.
TCTCAACAAAAAATTGAAACAATAATCTCTAAAAATCTAGCACATCAAGGATCTCAGGATCTAATTGTTCCACCAAACCCACAAGATACTTGAGCACTTGGTTTTGAAATGGAGATATGCGGACTTTCTTGTGTATATCATTAATCAGAATGCTCCTACCAGGGATTCATCCATGAATCACCATAGGCATGAATTTCATTAAGTAAAGAGGATCTAATTTTTCTGTTAAGTTGTTGATTTGCTAATGCCAATGTAAACGGAGAGTGGGCGAACTTATTTATTTGGATGTATTTGCCATTTCGATAGCAATACTTGAAAACAAAGAAATAAGGAAAGAAAGACTATATGACAGGTTTGATTGCTTATTGAGTGGCTTACTGAATCATATGTTAAACTGACTCGTGATTGCACATTCTCTAAATTACATATGTGACAAAATGCATTTATGAAAAAAAAAATGAAAAAAAAAAGGAAGAGATAAAAATAATAAATAAAAATCAATTCGAAAGGACTTTCTGGTAAAAACACCTTGTCATGAACCAAGCAAAACTACCTCTACTAACAAACTTGGGCTTCTGCAACTTCGTCCACAAAAGCTTTAAGATTTTTGTCCGAAGACCCGCCTTCCTTCACAGCTTCCCTCGCTAAATCCTTCCACTTCTTGGCATTCCGTCTCAATTCTTCCCCTTTTTCTCCACCTCCCATGACAGTCTCCAAGCACCTCTTAATCTCACCCTTTTCCACTATTCCATCTTCGTTCGCCGCCACTCGTACCCCTATCTTCCACTCATCTTCGATCATCTTTGCGTTCGTACCTTGATCGGTCCACTGGGGAAATGCGACCATTGGTACCCCAGAAACAAGACTCTCCAAGGATGAATTCCACCCGCAATGCGTGAGGAAACATCCCAATGACGGATGCGAAAGAACCTCCACTTGAGAACACCACGGCACTATCATCCCTTGTTGTTCTAATTCTTCTCTGCAGCCCAGCTCAACTTCTTCTTCTCCATTTTGTGGTGCTCTTATGACCCACAAGAAAGGCCTGCGGCTTTCTAACAACCCGTGTGCAATCTCCTCCATCTGTTGCTTAGACAGCACAGAGATACTTCCAAACGATACATAAATGACAGATGACACAGGCTTGGAGTTCAGCCATTTGATGCAGTCCTTGGAACGTTGGAAGAGATCAACCCCCGAGGAAGTATCGGATGGATCTTTTCCATCCAAGAAAGCGGAAGGAATAAAGGGTCCGATTGCAATCAGGTTAAGCTTATCGACGGCCTCGAGGGCCTCAGGTTCTAAGGCATCGAAGGTGTTAACGAGTACTTTTGGATTGGTTTCCTCGTCAAGTGTTTCAAGTTGTTCTTGAAATGTTGGTAGGGCAAACGTGTACATATTTGAAGCGATTAAGAAAGAAGGAAGGTCACGGCTTGTGAGTAGTGGCAGTCCTGGCAAATCTATTGGGCAAGAAGGGTCACTGCTACTACTTCTGATGAGGTCGCCATAACCTTTGAAGTAGTAATAGTAGATATCCAAAACGGTGGCGGGTTGAATCCATAGGAGCGCGGACGGGACGTGAAGGTCACGTGCAACCTTGGCTGCCCAAGGAAGTAGTAAGGTGTAGACCAAGCAAGTGATCGGACGGCCTTCATTGGCGCTTCGCACAATGATGTCGGCGAGAGTTTGGGAGCCGCGACGCTTGAGCTCCGACATGTAGTGGTCAATGTTGTCGTTGGGTTTGAAACCATCGTCATAGCCGTCAGAAAATTCGGCCAAAGTTAAGCCTTCGAAAGAAAGGGTTTTGGTCATGTGGCGACAGATGAAGGTACTTGTGGCTAAGGTGACATGCACACCTAAACATAAGAGACGCTTGGCAAATTGGAGAGTCGGGTTGACATGACCTTGTGCTGGAAAGGTCACTAAGAGGAAGTGGCGGTGGATCATTGCGGAGGCGAGTGGTGGAGAGGAATGTAAAGGCGGCTATTGTATAGTATAAAGGATTGGATCTTTTGGTGGTACTACTGGAACTTGTGTGAGATTTGTATTCAGTGAATTGTATGGGGATTGAAAGGCTTTATATAAGGACTTGGGAGTCAAAAAATGTGACGTTTGTAGTGACGATTTGGAGGGGAAGTTGCGTACGTGGTGGTGTGTATTTGTCTTGTTCTTTTCGTGAGAACAAAAACTTGGAGTCCAAATCTTCTGTCCCCCTTTGTTGTTCCCTTTCTCTGTCACCCTATTAAGCTTGTGACATGTGTCCAAACCAGCTATTTATCTAAACGGAATATAGCAGCCGTCTAAACCATCGTTTGAGTTTTTTTTTTTTATTTTTAAATAATGAATATATTAAACAATAATAAAATATAAAGGACTTTAGATTTGCCGGCCTGATTCTGTAAATCTGAAAGAATTGATCCACCGAAGCCGGCGATTTAACACTGGCAACCGGTGGGGCTGGTGTTATTCCTCGCTTTCTTTCCATTGTTCATCCATCTCTCTATCTTCTCTGTTTCTCTCTAATGTTTCAGATCCAACGTGGGTGTGGGTATTAGACGAGTTGGAGGAGAAATTGGGATGGGGCTGCCGGCGAGATGGTGGTCTGAACCTGGTGAAGAAGAGGTCTGGACTGAGTTCGTGAAGTTCTATCAGTCATGGATGAAGGTTGTGAATTTGGTGTTAAGATGTAGCTTCAAGAAGATGAAGGCAAGGGGCTGGACTGAGTTCATGAAGTTCTTTGGTTGTTCATCACTGTCTCTCTCTTTTTTGGATCTTCTTGTGTGTAGTCAATGGAGATTTGTGAATTTTGGTATGGATTTGCAGGTTGAAGACGAAGGGGCTTTTGAACAGATTCTTTTTTTTTAATGTTTTATTATTGTTATTTATTAAATAATTATCAAAATAAAACGGAGAGTTCGCGTCGTCGAGTTGCCGTTAATTAGTAGGTTGGTTTAAACACGGGGCAGAAGCTTGACACGGTGACAGAAAAAAGAGGTAGGGAAAGGAGACAGAAGATTTGGACTCTTTTCTGGTGCACGTGCATGGACTGGCTGACATAACCCATGAGGTCATCAGACATCTGGCCCAATACAAGTTGAAGCAACAAATTAAATATCGGTGACCATTAGATGTCACGCGTAGTTGATAAGGCCACAGCGCATAACATGTAAGAGCGACAAATTTTTTCCTTTTTTTCCTTCTTCACAACGCTTTTACCTTTTTATTTATTTATTTATATTTTTTTAATGAGCAGTGCTATACGAAGTACCAATTAAAAAAATATATAAATTAAATTAAGAGAGTTTTATGCCTTTTTATTTATTTATTTATTTTTATTGCACCGTATTGTACTATCTTTTCTTTCTTTAATAAGCGGTGCTATGCGAAGTACCATCAATAAATAAAAAATATAAAATATAAAAAAGAGATGTATATTAAATTGAGAGAGTTTTGATCTATACACATAATATCACATAAGGTGTTGTATTTTAATATTATACATAAAGTGTTGTACATAACATTTCATTTTTTTTATTTTGTCAACGTTGGGTTTAATATATATATATATATATATATATATATATATATATATATATCAATTTTTTTTTTTTTTTTGGATATCAGGAAGTTAATTTCAAATGTTTTGTACTCGATTAATTTCCTATACAGTCACCCCGTTCCACATGCATTGCGCAATTATAAAACAAAATTCAAGGAAGTGGCTTTGAGGAGTGGTAAAAGTTGAACCTAAGTGGTAAAAGTTGAACCTAAGACCTTTTGTTTAACAAAAGGCCCTTGGACCACTTGGTCTATACCTCAAGGCTCTTTGGGTTTAAATTCTTTTTTTTTTTTTTTTTTTTTATTTTTATTTTTTGGTGTACGAGAAAATTGACTTTCATTCAATATCTCATTCCCGCTGTACTATTTAGTGAACCAACTCATTCTATTTCTAAGTTAGAAGAAAGGCATAGACAGAATCAGACTCATCAGGAAGAACTAGATTGGATAAAGCATCCTAGTTTGTGGATTCATCTGTTGAAGTATACCCTAAAGCTACAGTTGAAGAATGTCTACAATTTCTCTCGGAAAATTAAAATCTCAAATTTGATTACCTCTAATTATGTGACCTAAATTAGCTAAGAAATCAACTGCTTTATTTCCTTCTCTATAAACATGATTTATTCTAACTTCTATATTATACTCTAAAATAATCTTCATACAATCTTTTAAAATACTATAAATCTTCTATGGGTAACTTTGAAACTTACTAATATTATTAATGACAATACTAGCATTCCCTTGTAAATAAATTATTTTAATTCTTTTTCCCTATGCAAGGAGAAGACCATTTCGAAATGCAATCTCTTCCATTTTAGGTATTGTTGTATCATTATCAAATCAAATGGATTGTATGATAATAGGCTTACCATAACTATATTTAATAATAGAACCAGCTGCTCATTTTTTATTTTTAACAAAACCATCAAAGTTCAATTTAAATTGCTGTGACTTTTATATTAATGCTCCCGAGTGCAGGATGTCGCGAAGTAAAATATTTTAGGGGAGTCCGAAGTCGAACCATAGGGAAGGGGAATAATTAGCAGAGATGGATGGAGAAAAGAAAATTAATTGAGGAAAGATTTTAGAAATTTGGTTGCTTGATTGCAGAGAATTAATTAGAATGAAAACAATAATTTGGAAGCACTAAGGTTCAGAGGTTCACTCACAACAAGTATATGATATTTGCTAACGACTCAATTTTATAACTCAACTGAAATTCATACGAAAGATGATCCCAATCGGATGATTTAACAATTAATTTTATTCAAAACAATTCTAAAAATATGGATTCATAAAATTAATTGATTTATTACAAGAGAAAACTAGTAATTTAATTCATAGGGAATTCTAAGCATTGACCGTACTCGGAGTTAGCGATAAATCAAAGAATTATACAAAATAAATATTTTGTAAAATAATTAAAATAAACAAAAATATGAAACCTTGCATTAAATCCATAAAAAATGGTCAAACAAATATTAAACAATTGTTGTGCCTTCACTCCTAACCTTAGCAAAATATTTAACTATTCACGATAATTGAAAACTAAAAACTAAGAAGAACAAGAACAAGAACAAGAGAGGAAAAAGTCCTCTAGATGCAGCCGCCTTTTCATTTTCATTACAGGACTATTTGAGCAATGGAATCAGATTCCATTCCCATCCATCCATTTCCAACAAACAAACATGGCCTTAGGGTTTCCAAGGGAAATATGAGAAAAAATAAGAAAACAATTTGAACTCGTTTTTCCAGTAAGGCCAACTTGTACCCATTTTGACTTACTTAAACGTAGAAGTCACGAACTATTCATGAAAAACAATATTGTCGGGCTTGAATATCTTCCAGGATACTAATTTCGCTCAATTAGATTTTGGAGTCAAAAGTATGCCAAAATACGGTAAACCTCCAAACTTCTTTTTAGTATTCTTTCCAACTTTGGGGTTGCCCATTCCTTTGTTAAATATTCTAAAGTTAATGCACTTCATCCTTGCAAGGTTTCCATATAGTTTACCAAATAAATAAAAAAGGCTTGATCATAGGAAATTGGGCTTTCTATAAAAGTAAAATATGCATTAATACACCACTTTAAGCATAAAAGCATGTATTGAAAAATCTCATGTATAATGTATAAAATGCAGAATTAGGTGCAAAATAGATGTAATTATATTTACTAAAAGTATGATATTAATGCAATTTTAAGTTATTATCACAAATCACCTTTTATTTGGAGGAATCCAACGAATAAATCTTGTACTTTTTTTCTTTTTCTTTTGCACTCTATTTATAAAGCCAGTAAATTGAAGCTTAGCATTATCCAAATCAAAGTTAAAGAAAAGATTTGTAGCTCTTTCAATGACTAAAAATTTATTAAAAGAATCATTTCTAAAAATAGCATTATTTTTAGCACACCAAATTTTCCAAAGTAAGTTTGCTTCTTTCCATTGTCTTACTCAGATTTTTTATTTTTCTCATTCTTACTAATTTTTTTTTAAAAAATATATATTTTTCACCCAATCGACTACATTATTTAATTTACATACATCCTCAGTAGGAATAGGACAAGCTCCTTCCACAGTACTCCAAACATCATTAATATATATATATATATATACAATTCATAAATATATAATTTTGATATTTAGCATTTTCATTACATAAGGGGCAATGAAACGTTTGGTTTAATTAATCAAAGCAAAGAAATAAATCCCTTCGTAATTTTTCTCTTTAATTTCTTTGTAAATATTTCACTCTTGCATTTAACTATTGATTCGATTTGCTAGAAACAATAGTATAGTTGTCTTGAGGACTAAGAAATTTTGGCGCAATTCATGCGAATGTTTACAATCACTATTTTGGTCAAATAGGAATTTTTTTTTGTTTCAAAAAATAAAAAGGAGAATGGTCACAAATATGGCATGAGATCTCTATTTCACTTATTGCATGAGAGTTTGCCATCAATATTTCGATTTAATCATGATTTAAAAAATAATAAAAAAATAAAAAAATAAAAATAAAATAAAAAGAAGAAAAAACTTTAGCCCAAATATATATTTAAGATCACGATTCCAAGAAAAGGACCGAGAAAATCATTTGGTCCATGTATACCTTTAATTTAACATTTACAACCTTACAACTTAAAGTAGAATAGTGATAAATAATTTTTGGGTGAAAACTACTAGATTATTATCTTATGGCTTTTTCACCACGTTGACTAAAGGTCACATGTATTAAGAATATTAATTAGAGTTATTTCACTGTTACTTGGGAATCATGTGATACTATATGAATATGGTTTTCCTAATAATGGTGATTTTTTTATCTATTTACATCTTACTAGCAATTGGACACACGCTAATGTGTTTGTAACATGGTGCAATGAGCAATACGATTTTGTTCATAGATTTTTTTCCTACTTAGAGATGCATACTTAATGTCATAATTATATGTATTCAAGAAAATGGTAAATGCAAAAGTATTTCCTAATTATAAATATAAGTTAATTATAAGAAGGTTTATTAATTGAATCGAATAGTAGAAACATATTTTATAATCAACATGTAATTGTTTCATTGTACCCACTTGATGAAAGCTGAAATGCCATTGAATCTTCTTAGGCTTAATTGTCGATCATGGACTAATAATTTCGTTGGTTACCTACTAATTCCCAATTTTTTTGAACACTGGAATAACACAATTAAATGAGTTTATGTCAACCCGACAATAGGCTTGTTGCCTTGTGGCATTAACCTTTGATTATTAATGATATATTAATGTTTTCTCTTTTTGAGAGTGTTATTTTTCAGGTGGATTCCAGAATTTAGGCTACTGATGTTGGTCATAGTCCTTACCTTAGTTTTTTGTTTCATAATTAAAAAAATTGAGCAAATGAGGTCATAGGGTTATGGATCAACTATATGATCCACCAACCCGCATGATCTTATGATCCCTCTCAAATTAATAGTTCAAAACTAGACCTTAAATGTAAGGTCATTCAATTCTTACCCCTATGAAAAAAAAAAAAAAAAAAAAAAAAAAAAAAAAAAAAAAAACACCGATGATATTGAAAAAATTGCAAAAGAGATGCTGCTAGCCAGTTCTATTAGACCCAACTAATTTACTTCTTTTTCGTCTCTACTTTTTTTGGTTCACAAAAAGGAATATATATGGTTGATGTCTATAGATTACCATACCTTGAATTGCATTAAGTAATCTTATTTTAATATAGATTAGGTCTCCCTCTTGAAGAATGAATTTTTTTAAGTAATTTTTTTTATAGCTTTTATATATATATATTTTATTCTGAATTAAGTTAGCACGTATTGATATAAGTTATATCAGCACTATGCGCATTGGAGGTTATATTTCGTGCATTGACCCAATGTACCTCATAACCCTCTAATGCATAAGATACAACCTTTTTTTTTTTTTTTTTTTTTTTTTTTTTCAGCAAAAGTAATCTAATTTTATTAATCCAAAAACCAAACAATACAAATTGAACCCCCAATGATATACCAACATGTGCTCACTTGATTATCAATCTTGATAGAGGTGAAGATGGTGAATTCTAATGTGAGTGTTGATATAAGTTATATCAATGTGTGCTCACCTGATCATCATCCAGTACATACATATATTTAATATATATACATATACATACGCCACTGAGGAAGTCTCCATCAAATTTGTCAACAATCTTGATAGAGGTGAAAATGGTGAATTCTAGCTAAGCAAGTCATTATGCGAACACAAACATGTATATATATAGCAGCTGCATTGATGGCAGCTAATCGTGTTGCCATAGAGAGCGAAACCATGTTAGGTGAATTTGCCTGACAGAATTACATACGATTAGGACATGCTTTTCGATATCCTTGGAAAACTAGTTGGTTGGACTTGGATTTGGATGAGTTTTCTTAATTTATCAAAGCTTTTCTATCTTTCCGCAAGATGATGATAATAAGTCAAAATAATAATAATAATAAGAAGAATAGTGAATCATATATGATTAGGACATGTTTTTGGAACTCCTCATAAGACTAGTTGGTTGGACTATGATATGGTCAAGTTTTCCAAATCGAAGTGTTTTTCTAGGAAAGATGATGACAATGATAATAAGTTAAAGTAGTAATATTAAGTATAATAATAAGAAGAAGAAGAAAAACTATTGTTAGGACACTTTTGTATTGGTATGATATTCAAGGCTGCAGAAGATTGGAAGGCTTAGCGCCAATGGTATCAAGGACTAATTTATAGGTTGCCAAACTTTTTTGAAAGTGAAAATTTTAAAAATTTCAGAACTCCAACTCACATGTTTACTTAAGATTCATCTATGGAAGAATTATATATACTTGTTTATTTAGCATTCATTTATATACAGAAGAACTCTAGCTCATCTGTTTTCTAAAGATTCATGTATAGAAGAATTACCAAATTAGAATAACAGAATCTCATGCGTCTATCCTGATTACTAAATGTTTGGCTCTTACAAATGGTCCATGTTTTTCCTAGAGAAAATGTAGAGGGCCGGAAAATTTAAGTTGAAAGAGATTCACAAGTGTACATTTATCAATGTTACTCAAGGAAAACTTAGCTACCCGTGAAGTATTGCTAATCTAGTGAAAGATATTTGAGATTTGATTACGAAATTTGAAAGAATCATTTTTACTCATGTTTTTAAGCATGCTAATAGGGCTATTGATTAATTAGCTACTCATGGTCATAACCTTTTTAAACAATATTATTTGGGAAAATAGAGTTCTTGAGAATCTTAGTTTGGGCTATTGTTCAAGAAAACACTAGAAGAGTTGCTTTTCCACATTGTATCAGGGTGAATCTAAATAACCCTTCTCACACGAGCGCATACACGTGCAAGCACGTACTCCACACACATTGTTTAATGATAAAAGAGAGAGATTTAGTCAAGGTGCATGCAAGTTGGTTCGATCTAGACACCTTAACTGTCAAACCAAAAAAAAAAAAGAAAAAAATGATGAATATATTCGAAGTTTATGGTGAAGCATGCCTATGTTCTTTGAGAAGTTGTGAAGTTGTGAGTAATATTTATTCAATTTAATAAATATGTCCTATTTTTCTAATTTTTTTTTTTAAAAAAAAAAAACATACAGTATAGTACACTACCCCTGTCCCCAAAAAAAACACCCACATTCACACTTGCACACCGGCCCTTGAGTTTCAAAGGAGAAAAACTTCCATGCAACTGTGATACGGCCACGTAGTGTCACGGATTAATGAGGATCAAGATAAGTGGGATTGTGGAGCCAAAGAGTATTCTGACAATCCACTTATCTTGATCCTCATATCTTGATCCTCATTGGCCCATGGCACCATGTGGCCTATGTCACAATTGCATGGAAGTTCTTCTCATTCCGTACACATACACCCACAGCGTCCTTGTGTCCCAGTGTAATTTATCCCTCATTATAATTGGCCTTCGCACACATTAAGGGCCTTGTATTCTGATGGTATTCTTCCTATTGTAATTGAGAATTCCTCTGGTAAAAACTTATGGCCAAGCATCAATCATCTCTTAATTATCCAAAAAAAAACAAAAAAGGCGGGGGGGGGGGGAGGTCCTAGGTTTGAACTCTATTAATTAAAGGACTTTGAGCCTGGATGGGTTCATTTTGTTCTCAATTACTAAAACTTATCTAATTTGGCTAACTTGGCATGGTCTGTTTTGAATTTTATGGGGTCCTAGGCAAACTCTAAAAATAGGACTCTTTATATATTCAAAAATATATATATATATTCTAAGCATCCAAACTTTTTTTTTTCCTTGTATGCATCAACATTAAAGTTTGTTTGCATATAAAATTATTAAAATTTAATTTTATAAATTAAGTTGACAAGATATCATTATAAAAACTTTAAAAAAATATAATGCATACTTCTTGCTTCATAATTGAACAAAATTCATTTTTACAATTAAAAAAAAAAATACCAAACAAAATTTAAAGTTATAATACAAAAAAAAAAAAAAAAAAAAAAAAAAAAAAAAATCAATTACCACAACATGTCACTTAAACAATACTCTTCTCACAAGCAAAATTACTAATGAAGTTAGCATAATTAAGCTTTTCTATCATATCCTTTTAAATTGATAATATAGCCAATTCGATCAATCTTTCTTGAGACATGGTGACTTTAATTGAGTTTAGAGAGTTTCGTGGAGTTTAGAAGGTTTCGTGAGACTTCTAAATCTTTAGTTTAAGTGACATCGTAACAATCTTCGCACTAAATTTGTTTTAGTAATATTTAGTTTTAGGGTAATGCTATCTTACCCCACACTTTATCCTACTGTGTGCATTTAGGAGGCCGGGTTTCAATTTTTAGGGTTTAATCATATTAGTGGATTCCACAACTTTACCCTCCTAAATGCACATAGTAAGGTAAAGTATAGGGCAAAGTAGCATTACTCTTAGTTCCATAACATTCAACTACGGAGGAAAAGAAAAAGAAAAATGCAGCCAAACAAAGTAAATAATTTTAGTAAGATTTAGGTCAAAATTTGTTTTACTACGTTGTGAGTCTTCTTCTTTTTTTATTTTTTTATTTTATTTTTTATATATATTACAATTGTCAGCTTCTAGTTGTACCCCTAACCTTCTTACGATTAGCAAGTCTAGGAAAATGCAATAAATGATTATACGTTGATTATAGTACTTGATGTGACATGAGTTGGTTGGGAAAAATATCTTCCAAACTAATTAGAATTGTCACAAGAAATCAATTACCACATCAAGTGCTATCTACATGGTGCTACATTAGCATTATCCTATAGCATTATAATACATCACTATATATATATATATATATATATATCAATAGCACCTTATGTGACGACAGACCATATAAACAATTTCTTCCCACGACTATAATTAAAGAAAAATCTAGGGTATTATATCTGAGATTAATTCCCAATGTGCGCCATTGATTTTATATAATACTATAAGAAAAACCATGGCATCATTGTGTTAATTGAGAGTGAGTTTAATAGCTTAATAGGAAGCATCTATAATGGAGTACACTAATAGAGTAAATCATGTCTCCTAGAATTATGTATTTTTTTATAATAAGCTTTTTTCTTCTTCGTTATTTATTTATTTATTCAACCAAGTTGTAAGCACTACGATAATGATAGTTTTTTATGAAAAAAAAAAAAAACCAAAAAACCAAACAAAACCAATTAGGCCGGAGATCTCAGGTCTTACTCTTGTTGAAACCGGTTTCGGCCCAAACTATTCCCATAAAGGTTCATATGAAACGTCTCATATTCACACAAGTAATGATCTCAACAAAAAGTTGAAACGATAACCTCTAAAAATCTAGCACATCAAGGATCTCAGGATCTAATTGTTCCACCAACCCCCCAAGATACTTGAGCACTTGGTTTTGAAATCGGGATATGCGGACTTTCTTGTGTATACCATCAATCAGAATGCTCCTACCAGAGATTCATCCATGAATCACCATAGGCATGAATTTCATTATCCTTTTTTACTTCAAAGTAAACGGAGAGTGGGGGCTCATTTTCCTAAATGGTAGGTTTTTTAGAATTTATTCTAACTTTGGTGTGATTTTGAAGTTAATTTCCACACAGTGATAAATCGTGGTTGCTAACCACGATTTTATTAAAATCGTGGTTAGCAACCACGATTTATCACTGTGTGGGAATTAACTTCAAAATTGTGGTTGTATACCTAAAGCTAAAATCGTGGTTGCTAATCACGATTTTATTAAAATCGTGGTTAGCAACCACGATTTATCACTGTGTGGGAATTAAGTTCAAAATCACACTAAAATTGGAATAAAGTCTAAAAAACCTACCATTTAAGGAAAAGAGCCGAGAGTGGGTGAACTTATTTATTTGGATGTATTTGGCATTTCGATAGCAATACTTGAAAACAAAGAAATAAGGAAAGAAAGACTATATGACAGATTTGATTGCTTATTGAGTGGCTTGCTGAATCATATGTTAAACTGACTCGTGATTGCACATTCTCTAAATTACATATGTGAAAAAAAGCACTTATGGAAAAAAAAAAAAAAAAAAAAAAAAAAAAAAGAAAGAGAGATAAAAATAATAAATAAAAATCAATTCGAAAGGACTTTCTGGTAAAAACACCTTGTCATGAACCAAGCAAAACTACCTCTACTAACAAACTTGGGCTTCTGCGACTTCGTCCACAAAAGCTTTAAGATTTTTGTCCGAAGAACCGCCTTCCTTCACAGCTTCCATCGCTAAATCCTTCCACTTCTTGGCATTCCGTCTCAATTCTTCCCCTCTTTCTCCACGTCCCATGACAGTCTCCAAGCACCTCTTAATCTCACCCTCTTCCACTATTCCATCTTCGTTCGCCGCCACTCGCACCCCTATCTTCCACTCATCTTCGATCATCTTTGCGTTCGTACCTTGATCGGTCCATTGGGGAAATGCGACCATTGGTACCCCAGAAACAAGACTCTCCAAGGATGAATTCCACCCGCAATGCGTGAGGAAACATCCCAATGACGGATGCGAAAGAACCTCCACTTGAGAACACCATGGCACTATCATCCCTTGTTGTTCCAATTCTTCTCTGCAGCTCAGCTCAACTTCTTCTTCTCCATTTTGTGGTGCTCTTATGACCCACAAGAAAGGCCTGCGGCTTTCTAACAACCCATGCGCAATCTCCTCCATCTGTTGCTTAGACAGCACAGAGATACTTCCAAACGATACATAAATGACAGATGACACAGGCTTGGAGTTCAGCCATTTGATGCAGTCCTTGGAACGTTGGAAGAGATCGACCCCCGAGGAAGTATCGGATGGATCTTTTCCATCCAAGAAAGCGGAAGGAATAAACGGTCCGATTGCAATCAGGTTAAGCTTATCGACGGCCTCGAGGGCCTCAGGTTCTAAGGCATCGAAGGTGTTAACGAGTACTTTTGGATTGGTTTCCTCGTCAAGTGTTTCAAGTTGTTCTTGAAATGTTGGTAGGGCAAAAGTGTACATATTTGAAGCGATTAAGAAAGAAGGAAGGTCACGGCTTGTGAGTAGTGGCAGTCCTGGTAAATCTATGGGGCAAGAAGGGTCACTACTACTACTTCTGATGAGGTCGCCATAACCTTTGAAGTAGTAATAGTAGATATCCAAAACGGTGGCGGGTTGAATCCATAGCAGCGCGGATGGGACGTGAAGGTCACGTGCAACCTTGGCTGCCCAAGGAAGTAGTAAGGTGTAGACCAAGCAAGTGATCGGACGGCCTTCATTGGCGCTTCGCACAATGATGTCGGCGAGAGTTTGGGAGCCACGGCGCTTGAGCTCCGACATGTAGTGGTCAATGTTGTCGTTAGGTTTGAAACCATCGTCATAACCGTCAGAAAATTCGACCTAAAGTTAAGCCTTCGAAAGCAAGGGTTTTGGTCATGTGACGACAGATGAAAGTATTTGTGGCTAAGGTGACATGCACGCCTAAGCATAAGAGACGCTTGGCAAACTGGAGAGTCGGGTTGATATGGCCTTGTGCTGGAAAGGTCACTAGGAGGAAGTGGCGGTGGACCATTGCGGCGGCGAGTGGTGGAGAGGAGTGTAAACGCGGCTATTGAATAGTATAAGGGATTGGGTCTTTTGGTGGTACTACTGGAACTTGTGTGAGATTTGTATTCAGTGAATCGTCTGGGGGATTGAAAGGCTTTATATAAGGACTTGGGAGTCAAAAAAAAATGTGACGTTTGTAGTGACGATTTGGAGGGCAAGTTGCGTACGTGATGGTGTGTATTTGTCTTGTTCTTTTCGTGAGAACAAAATCTTGTGGACATGCATGGACTGGCTGACATAACCCATCAGGTCATCAGACATTAGATGTCACGCAAAGATGATAGAGTAATACTATAGGAAGCAACACTTATACCGCAACACTAATACAGCGACTGACGTGGACACTCACATGAGTAAATAGAATTGAATGGTTGTGCATTAAAAAAATTAAAAAATAAAAAAAAAAAAAACTCTCCCTACAGTTGCCTTCTCCCTCATCTTCCCCTCCTATGAACCACACAAGTAAAAAGGGAAAAAATAAAAATAAAGAAAGAACAAAATAAAGCTTCATCGCCATGGCTGCCATGGTTGGGGACAATGGAAGCCAGCCATGGCTCACTAAAAAAAATCATAGATAAAATCACTTCTCAACTTTATCACAGATAATTTCACTTTACATAGATAATTTCATATTTATCACAGAGAAATTCAAAAATTCACAGATAAAATCAAAGAAAAATATCACAGAGAAATCACAGGCATGATTTTCAATAGATAATTTCATATTTATCACAAAGAAAATATAAAAATCACAGATAAAATCAAGAAAAATATCACAGAGAAAATCACAGGGCATGATTTTCAATAGATAATTTCATATTTATCACAAAGAAAAATAAAAAAATCACAAATAAAATTAAAGAAAAATATCACAGAGAAAATCATAGGGCATGATTTTCAACAGATAATTTCATATTTATCACAGAGAAAATGAAAAAAAATCACCAAGCATGATTTTCACCAGAGCTGTTGAAATTATCTGACCAAAATCCAAAGTGAGTGACGGATGGGAGAGAAAAAGAGAGGAGGGGAAAAAAATAATATTAAAACGGGAAGATATTTTTAAAAAATTAAGGGCATTTTAGTTAATATACAGCGCCACATTAGTTGCTGTATAAGTTGCTGCACAATGAGTTGCTGTATGTAGCATTTCCCAAGATGATAAGGCCACAGCTCATAACATGTAAGAGCGACAAATTTTTTCTTTGTTTTTTTTTCTCCTTTCTCACAATGATTTTGCCTTTTTTTTGTCTTTTTTAATTTTTATTGCACTGTGCTGTCCTATCTTTTCTTTCTTTAATGGGTGGTGCTATAGGAAGTACCATTCATACAACACCCTCGTGTAGCACCCAAATCACATCAGTAAATTAAAAAAAAAATGTTAATTAAATTGAGAGAGTTTTGGTCAATACATATAATACCACATAAAGTGTTGTCTTTTAGTACTATACATAAGGTGTTGTACATAACATTTCATTTTTTTTATTTTGTCAATCGTTGAGTTTAATTAATATATAAATATATCAATTTTTTTATTATTATTATTTTTTTGGATATCAAGAAGTAAATTTCATATGTTTTATACCTGATTAATTTCCTATACAGTCGCACCATTCCACATGCATTGCGCAATTATAAGACAAAGTTCATGGAAGTGGCTTTGAGGAGTAGTAAAAGTTAAACCTAAAACCTTTTGTTAGGCAACAGGCCCTTGGACCACTTGGTCTACAACTCAAGGTTCGTTGGGTTTAAATTTTTTCTTTCTTTTTTTTTTTTTTCTTTTTATTTAGAAAATTGACTTTCATACAATATCCCATTCCTGTTGTACTACTTAGTGAACTAGCTCATTCCATTTCTAAGTCAGAAGAAAGGGCATAGACAGAATGAGACTCATCAGGAAGAACTGGATTGGATAAAGCATCCTAGTTCGCGGATTCATCTGTTGAAGCATACCCTGAAGCCACAGCCGAAGAATATCTACAATTCTCTCGGAAAATTAAAATCTCAAATCTGATTACTTCTAATTATGTGACCTAAATTAGCTAAGAAATCAGCCGCTTTATTTCCTTCTTTATTTGATTTATTCTAACTTTCATATTATACTCTAAAATAATCTTCATACAATCTTTTAAAATACTATAAATCTACTATGGGTAACTTTGAAACTTACTAATATTATTAATGACAATACTAGTGTCCCCTTCTAAATAAATTCTTTTAATTCTTTTTCCTTGTGCAAGAAGAAGACTATTTCGAAATGCAATCACTTCCATTTTAGGTATTGTTGTATCATTATCAAATCAAATGGATTGCATGATAATAAGCTTACCATAACTATATTTAATATTAATAGAACCAGCTGCTCATTTTTTATTTTTAACAAAACCATCAAAATTCAATTTAAATTGTTGCGACCTTTGTAATGCTCCCAAGTGCAAGATGTCACGAAGTAAAATATTCTCAGTGAGTTCGAGGTCGAACCATAGGGAAGGGGAATAATTAGCAGAGATGGATAGAGAAGAGAAAATTAATTGAGGAAGGATTTTATAAATTTTATTACTTGATTACAGAGAATTAATTAGAATGAAAACAATAATTTGGAAGCACTAAGGTTTAGAGGTCTACTCACAACAAGTATATGATATTTGCTAACAACTCAATTTTATAATTCAACTAAAATTCATACGAAGGATGATCCCAATTGGATGATTTAACAATTAATTTTATTTAAAATAATTCTAAAAATATAGATTCATAAAATTGATTGATTTATTACAAGAGAAAACTAGTAATTTAATTCATAGGGAATTTTAAACATTCATCGTACCCAGAATTAACGATAAATTAAAGAATTATATAGAATAAATACTTGGAAAAATAATTAAAATCAATCAAAAATATGAAACCTTGCATTAAATCCATAAAGAATCATCAAACAAATATCAAACAATTGTTGTGGCTTCACTCCTAGCCTTAGCAAAATATTTAGCTACTTACGATAATTGAAAACTAAAAACTAAGAAGAGATAAAAGAACAAGAACAAGCTAGAGGAAGAAGTCCTCTAGATGCAGTCGCCTTTTCGTTTTTATGTGCTCTTAGGTTTTCTAATGGAAAGAGGAGAAAAATAAGGAAACAATTTTGAAATCCTGTTTTCCAGTAGGGCTAACTTGTAACCCATTTTTTACCTACTAACATCAAACTCACAAACTATTCATGAAATAAAATATTGTCAGGCTTTAAATTATCTTTCCAAGGATACTAATTTCGCATCAATTGGACTTCAGAATCAAAAGGTACGGCCAAAATACGGCAATTACTCTAAACTTCCTTTTTAGTATTCTTTCCAACTTTGGGGTTGCCAATTCCTTTGTTAAAATCTTCTAAAATTAATACACTTCACCTTACCCTTGCGAAACTCATATAGTTCCAAATAAATAAAGAAGGCTTGACCATAGGAAATTGGCTTTCTACAAAAATAAAAACATGCATTAATACACCACTTTAAGCATAAAAGCAAGTATCAAGAAACCTCATGTATAATGTGTAAAATGTAGAATTAAATACAAAATAGATGTAATAATACTTACTAAAAGTATGACATTAATGCAATTTTAAGCTATTATCACAAATCACCTTTCATTTGGAGGAATCCAACGAATAAATCTTGTACTTTTCTTCTTTTTCTTTTGCATTCTATTTATAAAGCCAGTAGATTGAAACTTAGCATTATCCAAAGCAAAGTCAAAGACAAGATTTGTTGCTCTTTCAATGACTAAAAATTTATTAAAAGAATCATTTCTAAAAATAGCATTATCTTTAGCACACCAAATTTTCCAAAGTTTGCTATTCTTTCCATTGTCTTACTTAGATTTTTCTCATTCTTACTAATTTTTTTAAAAAAATATTTTTCACCCAATCGACTACATTATCTATGTACATCCTCAGTAGGAATAGGACAAATTCCTTCCACAGTACTCCAAACATCTTTAATATATATACAGTTCATAAATATATAATTTTGATCTTCAGCATCTTCATTACATAGGGGCAATGAAACATTGGGTTTAATTAATCAAGCAAAGAAAAAACTCCCTTCGTATTTTTTTTCTCTTTCTTGGTAAATATTTCACTCTTGCATCTAACTATTGATTCGATTTGCTAGAAACAATAGTATAGTTGTCTTGAGGACCAAGAAATTTTGGTGCACTTCGTGCGAATGTTTACAATCACTATATTGGTCAAATAGTAATTTTTTGGTTTCAAAAAAAAAAAAAAAAATGGAGAATGGTCACAAATATGGCATGAGATCACTATTTCAATTATTGCATGAGAGTTTATCATCAATATTTTGATTTAATCATGATTATAAGAAAAATAAAAAATTAAAAAACTTTAGCCCAAATATATATTTAAGGTCACGATTCCAAAAAAAGGACCAAGAAAATCATTTGGTCCATGTATACATTTAATTTAACATTAAACTTACAACTTAAAGTAGAATAGTGATCAATAATTTTTGGGTGAAAACTTCTAGATTAATTAGAGTAATTTTACTGTTACTTGGGAATCATGTGATACTATATGAATATGGTTTTCCTAATAATAGTGATTTGTTTATCTATTTACATCTTACTAGCAATTGGATACATGCTAATGCGTCTGTAACGTACATGGTGCAATGAGCAACACGATTTTGTTCACAGATTTTTTTTCTATTTAGAGATGCATACTTAATGTCATAATTATATGTATTCAAGAAAATGGTAAATGCAAAAGCATTTCCTAATCACAAAGATAAGTTAATTATAAGAAGGTTTATTGAATCGAATAGCAGAAACATATTTTATAATCAGCATGTAATTGTTTCATTGTACCCACTTGATGAAAGCTGAAAATGCTATTGAATCTTCTTAGGCTTAATTGTCAATCATGGACTAATAATATCATTGGTTACCTACTAATTCCCAATTGTTTTGAACACTGGAATTACACAATTAAATGAGTTTATGTCAACCCAACAATAGGCTTGATGCCTTGTGGCATTAACCTTTGATTATTAATAATATATTAGTGTTTTCTCTTTTTGAGAGTGTTATTTTTCAGGTTTATTCCAGAATTTGGGCTACTGATGTTGGTCATAGTCCTTACCTTAGTGTTTTGTTTCGTAATTAAAAAAGTTGAGCAAATGAGGTCATAGGGTTATTAATCAACTATATGTTCTCCAAGAACCAAATTTGGTAAGGGTTGAACCCGAGCTCTTGTAAATCCTTGAAGTTTATGTCAATGCTTTTGCAAAACTAGCTAGTTTGTCACCCCACCTCCCCGCATGATCATATGATCCCTCTCAAATTAATAGTTCAAAACTAGACCTTAAATGTAATGTCATTATTTCCCCTATGTGAAAAAAACAAAAAACAAAAAACAAAAAAAAAATGAGAGAGAGATTGAAAAAATTGTAAAAGAGATACTGCTAGCTAGTTCTATAAGACCCAACTAAATTACTTCTTTTTCGTCTCTACATTTTTTGGTTCACAAAAAGGAATATACATGGTTGATGTCTATAGATTACCATACCTTGAATTGCATTAAGTAATGTTATTTTAATACAGATTAGGTCTCCCTCTTGAAGAATGAATTTTTTTTTTACTTTTATATATATATTCTTCCTAATTAAGGTTACATCAAAACCCTTGATAGATAAATATTGATATGTAGATGAATATATATGTACATATACAGTCCTGATTAAGTTAGCACGTATTGATATAAGTTATATCATTACTATGCATTGGCAGGTTGTATTCCGTGCATTGACCCAATGTACCCCATAACCCACTAATGTATGAGATACAACACCTAATGAAGGTGTTTTTTTTTTTTTTTTTTTTTTTCTCCAATTAGCAAAAGGAATCTAATTTTATTAATCCAAAAGCCTAAACAATACAGATTGAACCCCCAATGATATACCAACATGTGCTCACCTGATCATCTTCCTGTACATACATATATTTAATATATATACATATACATACGCCATTGAGGAAGTCTCCATCGAATTTGTCAACAATCTTGATCGAGCTTAAGATGATGAATTCTAATGCAGGTATTGATATAAGTTATATCAACATGTGCTCACTTGATCATCATCCTGTACATACATATATTTAATATATATATATACACTTGTATACGTCTTTAAGGAAGTCTCCATCGAATTTGTCAACAATCTTGATAGAGGTGAAGATGGTGAATTCTAGCTAAGCAAGTTATTACGCGAACACAAACGTGTATATATATTGCAGCTTCATCGATGGCAACTAATCATGTTGCCATAGAGAGCGGAGCCATGGAGAGAGAAGTCGTAGACTATTTTATTTCTTTATTTTTGAAATTCACTACCTCACCCAACAGGTATGAATAGCAATCTGACTATAATCGGATTAGTTTTGGGTAACCCAAATCCAACTCATTTATAAATTGTATTAACATGAACCTATTATTTTCAAGTGGGTTCGTGTGTTTAGATTGCATAGCATTGCCCCCAAGAATTAAAAGAATAAAGAAATATTAGGAAGATAAAGATTACACGACACTATTATTGATTATTGAGTGGCTTGCTGAATCACCTTTTAAAATTGACTTGTACTTACATATTTATTTTCTCTAAATTAAAATTGTGTCCAAATTAAGAAGAAAAAAAAATTGAAAAGAAAAAGAAAGCTACGTAATGGAAAAGGAGAAACAATCATTAAGCAAAAACAACTTCTCATGAACAATCTTCCTTGCTAGCTAGCTTGGCTAAATCCTTCCAACCTCATCCACAAAAGCCTTAATATTCTTATATGAAGAACCACCTTCCTTCGTAGCTGCTCTTGCTAAATCCTTCCATTTCATTGCATTCCTTTTCATTTCTTCCCCTTTCTACCCACCACCCATGACAATCTCCAAGCACTTCTTAGTCTCACCCCCTTCAACTATTCCTTCTTCATTTGCTGTCACTCGTACCCCCGTCTTCCACACATCTTCAATCAACTTTGCATTCGTACCTTGATCCGATGATTAGGGAAATGCCACCACGGGTACCCCACAAACAAGACTCTCTAAACATGAATTCCACCCACAATGTGTCACAAAACATCCTATGGATGGATGCGAAAGAACCTCCAATTGAGAACACCATGGCACTATCATCCCTTGTTTTTCCAATTCTTTTCTACAACTCAATTCATTTTCTTCATTCTCTTCTTTATTTTGTGGTTCTCTTATGACCCACAAAAAAGGGTCTTGGATTTCCAATAATCCACATGCAATCTCCTCCATTTGTTGCTTTGATAACAAGGAGATACTTCCAAATGATACGTAGATGACTTGTGATATAACTTTGGAGTTCAACCAATCAATGTAGTCCTTTGAACCTTGGAAGATGTCACCTCCAAAAGCAGTATCATATGAATCTTTTCCATCCAAGAAAGCAGATGGAATTAATGGTCTGACTGCAATTAGGTTTAGTTTACTAATGGCTTTCAAGGCATTATGTTCTAATGCATCAAAGGTGTTTACCAGTACTTTCGGATTTCTTTCTTCATGAAGTGTTTCTAGTTGTTCTTGAAATGTTGGTAGAGCAAAATTGCATGCATTTGAAGGAACTAAGAAGGACGAAAGGTCACGACTAGTGAGCATTGGCAGTCCTGGTAAGTCTATAGAGCATGAGGGGTCATTGCTGTTATTTCTAATGATATCACCATAACCGTTGAAGTAGTAGTAGTAAACGTCCAAAACGGTGGCTGGTTGAATTCATAGAAATGCAGTTGGGATGTGAAGCTCGGCTCATTTCCCTAAATGGTAAGTTTTTTAGAATTTATTCCAACTTTGGTGTGATTTTAAACTTAATTCCCCCACAGTGATAAATCGTGGTTGCTAACCACGATTTTATTAAAATCGTGGTTAGCAACCACGATTTATCACTGTGTGGGAATTAAGTTCAAAGTTATGTTTTTATACCTAAAGCTAAAATCGTGGTTGCTAACC
This sequence comes from Liquidambar formosana, assembly GCA_039720395.1. Lineage (NCBI taxonomy): Eukaryota > Viridiplantae > Streptophyta > Magnoliopsida > Saxifragales > Altingiaceae > Liquidambar > Liquidambar formosana. Next base: position 29,061,506 of record CM077822.1, read on the forward strand.
ACGATTTTAATAAAATCGTGGTTAGCAACCACGATTTATCATTGTGTGGGAATTAAGTTCAAAATCATACCAAAGTTGGAATAAATTCAAAAAAACCTACCATTTAGAGAAAAGAGCCTGTGAAGCTCACATGCCACCTTGGCGGCCCAAGAAAGGAGAGTGGTGTGGACTAAACGAGTAATGGGACGGCCTTCGTTAGCACTTGCTGAAATGAGTTCTACGAGAGTCTGAGAGCCGTGACACTTGCACTCCAACATATAATGTTCGAGGTCATCACTAGGTTTAAAACCATCATCATAACCATCATAAAATTCGGCAAAGGTTAAGCCTTCCAATGTAGGGGTTTTGGCCATGCGGCGACGAGCAGAGATGCTAGCAGCAAAGGTAACATGCACACCATTGCAAAGAAGGTGCTTGGTGAATTGGAGGGAAGGGTTGATATGGCCTTGTGCTGAAAACGTCAAGACGAGGAAGTGGTGGTGCACCATAGCAGCGAGGTTTGGTAAAGCGTATAGTGTGGATGGTTATCTATTGCAATGATTAGTTTGTTGTGGTGAAACTTAATTATGTGGTGGGATGGCTATCTATTGCTAAGGATTTGCTTCTTGTGGTGAAACAATCCATTATTGCTGAGGATTTGTTTATTGTGGTGAAACCTGGGTAGATGGCTATTTATTGCTAAGGATTTGCTTCGATCTTGTGGTGAAACTTGGGTAAGATTTGTACATTAGAGTTCGAAAAATGTGACATTTTGGGTGAAATTTTTCCTTCTTTTTTTTTTCACCAATGCCCCTTTTGGTACAGTAATGATTAGGTAATAATTTTGTTACTAAAATTTTAATATTTAATATTATTTGAACACAAATATAGTAAGTAGCTTCAATATGAAATTTGAATAGTTGTTATATTGAGTTGTCATGCTTAAATAACACTTCTTACTTATGCATTTTTAAAAATTTATTGTGCTTTTTTTTTTTCTAATGTAAAATAAAGTTACGATGTATTTAGCTTCTTTTATTTGTTCCAAAATAAGAATGTATTTATGTAGAATCTTCAATTATAATTAGTCTTTTTGGTACAATAATGGCCAAGTAATAATCTTGTTACCAAAAGGCTAGTAACATCCATTTTGTATTTTGACACACATATAGCAAGTGGTTCTAATAAGATTTTAAAAAATATTGTATAGGAAGTGGTTCTAATAATATTGTATTGAATTGTCATTCTTAAATGATAATTTTTAATGAGTAAGGATTGGTTGATCTATATATATAATGCTTATTTTTTTGCAAACTAATAATGCATTAATGTTTTTATTTATGGAAAAATTGCACTTTAGGATCCAAAGTTTGGGTCAAGTTTCACTTTAAGGTCCAAATTTTAAATTGCGTCAATTCAATACCCAAATTATTAGTTGAGCTACAATTTGGGGCATGCTGTCAAAATTTTATGTATTATCCCTACTTTGCCCCTTTTATGGGTTTGAAAACCCTATTTTATCCCTATCAATATGTAATAAACCTTTATATTTTAACCAGATCTGAATTAGTCTTATCTTCTTTCTCTCTCTATATTTGCCCTATCAACATCTAATAATATTTTATATTTTCCATTTACAAAACTACAAATCTGAGAATAAGTCTTATCTTCTTTCTCTCTCTATATTTCCTGTATCAACATCTAATAACTTTTTAATATTTTCCATTTACAAAACTACAAATCTAACGGCAAAGTAATCCAGATCTTGTTCAAATATGAAAATTTATTAAATGTTATTAATAGGGATAAAATAGGGTTTTCAAACCCATAAAAATAGTAAAGTAGGGATAATAAAGAAATTCTAATAGTAGACCCTAAATTGCAAGCTCAACTAATAATTCGGGTACTGAATGACGCAATTTAAACTTTGGACCCTAAAGTGAAGTTGAACCCAAACTTTGGACCGTCAAGTGAAATTTACCCTATATTTATTTTAAAAGAAATATGCATTCAAATAGAAAATTTCAATTGTAATAAGTTTTTTTTGGGGGGAAGGGGGAGGGGTTCAATATTGATTAAATAATAATGTACTTACCAAAAGTTTGTGACATCAAATTGAATTTTGGCACGCATATAGAAAGTTATTTCAAAAAAATGTAAAAAAAAAATTCTCATAATGTGTTGTTGTGAACCCCGGAAATTGACCCACATGATTGAAAAGAAAATAGGTTTGAAAAGGAAAAGGAGTCGCTACCTTATTTTTTAAAGGAAAACAAGGAAAACCCTAAAAACACTTTGTTTTAAAAAACAATTGAATGACTCCATGTTTTGAAAAGGAAAGGCAAAAACTAGTCTTTTGGAAACCAAAGAAACTAGGAATTCAGAGGCTAAGTTATGACATGGGAAGGTTCTAGGCAAAGCCTATAGGCACCCATGTCACCCTTTCGATCTCTCGGTTTATTTTGGCTAAATTAAAGTCTTTTCAACACACAAATCAACATATAGTCACCACAAGACAGCATGCATATCATATATTCCATCCATTTATCCATGCATAATCAAATAAAGAAAAGAAAACAGAAAAGAAAAAAAGAAAGAAAAGAAAACTAGGATACTTGGATCCTAGGACGGACTTGAACCTCAAGATGAGCGCCTACGTACCATGTAACGAAATACATGAATCAAAGTCCACGTAGTTCGATTAAGAATTAGGGTTACAACCTAATATAAACCTATGGTAAAAACCCTAGGTTTCCTTATTTGAAAGATAGAAAATCTGATATTTAAACCAAGTTTGAAATAAAAGTAACTTCCACAAGACGGAAGCTTTGAGAAAAAGGCAACCTTATTTTAATAAGGAAACCTCTAGTAATTCACCATGGATTCATATTAAGAAGTAGTAACCCTAAAAAGGGAGAAGGGAAAAGTTAAGGAAGAAAGAAGTGAATTGGGGCACTTCCACACCTTACTTACCTTAGGCAATTACTCCAAGCAAATAGCAAGCTTAAGCAATAATAGCCCTATTTGCAATAAAGCAATTATCGCACCTGTTTGCATCCTTACACATGCTCAAAACCATGCAAAAAGAAAAAAATAGCAATCTGGATAGAATAGTATTAAGGCCTAAATTCAAACACTAATCATGCCAAGAACACAAATAGTGAATAAACATAAGTCCTAATACAACCCTACATGCAATGACCTAACTAACATGCATAAAAACCTAGAAATCCACTAACATGAATGCAATAATTATCATAATTATTCCATATGCAAGACATACATAACAACCATGAAAAGAAACAACTTGACAATCCTAACCTAGCATGCTATATGCAACTTACATGAAATAAGGATAATAGAAACCCTAGAATCACAACTATGCATTAAAACCTATGAACTAACTCTAAAACATGCAAAACTCATCATGGATATCATTATTATCACATATATTAACTAATAGAAACATCAATCCATAGTAAAAATCTTAACAGTTGCATGCAATAAAGCTAACCTAAGAGAGAACCCTAATTTCAGCCTTAAGAGTTTAGAACATACCTTGGGAAAGCCTCCTTTGCTGCTGTAGGGACTCTCTCTTGCTCTTGTAGATGACTTGAATCAAGCTTCTTCAAGGCTACAGCAGGAACTCCAACTCTCCTTTAGAACTCTCTCTCTAATTCTCTCTCAAACACTCAGGTTTGATGCATAAAGTGGCCTCCCATTTGCTTCCTCTTATGCTGAAGCATAAGGGGGTATTTATAGAGTTCAATTAGGATAAATCAATGGCTAGAATCAAAATCCTAAAATTTAATTCAAGGGTTATTAAAGACTCCCTTGGTGCTTGAGAAAGCCAAAAGTTACCAAAAACTACAAGGAAAGTCGTCCAAAAGAGTCTTAGTACGTTAAAATAGGAAGAAAATCTGCTTCAGCAAAAATTTAGGGAAGTGGTCTCAGGTGACCACCAGGCCTTGGGTGGCTAGCCACCCAGGGGCTGGGCGGCTATCCACCCAGGCTTGGGTGGTCACCTGAGCCCACTTCAGTTTTTTTGACTTTTTTGGACTCTGTTGCCTTCTAAGAGTGTTTTAGGGTAAAATTAACTCCGATTTTAATGAAATAAAAGCCAAAACGACCGTGTTTCGATGAGGAATACATTTTTTAACATTTTAGGGTGAAAACCACTAACCATGGGGGCATGGTTAGGTTTGACAAAGGCGGTTAACCCCTATGCTCTACCATTGCAAAGCATAAGTATGCACATAGGATTGAACCAAATGTTTTCCAAACCAAAATTAAGCTTTCTAAAACAATTTTAGGGATAAAATGATGACTAATTAAAGTCAATTTGAGGAAAATTGATTGGTAATTGTGAGTCGAATTGATCCAACCCAAAGGGGTCAATTAACCAACTTGAACCATATTGAGCCATTTTAACCCTAAGCCATTGATTCATCAGATTGAACCTAGAAATACCTCATATGCATCAATATGAACCTCAATTGACAATTTGAACATCATTTCAAGGTCAAATGAAAAGTTTGTGACTTAAAAGACTATTATATCCCTCAAGTCACAAAAGTTCTTATTATCCCTCAAGATCAACTCCAAATTGAACCAAAATTCATATCCGTTGTCCTTGTGACTTTAGAAAACTAATGCAAGTAACTAGACTCAAAAACAAAACAAAAACATGCATGGACCCTAGTAAGGTGGTGCAAAAATGGGGTGTGACAGTTGTCATGCTAAAATGACAATTCTTAATTACGATTTTAAAAAATTTGTTATGCTTTTATCCAAAAGAAAGTAATGATGCCGCTACTAGAATAGAGCTAATCGATCATGGTCTTTATAGATTACCATAAGTCATTAATAATGGTTCGTTAATGCGATTAAGAGAGACTGTGTTCTTTATTAGCATCATTGTAAAATAGAACAAAGATCACGGTTGTATTATCGGTGAGAAAAGAGTGTAGAAATGAAGATAAATGTTTTTAACAACCACAGTTGAAGAATATTAAGATTGAATTTTTCAACTTTAATTAGTCTTTCTGGTTGAGCAATGATTAAGTAATAATCTTGTTACCCATAATTTGGTTACGTCTAGTTGTATTTTGATACATATATAGAAAGTGGTTTCAATAAGATTTAAAAATTTTATTGTACTAAGTTTCCATTTTTAAAGGACTTAATTGTGATTTTGGAAATTTTATTATGCTTTTGAGGCAAAAGAAATTAAAGTAATGTTATCAATGATGGTAGAGTGTTGATTGACTAGCTGTGGATCAATAACGGTTCTTAGACACAAGATAATAGTGTTATTTTACAAAGTCATTATAAATTGCAACAAAGATCACATTTAGGAGAACTCTCTAACACTATATGTTTGGGAGTTTAGGAGAGAAAAGAAAATAAATGAAAAAATTAGTTAGGAGAGAAGAGAATGTAAGAGAAAAGAAAAGATTTTAGTTTTCCTCCCTCTTTTTTGAGATTTTAGAAGAGAAAAGAAAGTGTTTCTCTTTCTTTTTGTTTGGGAGTTGGAAATAAAAGAAAAGAAATGATTCATTAAATGTGCATTTTACCAATATACCATTTGCAAATTGGGGTATCAAATGGCTTGGGAGTCATAAGTAATTTTCAATTTCTTCAATGTTATTAGATGAGCAAAGTAGGTATTATGAAAGTTTTATTAAAACATTTTCCTTTCCTTTCCTTTCCTTTCGTTTCCTTTCCTCCTACAAAAAAGTGGGCCTTAGAGGGGTTTTGAATCCTTCCATTTCAATCCATTTATTTTCTTTTCTCTCCTCATTAAACTCCCTAACAAGGGAAAGGAAATACTTTCCCTCCATTTCCTTTCTCTTCTTCCCACTTCCTTCCATCCAAACATTGTAATTCTTGGTGCAATCTGCCAAAAAAAGGAAATGATAGTAACAATGCTTCAAGGCACCTAGTTCTTTTTCTTATGATAATATTTGCTCCCAAGTTACTAAATTGGTGTGCATGCATCGAGTTCTAAAAAATTTACCTACAATTGCACTTGGTTCTTTCTCAGTTTTTATAAATCGTTGTAAGTGGAAACAACTTCCTCCATATAATGAAAATATTTGGTATTTTGAACCTAGGAAAAAATTTGAATCTAGCAAAAAAAAAATGAAAATACAAAATTAAATCCTAACGTAAATTTCCATCAACACATATAGAGACAAGGAGGAGGAGGAGGAAGGAGGAGAAAAAGAAGAAAAAAGTAATAAGGAATCTCTAGTTCTCTACACCAAAGAGACTTCTTAAAATATTTTAAAATTTAGGAAGGCAATAACCAATTAAATTAATTTTCCCATAGTAGAATACTAGTACTAGAGGATATCATTGGATAACAATGCCTTTTGCTCTTCATCCCATCACAAGTCATCTTTTATTTTAATACAAGATACAATCATTTGCATTACATGAGCGCCATTGAATCCAACAACACCACTCCTAGAAGGCATTTTGGACCATTTAAGCTCCAAAACTGGCTATATACTTCAAACTATCCTATGAAAACACAATGGAGCTCGAAAATACCAATTTGATGCAAAACAAAGTCTTGTGGTTAAAATGACCAAATAAGCTATTTTATTCCCAAAACTCCTCCAAAACTTGAGTTAAGCTTAGATTAGCATTTCTAAGGTTGAGTTTAAAAAAAAAAAAATAAATCATCTTGGAAAAAAATTCATGAAACTTGTCATAAATTACCAAAATATCCTTATTCTATTTAATTTTGCTTTTGAAGCTCTCCCAAACTTGAATCAAAAGCATGGCAAGGCACCTTAATATGCAATGGACAAAATCACAAAATAAACATCTTTAGAAAAATTTGGAGTTCAATATACATGATGTCAAAATAAGGTATGAAAGTGGAATGTCTATAATTACTGAAAAAGATTGTTAGGGAAAAAGGTCGAAGAGAAGATAGAAGATTTTCATTAAGGATTTCAATATTGTTTCATCTTAATAGGTTAATTTCAACATCTAGCGAGGTGGACCAAAGGCTAGTTTTAGTAATGTCTTGTTGTTTGCAGGCTAGCTCATTTCAAATTCGGCATTAAGCAAAATGGCTAGAGAAAAGTTCTGACATTTGGGTGAACTCTACTAAGCACCACATGGGAAAAATGTTAGTTATATGCCCTACAGCCAATCATGGAGATGATGTTTTAGGGATAATGAACAATCAATTGATTTCATTTATTGTATGTCACATTTATTATTAATTTAATAAAAGGGTTTTTTTATCATGTTTATTCTATTTTTTATATTTACATGATATGTCCATAGAGTTAGAGTTGAGAATATGAAATCACAAGGTATTGTGATTATGAGACTGTATATATATATATATTTGTACTAAACTCTTAAATCATTCCTAGTTAAAGGTTCACTATGATGGACAATAATGAAGCATAGGACTAGCATATGTTAGGTTAGCTTTTTGGGAGGATAGTTAGTCTCTGAGCTATTTGTGTGGAGATACTATAACCAACATGTGGGTGCCTATTGCATGAATAGGTACACTGAATGTGACCATAGAATATGAGATCAACTTAATGGAGTTTTACCTAACAGTCAATTAGTTTCTCATAGTTACAGTGGTACAAGTAATCCTTAAACCTGAGACACTATAGTTGTCTCATGCATATAGCCTTAAAAGTTTGATAACAATAAGTGTAGATTCTTATGGGGTTTACAAAGGTGTTTATTGGGCCTATTGATATATGTGTGAAGGCATGTGAGTGATTAATAAAGAATCCACACTCTCAATAAAAGGAGAGAATGTTCTCATAAGAATACTCATAAATATAACTTATGTAAATCTGTGGCCACAGTATGATGATAATCATGGAAAAGGGTTTTCATGGTGCATCTTATGAGTTGATATTTTGGGTAGGTTCATAAATGCATTGAACTAGGGACTTGACAGACTTCCATGTCCTATTAGTTTAATCAGAGACATAGTGTACAATGGAAAGATGTAATTGTAAGCTTAAGCTGTAACTGAAGAGTTCTTTGTTCGATAATTATTCACCTCATTTAGGACCACACCATGAGCCATTACTAGATGTTACTTGTGGTTAGTAGAAGCCCTAATTGATATAAGTGAGTTATAATCAATTAGAGAATTGGAAGGTGTTTCAATTAAACCCTTAATGGAAAGTGTTTCATTGAGCACTCCATGTGACATTGAGTGGCATTACCTACTACTAGACGTTGTGAACCCAATGGGTCACACATCAATAAACAAAAAGGGACTTTAAGTTGTGAGAGAAAGGGAAAGAGTGCATTGAGAAAAGTTCTTTTGGGCTATACTTACTTTAGATGAAAGATGGAGGGAGTTAATATGCAATTTAGAGAAGTTGCAACTCCCACATAAGGTGGGAATCCTCCTTAGCCGGCCCTAGCATAGTGGCTGTATATGGCACACTAGCATTTATGTTTTAGTACACTATTCACTCTATTCCTCTCCCTTAGCCAAACCTATTGAGGAGCCTCTCTCTCTCTCTCTCTCTCTCTCTCTCTTTCTTCTTCTTCTCCTCTTCTAACAAACCCTAAGGAGATTAAGAAGAACAAAAAAAGGCTTTTGCTTGGTGTGGATACCGTGGAGGCAATGCATTTGTGTTGCTTGTAGCTACTTGTTCAAGAATCATTCATTGCTGTCCATAAATTCAAAAGCTTGGAGTTTGAAGACTTGAATCAACTATAAGTGCTCTAATCCTTCTTCTAGTTAAGATTTTATGTTTTGTATAAACCATAACCAGATTCCTGGGCTTTAAGGAATTGTATTATGATTTTTGTTTATCATTATATTCCGTTTTATAGTTTTTCTCTACATCAATTCCTTATAGAAACCAAGTGAGAAAAAGTATTGGGAAGGGTAGTATTTGCCATTCCAAGGGAATTTTAACAAAATATAACAAGTGAAGAATTTAATCCAATGGGTTAAGGTTAATGGTAAGCTAAAACTTTGTAAGTGTCTCAAGATATATAGGTCAAACGGTTGGAACCCCAAGAAAGCATTTGATCTCCATTAGGCTATTCCCACAACCCAAAGGTCCGATAATTGTGCAGATAAGAGCACCACATGTATCCAAGGGATTGGTAAGGGTGAGAAGACCCCAAACACCCTTGTTGTTATTATCATAAGGGTTAATTACTTTTTAGTACCATTAACTTTGGGGGTAATGTCAATCTAGTCCACAAACTTGGGATTGACTCGATTTTGGGACCATTTTGATTTTTGTGTTTCAATGTAGGACAGGCACTGACGTCCGTCAGTAGATTTAACGGAATAGTCACATGACTGCTCATGCTTGCTGATGTGGCGCATATGTGGCATCCAACAACAAATTTCCCATCCAAATGGCATGACATGTGGCAATCTACCAATCCAATGGTCAAGACGACATCGTTTTTGGGGTTTTTGTTACAAACCCACATAACCCAACGTCTCCGGCCAACTATATGTTCTGGTCAAGTCCATTTTTTCCAGCGTGATAATTCCCGCATCAGGCCAACACACAAAAAAAATTAGGAAAAAAAAATAAAAACTCAACACTCCCAAATTGCAAACCCAAACCTGTCACAATGATAATCCTAAACCCAAATCCACCCTCCACAGTGCTTTTCCATGGCCCTCCTTCCCACACCACCCAACATCTCTGGCGACCTCCATTTTTTCTGGCGTAATCAATCTTATGGCTTTATTAATCTTGTATGAGGCCAACATAAGAGAAAATTTCTTTAAATAAAATTCAAACCTAAGCCCCCAATTAATCCAAACTGTAACCCTAACTTTAAACCCATCACCATGAAACCCAAAAAATTTCTCATCTTCTCGCTTTATATAGCCATCTCTATAGCTATCAAAGATGATGTGGTGCGCCTCTAAGGTAGAAAGAGTTCCCTCGCCGACTCATAAGGCAAACTCTCGATCGTACCAATTGTTAAGTGTCTGAAAATGTGAAAAAGCACCCAAGTCTATGCTAATTATTCAAGCAAAAGTAAGCACCAACTTTACACTAGTATGAAAAGTACCTGTGTATAGCCAGTGAAGAATGAGCTAAACATTATCATGCAAACAATTGATTTAGTGACATCCTCCAAAGTCTATTGGAAGTTTCCCGCAAGGCAGGCAAAATCTGACCAGAAATGATAGGGGGAAAAATATATATATTATTCCTGAAATTTTCCATCAGCAACGCCATCAATTAAACACCCAGACAAAATTAAGTTCACAAGTGATTGGAAACCTAATTACAAGCCCTAGTCCCAATGCACAGAGTATCCCATATCAACACATCTATGGATGGAATACTTTAAATGCTTGCAATAAGGCATAGAATCTTAATCTGAATCCGATATTATTATCGCTGAAATCAAGAGGTGCAGCATATGTGATTTTACACTGACAATAGACCGTAAAATAAGTAGAGAGGCACTGTGGAGGGCAGGTTTGGGTTTGGGATTATCATTGCGACAGGTTTGGGTTTGTGATTTGCGGGTTTTAAGTTTGGATTTTTTTTTTCCCTAATTTTTTTGTGGGTTGGTTTGATGTAGGAAAGATCATGCCAGAAAAAATGGACTTGACCAGAAGATATAGTTGGCCGAAGACATTGGGTTATGTGAGTTTGTAACAAAAACCCTAAAAACGATGTCATGCCATGCCATTTGGATGGGAAATTTGTTGTTGGATACCACATATGCGCCACATCCAGATCCTCTACTATAGTATAGCTGAGAACATCTTACCATACAATGAACCACAGCTTAACATGTGGCAAAATAGGTGATCCAACGGACAAAATTTATCAATACCCAAAACCAACATTAATGTTATTTGTTTGGGAAAAAATGGTCACCCTCTCTTCTCCAATTGCTTCTCTGGTGAGAGTTAGCATCACCACCTCTTCTCCTTCTGTCACCTTCTCTTTTTCTAATCACCTTCCTCCGAACAATCTCCACCATCGCCGCCCCCTCTCTATTTTGCCATAGCTATAACCCAAAGCTCCCAACATAGTGGCATTCCCCTTCATTTCACCTGCAGCTCTTGAATCCAATTTCGTCATCGCCCCTTTCTACAAAATCCAATCAGGGGGGTGGGTGATAGTGTTTATAGGGAAGATAAGAGATGAGAGGTGGGTGGTGAGGGTACGAAAGATAGAAAGAGACACCTGAAATAGAGAAAATCTATGGGTAGGAAGTAAGAACAAAAAAAAAAAAAAAAAAAAAAAAAAAAAAAAAAAAAAAAACTAAGAAAATATATACATGAATTCTAAATTCTGTGAAATTACAAAACCCATTTCAGAAAAGATCAAGGTGAATTCAAGAACCTTGAAGGTATTATGAAACATAATCGGGAATTTTTTTTGAAAGAGAAAGAGAAAAAGAGAGAATATACATCATGGGTATACATCAAAACCTGTGCAAAAAGGGAGATTTTCTTCATAGATACAAAAATAAAGATTTAAATTTAACAATATTGTCCTATGAATCAATACAAGAGGTGGGCACTTGAATCCGAGAGAAGAAGAGACTAAAATGAAGGAACTTTCTCTAGAGGCCACCGACAGAGATATTCTAAAGGGGAGTGGGGGTTGCCTGTACGTGTTGGTTGCTTTGGGTTAGAGTGATGGAGAAGGAGAGAGAAGCGGTAGCGATGGCGGAGATTGGTTAGCAAATGGTGGAGAGAAAAGTGAGGGTGATTGAAACCCAACGTCAACTGTTGTCGGAGACGATAAACGGCGTTCAAAGAAAAAGAGGGAAAATTTTCAATTTATTCAAAAAAAAAAAAAAAAAAAAAAAAAAGGGAGAAGCTCAAAATGACTTCATTTTGGGTACTGAGAAATTCTGTCCAGTAGATTGCCTATTTCGCCAGCTGTCAAGCCATGGTTCATTGTATGGCAAGATGGTCTCTGTCATGGTATGGTAGATGATCTAATTCCAATCACGTGATTGTTCCGTTAAATCTACTTAGGGCCGTCAGCGCCTATCTTACATTGAAACATGAAAATTAAAACGGTCCCAAAATTGAGTCTATCCCGAGTTTGTGGACTAGATTAACATTACCCCTAAAGTTAATGGTACTAAGAAATAATTAACCCTTATAAAAAATATAAGGAAATAATTTTTTTCCAAAAAAAAGAAGCGAAGATTTTTTTTCATTATGGTTCAGTCCCCACATTCCGAGACAATGATATTTGCCCGTTTGCAGGGTGAAATTGACCCGATCCAAATAGTTCATTTCCCGCCCAAAACCATCTTTCCCTCCTGTTCCTTTCCCGCCATAATGAATGGAAGCTAAACGATTCCTTACCCATATCTTCCTCTCCCCCTCCCCCCTTCCTTCTTCTCTCTCTCTCTCTCTCACACGCAGTCTTTCTTTGCGAAACCTTAAGTTCCGGTTACCGGTCAAGAGCAGCCATGGAAGTAGAACGAAGCTCAAAAAAACGGAAACAACGCTCTTCATCTGAAACCTTAATGGGGATTCTGACTCGGAGCAAATATCAGATGTACGTTCACTGCAACAGATCTGGTCGAGTTCGATCCCACTCCGTCCACAGAAGGAAACCCAACTCCAACCCCGAGTGGGCCGAGCGATCTCTACCCGGCAGAGAGTTGAATCCAGAACCCTTTGATCGTGATGATGAGATTTCTCGCATTTCGATCAAGGATCTTCGATCGAGGCGGATCTTCTCTCCCGCTTCGGCTATCGAGTGTTGTTCAAACATGGAAGAGACTGCTGGGATTGAGGGTTTGGATATTGGGTTTCAATGCAAAGATCAGAATGTGAGGGATGTAAACCCCAATTCGTCGACGGTTGTGGAGGATTGTTGTTCTTACAAAGATTATGGAAATGGTGCGTGTTCGGATGGTACAAAGACTACAGAGAGTGGAGAGAATGATGAATTTCAGATTGGTTTTTCTTGCAAAGATCAGGGCTTGAGTGGGATGAACCCTAATTTGTCTTCCACTGTGGACGATTGTTGTATTGATGAAGACGATAAAATTAGTGCTTATTTTGATGATAAAACGCCAGTAGAGACTGGATGGATTGAGAAATTTGATCAAGGGTTTCCTTGTAAAGCTCAGGATTTGGTTGATGCAAACCCTAATTTGTCCGAGACAGAAGGGTATTGTAGACTTTATAATGCGGAGCAGGGAAGTGGTGTTGATGGTGAGGTTTCAAATGGGTTTGATGGTTTGACGGACGAATGTGTTCAGACGACACCTCCAGACGCTGATATCTTTGGTAAATCAGAGGTTGATGAAATTGGGGATAACAAGGTGGAATGTGTTTTGCAGACTATTGATCATGATATGGGGAAGCCATCCAATGGAAGTACTTGTCTGAGTGATAGCTCTGTTGGTGAGGCTTTTCACATGAATATTGCTAGAAGAAGTGACTCTATTTCTAAGAGCAAATTGGTAAGAAACTCGCACTCTCTGAAATCATTAGTTCTGTATGGTTTATTTAAACAACATATTTTGTTCTGCCATGATAATGCGATTTTAGGAATGTCGGTGATTACTTTATGATATTTGCTAATGTAAGATGCGTATGTGATTATGAAATAGGTTCTTAATCCTTGTTCCCGATTGAAGGTATTCAAAACTCCAAACTCATTCAGCTATAGAAGATTGCTTCCATTTCTAATGGATATCGCAAAAGATAATTCTTGTAACTCCTTTGCTCTTCTTTATCCTTCTTCGTTGTTTTTCAATTTTATCCTACCTTTTGGTGTTTTCTTTTTATGTTTGTTTCTATTTTAATTAAACAGAAGATACTTATCGTAATTAATTTTTGTATAGGTGCATCAATTAGCACCATTTTGCCATCGAAAAATGGCCAATGTCCAAAACTGGAGAAGGGTTTGGAAGTAAAGCCATTACCACCCTTGTTGGCTTCTCACAATCAAGAATTCTCTTCAGATAAAACCAGTGCCGACAGTTCTCCAATGGAGCCCCATACTGTTGATTCTGGAACTCCGCAAAAGCCTGTATTGATGCCAGCCAATAGTTCATCAAATGGTAATGAGCCAGGTTCAACATCAAGTGAAGACATCATTGTGTCCCAAATCTCACTTGACTCACAAAAGGAAGAGGCATTGAAGGCTGAACAGGTTATATCAGATAGACCCAGTAAGCTGGAGCCTGCCCATGATAATGCGAGCCCAATTCATGGAACAGGTTCACCCCTTATGTCATTATGCTCAACTGTAAATCCAGAATTTTTGCAAAGAGAAGAAGGTTCTATAGATGTCTCTTATCATCCCCCTATTGATGCTAAAGAGGTTCGCCACACATCAGGGATAGAATTCACTGCTGATGCAGTCAGCTTGGATCAAGTCTCTTCCCAACCTGAAACCATTGTCCCTACAGGAAATCTTGCTGTTGGTCTTGCTAAGGGGATTCTTAAAAGAAATCCTAGAGGATGCAGAGGTCTCTGCACTTGTCTGAACTGTGCTTCCTTTCGTCTCCATGCTGAGAGAGCGTTTGAGTTCTCTAGAAATCAGATGCAAGATGCTGAAGAAGTGGCTTTGGATCTGATTAAGGAGCTATCACACCTGCGGAATATGTTGGAGAAATCTACAAATGGTGCCAATGATCATGCTGTTGTCCAGGTCAATCAGGTGAGTACTGCAGGAATCTGAATATGCAATTTTCTAATTCTTTGTGCTCTGCTGTCTTATTAGTTTGCTAGGGTTGATATAATGAAATTTCTATCTGCCTTTGTAAAATCTTATTAAGCACAATAATTGCTTTATGTTCTGTGCTTTATGCATTTACTTGACCCATCGGCATGCACTAATCTGAAATACATAACATTTGATTGAACAGAATGGTCATTTTTATTCAAATGACCAAATTAAATCTATTTCCTGTCCTTCATTTATGGATAAAAAGGTAAGAATAATGCAGGGAAAGAGAAATTGAGAACTTTATTTGAGCGGGATAGCTTAAAGGTTGTGACAAAGGACATGCTGGCCTCCAATTTAACATAATATAGGTGCTAGATAGGGATGAATAGTGAAAGAGGATTCCTGTTGTAGCCTAACCAATGGGATAATCTTTGTGGAGTTGTAGGGTTACTTGAGTAATGCACTTTATTCCATGGAAATGAAATCATTCGAGGGGGCATAATTAATTGAGTCCTTAGAAAACAGACGTGCAGGTTCTTGCAAAAAACAGAAATAAAAATTTAAAAAAAAATAATAGCAAAAAACAAAGATGGAGTCATTACCAAAATGTCTATAAACAATGTCTGGAGATGTTGAAAATGATACTATTTAATATGGAGTAATCTAGAGCTGTCAATTTTCTTACCCTGATCTGTCATATTTTTTATAATTAACTTCAGGTTCAAGAAGCTTGCAGGAATGCTTCCAAAGCAGAAGAATTAGCCAAAACCCGCCTTAGCGAAATGCACTGTGATCTCAATATTCATTGCAGAATTACAGTAAGTGCTAGCCCATTTTCTACACTTAAGCATTTCTAGCTTTCGAATTTTAATTGGATCGTGCAATAAGTATAGTTCATCTTTTGCACCCTAACAGTGCTCGCAGAAGCCAAGGGTGAGGTTTGCCCATTATGTTGAAGAAAAAGTCATTCCAAAGGAAGACTTTTCAAGCAATGGTCCAAAAGAATGAGATAGAAGATAGCAGACGGGGAGAATTTCCATTCTTTGGTATGCTTATAATTAATATGATTGTGGACATGTTCTGTGTATGTGTAAGGCATGTTTGGTTGTGGCGGCATAACTTTCTATTCCAGGATAAACCTTTCTAGCTTGCTTAAGGTAGTTGGAGGATAAGGGAGGTCTCTCTGCATTATGTTGCTTGACTGGCATTTATATTGTGAGTTGTATGTCATGCAGCTGGGATGGATGACAGACAAAAAAACTCAAAGCCTTGTCATTCTTTGTATCTAGGGAAGAGGAAAACAAGCATTGTACCTGAGAAAGCCAAAAAGATTTTTCACATGCAGAAATAAATGCAAATTCCATTTTTTTTTTTCTCCAAAAACAAAAATTAAATTCTTGCGCATGCATGTGTACCCATTGTTCTGGATTCAATATATTTGTTTCAGGTTCATGTTAATGAGTTCTATAGAACTCCAATATATCTTAAGCTAATGCAAACAGCAATGTTTACATGGCATTGAGTGATGTTTGAAATATGAGCTTAAAAATCACATAAAGTAATCATATATATACAGAAGCTTTAGGATATTTTTTGACTAAGGATATTGATAATTTTATCGGATTGAATTTTTTAAAAAAAAAAGAGGTTAGAATCTTAGATATTACCAGCAATTGGAGATGATTGTTGACAAATTAGGCTCGTTTGTATTGTTTTACTATAAATTTAAAAAAAAAAAAAAAAAAAAGAAGAAGAAGAAGACAAATTAGGCTGGACTGATGATCATGTAGAAATTGTTGTAGTTGACCATGATGATTTTGTCTACTTGTACTTAAGATAGAATTCCCACATTCAGGGTTGGCAATAGGATTATAGATTCTCAGTTTCTTACTACCAAGAAGTTGATGTTAATCACACGTGCTTGTTTAAGGAGGAAGTTTCTAGCATGAATGGTTGATTAATAGAAACTTTTCTTCTTATCAAAGTATTTGTACTTGTCACAAACATTTTAGGTTTTGCAAGCATTTTCATAGTGATAGGAAAAATTAGTTAGTATATCTTTAGAGTTTTCTGCAGAAAAAGAAAAGGTAATGTAAGTAAGCGTTGTGATACCACCTTTAAGTAAGAAGGATCATTCTAGTATTTGATGCAACTTTTAATGACTTTTACATAGGTTTAGGTTCTAGAATTCCTTGCGTTTTAGATCAATTTTTGGCACAACTTCCTATACAAGCAATATTTCATATGTAGGTCTGATGGTGTAAGCTTGCTGGTGTTGAGTGTCTCACCCTTTTTACTTCATAGCATGACCAGGGGACTCTGATCTCTAAGTCTAAACCTATATAATTAATCAAAGTCAAGTATGCCTGCCCTTTGTGGGTGCCAAATTTTCTTCTCTTATTTCATATTTGAGCTTATTTTGATGGTTCTGGATGATGATATTTGAACTTTACAAGGTCAAGATCATTGCCAAGATTGCTTTTGGGGATTAAACTTTGACAGTGGAATATTCGGCATATTGGATGGCATTTCCTTGTAAGGAATGACATGGATTTAGTTGGCAAGACCAAGCCTTAGTCAAGATCTTAATTGGAGATGTAGGATTTGGGAACAGTCTCATATAGTTTAGGTAGGTGGTGAATGGGATCAAGGATCTAGGAGATTGGACTTAATATTAGAGCTAAGTCTTCAAATGGAGGTCAAGAGACAAGTTTAAAAGTTCAAATGGAGCTCGAGTTAATGTGTTATAGAACATTGGACTTAATATTAGGGATAAGTTAAAATGCAGATTTTGCAAGAAACCAAATGGTCAAAACTCTAGGCCCTTAACGTTTTTCAAGAATATTTTTAAAGGGACATACTTTCTGAAGTCTGAACATTTCTTTTCTTAATGCAAACTAAGGTCATAATTCATCCTAGTCATGGAAGAGCATTTGGAGGGACCAGAAATCTTAGAAAAGGGTCTCAGATGGAGGAGGGTAGGGGACAAGAAAATGATAACATTTGGGATGACTCTTTGATACTGATTCCGACTGGTTATAGAGTGATGTCTTTGAGAAGAGATGTGGTTTAAGTTTAGATGGTAGCTTTGTTTATTGATGAAGATCTGTACATGCCGGAAAGCATCTCTCTGATTAGACAAAATTTTATGCAGCAAGAAGTAGAAGCCATCCTTCACAGCCCCAATAGCTTGGTGTGGAAAAAAGATAAGGAAGTCTGGGACTATACGACAAATGTTAATTTTTCAGTAGAATCTGTTTAGAATATTGCTATGTATCACAAGAAGGGGCAGTGGAATAGATAGTCTCATAACATGGAGTAGAAAAGGCTAGTTTGGAAGGAGCTTTAGAATTTTAAGGTTCAACCATAGATAAATCATTTTCTTTGGAAGTTCCATAGTAACATTTTAGCAGTTAAAGAAAATTTTGTTAAGAGGAAAATAAATGAAAGCCCTTTATGCCAGTTGCAGTGCTGAAGTAAGTTGAAAAGATTCCATGTAGCTAGAGCTATATGGCTTCATTTGCCTCTTCCGCTTCTTTTGGATTGTCCAAGAGTAGGGAACTTTGTCAATTGGTGGAAGAAGTTAGAAGAGAAGTTTTATGAAAGCAATCCCAAAGAAGATTTAAGAAGTTAGCTGCTATGATTTGATGGCGGTTTTGGAAAGCTAGAAATGATTGAGTTTAAATAGAAGTTGGGACCTTACGGAAATTTTGGAGGTTACAATGCCATCTGGAGGGGATTTTTATGCTGTTATGGGAACCCATCAAGGAAACATAGTAAATCAGAGAAGATCACAGCTGTGCAACCCCAAAGATTGCATCCTCCTTGAGATTTTGTCAAAGCCAATTTTGATGGGACGTATGACTTCTTTAAAAAAAAACGCTAGGGGCTAGGGGCAGTCTCTCAGATAGAAATGGTAGATTGATTGGTGCTCAAGTAAGAATAGTCACTAGATTCAGTTGGCGGAACACTGGACTACGAGGGAAGCATTGGTATTTATAACAGCTCTGGCATGCAGGAAGATTGTGGCGGAAAGGCGGAAAGGGTATCATTGTATATGCTGCAAATTGAGGAAGAAGAAACTGAGGATAGATGGGGCGATTTTAGTGTCTAATGCCATTCTGTTAATATATAGGTTTTTCATCTTGTGTTTTCTCTCATATTAAGCGAATGTGAAAAGGACTGTTCATGAAGTAGCTAGATTTGCCCTCAATATAGATACCATGAAGGATATTTTTTTTCCTTTTTCCTTTTTTCTTTTTTTTGTGTGGTTTTTTATTTTATTTTATTTATTTATTTTTTTTGGGGGGGGGGGGGGGGGGGGGGGTTGTGTGGGGTGTTTATCATGGCCAGCTTGGCTTCCATGTTTGATTGGGATCTTATCTTGCAAATTTAAAAAATAAAAATAAAATTAAGAATCAAAAGGCCGAAAAAGATATTAAACTTTCTTGCACATTCACTGGAGGCAGAATGTATAGCTTGTACTTTAAAGCTACATATAATAACGTTGTATTAGACTTTTCATAGAGGATTTATATGAGAGAGATTATCAACAGGGAAGTCAATGAGCTGTGAGAAGTCTACTGTCTCACAAATAAACGTCAAAACAAATAATGATTAGGGGAAAAACAAATTCTTATGATCAGAAGGAACACTAGCCACTCCAATAAACAGGGGATTCTCTCTTGTTTCTGAGGGCATCGATAGAGATATATATTGGGTAGCGCAGAAAAGGAATAGCCGAAAGCAAAATTGGGTGAAAAAAGTGAATGCTAGTTAGACTTTCATAATGGGTGCTATGAATGTTTGGAACCTACTGCACACACAATGTTTGGAGATGAAATTTGGACCGTAGTGCGGTAGAAGTCGCATGTGATAAAGTTGCCGATGAGTGTTTTATGGAAGGCCATACTTCTTGCGAAGGATTGCAGAGAATACTTGATGCATGGGCTGAAGTCACCAACTTGGTAATGATTATGGGAGATTAGTCTGCTATACCCTCAAGTGATGGTGGTCTGAAATTATAGTGAAGGAGTGCATTCAGTCCAAGGAGATTGCAGAAGTGACATGATGATCTAGGGTGCTTGCACCTAGTACCTGTCAGACGACACACAAGTATAATTTTACAGGAATCTACACCCAAGTTGGGCCATATTGGTTTGGATGAGGGACGTGAAGGATGGGCCTCCTCTCTGTGACCTGGACTGCTACAAAGAACACAGGTTAGAGTGAGAGACAAAAGCCAATCTCACAATGCTTGTTAATTCTATTTGGTATGTTGCTTTGCATTTCTTTTTCTTTTTTTTCTTTGTTTTTTTGAGCGGCCTATTAAACGATATATAATGGCGCAAATTTAAGTCTCTTTATCAAATGAGTAGGATCCATCAATCCAAGCTTTTCTCATTAGCATTTCTGAAGATTTAAATGATAGTGTATCCGGACACTACAAAATTATCGTCAAAAGATCATAGAGCCGAGGAAAGGTTCACGTCTTCTCATACCCTCAACTAAGAGAGGCAATATTTAGCTAAAATGGAGCATGTTTGTATAAGGGAAGAGTAGGGTGATGACATGAGTGGCGTACATTATCCCATGATGATGTGAGCCGCAAAGATCCATGCCTCGTGGAAGGATGCTGGACTAAAGAAGCTCCTTTGGGTAGGAGAAATAATCCAGGTAATTTAAACGAGCAAGTGGTTAAAAGAGGGTATCTTTGGTTTTAGGCTAGGACCCGCTGACCGTTGAAGGATGAAGCTCTCTCTAAAACCAACACTAGAGAGCGTGGATCCGAGAAGGGGGAAACAAAACCACAATCAAATTGTGCCGTATGGACAATGCAACGGCCAAGCAATAGTCAATTGCCAAGAGTACAAGTGCAGCTAGGCAACTTTCATGAAAAGCACCCGAGCACAGAAAATTGAATGGAGAGATAAGAAGCTGATGCAAAAAGGAATGCATACATGCGGCCATAAAATCAGGGGTTGGCAGCATTCAAATATTCGGTATTTAAGCCACCTATACAAAGGATGCAACCGTCCTAGAGAAAGGATCTTCAACTCAACAAGCAACAAACCTCCAATGGAGCAATCTCTGCATGGTGCAGCTCTTTCCCTCTCTTTCTTTAATTTCTTCTGTTTTCTGACCTCTTCTCATCTTATCCCTAATTCAGTACTCTCTATCCCCCTTACTTGGACTTAGGCCTCGGCATCAGGTCGGGCCTGGGTTTTTTTCCTCGGGTTAGGCTGGGCTTTTCGGGCTTCTACTATTCATCGGGCCGGGCCATGAAAGAAAATGTGAAGCCCAAGCCTAGCCAACAGGCTTGGGCTTTTCGGGCTTCAGGCTTCGGGCTTCAGGCCTAAGCCATATTACCTACTATTAGTCTGTAACAAAAGAAAAAAAGAAAAAAGTAAAAAAGTTACCTTTTGATGACCATTTCCCATCATAATACCAAATTGGAAGACATTGGTAGTCACTTTGTATTAAGTTGACTGTCTATTTGTAGTAAGTTAACATATCATACTCTTTTATTGGTATTAATCTGGGAAGTTATCACCAACAATAATTTCTCAAAAACTGGAAAATATTCATATTGCTACAGTGTCGGACTTCAGGCTTCAACTAAAGGCCCAAGCCTAGCCCAAGGGTATTCGGGCTGGGTTTTTTACTTCGGGCTTAGGCTGCCCATGGGCCTTGGGCTTTTGATGAGGCCTACTTGGACTCTATGCTAACCACTGTGTCTATTTCATTCTCTTTTCTTTACTTTGTAAACGCCCTTACTAATTGAAGAGTACAATTTTTTCTTTAATGATGACTGTAGTTCTGCTCCGTTTTCCGTCTAATTTGGATGAGTGCATTTTATTTGAGTAGGTTTATTAGTTGGAGTCCTCTTCATCGAGGTAGTCCGAACCCAATAGAAGAAGGGTGTTCCCACTCTCCTAAATCGTGTAGTTACATTAGGGCCTCTGGGCCAAGTTTTATACCTTCTATATGCTTCTCTCTTTGTATCTCATGCATTCGCATACCCGTTCACACTTCACATTCTCGTTTGGGACATTGGTTGAGCGAACGTGGAATTAGCTTATTCAAGCTAGACTCATTTAGTCATTTCCATGCAAACAAACTAATAGATCTTCAATCAATACAAGCGCCCACCATTTTGAGTACAAAACTGAAATACGTGCACAATTCGCACAAACGCAAACATCTCTTGCTCGATTGATATGAAAAAAAAAAAAAAAAAAAAAAAAAAAAAAAAAAAAGGAAAAGAAAAAAAGGAGAGTCTAGAGTCTAGATTGAAACTTTGGAATGACAAAACATGAAGAGAAATTTTATTATTTAGAAACAGAAGTCCCAACATGACCAACCTCAGAAGGGTGACAAACAGATTTGGCTGCACAAAGTTCCCTGATAAGGGATTACACGTGGAATAAATTTTATTTGACCCCTGCGGTATGCAAGCCAAGTGAAACTAGAAAGCAGAGAAAGCAATAAAGAATCTTCACCCATGAACTACATTACAAACTCCATTTAGTCTTCAATACAAAGATTGATCACTTCTTCTAGAGAAACCTCGATCGTCTACACTCGGGAGGAAAACCTTGAGGGAACCGTTTTAGATCGGCGCAATAGTTGTAAATCATGAAATACTTTTGAACCCATCTCAGCCGTCGTCGGCTATTGGCATCAAGCCCATGGTTCTGCCATGCACTATCAGAGAATGCACTAGAAGAGGTGGGAGAGCAAGATGAGGAACCGGCAGACCAAGCACAGGCAGTGGCATTGAAGTTCCTGTAATATGCTGTAAAGGGTGCTTTTGTCCAGTCGGTTTTCACCAATCCACCTCTTGTGGCCCAGTCATCGGCATTCCAAAGGCTAGAGTAGATCCTCATCGGTTGGCTCTTCGGGAAGGGGACACCAACCGACTCAGCATTCTTGAATACTCTTATGGGAGTATTATCCACCAAGAAACTGAAAGGAAGCAGCTAAGATATCAGTAATTAAGCGTGTGTGTGTGTGTTGGGGGGTGGGGGGTGTTGTGGGCGAGAGGAAACAGGGGCGGAGCTAAGATTTTGTCTTCGTGGGGAGTACTAAGAACTCTATTAAAAATATATTTTTATCTTATAAAATCTACATAGGGCCAATAGGGGGACGATTGTTTCTAGGGACAAAATGATTAGTATGCTCTAGATGTTCATTATTAATGAGTTCATGCAAACAGCATACTCCAAATGCTTATTGCCTCATGCTTTTTAAATTACATAAGGTAACATGAGAGAGAGAAGGGATATGTGTATGTGTGTGTATATGTATATGAAGCGGCTAATATCCATCTTTCGATCATTTGTTTAAAACATTTTGAAAGAATTCCAAAACATTTTAAAATTGTAAAATGGCCCAAAATAATTTTCTAGGTGATATAATGGGAGTAATTTTAAAATTTTAAACTAACCTCACAAGATTTCATAATTTTGCGTTGACCCCAAGAATTTTTATAATTTCCATGGGGCCAAGCGTCCCCAGTACTTGCCCCACGCTAAATTTGCCCCCAAAAGGAAACATCTAGAACCTTAAGACAAACGTGAAGAAATGCATGAGAAAATGCCCACCGGGCCAGTGAAATTTGATTTCTATACAAATTTGTCATGCAATTTCGCACCCTTTTCTTTTGATTCTACCCAGCTGTATTAACCTCTATCATTCTGTGTCATTTTCAGCGTATTACAAAGAGTACTACTGTTTGACCATTTTATTCACTCAAATTAAAATCTCATTTGATATAACGCAAGTCTATATGCTGTAAGAAACAAACAGCATTTTCCTATTAGGCTATTATAATTAGACTTGTTTATTTCTGTTTCAAATTTCTCAAATTTATGATAATAAATTTTGAATACATGTTTTCATTCGTGTCGATCTTTTTTTATTTTTCGGTTTTTTTTTCCTCCTTTTTTTATTCCCTTATCCTTTCCTATGCTTGTTTCCCTCTTTTGGCACGGTTTAGGCGATCTGGAGGGAAAAAAAAAAATGTGGTTTTCACTTACATGATTTGTTGGGGATTCCATATGATGGAATAGGTGTGGAAATTTCTGGTGGGGTCGAACCAGAGATAAAATTGTTGTTCCTTGTTCCCTTTGCCTTGAGCAAACACATTGGTGTGGAGGATATAAGGGTCACCACTAAGGTTTCCCAAGAACTCGAAGTCGATCTCATCGTGAGTTGGCCCTTGAGAAGACAACTGCATCACAAACGACACACTTTAATTTGATTACACACGTTTTTTTTTTTTTTTTTTTTTTTTAATTTATTAAAAAGAACAAAAAACAGAGGAAAGTTGGCAAAAGCTCTATGCAGTTATTACTTTGCAGTTCTTACAATATATTAGAACTCACAAAATTTTATATTGTACGTATATACTATATGCCTACCGGGTACCCCTGCTTTTTAGAGTAGTCCCAAGAATTTGGTGCCTAGACGATGTGGCAAAAAATAATTGATCCACTTATTAAGGATGTATGGTCGCTTCCACACCACAGTGGGTGAAAGTTGATATGTGCCATCTTCAGCCCCTAGAAAATGTCTTTAGTAAGGCAATTAGAAGGACATTCTCTATGAAGTTGACATTGCTAAAAGAGAGGTATTTGTCCCTTCATTTTTTTATTTTTTCATTTTGTTTTCTTTTCTTTTCAAATTTAACATCTCAAATCTCAAATGATGTGGTAATATAAACTACAAAATAGTTACATCCAACACCAAGACGCCACCCTTCATCTGGGATCTTAATGTGAAACCAAATAAAAAAAATTAGGACATATAGCATTGCTCATTATAAGAAGAAAAAAAGGGAATTAAAAAGGGTGGTTGAGACATACGTAGTAGGCAGTGACTGTGCCAGCAGAGTTGCCAGCAACAAGTTTGAGCTGCATATCAATCCTACCAAAGAGATACTCTCTCTTGGATTGGAAGCCAGAACCAGAGATCTTGTCCAGAGATAGAGAGAGAAGTTGGCCTTGCTTGAATATCTTGGCACGATGATCACCCCAAGTGAGATCAAAGTCCTGGTAAAAGTTACCAGCAGAGGCAACCATAAAAGAGCTCACCATTACAGAAACCAACATAAGCACTGAGTACCCATTACTGAAAAAAGCCATTGTCGAGAGAGAGAAAAAAAGGGAGAGAAAGAGAGATGTTTAGTTGTGGTGAGTGGGTGATGGATGCTAAAGACATATATATAGTGGGAAGGAAAGGGAAAGAGGAAAGGGAAATGCCTGTGAAGAAAGAGAGAGGGTATGGTGTGGGTGTGGCGTGACGCGTGAGCACCAACTGGAGAGCTAAAGCTGGTGCCAGCTTAGCACAATCAAAGCTGGAACCTTTTGTATGGGCATTGGCTAGGTTTTTTGAATTTTTCTTGGTTTTTTGTAGAGCTAAAGCTATAACGATCATTGTTTTCCCAAGGATGTTGGTGGGACCCCTTGGGTATGATTGGACCTGCGGTGATTGATGGATAGATGGATGGATATGCCTACGGGTTATAGAATCAATAGAAATGTTAGTGTGTTATAGAGATCACCCGAGGTAGATGATCTCATCACTAAAAATTGCCTAAATTTTTAGAGTACAGTGTCTCTAAGTTTTATGTATTATTTTATCATCTTTATTTAGTTATATTGATCAAAAGATTAGTTTGCTCTATGCTCACCGCACGGCTGCATTCCCCTGCACCGTTGCGTGCATAGGGATTTGTTTTCGGAAAAAGTAGAGATTTATTATGAGCCTTCAAACTGCATGTCTGTCAAGCACCTTAAAGCTTGTTACATCTTATTTTGTTTTACTTTACACATGTCTGAAAGTAGATTTTGTCCTAATAAATTAATAATATATGGTAATAAATCAGAATGAGGTACTGAATTTCACCCTTCTTATTTACCCGATAGAAGGATGGGGACGTTATTGGAACTAAGTAGGCCAATATAATTTTATTAACTATAGTCCACTTGGCCCCGTGGAAACTTGCGGTCATTATGTTCAATTCGACCTTATGAAAGGCAAAAATTACAATTTCTTTCTTACAATTTTTAAAAGGAAACAATGATTAGGGTGTTTTGGAAAACAATTTAAGTAGAAAATGAAGCAGTATTCAAGATAAGCAAGGCATACCAAAAGGTGGCAACTAACATGATGGGTACGAATCTCTTCCTGATCAATAATGTGTCAAATTCTAAGGTTACGATGTGTTGTTTTCTATTGATAAAAATATTATTGTGTTATTTAGCATGACCTTTTCTTAATATATGAAGGTTATATGAGTAGTCCGCTCACCTATATGAAACCAGCTAAAAGTTCAACACGTTGCCAGTCAAGAGGGGGTTCCTCATTTCCCTTAAATAGCAAGTATTATCATTTGTTGGAATAGAGTACTTGAAACAATGTCATCACAGTTGTATAAGTATAACAGCACCAATATTGTTTAGGATTGTGTGCTTTGTGTTGGGGATGGGGGAAGGACCTAACTATGGGTTAGTGGAGGTTGGTAACCCCACGAAGAAAGGGGGAAAGGTGGGGTTTATAGAAATTCCAAAGGATATGCCTCCCTAGCCTCGAATTCATTATGATGATGATATATTAAGATATGCGTAGGGAGCATTATTGAGGCTTAATTTGGTGGATTCCACTTAAGAAAAGCTCAATTAATGCCATCAATTCTTCAATAGGATATTGGATAAGCTCTAATCAACTCCTACTTATTTACGGCTAAAACAAAAAAGTGAATATGCGCACATAAAATAAATTTGTGGTCATTAAAAGTGAAGATGCCCACATAAAAAATGTGTGTTCATTAACAAATTTTATTCCCAAAGTTTTATTAACAAATTTTTATTCCCAAGCTACTTATGTTCTCTAGCTCTCTCTCTCTCTCTCTCACTCGAATAACTAAAGTCATTGGGTGGTCCTTATTTACAACAAAGTGAAGAAACCTAATTAGGCACTCGAGCAGCTAGTTAAAACGATTGAACTGGTGCAAGGTCCTTGTTTTAGGGTTTTAGAGACCTATTTTTTAAATAGTCTATAAGCTCTCAATTTTTTTTACCAATCAAGTCATAAGACTAAGTTTGGGACTTTAAAAATCTCGCCAACTGAAGAAGAGTATGATTGATTTTGATTTCATCACTATCTTGTTTTTTTTTTGTTTTTTCAATGAATTCTTTCAGCTTTTGGCAAATTAGAAAATATAAATACGATTTTTCTCAAATCAACTATGAGTTGGCATATTTGAAAACCATATAGCATTAATTAAGGAAATAGACCCAGCATAATATGGTTTTCAAAATACCCAGACAGGCCTTTAAGTTACAAACTCATTTGTTAAACAGCTAAAGTCAATCCCTTAAGTTTTCAAAATACCTAGACAATCCCTTAAGCTACATGCAAACTCATTTATTAAATAGTTCACTTAACAACACAAGAATCCAAGGCTTGAAAATGTCTGAGTTAGGTATTGCATAGTTGTGATAATCTAAAGCATCAAGACAAAAAGAGACACTATATATGATAAAAATTGCAAAGGATTGATTAAGAATTTGAAGGACACCATACCGATATATAGTTTGCATTGGAATAAGTAGGAGTGATGGATTTCGATTGAGAGATACATGTTAGATTAGGTTAATGACAAGTTTCAATCAATCTATTTCAATTGAATAGTGCTATATGTCGCCTACCTAAATTACCCATCTTTCACGACACACCATATGTGGTAAGTTTTTCTTTTCTTATAATCACGTGACTACTTTTACCCATCTACTTTTGACACATATGGTGGATAGTAAAAATTGAGGGATTTAAGGTAAATGAAGTAGCAATGTCCATTTCAATACTCCCCAAACATCCCCCAACCCACACCACAACCAAAAATAAATAAACACTAGAACCTAGCTCAACCAATCCATGCTTGAACATTCACTTGCATCACTAACAACTACCCCCTAAAAAATAAAATAAAATAAAAAGAAGCTTAGTTAAGGGCATATGATTTGTTGATAATAAAGGGGTTTAAGGATGAGGAGATTCCATGGATTGTCTTTAAAAAAAAAATTTTAAAAAAATCTAATTTGGGAATAATTAGGCATTAATTGTTCATTTAGTGATAATTGTTGTAGTTGGCTTGTAAGCATCACAACATTGGTGGCAAGTTTGGCAAACCCAAGGATGAGAATAAGAATTGAGAAAATCCAACACAACGTATACTCCACAAGGCCACAGGGAATCTGTGGGCCAGTTGGAGGTGCGGTCACTTTTAGAGTGGGACCACAAAAATTCATGATTGGCTCTTAAGATTCCTTTTAATTCGACCTTCACACAAGACGCGTGATTTTGATGATATGACCTCAAACAGAAACATCCTCCTCCTCCTCCTTTTAATTCAAAGCATACCTTGACTAGTGTGAGAGCTACCCCCTATTTAAGGGATCACATGAAAAGGGTTTTCGCTTCATACGCGTCTAGACATATTTTGGGGAAACTTGTAGGCCACGAAATTACATGGGGATTTTTATTACTAAAATTTTGAAATTCAAATTCCTTAAATGCAGTCCATTGAGTTGTGGTCTTTTTCTTTCTTGGATAATAATAGATCGACCACCTCAATGTACTGTCTAAAGTTTCAAAAACTATTCTTTGTGCCGGATATTCGATCACAATCACTTGTCACATGATCAGTATGTATGAGAGTGGATCTGCGTTGGCCATGTCGAATTGTTTTTTTTTTTTTTTTTTTTTTTGATAATTTAACTAATGTGTTTGGTCAAATTTTGAGGGGTTTTTTTTGTTGTTGTTGTCCTTAAGGTATATCTTAAGGATTTGAACTTAAGCTATATCTTAATTTTGAGTTCGGATTTGGTGTTGTGCAAATCTAAGGGTAAAGATTTTGCCCATACGGTAGATGCTTAAATTTGCCAACTGAGCACAACACAATTAAAAAAATATCAATCCTTAATTAATCAATTCAATCCAATAAAGCAACACATTGTAAAAGTGTGTGTCTCACCGTGAGCCTTGAAGATAAATCTACGAAAAGCGACACATTGTAAAAAGTGTTTTTGGAGGGCTATTGCTTGGTGTTTGAGTTCACTCCGTTGTAGTATTTTTATATAGCATCAAATTTTAAGTTGTTGGTTTTTTTATATAATTTTTCCAAAAACAAAATAAAAAACTGTTGCTATTTTATGTATAAATTTTTCAAAGCACAAAATAGTAAATCTAATAAAAGTAACTAGTAAATCTAATAAAAGCAACACAACGTAAAGAGTTAGTGTTTTTTTATGATTGCTGCTTGATATTTGAGTTCACACCATCGTAGTGTTTTTTTTTCATAACATAAAATAAGATGATGTTACTATTTTTTTTATATAATTTTTTTAAAGTACAAAATAATAAACTGTTACTATTTTATGTATAAATTTTTCAAAGTCTAATATATTAAACTGTTACTATTTTATATACAAATTCAACAACCTCTTAACCAATTAATGACAATGAAACCATAGTGGGACTAGCTAGTCAATAACAGTGGATGCAATCCTCCTTCTCTCTTTTTCTAGATCTAGCGCCCACCCTTTTTTTTTTTTTTTGTTCTAAATCTAGTGCCCACTTCTTTTTCTTTTTGTTTTTTTTTTGTTTTTTTTCAAATCTAGTCTGCAGTAGTGGAAGCATTATCTTCGACGGCATCACAATGAAGTACTCTGATGGCTACAACGGTGATGATGAGTGAGGTGGTTCGATGAGCTGGCCTAAGATGCTCGACTGATGCGTCTTCATTGTGGTAGGGCTCGACAACGAATCATTTGGGAAAGGTGGATCATGGTCAGAGACGGAACAATCGCTAGGCTTGGGTGGCCATGGCCCCAGTTCATTTCCACAAAATTGTCTTAGAAAAGTATTTTTTTTGGTGACTAGATTCTAAGCTAATACCAAAGAAAGGTGTTACCTGTTAACATGTTACAGATTGATTATCAACCTACCATGAAATGACTACCAATGATTTTGTTTTTGGTATTACATTGCTAAGTTGTTAGCTAAAAGTAATTTACTAGTTTCGTTTTTTTTGGCACCATGGACCAATGGTCCCTCCCAATAAGTACAATGGTTCCTCACATGATCCCTTAAAAGTCAAATAGGTAACTTACATCCAAGGATAAAAGACTAGAATTAATATATACAAAAGGTAAAATATCCAAAATAATTAACCAAAAACAAACACCTTCTCCTATTATTTTAGCTTCTCCCTTTTTATGTTAGATTTACTCCAAATTTCTTTCAAACAAAATCTTTGAGCACACTAGAGAGTGACAGCCGGAGAAGGGAGAGATCATTGGTGAGTTTCACTGGAGAAGATGGAGAAAGTGGATCATTTGGCCGGTGAAGTTAGAAGCATTGTTGATATGGGAGAGATAAGAAAATGGGTATTTGTGTGAGATAAGGATGTAAAACCGCTTGTTTAGTATTAAAAGGGGCAATGAGTTTAACAAATTTGTTTATGGAGCTATTGTAAAAAAATTTCTCATAACATTGGACTATGGCCAAAAATTCCATAATAAAAATAGTAAAAGATGGGATTAAGGAGTTAAAATTTCTTATGATAGAGTTATTGTAATTACTAATATTCCCAATGAAAAACAAGGCTAAGGGCCGCCCCTGCGCAGGGGTGGGGTGGGGGGGTGGGGCTTATCTATATGTAAGGTTTTGGTAACTAAATAAAAATTTAAAAGGAAATTTTTTAGGAAAAGGGAAAAGAAGAAATCCCACATATATAACATAGATCAAAGGAGACTCCTAAAAATCCAAGAGTCATGGTTTATGCCAAAAAAAGAAAAATAAAAAGAAAAATGAAAGTCCCAAGAACTCATAAAATTCATACTCAATGTCCAAAAGAGCTTCACTTTTGAATTACCTTATATACTCCTAAGACCGATCTTGACTAGTTGATGTGGAACTTTAGACTTCTAAACATATCTTTTTTTTGCGATACACACGGAAGAAGAAGTCTAGAAGAAGAAGCAAACTTTTTTGTTTTTTTTTTGGTATGCAAACTATTCGAGTAGAGTTACATGTATCTTTTATTTTATTTTCCAATCACTTTTACATACGCCATATTTTATATGAAATCACGGGTCATTATTCGTCCTTGCGTCTACTTTATGCTTTTCTTTCACCTAATTTCTTTCACCTTTAACTTCGTAGGGACTCCAACATGACTCAAATCACTCATTCATATGGTCTACAATTAATATTTTTTAGAACTTGACCCTATACATTTAACTATCTCATTTTGATTTTCCTTTCATGTAATTTCCTTAGCACAAAAATCACTATTAAATGCGGGTCTACCATTCCATTATTTACGAGAGTTCGTAAACCGTAATATGCTGAAGATTAATAATACAACATGAAGTACTATTTTTGAAGTAAAGATTAGTGCATTGTAATCTCATGATTACAAAAGGTGATCGAAAAGATTAGCAATTAAACCTTATAATGCCCAAGGTCCCTCCTATGACCAAAAAAGTAATGATATTTTGAACTTTCACCTACCTCCTCGTAGTTTCCGCACGAAACAGTGTTAATATAATATGAATTGTGGGGAATCATATATAGATTGTTTGGCTACAAGCAAATAATTACATTTAGTAGTCATGTTTAGTTAAGTTAATAGTCATTTTCTATGAACTTAGTAATCAATTGTATTGATGTGTAATTATTTACCGTAACCGAACCAATCTGTAATTCCCCTATGAAGATTTTTTAATTTAAGACCCAAAAACAAAAATAAATAAATCTAGTGAACTAATTTGACCATAGAGTTAGGTGATAGCAAAAAGATAAGAGTCCCACTGATCGACCAGATCAAGTCCAGGTTGGATAACAAGCTATAATTACATTCGCCCTTGGAACTTCTCATTTCCAAACCTGGTTGAATTCAACTTTACATAGTAAAGCAAGTTTGACAGTCCTCGAAAGGGATTCGGATTTGCTCAAGTTGGCCCTCAAAACTGGACGCTCAAGTAGTCCGCGCGATAAAAGCCACGTGGACAGAAGCAAATCCAAGGGCTTGGATTGAAAACGGATAGAGGCTGTGCAGAATTGGCTAACGCCGTTGGGGGGATGGAAGTGCATCGGGAAACGGTGTCGTTTTTACCTGAAAAACAAAACCAAAAGCAAAAGGTGTGGAGCGGCAGTCCAGATCTGATTTTGGCTCATCTTCTCTCTCTCTCTCTTCTCCATTTTTGAATCCGCTCCTCTTCTCCGGCGAAAATAGATCTGGTGTGGAATGCCCCCCAACGGCTGTGGTGAAGCTTCCTCCCGCCGGCAACCTCATTCTCTTCTCCATGGGTTTTAATTTCTGGCATGGGTTCGATCCGAGAACACGTGAAAATGGAGGCAACGGTTTTCCGGCGTCTGATAATGGAGACATGGGTCATCCTAAGTTCCTAACCATCTCCAATGACTCGTCACCGTCGGCTGCTGCGAAGCCACTACCCGTTAATCCGTCATGGCTGCGTTGATTTTCCCATTGACGGTGTCAGGCGTTGATCCAGGAGACCCATTTGCCATGGCTGACACTCGCTGCTCGCCGGCGCGTGAGCTTGAGAATGGAAAAAGAAAATATAATGTTGTATTGAGTTTGCCTCCATTAACGCACCCATTTGGATGATTCTGTATGCGCTGAAACAAACTGTTTGGACGGATGGGTGTGATGATCGAGGATGGTGGAGATGCAGAAGTCGGGATTCTTGATGCACTTCCATCCCCCACTAACGGCGTTAGCCAATTCTGCACAGTCTTATCCGTTTTCAATCCAAGCCCTTGGATTTGCTTCTGTCCACGTGGCTCCATCACACGGGCAACTTGAGCGTCCAGTTTTGGGGGCCAACTTGAGCAAATCCGAATCCCCTGGAAAGGTAATAGTAATGAGTTTAGGTTTAAATGATGAGAAAAAAGTATACATTATATCTTTCTTCTTTCGGTGGAAGCTATTCCCTAAAGGGAAAACTCATGTTGCCATTGAAAACCTCTTTTCAAATGTTTACCAGATTCCGGAACCCTTGCCATATATGCATGTATAGGGGGGGAAAATTTATAAAAATAAATAAAATATTTTGATCTCTAACAATGGAGTATGTATGTAAAATTTGAAGACAACTTATCAAAAAAAAAAAATCGAAAAAAAAAAAAAAATTGGTTATGGGGAGACACATGAGATGGATAGTTACATAAGATGAAATAATTAATTACCTTATACACTCATATTTTGTATTATAAATTATTGTGTTTTTTCTAAAGAAATATTAAAAATTGGATCTTATTTAAATTGTTAATGAGGAAATTAGGGTGTCATCCAAAAGGTTTTCCTTTTTTTGGGGATGGGGTGGGGTGAGTGTTTGGGCTGCTAGATAAGTTTTCCATTTTTAATTTATAATAGTACAGATTATAAGCGCATGTGCAACCTAGCCACTAGCTGACAGACTAGTAGCTAGCTAAACTTGTTTGATAAATATCTATATTCATCATGGGAGTCTATTTTTTATAAAGTTTGCGTCAAATTACTTTTTAAAACTTTACTTGTGATTTGAATTTTGTAAAATCAATCGTTAGATTAAATCTATTTAATATGAAAGTCATGGATGTCAAAAATCAAGTTGATTTGAGATTAAAAACTAGTTTCATTCATAAATATCCAAAACAAATCGCATGCATTGTGCAAGTCTTCGTTAAATATTTGTAGATTCTTCCCAAGTTTTGTTTTGGAGGAAATGTTTTTTTAAAAAAACATAGGGTGAGATTTGTCTTTCACTATCTTTCACAAGACGGATGTGATAGCATTTGAGCTTCCTGATATATTATAATTTTTCCTTCATTGTATCAACCAATGAAAACTGAAAAGAATCCAATGCATTTCTTTTTTACATTGCAACAAATAAAGCATTAAGCAAACATTGATATGTGATTGGACTTGTGAGCTCTTGAAGTTTGAGAAAAAAAAAAATTGTTCAAAAAGAATGGAACCTCATAATGAAAAGGCATTAAGATGGCCACTGCCTTTTCTTTTGTCTCTCTTTTTTTCTTGATATAAGCAAGAAGGTGAGGAAAATGTCATTTTATGGTGATCAATTTTCTCTTGGCTCCATTTGATGCATTGGAAATCAGATGCTGGAAAAAGGACTGATCAAACAGTCGTATCAAAGAGTAACAACTTTAACCATAGACGCGGTGATCTTCACGGTGTAGGAAAGTGGATGAAACAACCCAGTGGGTTGGTCTAGTGGTTGGGCACTTAGCTCCAAGTGTAGCTGTCTCGAGTGGAGGTGAAAGATCCCGAGTTCGAGTCCCAGCACTTTGAAAAAAATTTCTGAGCCAGCGATTTATTGTTGCCCACCTATCGCGACAGCGATTAGTCCCTTAGTAATCAGTTTTGAAGATACACTGGGTCAAAGAGCAAAAAAAGAAAGTGGTTGAAACAATTTCACCCAATTTTGGTGATCAATATTTTCCTCTAGATTGATACTGGATGACCTAGGTTGGAAATAGATAATGTAAAACAAGTTAACTGCTGAAGGGTGGTCAAGTTTTGGATGTGTTATTCAGAAGTTATCGTTTCAACTCCTTATAACTATCTTTGCTTGTGTGAGTATGGAACACCTCACATGTGAGTTATTAGAAGATTAGTTTGAACTGAAATCTCAGCGAGTGGGACTTCTCATATGGGCATTTGGACTGAAACCCTTAATCAATTTAAAAAAAAAAAACTTAAAATCAACCATTTTTTTTTTTGGGGGTGGGCAGGGTTTAACCAAATGAAATGTGAATATTATGTGAAAACTCAAAAGCGACAGGGGGCTTGAGAGAACTATTTCATATAACAGAGAAGAGGAGAGAAAGAAGGGGTCGCTCTATGTATGTTTCATCAAATTTACTTAAAATTAAGGGTAAATTTCAATTTAGAGTCTAAAGTTGGGATCATATTTTACTTTAAGATCCAAGGTTTTAATTTCGTAAATTCAGTATCCAAATTATTAGTTGAGTTACAATTTAGGGCCTACGGTTAGATTTTATTTCTTGACCAAACAACATTGCCTAATAATTTGGCACTTGACATGCATGTGACCAAAATTTTATTATATTATTCTTACTTCACTTTTTTTATGGGTTTGAAAACCCTATTTTATCCCTATAATAAATCTTTTTTAAAAAAAACTATGAAAATGGCATATAATTGGGGACTACTGATTTTCGTTTTTTTATTTTATTTATTTTATTTTTTAAAATATAGAATGGCACACCTATGTCTATCATAAGAATGAACACCTATGCAGACACACATGGCAATTTCCCATATTTTTTTCCTAGTGTTCAAACTTTTTATATATTGTGTTGAAATACTTTCTCTCCGTGTGCAAATTTTTTATTAATTCTTTCTTTTTATTATTATTATTATTATTATTATTTTATTTTTTTTGGGTTGCTGAGGAATTGATTTATACTTGCTCTTCAAAACGATGTCATTTTCTAAGGGGTATTAAAGTCATTCCACAGCTGTCATTAATGCGCGATATTGATTTTTGGTCAACGCACATATTGGGTAATGAATTGATAAAATTAAAACTTGGACCCTAAAGTGATATCTGACCCAAACTTTAGACCCTAAATTGCAATTTATCCTAAAATTAAATATTTATCATCAAAATGAGCTCACTTTTATATATTTGATCTCTAAACGTGAATCATCATATAATAGGTCCTTGTAATTTTTCCAGGTCTCAAGGAAACCAGTGTGCCAATTTCCTTGCAAGGGAAGGCCACAAAATTAACTGTAGTTTCTTAATTTTAGACTCTCCCCCAGTTGGACTTTGTAATCTTTTGCTTGCAGACCTAACTGGTGTTTCTCACACTAGGTTCTGAGGTTTTTTCATAATAATATCCAGTTTACCAAAAAAAGAAAATAAATAGATTTTCCAGTCAACACTGATTTTTTCGAACATTACATGCATTTGGGGTTTTATACCCATGCATGGAGGTATACCTATGCATTAGGAGGTTATACCTTATGCATGGATGGATTGTACCATAATACAATCCTGTGTTAATTTATTAGTTACAAGAAATAGATTGATCAAATAAGTTTGTAACTTTCCTGCTATGTTTTATATTCACCAAAAGAACATGGCAATAAGATCATTTTTTATTATTTCCTAAATCTCAAATTTTATGTTCTTAGTGGGGGGAAAAAATTGAGACAGGAGAATTACATATAGGTCCGGCGATGGCAAATATTAGCAGTCATTCTAAGTTATGATAGTAGTCATTTACTAATAAGATAGTAGTCATCTGAATTGAACTGTAATTATTTGCTCGTAGTGGGACCTATCTATAATAAGAACCAGGTTCCAGCTTCATTCGTGCATACACCTCAAACTGAAACTGATTTGTGCAAGTTGAACTAAAGGCCGATGAGTTGTGATGAGCCGACAGTTTTTGTGACCAAAGTTCTAGGAAGTCCTAAAGCATGAAAAGGCAGCAGAAAGAAATTTTTAATATATTTATTCAGAAAAAGGTTTCTTGAATAGGAGTTGTAATAATACACTTGGCCAGGCCTACTGAACTTTTTGGTAGAAGGATTATTAATTTACCCAACGCATTGGCTACAGGTTGCTTTCAACTGCTCAAAATCCAGGTCGCAAGCACAAAGCACAAGTGGGAGAGGAGTGCAGGGATTCATCTTAATAAATGTATCCAAATATGCACACAAAACATGTAAAACTGTGTTTTGCAATGAAAATCATTTCTTGGAGAGACGATATAACACAATGGTGACTTCAAAACTCAACAATTGTAGTGAACATGTCTCTCCAAGTTCACCAAAACGGTATCTCAACCCTTTTTATTGTTTGTTTTTTGAAACAGAAAAAGTATCTGAAAGATGACCAACCAAACGAGTTTTAGTTGCCATCGTGGAGATATGATATACCTTCAAGCAAATGACTTCCATTGAAACACAAGGAACTAAAACCAAAGGACAAGTGCAAAATACAACAAGGTGAACAACTATGGTTCCCCAGTTGAGTAAATGCATTACCATTAAGCAGATTAGGTTAAGCTGGTTTAAAACCCACAAAGTCACACCTGCCTCATTAACCAAGAAGCCTTAAGACCAAAACTATAGAGAACACATTATTCCTTAATCTCAAAGCCAAAACGAGTTTAACCACACAAAGAAAGGATGGAACAAATACCTGAACATGTCTGACATGACTAAAGCAACACCTTTCATTTTGCTGATGTGGTTTGCTACATCAGATACAATCACAAAAATTCCGTCCTAACTTCCAGTAATTGCTATGTAAGATATAAGCTATGCCACGAGGGAAAAAAAGCAACAGACTGACATTAAAGTCACTGAGTTGGTCAAACACCTTATCAGCTACTCATTGCCAGTTGCCTACTGCTGAGAGGGATCAGTTGAAACATCAAAACCAGGAGGGATGAAAACAACATCATCCCACTTTGAAGTAGAACTCTCCTGCAATATATATAAATTTTTCATGTTATTTTGGCTCTACATTTAAAAAAAAAAGCCTTCAAAATTCGAAATTTAAAACCCCCCCCCCCCCCCCCCTCCTTCCCCGGGGGGCCAAATTTTCTTTTCTTGTCCACTATCTCGGCTACCAAATGAAGCATCAGAGGAAAATATTACATAGAAGTTCCTCACCTTCATCCCTTTTATTATCTCCTCAAGAACCGCAACCTGCAATATAAAAGCAAAAAATGGGTGGTGTCTAGAAAGATCAGCTATGCCAGCAAAGCAACGTTAGAAAACCATACCTGAATATCTCCCTGTCTGAATGCAGGATTTAATTGATTCTGCTGGCGAGAAGCTCTTGATAGCGAATTTTCTAGGTCCTCCTAAAAATCGCAAGGATTTGAGATAAGGAATGTAATTGCAATGCCAAGATTAACCAGATTAGCATGCAGCAAGATGACTATCTTTGTAACTAACCTTTCTGAAAAAAACTGGACGATACTTATTGTTTTGGCTCTTCAGAATCAAGCTCCTTGACTGAAATAAAATATCTTTGGCTCTTCAGAATCAAGCTACTTCTTGTTTTTGTCACGGTTTAAAACATTGGCACAGAAATTCATGGAAGAAGTGAAGAGATGACAACATATATTATCATGTTCGGGGATTGATGAAAAGACCATTATCAAATTGAGAGGCAATATCATCCGAAGAAGTGTGGCAACAGAGCAAATCCATTCATGTTACCCCCATGGCCAATCCAAGAATTGGGCCGCTTACAGGTTATGGCCAATTGAAATTCTACCATAAATTTGGGAGCAAGACCACAGCCCATCCTCATGTCGGGATGCAAATTTCCATACCACTATAGGTAAGTTTTGGGTTCATGCTTTTTACCAGAGAGTCCTAGCTATTTTATACAACAGACTTAAAATGTTATGACATAATTAATGATACAAGTTTGAAT
Source organism: Liquidambar formosana (assembly GCA_039720395.1). Classification (NCBI taxonomy): domain Eukaryota; kingdom Viridiplantae; phylum Streptophyta; class Magnoliopsida; order Saxifragales; family Altingiaceae; genus Liquidambar; species Liquidambar formosana. The sequence goes on from CM077822.1 coordinate 29,099,682, forward strand.
ACACACATGCATAATATCAAGAGCTGGGCCTAGGTGAGATAATGCAAAACCTCAGCTGGCTTAAACTTGGGCTTCTAAGTTGTTAGAGGAGAGGTCATACAGACTCCAAAGCTTAGTACAACAAATTTATTAGTTATGCATATCTAATACCTATATATAGAAGCATGGTTTCCAGCCATGCCTTCTACTTTCATATTCTCTTTTTTCCCCTGACAATGTCATGTAATTGCATAATTGTCATTATACCTGTTCCAGTTACATGCTCTCTGTTTTTTCTTTTTTTTTTTTTGCCCCTCTCAATAATAACATCAATCTTTTCCAATAATACCACAGTCATGGTTTCAATTCTCCTTTGATACTGGTATACCTACAAAATTAACATATGTACAGTTGTACACATTTACATGCATGTTCACTTGCATACATACGTTACCACATGGACAAACAAACATACATACATACACGCATGGATGCATAAGCTACATACATAGACACCATGGTTCGAAGTCTCGGTGGTTTCGTCCGAGATCTCGCCGGGTCAACTCAGAATCGTCCAAGCCCAAGACGAGAATTCCTATCGGTACAGATATATAAGGTGAATTCCTTCTCTCGATCGAGAAGCTCGAGATCACAGACGAGACGAAACGAGTTACGCGAGATCTCGTTCACCCGACTGTTCTCAGTCGAAATCTCGTGCAATTCGCACGAGATTTTTCTTTTTCTGATCACCCAACCCCATACGCCCCATGCGAAAGCTACAAAGATGCTTGAATTTGAAAAAAAAGATGGAGAAGGCACAGGGAACACCTTACGGTTTGCGTTGTCAGTTGAGAGCATCTCTGGCTTCCCTTGAATCCCTTCTCTCTCAGATCTGGTTCTTCTCCTTGGTTGGAAATGACGAAGTGTTCGTCTCCTTCGACTCATCTGGGCTCGTCTCCTTCAGATCTAGTGTCAACGGTGATCCTTGCCTCCCAGAGTCATCGGCCATGGCTGGTCGTCTTGGTTGCATGACTCTCTCTCTCTCTCTCTCACACACACACAGTCTCAAGAAGTGAGTTACGAGCTCACTTATCCCGAAAAAAAAAAAAAAAAAAAAAAGAAAAAAAAAAGTTACAATCTTTTTTTTTTTTTTTTTTTTTTGAAGTGCTGATTGTTTTTTCCTTTTTTTTTTTTTTTTTTTCTTTTTCCCACCCCACCCCCATCTTAATGAACCTATATGGCTATACTTTTTTTTTTTTTCCTTTTTCTTTGTTTTTTTAAAAGATAATGAAATGTACACTATTTTTTTTTTTCTTCTAAAAATGATAATTTTTTTAAATTTCGAAAATACAAATTTTTTAGAAAAGAAAATTGTTTCCCAAACTAATTTCGAAAACATATTTTCCCTTTTTTTTTTTTAAATTTCAAATTTTCTGTTTCTTATAAAAAGAACTTTAAAATAAAAAAAAAAAACAAAATTGTATGGATGCCCATGGATCTTAGATGAGTGGTTGGATAACATATACGCATAATTAATTGACAAAATTGTTTGGAAAAAATATTACAATAGCACGCTAGTGCCTCTTTTTATGTTTTTGAACATACTATGTCCCTTAAATTCATTATTTTGCTTATTTGATAGTTCCAACATAATCATCATATTTTCAAAAAAATTTCTATGATTTTTTTGGATTTTTTCGAACACTTTTTCATGCTTAAAGTTGCATCTCGCCCGAGATGCGACGGATTGGACAAGACCGAGACCAAAACGAGACGTGGACCGAGACCGAGACTTTGAACCATGATAGACACATTCATACATGCATAAATACTTAAATAAAAACATATACATATATGCTTACCCACTTACAGATTTACATGCCTACATACATACAAACTTAGATACAAATGTACGTACGTGCAAACATAAAAATTTACATATATACATAGATGGGAATTTATGTATGCAAATCCATTCATACATGCATATATACATATATACATATATATATACAACATAAGAAGGTATGTACCTAGCTACAAAAATACATATATGTATCATATATCATAACCAACATATAAAAAAGTAAGTGGTAGGCATCATGAGACATGATCCTACTTTGTTAAATTCCTATTCTGCCCTCACACATATTAAAATATATTCATTTGCAACATCCAATATATTATACGCATATATATGGGGATATCTCCCGTATTACTCTTAAATTTAAATATAGTAACACCCACATATTTCCCAACTTATCCCTGCATTAAACATCAATATACCTTCATATTCCTTTAACTTATATTTTATTCTCATTCTAAACTCATACCGAGTAATGAACTAAATCATATCCACTAAGTTATATTTTTCTAAACATTTATTTTTCCGCTAGACAAGATAATTTTGCTTCCATAACCATTGTTTTCAACCAAATTAGACTTTATGTCCTAAAAATAAAAATAAAAAAAGAAGGATTTTCAATCACATAAGAGTCACGAAAGATTGATTAGGCACACATCCATACTTTTATACCAAGCCCACCCTCCTTTGATGGATGAGTATGAATTACTAAATTACCCATGACATCTAAGTATAAATAGAAGATTTCAATGACAAAAACCCGCTACCCATTAAATTTTGGGAAAATTAGCCTAAAGTACAATTTTAGTGAACTTTCAAAGGCAAAGTTCCAAGTAGGAATCTTGTATAGGCATAAGTCCAATTTTGAGTAAAACGTGAGTGTTTTATAAGGGTGTTAATTGCATAAAGTCTACATTACCCTTAAGTTGTTATTTTTTGTTTTTAAACATTAAAATGACATAACTTTTAATTTATATGTCGGTTTTTGATAAAATTTATATTTTTGTAATCTACTCGTCGAAAGTTTTGAAATAAGACCCATGATGATCTATGTTACATAGACACTTCAAAATGTGTGAAGCACCCATGTTGGACACTTGTGACATGGGTGTGGGTACTCCTACCGGACACTTTAAATAGTGAGAAATCTGTGGAAAGTAGATGAATCCGACACCTAGACACATAGCCACGCCCGACACCCATACCCGAGTCCATGTAACATAGATGATGATCATAAAATTAGAAATAAATAAATAAATAAACAGTTACATTGACTAAATGTGCTGTTTTAAAATAGTTACACATAACTATTTTTAAAAATTTTAAATTAAATTGTTTTTAGTAGAATTAAGATTAAAATTAATTGTTTTGGGAGTAATTTTAACAGTTACATTATGAATAAAACAATTAAATTTGGTATTAGTGATTTGAAATTTTTTGAATTTAAGAGAATATAGTGCTTTTAAAACAGTTACATGCCATGTGTGGCTATCATTTTTCAATAAGGATGAAGTGGAGGAGGAAAAAAAACAAAAACAAAAAAACAAAAAACAAAAACAAAAGAAAGAAAGAAAGAAGAATATATATATATAAGTATGCTTGGTTCAATCAATAGGCTTGATAGAAGAATGGTTGGATCTGAACAAACGGTGAAGATAAGGTTCCTTTCAACGCTTATTGAAGGGTATTTGTATCTATAACTATATTTGTGGACTTATGGCTTTATAAGTTTTTTTCATAGACCTATGGCTGTACAAGTATAATAATATGGACTTGTGGCCAAAGTCCCCTTAAATTTTCCACAATAAATGTCTTTAAAAATTAAATTAACTAATGGATAAATGAAAAATAAAATAAAATAAAATAAATAGAAGGTATAAAGTGAGGTAAGTCATAAGCATACATAGTATGTGCCACCTAATCTAGTGTTGAATATGATATCACAAAAATAATGCTATAGATTATAGGCAGTGGGTTCCACTAATTACTTAGGTACATATTGAATGTTATACCATATCATATTTACATTGGGGAAGACATTGCCATAAAATTAGAGGATGGATGAGTTAGAAAAGTGTATCTAGAGTGCTGTGTGACAGTTTGACCATAGAATACCTATCAAGTCAAAAGCAAAATTCTACACGACAGTTATAAAATGAATTAGAGAAGTGCCTCTAGAGTGCTATGTGACAGGTGTGACCATAGAATACCTATCAAGTTAAAAGAAAAATTCTACAAGGCTATTTGACAAACTTGAAAACCTGATAGCCGAAGATAAGTTTGGCCAGTTTTTATTTCACACTATTTGGTAAGTCTCTTTTTCCTACTAATCTATTCAACTTTCTTCAGAAAACAAGGGATAAACATAGTTTTTTCCAAACCAACTGTGAGTTGGTTTGTTTAAAAATCATATAACAATTAGGGAGTGAACCCATTGTGACACGGTTTTTAAAGTTTCCAAACAAGCCCCACCAAACCGTTATAATACCAACTACACCTTATGGTACCAAATGTTGGGCAATTAAGAAACACACGTAGAAAATGATTAGCAAATATGAGGATTATGTTGGAAAAGTGACTTATGTTGCTCTTATTTACTTGTAATAAGCTGAAGGGTATTATTATCTTTGTACTTGTATTAGTATAAAAGATAATATACAAGAGAGAAAACCTAAGTTCTCTCTTTTATTTTACAATAGCCATATTTTCTTCTCTACTTTTCCTTCTTTCTTTTCTTTCTTTCTTTCTTTCTTCACTAGTTATACAAATCCACTTGGTATCAGAGCCTCTACTCATCGATCCGTACGCAAAAAAGGGTTTGATAGTCGAGGAAGAGCATTTTGCTGATGTCCAGATCCGAGATGATTTAAGGGGGTTTTTCGATTTTTCTTTCATTTTCCAAGAAAATGGCATTTTTTTTCAAAACCCCCAATCCGGCCTTGGTTGTTTGAGTTTGATGGGTCAAATTGCAATAGAGGGTGCCGACTTGAAGGTTCCTAAGCCCCTTTGGTGTTCGTTGCTTCGTTTCAATGGTTTTTTATAGAGATATGCCTTGTACCAGCCATAACCTTCACTGGTATGCACTAGAAAACCTCTTTGTTTGCTATTTGGGGGCTGTGTGAGGTGTTTTGTGGGCTGTGTGTGCTACCTGGTGTTACATATTGAACGTTGGTTACCTTACTTGTGGTATCTGTTGCTTGGGGACATATCCGTTGTGTTTGGACTTAGTTTTTTGGGTGGTTGAGTACTGTCTACCTCATGTCAGAAGTTATTCAGACCTTTGAAAGCCAACCTAATTGGGTAAAGGGTCCAAGAATACCCACTAATGACAACCCTATACTACAAATCACAATTGTGAAATTGGATGGACTTAATTATTTAGCCTGGTCTCGATCAGCAACCTTATATATCACGAATACAGGGAAGATGGGATATTTGAATGGTAAGGTGAAAGAACCTTCAGTAACTGACTCTTTGTATGAGAGGTGGGATGCAAAAAATTCTATGATTATCTTGGTTTTTACATTCGATGCAACCAGAGGTTAGTGATGGCTACTTGCTTCTGAGGACTGCAAAAGAAATTTGGGATGCAGTTGCACAAACTTATTCAAAGGTAGGGAACATTGCCCAACTGTATGACTTGAAACATCACATTCATGAGACTACCCAGGATGATTAGCCTTTATCAATTTATTTTCATAAACTCCGGGCATTATGGCAGGAGTTGGATTACTATCAGGATTTTCGAGCTGAGTGTTCTGCTAACGTCTTGAAGTTTAATACACTTGTTGAACAAGAGTGGATCTTTGATTTTCTTGCTGGGTTGAGAGATGAATATGATCCGATTCGTATACAGATTCTAGGGAAAGGAAGCCTCTCCCTTCGTTAAGAAGTGTGTATACTTATGTTCAGAATGGGGAGAGCCAAAGGAATACTATGCTTCACTCTACCTCACAGGAGCACTCTGCACTTATTACGGCTTCTCAGCGAAACCAAAAAGGTGTTCTACCAAGTCGTGACGGAGGAAAGGGTGTTGATTCTGTGTCTGATGAGAAGGACAAGTTATTTTGTGATTATTGCTAGAAACCAAGACATACCAAAAAAACTTGTTGGAGGCTCCATGGTCGCCCTACTAGAAGTAGGGGGCGTACTGGTGGTGTATCTCAGTCCCGAGCTCACTATTCTACTGCTGCTGACACTATTCTACCCACTTCATTCCCTTCTTCTGGACCTTCTAATTCTGAGTCTGTGACTCTTACCCGATCTGACGTTGAGTCTCTCAAACGCCTAGTGTCTCAATTGGATACATTCACCACTGCATCTACTTCTTTTGTCCATTCAAGTAATTTGGCTACTTCTTTTAGTGCATCTTATAATCCTCTTATCGTCCTTGGATTATTGATTCTAGGGCTTTTGACCATATGACTGGTTTATCTTCATTATTTCATTCTTATCACCCTTATTCAGGCAAGAGATAAGGTTAGGGTAGCTGATGGTTCTTTGTCCTCTGTCTCAAAGAAAGGTTCCATTACTATTAACCCTGATATGTCTCTTTCTTTAGTCTTACATGTTCCCAATTTCTCTAACAATCTATTGTCCATTAGTCGCATTACTACTAATCTCAATTGTAGTGTAACCTTTTATCCTTCTCATTGTGTTTTTCAAGACCTAGTCACGAGGAGGATGATTGGCAGTGGTAGTATGCAAGACGGTCTTTATTTATTGGATCCTCTTGAGAAGGACAGTGTTCGAATTATGCATGCACACCAATCTGGGAAATGTGCTGCTTCTGAAGAGAAGCTTTGGCTCTGGCATAGAAGATTGGGCCATCCCTCTTTTTTCTTGCTTCAGCAAATTTTTCCATCTTTGTTTTCTGGAATAAATGTTTCTCAATTTAAGTGTGAAGTTTGTGAACTTGCAAAACACCATCGTACTTCATTTCCACCTAGTTTTAATAGAAGTAACTTTCCTTTTACTATTGTGCACACTGATGTATGGGTCCCTCTCGTATTATCTCATTATCTAGATTTCGCTGATTTGTTACTTTTATTGATGATTTCTCTAGAACTACATAGGTGTATCTGTTGAAAGAAAAACGTGATGTCTTCTCATGTTTTTTTACTTTCCATAGATGGTGCTTAACCAATTTAATACCTCCATTAAAATTGTTCGTTCTGATAATGGAGGTGAGTACCTTTATGGGGGTCTTCAATCCTATTTTCAGGACCATGGTATCATCCATGGTACCATCCATCAGACTTCTTGTGTGGATACTACTCAACAAAATGGCGTTGCGGAAAGAAAGAACTGCCACCTTCTTGAGACGGCTAGAGTTTTGATGTTCTCTATGCATGTTCCTAAATCCTTTTGGGGGGATACAGTGCTCACCGCAGCATATTTAATGAATCGGATGCCTTCTAGAGTTCTTGCTCAGAAGGCACCAATTGATTTGTTGTCTTTACCTTCATACCCTAATACTTTTCTTATTCTTCCTTGTGTGTTTGGGTGTGTTTGCTTTGTTCATGTGGCTGTCCAGGCTCGTAGTAAGTTAGATCCTCGACCTCTGAGGTGCATTTTCTTGGGCTACTCACCTACTCAAAAGGGGTATAAGTGCTATCATCCTCCCTCCCGCAAGAAGTTTGTCACTATGGATGTCACATTCCTTGAATCGGTATCCTATTTTTCCTCCCCCCACACTTCTCTTCAGGAAGAGAGTTGTAGTGAAGAGAAGTTTGCTATACTTCCTACTCTTATATCTCTTTCTGACCCTACTTCTATATCTCCTTCTAATCCTATTCCTGTTCCATCGCAAGGCTTGAAAGAAGTGCATCCAATTCCCACTTCCAAAGAATTACAGGTCTATTCAAGGAGACAGAAGGAAAAGACCATTTCCCCTCCCTACAGCCAACCGTCATCCTGGGACTCAAGTAATATCATATCTACTCCTGTTACTCTTGATGATTTTGATATTCCTATTGCTCTTCGTAAAAGAGTTAGATCTTGTACTCAACATCCTATTTCTAACTTTGTCTCCTATCATAGTCTTTCTCCATTTTTTTGTACCTTTGTATCCCAATTGTCTTTTGTGTCTATTCCTAACAATTTACAAGATGCACTATGTGATAAAAAATGGAAGGAAGCTATGTGTGAAGAGATGACTGCTCTTCAGAAAAATAAAACTTAGGATTTAGTTGAATTGCCTGTGAGGAAGAAGACAGTTGGATGCAAATGGGTATTCACGAAAAAGCATAAGGCTAATGGTTCAAGTGGAAAAGTATAAAGCTAGATTGGTAACAAAAGGTTTCACACAGACATATGCCATTGGTTACCAGGAGACATTTGCTCCTGTGGCCAAGATGAATTCTATTCGAGTCCTACTTTCTTTAGCTGTCAAGTTTGGGTGGGCTCTTTATCAATTGGATGTTAAAAATGCATTTCTCCATGGAGATCTAGAAGAGGAGGTCTACATGGATGTACCTCCAGGTTTTGATAGTGATACAACCAGGGGAAGGTGTGCAAACTAAAGAAGGCCTTATATGGATTGAAGTAATCTCCTCAAGCATGGTTTGAGAGATTTACTCGAGCTATGTTGAAATATGACTTCAAACAAAGTCAGGGAGATCATACATTATTCATTAAACACTCTTCACAGGGAAGATAACAGTTCTTATTGTATATGTAGATAATATTGTGCTAACAGGAGATGACCAAGAGGAGATACAGAAACTGAAGGAACATTTAGCCAATGAATTTGAGATAAAGGAATTGGGGAGTTTGAAGTATTTTCTGGGTATTGAAGTTGCTAGATCTAGGACTGGCATTTTCATTTCCCAAAGAAAGTATGTATTAGATCTTCTCAAAGAAACTGGGATGCTAGGTTCCAAACTTAGTGATACTCCTATGGAATAGAACTATAAGCTAGGGGAAGACTCTGAAGGTGTATTGGTGGACAAAGGTAGATATCAACAGTTGGTTGGAAAACTGATTTACTTGTCACACACCCAACCGGACATTGCCTATGTTGTTAGTCTAGTAAGTTAGTTTATGCATTCACCTCGAGAGTCTCATATGGAGGCGATCCATCAAATCCTTCGCTATTTGAAATTTGCTCCTGGAAAGGGATTATTGTTCTCTAAACATGACCATTTGCGAGTGGAATCATATATAGATGCAGATTGGGCTGGTTCTGTCATTGATCATACTGGTTCTGTCATTGATCGTAGATCGACATCTGGTTATTGCACCTTTGTAGGAGGAAATCTTGTGACCTGGCGAAGTAAGAAGCAGGTAGCTATAGCCAGGTCTAGTGCTGAAGCTGAGTTCAGATCTATGGTTCAAGGAGTGTGTGAAATTATGTGGCTAAAAATATTGTTGAAAGAGCTTGGATTTGATTCAGATGAACCCATGAGATTGTATTGTGACAACAAAGCCGCAATTAACATCGATCACAACCCAGTATAGCATGATAGAACCAAACATATTGAAATCGATAGGCACTTCATAAAGGAGAAATTGAGTTCTAGGTGATTTGTATGCCTTATGTCCAAACAGGAGATCAATTGGCAGATATTTTGACCAAAAGAATAGTAAGTAAAGTCTTCCACACTTTCTTAAGCAAGTTAGGCATGTATGATATCTTTGCACCAACTTGAAGGGGAGTGTTGGAAAAGTGACTTATATTGCTCTTATTTACTTGTAAGAAGCTGAAGGGTATTATTTTCTTTGTACTTCTATTAGTATAAAAGATAATATACAAGAGAGAAAACCTAAGTTCTCTATTTTATTTTACAGCAGCCATATTTTCTTCTCTTCTTTTCCTTCTTTCTTCTCTTTCTTTCTTTCTTTCTTTCTTTACTAGTTATACAAATCCACTGATTAATATGGACAAGTGGTAATACTTATACGAGAGAAGATAAAATAACAAATGGATGGATTCGTAAGAAGGTAGGAGTGGTAGCAATTGAGGAGAAGACAAGGAAAAATTGTTTAAGGTGGTTTGGTCATGTGCTGAGAAAATCTAGGAATTCACATGTATGAAAGGGTGACTTGATTCAAGTCAAAGGACAAAAGGACAAAAGGAAGGCTTAAAGTAATGTGATTAGAGGGTGGTGATAAAGGACATGTGTTCTAAGAACTTAGCAAAAGATATGGGCTTTGATAGAATTGAATGGCATAGGATTCATGTAGACAACCTCATGTAATTGAGATTAAGGCTTTGTTAAGTTGATTAGATTTTAGTGTTATTTATCTTTACTTTAATTTTTTTTATCTAGTATTATTTTCGCAATTTTACTGTACATTCTTCTAAATGCAGCACTATGAGACTCCAAACACTAGCACCATTTCTAGAACAAAATTAACCTAAGCTACATCAAACAATCATTCTAAAACAGTAACAGGAGGGCCAAGGAGCAGAGCTTAAGTTCACAGAAGAACTTAGATTGCAAGGGTGTAATTTATTTAGTAGTTAGTTTAGTTAAATCCAAGAAAATTTAAGGTCTCGCTAAGTGGGATGAGCAAAAAGCCACATATCAAAAATCAAATCAAATTTCTTAAAAGTTATGGTAGTGAATCTAGTGATGGTGATAGCAATAACAACAACATTATCATTATTATTGTGGTTGCAGTTGTACTTGTAGTTTCTTGTGTTGTCTTGGTAGTTGTTGTAATTATATTTTTATTATTATTACTTATCCCTCACTTCAGATCATTCCGTCGTTTTTTTTTTTTTAACTGTCAACTATTGATATTGATTCCAACAACTATAACAACACTCTTCTTCCTCTTTTAAACAAAATGAGAACAAGGTAACATTAATGCTGTAAATAAATTTAGTTCGGACAATGCTTAGAAAGAGACCTGGAAAACTGGAACCCCGGAGAATCCCGAATCAGACAAACCAACCTTTTGCCTCTCCTACAAAAAGGAAAAACATACAAAAATTATTACACAAAAAAATTAAGTTTAAGGTGCAATGAACTGATGAAGAGCAGATTATGCAATAGAATGTCCTCAAATTTGCATGCAACATAAATAACTATTTTGGGCCAGATAGAAAATCACTCAAATAACAAGGACAGACACTCTAGAGAAGTATCATTACCATTTTTTTTTTTATCAACAAAGAACAAAAATTTTATTAATAAACAAAAATGAAAAAAAAAGTACAAATAAAGGAGGACGAGGAGTCCTCACCAAAAGTGAAAGAGACACAACTTAAAAGTTAAAACAAAACTAAACAGAGAAGTATCATTACTTCATGAGCTGCTCAAAGTGTCAAACCTTCTATGAACTTGTCTCCTCCCAAAAATTTATAACTTATCTATAATATACTTCCGTTTCCAATCCAAAAAATTAATGAATATTTCTTCGATTTCCAATCCATAAAATGAATAAATACTCCCTCCGTCCCATTTTATTTGATCACTTCGACAACACACATATTAAGGCAATGCATTTAATGCATAGCCATGTCATCCAATCTTTTTTTAACTTTCCAATTCTACCCTCCTATGATAAATTCCACTTGATGTGATAGTTGATATAATAATGGTAATTTTAAATATGGTAAAGGATATTTTGGAGAAATAAGATAATGATTTGCTTTGACTTTTGAAAGTGATCAAATATTTTGGGACATCTCAAGATGGAAAGATGATCAAACAAAATGGGACAGAGGGAGTATTAACAATCATTTTTTATTTTTATTTTTTTTGAAAAGAAACCAAGAATTTTATTAACAAAAATAAAAATTTACAAAAAGAGGAGGATGAGAATTCCTCCATTTAGATACACAAAAGCACTATACACCCCTGGACAAAAACTTTAACACAAACAATCAAAAAAACAACCCCGGGGAGAAAAAAAAGAAAAAAAAAAAAAGCCCCCACTAAGGCTGTAAGGAATCAACAGCCCTTTTAGCAAGCCCATTAGCTACTCTAGCCACCCAGTCAGCCTGCACTTGTAAGAGATCTGCTAAATCCAAAATTTCCTTGTATAAATAAGCAAACTTCCAGGCACCAATTCTTCTAGACCTCTCTCCCGATACTAATGGAAGAATCTCCCTCAACAATCAGATTACATAACCCCATTCTATAAGCTTCCCTCAACCCCTAAGAGAGCCATCATTTCCACTTTAAATGCAATTCCTTCCCCAGCCAGGATAGAGAACTCCAATAAGGTTTCTCAAATGGAATTTTTGAAAATTCCGTCAATGCCTAACTGGCTTGGGTTCCCAAGAGAATTGATGCGAGCGAAATTTGGAAGATTTACAAAGGTTATGTGGGCCCCACCAATGCAACAATTGCACCACCATAGGTGGCACACAAAGAGGAGTACCTCTCATGGGTGTAAGGTTGAATCATGTTTGTTCAAGCCTCCTTGAATTTGAAGAATTGTGAAAAATCCATATTTTAGGGGTATTTTAGTAATTTTACACTTTTAGGAGTATTTTAGTAATTTACAGATTTTGGTTTGTTTGGTAGCCGAATTAGTAGGTGTTTGGTAATAAGCTAGAGTCAATTGCTATCCTTGTTAGGAATTAGTTTGAGTCCTTTTGATTGCTTTTAGTAAAAATCCTGGTTTGACAGGTTTGAGTGCTCTATATAAGCAAAGCTTGTAAACATAATTACATTAATGGAATTTTCTGCAGCTTTGCTTTAATTAATGGTGAGACTCCATTGATCTTCTTCTAGGTGAGACTCCTAGAAACCCTTGGTGAGACTCCAAGGTTTATCTTCTTCTTCTTCTTCTTCTTCTTCTTCTTTAATTTTACTTACAGATTTATTTTAACCCACAATCAACCCTCTCCTTAGCTTCAATTTCAACCCTAAAACCTAAAACCTCTACATTTCACCATAAACCCTAACCCTACCTTTTCATACACTTTACCATTGAAAAACCTTAAAATACCCATTCTGTCCAGAATTTCCAGCAACCTTTTTCTTTTGATTTCACCCTATATTCACCCTTAAACCTTCACCAAATGAACCCTTAGTCCATCCATAAACCCTAATACCACCACCCCTTCCATAAATCCAAAGAAAACAAGGTTTTAGCCCACCTAAGCTTAATTGTAGGAAACCTTAATCTCAATTTTTAGGGCTGTCCTACATCAACAACACTCATCAAAATTAAACTTGATACGGCCCTCGGGAGGAGGGGACCACAAGGGTTTGAAATTGACCAGTCTTCATGACCGAATAGCGCAAACTCCTCCATCAGTCACAATACTGCCAATGGATATACCATCAAACTATTTAGAAACTGACACCCACAAGGAGGCCAAGAAAATAATTCTATCCCAAATCACCTCAATAGGAGCACAATTGTCGTCAGAAAACCTAGAATTCCTCTCTAGCCAAATAACCCAAAAGATGGCTGCAAGACACAACCACGAAACTATGCCCCTCTCTGATCGACCAAAACCATAGAAAGAGGTGGACATCAAAGACACAACATCCAGCAAGGTCAGCCAACAAGCAATGCACTTCTCAAATAGCTTCCACCAAATCCAAGAGGCGAATGGGTAATAGACAAACAGATGGTCAACCACCTCAGTGTTACATCTACACATCAAACAAATATATGGGCAAGGGTGCCCTTGTTGGCACCCTTGTTGGCTGATGTGGTTAGGATACTTTTAAAATTAATGGAGACTAATGAGTATATTTTTCTGCAAAAGAGATGACAAGTGAATGTTCATGTCAGATTTGATACAATCCGGTAACTGTATAGCCCAACCAAATTAGGTTATTCCTACAAAACCTCTCAAATTAATACACTAAAGAAACAAGATTTTGTTAACCAAAACTCCCAAACCACCACCATGGGAACTTAACCATCAAATTTCTGGTTTTATGCTTCCAAATGGACTATAAAATAACGGTTAAACAAAGGATCTAGTGCTTAAACCCATATCTTGCAAACTCAAAGCACCCCAAGAGCAAAAGGATAAAAAAAAATTCTATGCATTGCCTAAGGATAAATGAATACAAGAAAGAACTCAGCCCAAATAAGAGTTAAGAAGCACCGATACCAACACATGGCACGGTTACAACATGACACCAACACAACAAATAAAATAATAAAATAAAAAAGGATATGACACGATAAGGATACGGAAGAAATATATTTATATTTATAAGGGGGATTTGGCCGATAGTCAAGCAAATAACACTTATTCAGCAATTAGTCAAGTTTTTTCTTCTTTTTTTTTAACTCATTTGGTACAGACCGAAATACCCATTTATAACTCAACCCAACCCTAATCTCTCTCCCTCATACCAAACGATGCCTTCCTTGTGACACCTACAATGATTCCCTATGACATTGACCTCATCTCCCTCTATTTCCGACAACCTCACTAGTCAAAGATGGCTTTCATAGTCGCCAGAGATGGCTTACACGGTCGTCAGAGATAGGGATGGAACCGCGTTAGGGCCTGTATATATACATGTATAGACGATCAAACAGTGCTGAGTATCGATTGTGATTTCATGGCGATTTCCTTAATGGGGATTTTGAATTCATTGAAGTTGCTATAAAAATAGAAGACTTGATTGAAAGGAATGGCACTGGAAGAACTCGAAGGGTTCATTAAGAAGAAGACAGAGGACCTTAATACCTATAGGATTTGTGCCTTTTGCTTCAAGGATTAATCAAGACTCTTGAGAATGATCTGTATACATGGCTTCAAGCATTGCGTGGAGGAAGAAGATGGTCCAAGTTAGGGTTTGCTATTGGAGAGATGTTGAGGAAGAAGATTGTCTAGGTTGGGGATCATGTTTTTTTCGTAACAGAGATGTGTGTAGTCATCAAAAAGAAAAATGAAAAATAAAAACAAAAATAGTAAATGTGTGTACAAGAAAGAGCAGGAAGGTTCAAGAAGGTACCCACTTAGTTTGGTTTAATGGAGTATGTGGTTTATTTAAATCGTTGCCCATTGAGTATTGGTCATTTATTTCTTCGTTACCTTAGGTGGAGCAAGTTGTTTATTTATATCACTAATCTCCTCTTACTTTTGCATGTGCAGTTGTGCACTATAATCATAATGTATTGTATTATTCTTAGAACTGATCTTTTATTGAGCAGGCTTATATAAAATTTGTGTTTTGTTCACTCTTAGAACAATAAAAGTTTATAGTTTTACAAAGTGGGCTATGCCAAACTGTAAAATTTTACAGTTTTACAAAGTAAACTATGTCAAACTATAAAATTTTACAGTTTTACAAAGTATTATATTTGACCATAACAAATAGTAGAATTTTACAGTTTCGATTTTTTTAATAATTACGCAAACAATATGGATCTTCTTTCGAAGATGTTCGACGAGTAGGTTCCAAAAATATAATATTTTTTTGAAAACGGATATGTATATTTCAAGTTATAAGCTTTTAAAAATTGGAACACTAAAAAACTATGTTAGATGGGGTGCCCTTAATAACATAAAAAGGGAGTGCCCTTGGTAATAATAAGGGTAAAACCAGGGATTTTTTTTTTTTTTTAAAAATGACTAATTGCTAAATAAGTTTCACCCCTATTGACAAATTGAATTAGAAAAACTCTTACTTGACTAATTGCTAATATTTTACCTAATTATGCACTAACAGCCAATTTCCCCTATTTATAATTTTATAGGTAAGTATAGTTGATAGTTCCACAATTCCACTATACATGTAACAAAAAGCATTAAAATATTTTGAGATAAAAAATGACAAACAAGCAAGACATCCATAACTCTATAAGTCATAATGAATTATAACAGTGGCATTCAACTTCAAGAATAGTTCCATATCCCATATGAAACATCCAAAAAAAAAAAAACAACCTTGTTGTGTCCCAAGAGTGCCTCAGGAGTGTTCAACATATTGTGCCGGGGAAAAAAAATTAAATTAATAATTACCAACAGCTCACAGCTATGTCGAATACATGTCAGGCAGGTTTCAGTAATGTGTCAAACAATACATGGGTAGCTTCAAAGGAGTGTCGGTTCTTCCTAGAATAAGAGTAAACAAGGAAATTGTGTGCATTAGACACTACATGGGCAGCTTCAGAGGAGTGTTGGTGCTTCCTAGAATAAGAGAAAAATAGAAATTGTGCACATAAAGAAGCATCTAGGTATCGTAAATCTTCCAGATTAACACCTAACCCCATCACCCACTTCAAATAGAATACCATTCTCAAATTATCCACTCAATTTCAAAATTCTCTTCCACGAACTACAACACATGACCCTCTTGGTCCCAAAGAATAAATACTTTAACGCCACTCCTTATGCAATTTTCCCATTAATGTGGAAAGAAAAAGAATCTTTTCAATCTTTGAGGGAGTGAAGACCTTAAAAAGGTGATTTCTTAGAAGGGTCAAGATAAGAATAATAGTTTTTAATTTTTCAAGTTCTTTTTCTAATCCTTATATTTTCAATAGCAATCTACTTCTCTTTTCCAAGTACGGAAGCAACCAGTCTACTTGATCAACTAGCTTCAAAAAAGCACTTATCTGGCGAAACGTAAACTACTAAACTTGATCTGCTCTTCAACCTCCTGCTGTGCCCTGTTTAGCTAAAACCACTCATATCTCTCTCTCTCTCTCTCTCTCTCTCTCTCTCTCTCTCTCCCCCAAAGAGGTTACGAAACTTGCACCTAGAATTCAACAAGTAAAAGACTGTCAAGCATGAAAAAACTAAATATTAGTCATGGCAAACACAGTTTTCCCAATCAAGTACTCAAGTTTTTATCTCCAACGATTATGGCCTACCTCTGGTGGGTCTCGATGCATTTTTTCACGATTGAGGCCAAACTTTTTGATATAGAAGGGTGCGGAGAAGATAGAGGGAGATTTGTTCATTTAATTGAGAGGTGGTGGTCTTGAGAAGTCAATTGTTTTTTGGAAAAATTTGTTTATGTTGGTTGTTTCATAAGGTGGGTGATTGCATCAAAGGTGATCATGATATCAAAATGGCCCTGCTCTTTGAATGGCCACTTAAGATCATGGACTATTTGAGAAGAGGTCCAATTTAAGGGGTTGTTTTCTGTGTTTAATAAAATATGCTGATGACAGGAATACCTCAGTAATCATTTCTGAGGGAACTAAATCAATGGGTGGCTTCATCCTTTTTTTCTTTTTTTTTTTCTTTTTTTTTTTTTTGTTTTTCTTTTTTCTGCAAGGGAGGGGTGGCTTCATCTTCAAATCAAAATGTCTAAAAGAAGCTAAAACTGGATCAGGATGAGCAGAGAAAAGTTAAACGAGGTTCATACAGGAAACTACTGTCATTTCAATAAAAAACGTACTGAAATTCCAAAAACTTAAAAGATGCTTTGAAACTGAAAGAGCTGCCAGTGGCATGGAATTGTAAGGTTACTAAGACTAATAAAGGATTGTTATTTAGTCCATTGGAGGGGGCAGCTAAGAAGAGAGAGAAATGTCTGAAATTGTGCCTAATGGGGAGGTCTCATCCTCCTATTGTTGATGTTTCAAAGGTAGATAATTGGATGTAGAACGCTTGGGGGATTCCTTTTGGCATGAAATGTAGCAAATTGCTAGAGGAGCTGTGGCTTTTTCAATTTCCTTATGAGATGGAAGCCATTCGTATATTGAAGGAAGGTACTTGTGTTGGGTTGTATGCCTTCAAAACATCAACTTTGTCGTTTTCTTTCATTAAAAAAAAAAAAATAAAATTAAATTAAAAATTAAATTTTTTAAAAAAAAAAATTCTTTGATAGTCTATAGCTTATTAATTTTCCATATTGTAGGCATACTTTATATTTCATGAGATAAATGGTGGTCCTTAGGTTTCATTGAATGTGATTTAATTATGTAAATAAGATTTACATATAGGAGATTCAAATCACAATCCTTGTTACTTAGAATAATCCATAATCAATGATAAAGAGTGTACATCTAATCTGAAAGATTATAACACATTGATTTTCATATGATGGAATGGTTTATCTCAGCCATTAGAGTGGAAGACTCCAAAGTTCAAATCAATATTCTAGTGTGTTTGATGCATTGGATGATCATAAACATGCATCATTGAAAACACTGTCTAGGTTGATGACACTCTCATAATTGTTGAATGCAGAAGGTTCAAAATCCTGAGAGAGCAGTGAACTCAAGTTCTTTGCATTTACTACTTTGACTTAACCAATGGGAGAGATTTCTGAGATCAATACCCTGGTATCTTCAGTAGTTATGTGTGGAAATTGTGGGAACATGTATCCTCGAGAAGATATTCATCCTCTCATTAACAAGAGATTAAATATCTCCTTGAGTTAATCAAAGGATAATCACATAAAACTAGCTAGTCACTTTGGTAAAGTGTTCATTAAAGTGTATGTGTGATTAGAATGCTTAACTAGGTCTCAAGAATAATAAAAAGGGCGAAAATCCTTTGGAGTACTGCTGTTTTAGCCATTTTATGAGTGATTTGGATTGAGAGAAATGCTAGAATTTTCAGGGATGTGTACGAGGATTTGGATAGTATTTAGGACAAAGTGTGCTTCCTTGCTTCCTTATGGGCTTCGGTGGACAAATCTTTTGAGGGTATTCCATTGTTTCTAATTGTTAGAAACTGGAAAGAGATTTGTACTTCGAAACCTATTAAGCATAGAGCTTTTGGGGCTTCTTTTTTTCCTCCTTGAGGTGTTGATGTTTTGTTTTGGTTTTGGTTTGCCTTTTGTTTGGAGGCGTTCTTGTTTTGTTTTGATGGTTAGGGCTGTTTGTTTTTGTGGCTCTTTTTTGGTCTCTTGTTGGACTTCTTGTCCAATATGTATTTGTCTCTTTGATTAATACAATTGTTATTTATCAGAAAAAAAAAAAAGTGAATTTTGGTTTGACAGTGAATCAAAATAATTCCAAACTCATTTATTAATATTAGTTGATGGAGAAGCATTTTTGCAATGTATTTGGAAAGTTTAAGGGCTTTGTTTAATTTTCACATTTTGGAGGCCATGATTAGCATTTAGTGGAGCTGCTATTCATTGATTGGTTGGCTCTTCTTGTCAAGAGTTGATTGACTTAGAACCAACCAGTCAGGAACCAATATGGAGGAAACCTTAGGGATCCACACTTTTAGCACTAGTTAGCTACTAAGGGATAGCCAGATAAAGGGGATAGCATACCCCTAGTGGCCAACCACTTGAGGGACTCCACAGGCAGCCTTCTCTTGTTATTTTATAGTGTTCCCATCAACCTTAGCCAGCATCTCTCAAGTGATTTGGAACATAGGCAGTGAAGAAACCTAAGAGAAAAAAGCAAGAAGACAAATTTTTTGAAGATTAGATCTTGTGTTCAACAACCTTCTTCTCCACAAGGATTCTACCGTACCCCAAAGGTGATTCTCTTATTCTTTATTGTGTAAACCATATGATATTCAATGAGAGAAGGTTCTACAAAAAAAAAAAAATTAAAATTGCTTCTGCTTTGGTTTTCGTTACCAACAGCTAGATCTTCAAGAGAAGTTGAGATCTTCATTGATTCGTGGTCATGTCAGGTCCGATGTCATGGAATCCAAAAAATTGTAGTTAGACAAAGGTGAGTATTTTGAGTTTACCTTTGTATCTATGGTCCTGGGATTTTTTTCATAACATTGGGATATTTCTGTGGAGGTTTCACATGGGAAGATTTGGGTGTTTCTCCTTTTGAGACAATTATGAATTGGTGAGAGATATCATCATCCATCTTGGTGGCAGATAGGAATATGGGATTTCGATTAGTTTTGGAGAAGGTCAGATGGCCAAAGATCGTGTCCATTAGCTGATAGACAGAAGAATAGAGAATGATTGTATGAGGGGTGATGGTCAAACTACTCATTTAACAAGGCAGACAGGTTGTTAGAGCCTCCAAAAGCTTTCTAAGCTTTATTATGGTCTCAATAGACTCATTATAGCTACACACAGCTTTCTAACTGGTCTCAATAGACTCGTTATAGCTTTACACAGATTTCTAAACTCAATTCCAAAGTCAATAAACTCCTTATAGCCCCACATGGCTTTTCAAACACAATTCAAATTTCAGTGGACTTGCTATAGCGTCGCACAGCTTTCTAAACTCCATTTCAATCTCAATGGAGTTGTTACAGCTTTACAAGGATTTCTAAACACAATTCTGGTCTCAATAAACTCGTTATACCCTCACACGGCTTTCTAAACACAATTCTGATCTCAATGGAGTCACTACAGCCTCACACGACTTTCTAAACACATTTCCAATCTCAATAGACTTGCATAGCTTCATATGGCTTTCGAAACTCAATTCTAATGTCAATAGAATCGTTATAGCCTCACACAGCTTTCCAAACTCCAGTTCTGGTCTCAATAGAATTGTTATAGTTGTGAAGGAAAAAGGGTGTTGCCGATGGTCATAGAGGGAAATATCGTGGTGAACATTGTGATTTGTGGAAGGCTAAAGAAGGTCTGAGGGGGACATGCTGGCAACCAGTTTTTGTGCATGTAGGGGATGGTGCTAAAAGGCATGTGAAAGGTCTACAAAAGGGGGTTTTGGCATTAGGAATGTTTTTGTGGGCCTTGGCAGATAGGAAAAGATAAATGATGTTATGAATTTTAAAATGCATGGGAATACATGTGACAATATGCATGGGGGGATGGTGCTAACAAGAATGTGAAGGTTTGGCAAAAAGGAGATTATGGCAAAAGGGTTGTTTTTTGCTAGCCCAGGTATATAGAAAAGGGTAGTTGATGTTTTGAACTTTAAAGTAAAAGGGCAAACGTGTGAAGAAATGCATGACAGGTTTAAGGTGGTAAAGAACTTAAGTCAACAAATGCTGGCTCCTTTGGAGGGGCTATTTTTTACATAAGGAGAAAGGTGTGGACATGGTTGCTCATGTGCTAGATCAACTTTTGGGCCCATGTTTTAGTGACTGGACTGTAAGGGAGACTTAGGCCTCAAATTCCATGCCTTTTTCTTCTTCTACTGGGATGGTTAAGGGTTTTAAGCCCACTAACACTTTTCCACTCAAGGCCAAGCTTCATATTATGACGACTCAATTTTATGTTGCAAGACCTCAAGCCCATATTTAGGGGCTTCTTGTGAAGGCTCCATTTGTTTTCAGCTCGAGAAAAGTGGAGAAAGAATGGGTTCTTGTGATACCTATAATGCTGTTGTGAGGATCCAACATTTGATGTATGAAGTTGTTGGAGTTATAATGTACCCAAGGAATGATTTGATGAGCTATTGTGGCTTGGTATTGAGTATTTTGGAAGCTATAGTTGATTAGAATTGAAGGAAATTCCATTTTTCTCAAAATTTGGGAGTTTAGTCAACTAAAACATGATGTAGTTGACTACAAGTTTCATGTAGTCGACTACAAGTGTTCATGTAGTCAACTACGCCTTATTTGTAGTCGACTAAACCTTGCAGAAATGCTCTTTGATATTTGTAGTCAACTACACCATTGATGTAGTCAACTAAACCTTGCGAAATATGGCCTAAAATGAGATTTTTATGTGCTGAAATGACCCTTTTGCCCCTCCTTCTATATAAACCCTCAACCCTCGAAATTTCTGGACTCTCCCACATTTTTCAGCCAAAAGAGAGAGAGAAAGAGAGGGAGAGAAGCTTGGGAAGAAAGAGGAGGTCGCGGACGAAGCACGAGACCTCGTGGAGCTTCAACCTTGCAATTTCTACTCCGATCTACGTGTGTGCACCTGTGGGTTTGCATTGTTAGCTTCCATTTGAGAGGTAGGTGCATTTTTCATGGTTGTAGATCATTGTATGCATGATTTGGTACGTTCTCATGGCTATTTGCACATTTACATGATATATTACATGTTTTACATGGGAATGGGGCTTAAATCTCAAAAATTTCATATGTTTGGAATCTAGGGTTTGATATTATGCCCTAATTTGTTATATCTATGTTGTATTTCAAACCCTCCAATGATTTGGGGTATAATGGGTTGATTTTGAAAACCTATTGGGTTAAATGCATGCAATTAAACATTGGGGTCACTTTCATACAAGTGTTGAAAACCCGTTTTTCTACCATTAAGAATAAAATGGTTATGGGAGATTAACATATAAATGGATATAATGTGGAGGGCTATTGGAGACAGGATTACTGTGGTCCCGAAGGAAAGGGACGTCTTGCATGTGTCTTCCTATCCTTTAATCCTAGGCTACATGCCTGAATAGACGTTACTGCGGTCAGGGGATGTCATGCCGTGTTTCCTCTTGAGGTTACTGCAGTCCCAGGTAGGGATTTCTTGTCGTGTTTTCTCTTATTTCTGCGCGCAAGGACCCCGCATAAGTTGGGAGGATTATTCAGTTTATAAGATTGATGTTATGGATTACCAGATATGGCGAATGTTGTAATGGATTATTTTCATGTTCTCCCTTATTACTTTAAATCTATGATATGCAATCCCTTTCTATATTATTTTGTTTAGATGCTCAAAAATAGTTTTAAAAACTTGATATACAGTTTTGAAAAATGTAACCTACTGAGTTTATACTCACGCCTATTTTTAAAACATTTTGCGCATAATATAAGCAAGGTAATGATGACTTATATGAGGAGGCATTGCATCGGGGTTAGCATAGGCATTTCATGATGAATGTGTGTATTATTTATGGTCTGTACATTATTTAGACAGACTTTTTGTACTCTATGATGTGTATATTTACGATAGAACCTTATGGGATTGAATGCCAGCTTAATTTTATATTTTGAATTGTGGATGGTTATGAATTTTGTTTTAGATTGAACAGATTTAAAAAGTCGAGAACTTGGTATGTCCTATTTACAAATGAGACCATGCCGGATTTTCTTAAAAATATTTCCTTAAATTGTGATTTTAATTATAAATCATCCTTGAATTCTATATAATTTAAATTTTATAACTAACACGTCATGGTCTATTTTCCAGGCCGTGACAGTTCCCATCGCTAAACAAGAAGAGTGTGAGCTTGAAGGTGAGGAAAAGAAGAGAACTAAAGAAGTTGCAAGGTTCTATTAAGTATATGAGAAAGGGGGAGAATAGTGCGAAAATAGGGTGGGGAGGAAAGGGCATAGACTTTTTTTTTAATAAAGGTAAATGTATATTAAACTAAAAAAGGGCAAAGCCCATGTACATAAGCCATATACAAAGACCAAGCACTAACCCCTCTACAGCTTGAAAGAGTCCACAAAATAAAGAAAATAAATATTAAAGGAAGGGGCATAGACTTGATGTGGTTTCCTTCTTTTATCTTGGAATGTTCGTGGGATTAATGGAAAGAAAAGAAATTCGACAGTAAAATCCACTTTAGAAGATGGAATGTTGATTTTGTTACTTTACAACAAACGAATTTAGACTTAATTGGTACAGACTTCATCAGATATCTATACTTAGGAATTTTGTGGGGTGTGTGGATTTGAGAGCTAGGGTCACTAGGCTGGGGGGTGGGGGCGTGTATTCCAATTATGTGGGATAATAGAATGGTTTCGAAATCTCATGAGTTGGGGAGAAGCTATTCAGTTTCTTGCCTTTTCAAAATAAGGAGAATGGTTTCATTCGGGCTTATTCTAATTATGTGGGATAATAGAATGGTTTCGAAATCTCATGAGTTGGGGAGAAGCTATTCAGTTTCTTGCCTTTTCAAAATAAGGAGGATGGTTTCATTTGGGCTTTGTCAAGGGTCTATGGTCATAGTGAGGATAGTGAAAAGAGTTCCTTTTTAGAGGAATTTGAGGTAAAGTAGATATGGAATGCACCTTGTTGTGTAGTAGGAGACTTTAATGTGAATAGTTTTTCTTGTGAAAGAAAAGGTTATGTGAGCTTCTCAAAGGCTATGGAGTATTTTTTTTTTTAATTTGTGGATAGGATTGAGTTCATGGATCCACCTTTAGCAGGAGTGGTTTACTTGGTTTTGATTCTATAACTAACAACCTTTTAAAATTGTAAAACATGAATTGGTAGCTCTACCTTTAGTGGCAGATGGGTATATTTGTTTTGAGTATACACCTAGCGACCTTTTGAATTTGTGAAACGTGAGTTGGATAATACTTGAGAGGCTCAAATGCATAAAGGCAAACCTATCCAAGAGATTTGCATGCTCTCCTCTACACGAATCTAACCTAGTAGAGACTTCTTAATGACTCTTAAGACACTTATAGAAATATTCATTGAAAGGCCAAAGATTTTTCAAAGAGATTCAAGTTAAGCTTGAGGTTTAGAATCTTCCCCTCCTCCATAGTAGATAAGTAAATAATGTTATCTACAAATTTGAGATGAAAGACTTTAATTCTATCTCTACCCTTCATCTAAAAGAAAAATAAAAATAAAAAATTCTATCTACCTACCTCAAAGCCGTTAATCAACTCCACATCATATGCTCTATATATCAATCAACTAAACACATCTGCAACCAAATCAAACGAAAACAGAGAAAGAAGATCTTCTTGTCCAAGTCCCCTAGAAGCCTCAAACCAACCCTTAAGCTCCCCATTGATAAGAACCACAAAATCAAAAAAAGCTAAGCAACCCCTCGTCCATTTTCTCCACCGATCTACAAGTTGAGTGGACAAATTATGTTGTAAAGAACCAGTGGCAAAGCACGTAGGGACAAGTGGGGGGCAGCGGCCTCCACTCAACTATTCTTTTATTTTAATTTTGCATATTATATTTATATTATTTATAAAATGGCTATGATTAATTTTTTTCCCTCTTGATTTCTATTTTTACCACTATAACTCTATCACAAATTTATAATAATAATAATAATAAAAATAATAATTTTGTATATTCATCTCTCTTGTTTTGCCTTACCTCTCTATCTCTCTCCCTCTCTCTCTCTCTTGTGGCTTTAACACTAATCCTAGCATTTGCAACTACTACTGGAGAAGTGCCACTTTATTTACAATGGAGATAGTTAAAAACCAATGCCACAATTGGGTGTGAAATCAATGGATGAAGCATACCTTGGTATACTTGCGTAAATATATATTGTTGGCCCAAAGGTTTTTTTCAACCAAGGGTATCTTTGTAATTTTGATGATAACAAGGGATTGATGTTATTACTAATGTTTCATATGACAAGATTTTGATCAAAGCTAGATACTCAAGTTCATTTCATATCAAGCAAAGGCACAAGGATCATGCAACTCAAATCTATGATGATCAAAGACATAAAACATGGCACATTGCATTTGTGCATGCTCAAAGCATCAAGGATGCATAGGAATGGCACAATGAGAGCATAGAAAGCAAGCCAAAGAGCCTAGAAGCACTCAAGACCAAGCTAGCACCATCATTGAATGCATTTATGGGTTATGAGTGAGATTTTAGGTTTATAATGTACATGATTGCTCATGGTATTGCTCAAATGACCTAGGTCGACCTTAGGACCCTTAAACTAATTGATTTTATCATTCACAAGTGGCCTAAATTGATAAACATGGACTTAATTGAAGTATGCTCATGAAAGTATAGCTAAACTAGCATTTTTGGCTAGTTTAGTCGACTACAAGACTGGTGTAGTCAACTAAACCATGCATGGACTATTACATTCCTCTACTGGAATGTTTAGTCTACTACACCAATGTTGTAGTCGACTAAACCTTGTAGGAAAAGCCCTAATGGCTAGTTTTTTTAAAGGCAAATGGTGCATTTAATGCCACCAAACAGCTAGTTTCCAGCATTTAATGCTTCCAACGGCCATATTAGGCCAAATGGATATAAATGCAATCATTCAAACTCATTTCTGAGTATCAATAACTCATTTATGAGTATCAATACAAGTGCAATCAATTCCCATCTTTATTCTTGAGCATTCTTGCCCTAATTCTCAAAGAAGCTTTCAATTGAAGAATTATTAGAAGAGTGTTGAACTTTCAAATGTAGTAATTACTCTAAGAGAGAGATTGTTTTACAGCAAACTAATTCTATTCAAAGTATTGTAAGGGTTATGAGAACCCAAGTGAGGCAAAGGGTGATTTGTCTTTGAAGAGAGCTTCTCTTTGTAAAAGGTTTGATCTCCACCTGTAAGGAGATTGTGACAGTGGATTGTGGAATCCTCAAGTAGAGCTCTTGAGGCGAGGGCATAGGCGGGAAGGCCGAACCTTGTTAAATCTTGTGTTTGCACTCTCTTATTCTTTCCACTTATTGTGCTTTCAAGATTTATATACTTGTGCATACTTAGTTGATTCTTAAAGTTTTTCAAAACTGAAAAAGATTTCATTAGTAGCTTATAATCCTGTTCACCCCCTTCTTGGATTGTTACTTGGGACAACATATATTTACATGGATTGTTACTTGGGACAACATATATTTACATATATACATACATACATACATACATACACACATATATATATATACATACACACACACACACACACACACACACACACATATATATATAGATAGATAGATAGATAGATAGATAGATAGATATATCTTTTTCTTTTTCTTTTTTTTTTTTTTTCCATGAGGGGTATTCAAACCTCCAGCCTCACTAATCCCTTGAAACATGGATAAGGCCACTCCCACTACGCGTCAGTTAATGATCAGGATAAACTTGGCTGGTAGATGGCCCTAAGAAGGGGTGAGAAGTCATACTCAGGACCTTCTGCTTCTTGAGGTGTAAGTATAAGAAACCACTAATCCACCTCTTGAGGTTACTGGGTTGTATATATTGAAAAAGATAGAAAATAAATTTGATAATGAGGTTATCATAAAATGCTTTCAAAACATGAAAACTTGTTACAGGCAATTGTAAAGATATTGAATATTATCAATCAATATTTAAGTTTTCGTATTTATTATTAATTCAAAATATGTCTTTGAGCTTATTATTTCCAATTAGGGAAAATAAAAAAGAAATTAATCGAAGGTTGTAGTTATTTGATTATTTTTAGTTTATATATAGAATTAAAAAAAGGAAAATGCTATTTGACCCATAATAAAATCCCATGTGATGTGACGTAATTCTATATGCTGCAAGAAACTAATTTTTAAAATCAAATGCATTTTTAAGTCTTAAAGGCACAACCATGTCACATGGGATTTCAATTTGGGTCAAATAGTATTGCTCTTAAAAAATACTAATCGTGGGTAACAATCTTGTTAATAACAATTTTGAACAACCCATTCAAACATCAACACATGCCTTTTATGCAACTAATAACTTCATTAACAAGTTTTTGTTTTTTCTTCTTTTTTTTTTTAATGATCTAGTAAGTTTTATTTTTATAAATGTTTTATCTTAATGATGAACCAGAAGTTTTTGTTATCCATGTTAACAGAGTCACATGTCATCATCGTGTTAACGTGTTATTAAATAGGATGTAATAAGATTGTTATCACATTACTTCTCTAAGATAAAATATTGACAACTAACCAAAGGACCCCCCCCCCCCCCCCCCCCCCCCCCCCCCCCCCCCCCCAACAAAAAAAAAATCAAAGTAAATTCCTGGCTCTGTGAAGAACAATTCTAATTGTCTTTGCTATTTCTTAGTTCTCAAGGGTAATATATAATCTTAGTGGTACTAAAGCAAAATTTGGGGTTTAAATAAAGAATTTAAGCTTTTGAACCTACATAGTTCCAAAATTATCATTCAAGAGAATGTTCTCTAGAACTCTTCTTTTGTATCTCAATGTGTTATGGTATAGCAAATTCCATCTTTACAACACATGTATTCCATTGATACAAACAATATCAAATTCAAAGCATGAGAGAAGTATAAATTCGTACACACGCACAGGAAAAAATAAATAAATAAATACATACACACACACAACTATACCAAAATCACTCACGTTTAGTGCATTCTTGATTTGGGATGACTCCGGTATCAACCTAAAGGCCACTCCACCTATCTTGAGCTGGAAAACCTGCAACACACATCCTTTTTTTAGATTCCAGCAAGATTTTCTCTACTACTCTACACTAAATAATCAATCCAATACACAATTTCAAGCAAAATTAAACTACAATTACATCATGAAATTGAACTACCTTGTTCAAAGCAACCGCAACCACTTTCGACCCTCGACGCATTCCAGGATCCATCATTTTCATCTGTTCAAGAAGTGCCTCAGCATCCTCTTTCTTGAAACAAAACAACCCAAGAGATTTCCCAGTCTTAACGCCCGAAACCAACACGAATTCCTCAGCGTCATTGCTGAGAGCGTACACTGGCACCCCCGCCAACCGCTCTTCAATGGCCTCCACCGACAAGGCAGCACCGGATTGGCGAGCCACTTCCAATTGAGTCTCAATCTTTTGGGGAATCCGAGCCCAAACTGGGTTCCTACCAGAAGAAAAACCCGGCCTCAAGCTCGAAATTCCGGCGTCGAAGGCATGTTTTGTGTGGTTTTCGAGGTTCGAGAGCGTGAAATCGAGGTGGGCTTTGAGAGAAGAAGGGTTGAGGTTGAAGAGAGGGAGGTTGGACATGTGTTGGAGGAAACCAGAGCACTGGTTTTGGAGGTTAGTGAAGGCTTCATGAAGGTTGAGGTGTGGCTGTTTGGGTAGCGAGAAATTTTCGGGGTGTTTGGACTTGGGGAAGTTCATATTTTCTCGGAAAAAAAAAATATATAGGTATGGGAATTTGGTTCAGAGTGGAAGAGGGAGCGATACGGCTATACGAGTGTAAAACGAAGCTTTGGATTTCTTTAGGGAGGGAATGAGAAGGAAGGGAGAAAAATAAGCGTTCATACCCCAAAAATAAAAAATAAAATAAAAAAAGACGTCCCTTTTGCAGCACCGTATGCTTTCCTAGAAAAAAAATGAGAGAATTTCAGCTGGGCATGAGACCACGAAAATAAAGGTGGTCCCTGGTTCTCTCCCAATTAAAGCATAGCCGTACATGTCAAAGAAAAACACGAGAGAAGACCTTGTGACGAATCATTGACTGGTCAAGAGACTTGTCTTGACTTGTTAGGTTCGAAAAACCTTTTTATGCGGCCAATGACCCCTAGCCCAATGAATTCGGATTTGGTAGAATTGACAACTTTTACTGTACAATAAACGTAGAATCGATGACATGTAAATAAAGAAGAGAAGTAAAGAACTATTAGGATTTAACGAGATTGAGTTTAGATAGAATAACTGATTATATTACAAATTTAAAATACATTTAATAGTCATTTCTTGTTTAAGATACTCTTTTTGTTTTTATTTTATTGGCTTTTTATTTTTGTGGATGTTCCAAAATTATAGTTATATTCACAAAGTCAATGATTCTTTTGAATTGATTTCTAAAATACCACTTCTCATGAGTCTTTTATATCTTTTTTATATTTGTACACTTATAGGTAAAATTAGTATATTGAAACACATATATTGAAGTGAAAGCATTTAATATGCTTTCTTAAATAAATAAATAAAAATATGATTTTTTTTAAAGTGACAGTCAATTAGGAATAGAGAGAGTAATAAATTTCTTAAAACTCTTTGAAAATTTTATATAGAAGATAGATATGGTGTAGCTTTTCCTTGTTGCACTTGTTAATTTGATCATTAATATTTTCTTTTTCTATTAAAACAAAATGTTATGTAACTCACACCACACTAGATGGGGTGGGTTTAGAGTAAATTAGGGGTTCACACCCCTCCAATGAATAAAAAACAAATGAATAAACTTGTTAACAATATGGTGTCGTAAGTTTGATCCACAGTTTAATGTATGGGGAGGTTATTATCATTCCTTTTCTTTGCACCTTGACACCCTCCCACTTATTTTAAGGGTAAAATGCGAAAAAGCCCCTCCAATTATTACCTGTTTTTCACTTTACCCCCCATTAAAAAACTCAAAAAAAAACCCCCCTCATACCATTTTAGGGGGGTTATGTTGTGAACGGCGAAGTGAAAAGTCCATTTTACCCTTGTACGGAAATTATTAAAATTTTAATATTTGAGTTTTTAAAAATGGTTATTAAAATATATTTATGAAATAACAATTTTACTCTAAACATCATCTTTTAAAAGATGAAAGGTGAGGATATTTTTGTCCTTTCAATGTGCATAAGGGCATTTTAGTCAAATAATTGCATTAATTGTATCACATGCCAATCACATGATACATTCCCGTTATTTTCCCTAATGACAATTGGACGGAAGCAGTATTGGGGGGGGGGGGGGGGGTTTGTCAAGTTTTTTAATAGAGGGGGTAAAGTGAAAAATAGGTAATAATAAGAGGGGGTTTTTTGCATTTTACCCATATTTTAAACTTCACTAGCAGTCAACCCATACATCTAAAATGTAAATAATAATTAAAAAAAATGGCAAAATTTTCTAATGTGAATCACTTAAATACCCAACTCTAAGAAACACATCATATATAATGTTTCAACTACACACAAAAAAGAAAAAAGAAAAACTTACAAGATTTATCAATTTTTTTGTTAGAACTATGTATTGTACTTCTTTTGATTCAAGCCCGTAAAAAAGGATAATAATGCATAAAAGTAGCAATCAATTTGAATTTACACACATATATATATATACTAGATATAGCACTGTGCATTGCACGCGAATACTTTTAAATAATATTAATTATTATTAGATATATATATATATGAAGGTTTCATCTTCTTCTATTTTTTTTCATAAAAGACCGGTATTTTGTTTTTCAAAATTCCTACTTTAGATATTTGCAAAAAAAATTAAAATTAAATTGACTTGTGTAATGCACAAAAAAAAAAAAAAAATCCTAAAAGAGAAACTCCACATACTTTGTAAAGACCTTGTAGAATTAGACAAATAACTTGTAGAAAAATATAAGAATAAGGGCCTATTTGGATGAGCTTTCTAACAGCCTAAAATCACTTATATGGCCCAAAATCACTTTTCGGACATATTTAGTGCCTATTTGGGATAGCTTCAGAAAATACTCAGAAGAGAATAAGAAGCTATTAGTAGCAAAATAGAATCTTATGTGTGTTTGGAAACCATATCTCAAAAGTGATTTTGTTGTCACAAGTTATTATTGTTATGTTTGGTAAGAAAAAATGGTTAAACTATTATAATCCTGAAATGACAATATTAACCTTGCTAGAAGTAGATTTTTTCTTTTTCTTTTTTTCTTTTTTTTTTTTTTTGCATGTTGGGCTGCCTGCCATTTCTCTAATACGCTATTTTCATTTTTTTTTTTTCCTCTTTTTTGGTGTAATGTATTATGGGCATTTTCGAATCTCACTGTTACAGTTTTGAGCAAAAGAGATAAAACTAAATATTTGACAACCCAAAGCCCAAATGGCACAACCCACCTATGTTTGTCAAGTCTTCAAGTTAAAACGTGTGTCAGAGTTTTAACCCAAAAAAAAAAAATGTGTGTCAGGGTTGCAGAAAAGTTTTCCTACTGCGTGTGGACTTCAAACTTTCAATGTCAAGTCTTACCATCACATCCCTCAAGCTATCTTTTCTATGAAAGTAGTAGTTCATTTCCATTTCTTTTATTCATCCTCAAACAAACTCAAATTACTAAGCAGTTTTGTCTATATCCTGCACTCCTCTCCTTGCCAGAAATGAATTCTCAAGCATCTCCTATTCTTTTGCTACTATTTTTCATATGCTTGGTTCTCGTCCAGATTCCTCTCTTTAAGCAATTTTGACGCAAACACAAGCTGTAGCAATCAGTTCAATTGTGGGAATATGACGGGCGTGGTATACCCTTTCTGGGGGGAAGCCGATCCCAATTGAACTGATTGCTACAGCTTGTGTTTGCGTCAAAATTGCTTAAAGAGAGGAATCTCGTCCAGATTCCTCTCTTTAAGCAATTTTAACGCAAACACAAGCTGTAGCAATCAGTTCAATTGTGGGAATATGACGGGCGTGGTCTACCCTTTCTGGGGGGAAGCCGATCCCGTGGTTGTGGTTATCTTGGACTAAAGCTCAATTGCGACGGTGGTATAAACGTAATCGTCGGAAACCTCGTTTAGGAGTTGAGAAAATGGAAGGAAGGATACACACCCATTCCTTGCACGATTCGGTTTTGATCTATGGGAAACCCACCCCCATTGCCAGAAATCTCTCTCTCTCTCGATCTGTTAGCTGGAGACCACGCAGCCTTGCTCGAAGCTTCTTCCTCCTTGTTGATGCCGAAGATCTACTAGCCGCCGACGACACCATGGGTGAACTTGCCACTATAAGTGGTGAGGGAGACGAGTTGTGTTTGGGCGATGTTGGTGGCTCAATGAGGAGCCAACTTTTTGATCGTGAAAGACAGGACATAGTTGGGATTTATATTTCACATGTTATAAGAGGAAGGGCACGTTAGGAATTAGAATAAGTTTCATTAAACAAAAAAACTGATTCCCAGGTCAGATTTTAGAAAAAACAAGAGGAAGGCAGCTTGAGCTAATTGGCTCTAAAATCCCTTTTGGGCTTACAATCACTTTTCTTATTTTTACCCAAACACCCTTAAAAGTGATTATGGGCTACCAAAAGAGATTTTGGACCTCCCAGAATCTCACCCAAACAGGCACTTAGATTATTTGCCCATAAGTGTTTATGGGTTGTAAAAGTTATTTTAGTAGAGCAAGGTTCTCTTAACTTTAGTAGAAAAGCTGTGCAGGAATTAAATAACCTTTTAATGAAAATTTTGGTAATGAAGAGTGTGTCCTCCATTTTAAAACGCATGAAAACAAAATACCAACTATATCCTTCTAATTTCAGCAGCTTTAGATTATCTTTTGATTAAGCCTAAAAGCAGAAACTGCAGCTAACCTAAACAGGACCTAAGAAGGATAAATATGTTACGACCCAAAATAATTAAGCCATGATCAATAGTAATAAAATAAGCTTTACTTTACTAAATCTTTTGATAAAACGTAGATGACACGTGTCAAAATCTCAACCATTTAAAAAATTTTCGGGCATGACCCATCCGTAGATGGGACATACCATCATGAAAACATGTTATAAAATTCATTCCATAAAATTTCTAGTCGTCCACACAAGTGGTATCATCCCATACTTCGCATTTCACATATACACATCCATAAATAATTAAAATTACATCCTTAATTACATTTATGTTGATCCAAATGAAAACCAAATAAAAACATATTCCTTCCCATGAAAATACATTAATAAATAACATAGGCAAATTTTCTATTTAAGAGAGTCCCCACATCTTAAGCATAACTCCACTTGAAAATAATCTCTGAAAAACATTGAGATAGATAGGCATGAGTATGACGACTCAGTAGATACAATTTAACATAGTAAACTAAAGCAATGATATAAATAAAATCAATTATATCATTTAAAGAAAATATACTGACTGTGTATATTATAAATCCAAAATAAGTTATAATCCATAACTTAAAATAAATAATGCGTAATGCCTAATACATATAACTCATGTCCAGTTTAATAAATTTCATCAATTATCAACTACTCTTTGCGCAGAAACAGAGGATTTAACCGACCTCCAAGAGGACAACACTGCACCCTCGCAAAAATGGAAAGTAGCCTCTATGAGGACAACACAGCTGTTGTTCATACTTAGGACCGCAAGTAGCCTCAATTCGGGAACACAGCGAAACATCCCTACTTGGGACCGCAAGTAACCCAGGTCCAAAAGAAAGGAAAACATAGCTTAGTCCTTTGACCGCAAGTAATCCAATTCCAATGACCCATTTTATAATACTTTTACCAAGTATTTAATTAATTCCATTTCATGCATGATTATGCCCAACATGAAATACGATATACCATAAAATGATTTACCCAAAATCACTTTCAAAGTACTTTATAAACCATGTTCAAACTAGTTTCATAATTATACCAAATTATGATAAATTAAACAACATAAGTATCCATTTATGATTCCATGCAGCCTCAAAATCATAAATTGAAAGTATCAATTACATATGTGAAAATAACCATAAAATCCATATATTTATACTCCATAAAATGTATAGAATAAACCAAAATTCGTAATAAACATAATTCTCAAATTAGATTGTCGAATACCCATAATCCATTTTCAAGAATAACAAATATTATGATAATATATATTATATTATTATGTAAATAGTTTGAACCTATGAAAATTGCACCTACCTTAACCTTAATGTGAGAAAATGCAAGGTTCGTGTTATAGGAGTGTAGATCCAAGCCTATACACATGCAAGCTCCCCAAAACAAGCCCTAGCTTCCAAATGCCATGAATGGTGAAAAGAATGGATATTCCAACTCCAAAGTGCAACCAAACCTTACAAACACCATGAATAAACATTAAATGTAAGGATATGATGACTAAATCCCAAATGTAATGCAAACCCTAGCCTTAGACATGAGAAATTACTTCTCAAATTCGAAATAGAGGCTGGCCATGAGTGAATCCAAGCTACAAATGCTGAAATGTAAGTCCTCAAGCATGAAATCCAAGCAAATCAGAGAGAGGGACTCTTTCTCTCTCCCTCGTACACCCAAGAGCTCTCCCTCACTCTCTTCCCCTTTCTTTCACTCTAAAAATGAAGAAAATAAGTGTTGAAATTGGGTTTGGAGGGTTATATAAAGGGGTGGAGGCACATGCGTCATTTTACTCCTTAAAAATCTGATTTTAGGCCATTATCGAGTGTTGTAGTTGACTACATCCAATGTGTAGTCGACTACATATTCTAGAATGCTATTTTTGGCCCATGTAGTCGACTACATCATGATTTGTAGTCGACTACATGTTACTTGTAGTCAACTACATCCACTTCAACACACACCACTACCTTATATTTGTTAAAACATTTAAGTAAATTTCTTAATTTACTTTAAGTTATTTAATGAAAATAAGTAAATAACACCCCCCCATTTGAATCCAAATAAAATATCAAAAAAATTAAATTCCAATTATATCAAAATTTCATTTTCATGTTTTAGTACAAAATCCGTTTCCCGACAGATTTTTCTAAAACAAATATGTGAGGAACCTAATCTAAATATGTTAATAAAATCTCATAAAATCATAGGAGTCTAATAATATTATAAACTTCCATTACCACCAAAAATTATCTTTAAAAACGAAATTTTATAAAAATTCACTTTTTCCCAACACTTAGCCAAATTTTAGCAGCTTAAGCCCTTAAGTTGCAAATAAGGCCAAATGCACACTCAAAATACTCAATGCATAAAAACAAGTATCAAAACGCATTCAACATCATATTATCATATACATGCATTATCCATATATGATGTCATCCAACAAATCAAGGGATTTATTTAAAAATTACGAGTGCTACAAAATGGAAGTAGAATTCCTAATATTATTTGTGCTTAATTATCAAATTTATAGACAATGCATGCATGTTAGGAAGTGGAGAAAAGGGGAAGGAAAATGGAACCTCTTATTTTCAAAGTTTTATGAATATAATGGTGCATCATTGTAGACACCCCATTTTGTCCCTACATTTGATGATGATTTCCCGATGATGAGGTCCACAATGTTTGCCGTCTACTCGGGTCTCTTTCTACGCGCAAAGCAAGCAAATGGGGATTCAAACGATTAAATTAGACAGCCGAGGAATGTGGTGCGTACGCATATTTATAATATGCGTACGCATGGTGGTTTCATGCGTACGCATGAATAGCCATGCGTACGCATAAAATGAATATGCATACGCATGAGATTCTATTTTCATCATTCACTTCCCACTTCGACCGAAAGTTTTGTCGGGGAACTTGATTGGCCTTGAATTGGCCCGACCGTTGAACAAGGGGAGCGTGGGGGGGTCAAAGAGGATGGAGTTTGAGGTCATGCATGACGACCTCACCCGGGTGATTTTTCCTATAAATAGCAGGAGCTCCTAGGAGCTCAGGGGATGGAGGGAGGATGGACGGAGAAAGGACGGACGGACGGACAGAAGGGAGGAAATAGATAGGGAAATAATGAAAGGCAAGATTTTGGGTAACTGCCAGTTATTCTGAGGGTGAGAAAAATGTGGGAAAGGTGAGAGAAATAAATTGAGAGAAAAGAGATGAAAATATAACAGAGAGTTAGACCGGTGAGACTGGGAAAAGCTTGTTTTGCGCAACAGGGGAGACGCTGCCGGGTTGACGGTGGACCTGAGGGAAGGATTTAATTTCAATTTGCTTTATTTCCAAGAGGTACGCAGTATTTATTTATTTATATAATTATGTAGGATGTTTAGAAGTTGATTTATTGTATACACCGTCCATTTTTGGCCAATAATGTTCTTCGGGAGGTCCAAATCCGCGGAGAAGATGATTTGGTGAAACCATGAGTACTCGCGAAATATCATGCGTACGCATAATTTTATTATGCATATGCATGATATGTGCGTACGCATGGTGAGACCATGCGTACGCATGATAATACCATGCATACGCATGGTAAGACCGCGAGTACTCGCGACAGTGCGTTTTCTCTTATTTTCATTATGTTAAGGCTTCTATACTTTGTTATTAAATATTTATGCTTTGTTTATTTATTCTATGCCATTAATCCATCATTCGTGTGTGCCATTTATTTATTGTATGATTAACAGGTGATCCGGATTTTATTAAAATATTAAATATGGTCAATGAATACAAGAATGAGGGCCGGTTTATTACCGGGCATTGTTGGGTGCCTAATACCTTCCCAACATGTACCCTAGCTATGAACCCATCTCTGGTCAATAAAATTGGTCCTGGACCCTTCCAGGTGGCGACTCTCATTTGCACGCTAATCCTAAATGGATTAGCACCATCAGAAAGCAGAAAAGCAGGTAAATACAGGTGAACTAAGGGAACGCGCGAGCGCGCGTGGCGGCGGTAATAAAAAAAAAGGTCGGTGCGACCACAGTGGCGACTCTGCTGGGGAGTGAGCTCAACCTCGAAGTATTCATTGACCATAATTAATATTTTAATTTAATACGAAAAACCAAAAAAAAATGAATAAATGTTTTTTTTTGAAAAAAAATATATAATGTTGTTTTTTACAATAAAATACTGCACACACACACCGGCCTGTGTCTAAACCCCGATGGTAGTTGGGTGAGGGTTCCCAGATTCCACTCGATTCTTAGGTAATTCTTATCTGCTCCATCAGCCCACAGCCTGTGCCACTAGCCTGTGATAAGCTTGTGAGTACGTTAACGGATTGCTCTCGGGCATCCTAGCTTGGGTAACCCATTGAAGGCGGAGGATATAAGGAGACCCTTGGTTTGAACTGCACGTTAAAAACATGGGTAAATTTACTTTTTCTGTACGATCCTGTGTGAATGTGTGACATCCATCATTTTCATTTTTAGGACCGGGTATGGGGCAAGGCCCAAAATTGTATAAAGGTTTTTTAATCATTTCTAGGATTGGTAATAGGGCGAGGCCCAATATTGTTTAAAGTCTTTTAATTAAAACCCAAACAAAGAGTCAATCTTGCAATTAGTTCACACCTATTAGAGAATTATGAGACCACTGCATGTGCCTACTGTATAGGGATTACTGTTCATAGTCGTTGGAAGCCTACTAGTTATAGCCTTTGGAGTGCACTCTTTCTAGCTTTTTGGGATTTGCTATTTCTAGCCGTTGTGGGTTTGTTCCTTAAGTATCCATTGTTATACCTCTTAGATCTGCGTCTCTGTAACCATGATTTCTTCTGAGTGCCTTGTAGCTGTCGTCTTGCATTTCATTCTTTTCATCTTAATGGTCAGCTTCTGTTTGCGTGAGGGGGTTCCAGTGGAGGTGGCAATTTCGCTTGTGACATTTTTTATGGTGTCACTCGTGTTGATGTATTTCCTTTATTCTTAGATCTTTAGAGGTTTGTTCCATGTAAGTGAGTTTTGCCGGTTTTAGCTATGTATTCCGATCAGTTTATGTGAATAAATGTTAGGTTCCCTTTGTGTTCATCGGTTTGTTTTTTGTTGTACTCCCACAAAAGAAAAAAAAGAAAGAGAATATATACACAAAAAAAAGGGGGGGGTGTTGTACATCAAAAAGTCCAAAAATCAGAAATCAAAAAAAAAAAAGAGAGAGAGAATTGCTACTTGTTAGCAACATCTTGAGGAGAATTTGAAGGCCCTGCTTCAGATTGTTTCTGAAGCCTTTCAAGTTGTCCTCAAATCCGTTCCTCGAACCCTTCTAGCTGCACAACCCTGGGCACAAGGCCTGTAGCATAGGAATCTATCATTCTTTTCAGTTCGTCGTTCTCTCCTCTTAGGGACCTCATTGTCCGGTTAGATCGGTGGAGTGTTCGCTGGAGACGTTGGATATGGTCGTTCAACCTCTGAACTTCCATGCCTCTAGCATGTAGGCGTCGAGTCAGGTTCGCGGCAACTGTGGTTGCCTGAACGTTTAGGGCCAAGGCACTCCTCATGATATCCACATCCGACCTCGTACTCAGTAGCACCTCATCGCGAGGAGTGATAAGCTCTGCACCCACTGCAGCTGCGTTTGTAGGGTTGTACACCAAGGTATCACTCACCATGACTGGTTGGTCACCGGTTGGGAATACCGGGCGCCAGATGTTTGTCTGTGCTTCTGGCGCCGGCAATGCTTCTGGCACAATGTTTAGGTCTAGGTGGTTTGGAGAGGAAGAGGAAGATGCCATGAGAGTGAAGAGTTTTTGAGTGTTGGATGATTGAAGGGGAACTGTGAGTCACTGGCAATCCAATCTTTGTTTTTTAGAAAGATTAGGGGTCATAAAGAGGGTTTTTTGACAATTAATGCGCTATTAGGGCACCCAGCGCGTCATCAGAGGATCAACGGTATTAGGGTTTGAGGGTTATTTTAATCCTCTCGAGATTTGCATTTGTCGGCCAGTATCGCCGTTTTGATGACAAGTGGCTAAGACTCAATATGTCAGCCACAGTGTCTGTGTCGATAGGAATCTTGGGCAGTTGGGTGAGAGATAGGCTTCCATGTTTGGGCCCAGGGACTTGGACGTACCAAGTACCCATGGGAACAAGTTGAGCGTTATTGGGCTATTAGCCCAATACTCGTCCGTCAATAAGAATAGGAGCCCAGGTTGATTCGAATTTCTGATAGGTTTGAAAAAACTTATTGCAAGATTGGAACAAGTAATTGGGCCTTTAAGGCAAAGAAATTAAACAATGATGTGGCCTACTTTGAACTAACCGACCCACTCGGCATGTGGATTTGGATTTAACTATTAAATCTGGCCTGGGTAATAACCTTGAAGCCCAATGTTATTTGAGTTTAAGCCCATTTAGTGTGAGGATTGTACAAAGATTGTGTAAGGAACTCATGCCCAATAAAAAAAAAAAAAAAAAAGAGGGGCTGAGATCCAATTGAGAGTAGGATGAGTGCATTGTAAAGGGTTTAAATTCACAATGACATTGGATTTCTCTTGATTTATCTTATGCTAATTCTCTGAAGAATTAGTGGACATGACGAAAATTGGCATAAGATAAATGAATTCTTAAAAAATTAATTATGTTGGGGTGGAACCTAAACAATTCTCGACTGGCAGAACACAATTGGTCGCTCAACAAAATCACAAGACCTTAGTACTGCTTGGGTTAGGTCGCCGACAACAAACAGATTAAGAAAAGATAGGGCCATGGTAGACTTTGCGATGATGGAAGTGTTGACCAGAATGGAGGCGACAATGGGAAAATTGGATGGGCGTTTGTCTGGGATAGAAAACCGCCTCCAAGTCTTGGAGAAAGAAAAAGAAAATGAAAAGCCAGAAGGAGAAACGACAAGTGAAGAGATACCTTCAGCAGAAAGAAAGGAGGAAGGGGCCTCAGGGGATAAAAAAGGCAAGGGAAAAGAAGAAAAAAAGGGAGTTGAAAGTGAAATGTGGGAGGAAGATAATTATGCTGATTATTTAAAGAAGAAAAAAGAATGGGAAAAATGGGAGAAGTATACGGCAGGACAGGAGGAGATGAAAGAGAAGGTGGAAAAGATGCATGCAGCAATGCGAAAATCTCAAGGCATGGATGATTTCATGTTTTTTGGAAGGTCGTCCTCTGATCCTTTAGCAAATTTACCATCCAAATTCAAAATTGCTGACACGGAAAAGTTTGATGGGGGTGGAGATCCCAAACAACACATTCGCCAATATATGAGCATTGTAAGAATGAAAGGGATGAACGAAGCCCAAGTTGTAGCTACCTTTCCATTATCACTTGTCGGAGAAGCCTCTAAATGGTACTATGGTCTGGATGATGCACAAGTTTCGTCTTGGGAAACCCTGATGAAGCTTTTCAAGGACCAGTATAATTACAATACCATGCTGGACACAACCTTGCGGGATCTTGAGATGACGGTACAAAAGTCTGGGGAGACATTCTCTGACTTCCTAATCAGATGGAGAAAAAAGGCAATCAAGATGGTGAATAGGCCCACAGAAAGAGATCAAGTCAATTTGATCATAAAAAATTTACAGCCTGTGTATTTCAACCGATTGTTAGCATCTCCTATCATGAATTTTGAGCAGCTGTATGATTGTGGGACCCGTATCGAACAAGCTATAAGCAGCGGTCAGGTGGATAGGTATGAAGGGAAGGCGATGAAGAAAACTTACGGGGCTGGAGGAAATGGTAGCGGTCAGGGAGGAAACAGGGTTGCCAATCCACTTCCAAACTCAAGTACAGTAGCTGCTGTGAACCAAGGGGCTAGAAGAGAATTCGATGATCTGGGAATGTCTCTATCTAAAGCTTTCGCCAATTTGATGAGGAGAGGACATCTGCAAGCCTTAGCACCGCGTCCTCTGCCTAATCCTCTCCCACCACGATATAATTTGAATGAATTTTGTCATTTTCATCAAATGGCAGGGCATAAGACAGACAACTATGCCAGGCTGAGGCATGAGATCCAGGACTTGATTGATAATAAGAAGATTCCCAAGCCAGGAGAAGGAGCCGAACCAAACATCCATCAGAACCCTTTACCAGAATATCAGAGGAATGTGGGGCTTATAGAACAAGGCACTGAGATACGGGATCCCTCCGATCTTATAAGGGAAATAATGGTATTAGATGTTGATGCTTGGAAGGACTGCGGCGAAGTCAACGTCGAGAAAGGGGATTTCTGGGGTTCTATGGATGATGTGGACGGAATTCTGCATTTGAATCGATCAGGGAGGCATTTCAAACCTTCTTACCTGGAGGGAGATCACCCAGGAAGAGAAGCTGAGCTAGAAAGGAACAATAAGAAGTCAGATGAAGAAGATGATGAGGATCGTGTGCTGAAACAATTAAAGAAAACTCAGGCAAATATCTCTATATGGGGACTCTTGGTGGCATCCAAAAGGCATCGGCAAGCTGTTTTGGAAGCCCTTGCCAGAAAAGAAGTACCTATGGAAATTTCACCAGAGCAAGTTGTAGCACTGATGGGTACAAACCCAGAAGGTGAAGCTATATTGACGTTCTCAACAGAAGATTTGCCAGCTGAAGGAGTAGCACATGCCAAGCCCTTGTATATCACCGTGGAGTGCAGAGGAAAGAAAATACCGGTGGTCCTAGTGGACAATGGATCTGCCTTAAATGTCTGCCCAATGCGCACTGCCTCCAAGTTAGGACTCACTGAAGAGCAGCTTACGCCATCCGCCTTGACTGTACGAGCCTATGATAATGGATGTCGCAAGATTGTGGGGACCTTCAAAACCGCATGTATTGTGGGACCAGTCGAGTCCGAAGTAGAATTCTGCGTGATGGACATTGATACCAATTTCAATCTCCTATTGGGTAGAACATGGTTACACCCACTAGGAACCGTACCCTCCACGGTTCATCAGAAGATTAAGCTCCCATGGAAAGAAGGAATTCTGATAATACACGGGGATGGTGAAATCACTACTCCAGTCTGCGAGGTAAAGGAAGAAGAAGCTAAAATGGCTTGGAGGGGATTTGAGATTATACAGGTTATTGAAAAAGAAGGACCGTATGAGATAGAAATGATTCCACCAGATCTTGGGGAAGGTGTTGGTCATATTGCTGCTCACCTCATGAGAAAGATGAATTCTATGCCTGGGATGGGTTTAGGAAACTATAATCAAGGAGTAGCTGAGTTCCCTAATTTCAAACCGTAGGATAATCGTCTTGGTGTGGGATACAATGGCGAAAATAATAGCTTACCGGTCAACAAGGGCACACTCAATGGGAACTTTGTTAAAGAAGGAGATGACTTTCCTTACTGTGGATTCCCAGAACCTTGGTTCGATCGTATGACCGGAAAAATGGTCCCAGGATTGGAAATCTTTTTCAAGGCAGTGCTAAAAATCGAGGAAGAAAAGATGACCGATGTGAAGAAGGAAGAGTCTAAGACTGAAGATTGGAAGGATCTTCTGGAAGGGGAAACGATGCAAGCACTACTGGAACCCAAGCAGACTGAGAGGATTAATGCCTTGACTGATGAAGATGCTGCTGACGACTCCGCCAATCTGATCACTTCTGCTGATGGAAGTACCAGCACATGGGAATGGAAAAAGGGGGTCGAAATTGTAACTAGCATCATAACTGAGAATAAGCTCAAACCCAAAAATGTGACCACCCCTTTTGTTTGAAATAACATCCTTAATTCCGCGTATTTCGATGAGTCTTTCTATGATGAAACTACATTATCACAGGATATTGATTACATTGAAGAATTAATTAGAAAAGATCAAGAAAGGAAAGTAATACCTATTCAAGAAGAAACTATTTTAATAGACTTAGGTATTAATGAGAATCATAAAGAAATACGAATTGGTTCCACCTTATCCGAAGAGGAGCGGGGCAAATTGACAGCTTTGTTGCATGAGTATAATGATGTGTTCGCTTGGTCTTATCAAGATATGCCTGGTATTGACCCTGAGATAGCACAGCATCACATACCAATAAAAGAAGACGCTAAGCCAGTGAAGCAGAAGTTTCGCCGCATGAAGCCTGAGTTGATGATAAAAATCAAAGATGAAGTCACTAAACTTCTCAAGGTGGGGTTCATTCAGACGATGACACAAACTGACTAGGTGGCCAATATTGTACCGGTTCCAAAGAAAGATGGGAAGATACGGATGTGCGTAGACTACAGGGATCTCAACAAGGCATGCCCGAAAGACGATTTCCCGTTGCCTCACATTGATGTCCTGGTGGATAATACAGCTAGAAGCGCAATGATGTCATTCATGGATGGGTTCTCAGGCTACAATCAGATTAAGATGGCTCCGGAAGATGTAAGCAAGACAACCTTTGTGACAGAGTGGGGAATCTATGGCTACACAATCATGCCTTTTGGCCTGAATAATGCAGGAGCGACTTACCAGAGGATGGCTACAACACTCTTACACGACATGATGCACAAAGAGGTGGAAGTATATGTTGATGACATGATTGTGAAGTCAGAAACTAGAGAAGAACACTGGGCCAATCTGAAGAAGTTCTTTGATAGAATCAGGAGATATAAGTTGAGGCTGAACCCGCAAAAATGCACTTTTGGGGTAACGACTGGGAAATTATTGGGTTACGTGGTGAGTAGCAGAGGTATTGAAATAGATCCGATAAAGATCAAAGCCATCCTTGAAATGGCGCCTCCAAAAACTAAGAAAGAGATCAGAGGATT
Source organism: Liquidambar formosana (assembly GCA_039720395.1). NCBI lineage: Eukaryota > Viridiplantae > Streptophyta > Magnoliopsida > Saxifragales > Altingiaceae > Liquidambar > Liquidambar formosana. The sequence continues at coordinate 29,142,973 of CM077822.1, forward strand.
CCTGGGGCGATTGCAGTATATCAGCCGTTTCATAGCCAAGATGACCACTACTTGTGAACCAATCTTCAAGTTACTGAAGAAAGGAGAAAGCAAAGAATGGAATGACCAATGCCAACGAGCTTTCGATACAGTGAAAGAGTACCTTTTAAAACCACCAATTCTACAGCCTCCTAGGTTGGGAAGACCCTTATTGCTTTATTTATCAGTATACGAGGAAGCATTGGGATGTATGTTGGCTCAGGATGATGGACAAGGAGGTGAGTATGCCATATACTACCTCAGCAAGAAGTTGCATGATTATGAAACACGTTATTCCTCAATTGAGAAATCGTGTTTTGCTCTTGTGTGGGATACAAAGAAGTTAAGACACATTCTGCTGAGTTATGAAGTTTGGGTGGTGGCTCGGATGGATCCACTGAAATACTTGTTTGAGAAGGCTGTGCTGAATGGGAGAATGTCGCGTTGGGCAATAATCTTGGCAGGATATGAATTGAAATATGTCACTCGGAAGAGCATAAAAGGGTGAGCAATAGCAGAACACTGTGCAGAGCATCCAGTCGTGGGGCAAACTCTTGATGACGATTTCCCGGATGAGGATGTTTTGACAATTGAAGAAGGAAGGATGTGGAAGATGTACTTCGACGGAGCCTCAAACCAATATGGGGATGGGGTCGGGGTATTACTAATTGCTCCAGACGGTTCGCATATCCCAATGTCCGTAAAGTTGAATTTCGAGAATTCAAACAACACAGCAGAGTATGAAGCATGCATCGCGGGAATGGAGGCTCTATTGGTTTTGGGGGTACGAGAAGTGGAGGTTTATGGTGATTCTGCCTTGGTAATATCCCAAGTTCAGAAAATATGGAGAACCAGAGAAGAACATCTCAAGCCGTACCAGGGGTATTTGGAGAAATTAGCTCGGAGGTTCGATAAAGTTACTTATACTCCACTCCCTAGGTCACACAATCAGTTTGCCGATGCTCTAGCGACTCTAGCATCCATGATCAATGTGCTAGAAGGAGCCCCAATAAAGCCGTTAAGTATAAACCAGATGTCTCGACCTGCATATGAAGAGGCTGTAATGCTAATAGATGCAGAACCTGATGATGGGAAACCTTGGTACTACGATATCAAGAATGTGATTGAGAAAGGGGAATATCCAGAAGGCGCTAATCGGAAGGATCGAAGGGCATTACGCCTTATAGCCGCTCAGTATATCTTATGTGGGGGAGATTTGTATAGAAGGTCGTATGATGGGGTCCATTTAATGTGTGTGGATGAAGAAAGGGCCTGAGTTCTTATGGGAGAGGTGCATGAAGGTGTCTGTGGGCCTCACATGAGCGGCAAGATGTTAGCCAAGAAGATAGTCAGAATGGGGTATTTCTGGACAACCATGATGAGAGATTGCGTGGAGTACGTAAAGAGGTGTCATCAATGCCAGGTATATGCCAATTTGAATTACATGCCGCCAGTGGAATTGCATCAAATGACCTCACCTTGGCCATTCTCCACCTGGGGCATCGACATAATTGGAGAAATTAAACCCAAGGCTACAGGTGGGCATAAGTATATTCTGGTTGCCATAGATTATTTCACCAAATGGGTAGAAGCTTCTGCTTATGCGGAGTTGAAGTCGTCACATACAGCTCGATTCATTGAACAGAACATTATATGTCGATGTGGAGTGCCGCATGAAATAATCACAGATAATGGGTTACATTTCCAAAATGAGGTCAAAGTGCTACTCGAAGAGTATCAGATAAAGCATCACAAGTCTTCCCCGTATAGGCCTCAGACGAATGGAGCGGTAGAAGCCGCCAACAAGAACATCAAATCCATCATGGAGAAGAGTATAGTCACGTACAAAGACTGGGCGGAGAAACTACCATTTGCACTATGGGGATATCGTACATCTGTAAGAACGTCAACTAGTGCAACACCATACTCTTTGGTGTACGGGATGGAAGCTGTACTGCCAGTGGAGATGGAGGTTGGTTCGCTGAGGGTCATGGTGGAGAATCGGATACCAGAAACAGAATGGGTGAAGAGCAGATATGAACAATTGGCATTGATTAACGAGAAGAGATTGCAGGCTCTGTATCATGTCCAAGGCTATCAGAAGAGAATCGCCAGAGCTTTCAACAAAAGGGTGAGGCCTAGAGGACTAAAGGAGGGAGATTTGGTGCTTAAACAAATGCAAGCGCAGATATTTGATCCAAGGGGCAAGTTCAGGCCCACTTGGATGGGCCCGTACATTATAAAGACGATTATGACAGGAGGGGCAGTTAAGTTGATTGATGGGGACGGTAATGAACTCATGCAACCAGTCAACATGGATCGATTACGGAAGTACTATGTATGAGAAGAAGCATATGAACTACGAGGACCTGATTTCCCAAGAAGAAGAAAAAGAGAAAGAAACAAATCATGATATCGCAACGTTTAAATTGGGAATACGTAGGCAGCCCTGAATGGGTGCGGTCCATATTATGGAAGGAAAATGAGATGTTATAATCTGTGGAGGCAATGGTGGAACCAATCCGTAATTATCACGATTCTTGTTAAATACATGGGTCAATTAAAAGCGAATTCTTGAGAATGGATAACTAGTACATCCTGATCATTTTTATTTAAATTAAAAATGTAAGAAGGAAACGATGAAATGTGCAGTGAAATCTGAAGAAAGAGGCATCGGCATACGTTTCATTTTCACTTTCTTATCCTCTTTGAAGGCCCTTCTTCTCCAGTTGATTCTTTCCTCTTATGGAGAGACTTTGGTTCCACTTTCTTGGCATTTTCTAAATCCCTAGCTAGCCAGTCATAATAGGATGATGGTGGGCTCACTAATGTCTGAGCCCGAAGGTTGCCAATCCGGGACCTATTTTCCCATGATGATTGAACTCGCTCAACGGCTCGAGAGAAGATGGGGCAGGTGTATCCAGCATGATCTTTAATAAGTGCATATTGATTCTTCCCAAATTGACGTGCAATACGGGACGCAGGACAGTATGAGATATCATGCAGGCCAATCAACATTACATTCCCGGGGAATACTAACTCGGTGGTCATTTGATCGATATGCCACCACGGGCAGTGCCAAAGGATGTGGTGACAAGACAAAGAGCCCAAAAATTCTTGCAGTTTCTCATGATTGGGAAAGGGTTCAGCTAGCTTACGATAACGATAATGTTCTGGACGAAAAGGATATACCGTTGGCGCTTCAACCAATTGGAGACGTTCATGCAACCATATCTGATGGATGGGAAAAGTAAAAAAAAAAAAAAAAAAAAAAAAAAAAAAAAAAAAAAAAATTGTGTTGATTTGACAGATTAATGGTATGGGAATAACTAATTACCTGTAATAGAAGAGGGCTGCCACGCAGTAAAGAAGTCCCTTTTCGCACTGCATCGTCTAGGCCATTGAGGGTTTCTGCAAGAATCATCATGCATGGATTATGGGAAGAAATGTGTTGTACCATATGAAGGAGAGCCAGGTCAACTGAGTGGAGGTCACTGATGAGAAGATACCCCGCTACTAAGCATAGGCAAAGAGCCCGGAATGCATAATTGTCTGGTAAAGGAAGAGCGGTAGAAAAATGCTGCACAAGAGGCTCGAGATTTATGGTAGAATTAATGCACCCTGATCTGGCCTGCTCTACAGAAATGTTTAGAGCCAAGGCAAGGTCAGGAGAATAGAGCATGGCTTGAGAAGGAAACAAGGGATCATGGGAAACGGGGTAATTAAGAATTGCACTAAATTCCTCTATGGTGGGGCAAATCTCTATGTTGTTAAAACGGAACACATGACGAAGAGGGTCCCAATATTTCATAGCTGTTGAGAGGAAACCTTCATTAATCCTCACTTGGCAGTAGTGGGTTAAAGAAGAAAGATGAGTTGACTCAAGTAGATGGGCTGTTTGCCGGTGGACAGACAGAAACCACCTTTTGATATTCAGGAGAGAGAAGGAGACTGCTATGATATTTTGAAAGGATGGGAGAGTAAATGGGAAGGATCACCTATTTATAGAAGGAAGAATGACGATGCTGGCTGAAATAGGGAGATGCTCCATGCACCAAAAGTCGTTTTTTATGATGAAAAGGTGGGCTGTGTTGGTCAAAACACCAAAAAATGAGGTTGACATTCCCCATGCGTACGCACGGTTTCTCATGCGTACGCATATTTGTAATATGCGTACGCACCATTCTTCATGCGTACGCACCCCTATTCATGCGTACGCATATTTTGATTATGCGTACACACCCTAAGGCCGAATTCATCTTTTTTACTCGTTTCCTGCTTTGTGATATGTTTGGTCCTCAACCCACTCATTACCATCCACCTGATAAGCTTTGTTGGGCTTATTTCTCGTTTAATGATGCGGATACAATAAATAAAGTAAAAGGAGAGACAAAAGGGAGATATCACCACCGAAAGATGCAAACAAAAGGCAAGAACATCAATCATGTGGATAGAAAGTACGAGGCACCCATGTGCCTAATTCAGTCAAAAGGGAGGATAGGTGCACCCATGTGCAGATCAAATGTGTAAGATAAAGAAGTAAACAAAAGAAAAAGAAATTGTTTAAGTTACACCCCAAATAATAAATTGTTTTAAGAAAGCAAAGCTAAAAGGGCCCTCCACGGCGTCCCCACCCTCGAGTACTCCTGCTCCTAACACTAGGGGCATGAGATGAGCTCCCACCCTGCTGAGCGCTCGAATCCTCATCACCACCACCTCCAGGTGAACCTCCAGGGGGACCACCAGGTGCCATTGGACCTCCATGCAATCTCATAGAATAATCCGTCACCATAGCCTTCAGGCTTCCCACTAGCTGGATCATGTCTGCGGGCTTAGCCATATTGAGCTGCAATGGGGGAAAATGCGAATAGTCATACATACATGTGCGCATATTTTGCAAAAAAATTCATTATGCAGGAAAGAAAAAGAAGAGAAGAGCAGGTACGCACTCTGCGAGTGCCAGGAGCCATGGGATAGCCCAGGACGTTGTCCCGGCGCGGGATTTCATTCTCAATAAAATATCCAGCGGGCGACCATTCAGTCACACGCCAGCCAGGCAACACCGGATTAATCCCTTCATCCTCACCCTCATCAGCAGGAGGAGCAACCTAGGAAGAAATGCAATCAGCAAGAGTTCAGGTTGTACAGTAAATTGAGGCAATGAAATGAAAAGGAATATATACCTGGGGCCCAAGGAGCCGGGGCATGAGAAACTCAGCTGCAAACATGTCATAATCTCCATCGGGAAGGAGACGAGCATCACAAGGTATACCTGCCTGCCAGACGCCCAAGTCCTCCTCACTGATATTGTATGGGTAGATCATGAAGGAAGGAGGAAGCATAGGCACCCGCTGCCATGCAAGGACGTCATCAGAAAGCTGCCACATGACCCTCTTCGGCAAGTAAACAGCTCGGGAAATAGGAGAATCGAGTATAGAGCAGGTCAGTGAAGCCCTCAATGCTGCATCATGCATGGCCTGGTCGCCAGTGAAGGGGACACCGGTCCATGGACGGGGTCGAATCTGTAAGAAGAAAAGTCAGAAAATTGCGAGGAAATCAAGGTACTTGGTTAGAGAATTCTAAAGGATTATACCTTGTTCAAGGGCGCAGTGTCCAAGAATTCGCGTATACGGTCATACCCCGATATAGGACGACCATCATCCCCGGTGAAGTCGATGTAGCGACGGGCCCAAAGCTGTGTTAAAAAGTCTGACGAGCATCAGAATATAATATGGAAGCAAGTAATAAACAAAGCAATGGAAGAAAGCTTACCGCCCATAACCGCCAACATCCCGTGATGGAAGAAATCTGGTCCCTACTCAACGAATCCATGGAGGTATACAGATAAAACAGGACTGCCTGACCCCAAGCAAATTGACTGCAAGTCTCCAAATCCTCCAAAGCTACTAGCCAGACAGTGGTCATAGATTGGGCAGAGTTTGGGAATAGAAAAGCACCAATCAAGTACAGGATGAAACTCCGCGCCATGATCTGTTGCTCCCGGGTAGTCCCCTGGGGTCCATACTGAAAGGCCTCCGCCACATCAGTGTAATGACAGTGGCCCGATGTAAAGCTCGTCCCTATCACCCGACGGTGAAATTGTGCGACCTCCTCCCCGGAAGGATATGAGGATGGAATGGAGGAGCCCACCACCCTCAGCCCGGTCAATCTGAAGATGTCGTAAGGAGTGATGGTTAGCTCTCTACCAGCGATATGCATGGTGTGGGTAGAGTCCCACCATCTCTCACCGATGCAGTAGCAAAGGGATTTGCTCCAGTCATGTGTCAGGAGATCCACGACTGATCCAAAGCCGGCCTGAATGACGTACCCCTTGGTGTTGTCATTCAACCGCTTCCACCAAGCCCAGGCAGTGGAAGCATTCCCCCGAGTGGAGAGATCGCGGCGCGCCTGCCAAGAGCCAAACAGGTAAATGACAGCACAGGTATGTGATAAGTAACAATAGGTGATGCTTCAAAAGTGCCAAAAGAAGGAAAACAGGAGAATAAGTTGGCACCACCAGAGTCATGCGTACGCATAATTTAATATGCGTACGCATGATAAGACTGTGCGTACGCATGAGTCTTCATGCGTACGCATATTAATCTATGCGTACGCTCCATGTGACCATGCGTACGCCTGGTTTGGTGCAGAGTTTTTTATTTATTTATTTATCGTGTCTGTAAATGAAAGGTTTAATTTTTATGACAATCTTGGGTTCAAAAATGAGTTTTTCCTCCTACGTGCATATGTCAGATAGGGTCAAAGATTATTCTCCTGGTTTCATCAAAATATACGCTCAGTTTTGAATAGGGTGGGTGTACAGTGGACTTTGCACAGCAAAACAATTAAAAGATTTGATTTTTAAGGTTCATTTACAGATTAAAGGATAAAATAATGGTTTTGGTAATGTTTCCAATCCAGATTCCACAGATATCTCATGCATTATCTCAGATCCATATATTGACAAAAGCTTTATAAAAGAAAACAGGTACAAAGAGAGCGTACCTCGCCCACCCGACAACGCCGGGACAAGTGCTCCGCTGGACGGAAGGTAGGAGTGATGACCTCGTCAGAATGGATGGTAGGCAGCCACCTTTTGTTGACAGAATCATCCCCTTGGGAGTGAGAGGAACCATGCTGTCGTTGCCTCTTGGGAGCCATGAGAAGAGCACAGTGGATGAAAGAAAAAGAAGAGTTTTGGAAGAAGGAGGAGTTGTAAAGAATGAGAATGAGAAAAGACGGCTGAAAAGAATGAGAAGGAGAAAGGGTTTCAAACCCTTTATAAGTACCGCCTCGAAAGGTGTGCGAATGCTGAGGGGATTAAAACCATGTGCACGCATGGCGATTCCAGGCGTACGCATATTTTAAAATGCGTACGCATGATTTGACCAGGTTTGACCATGCATACGCATGGTAGTTTTGAAACTTGAAAAAGGAGCGTGACTTTTGGGATGCTGATTCCCCATAGCGTGCGTACGCATGGTATGCCGGGCGTACGCATATTGAGAATATGCGTACGCATGGTTTGACTAAGGTCGAAAATTTTGACTCGAGTTTGTCTGCGGAAAACTTGATTTGCCTTGAGTGGGCCCGACCCTAATTTTTGGAAGGAATTGCTGCGGAGTTCCGACATTGATGCCTGAGACTTGCTGCGGGAGTCTCGCTTTGCTTTGATTGGGCAGGCTTATAATTGGTTGACTGGGATGCTGCGGGACCAGTCAAACCTTGATGGAACGTTTTAACTAGAATTGCTGCGGGGTTCTAGCATGTCTTAGAATTTGTAGAAGAAATCTTCCCTAGGATTGATTCGATAACACGAACTACGTGAGGGTCTGATCTCTGCGGAGTACGTAGGCAGCTGGATGCGTCTGGCACGACCCAATGCATTGCTTGATTGCATACATAAGGATGAGACATTTGTCACACTCTGGGAATTTTCTGCGGAAATCCCACGTTGATCATTTCGAACTACGTAAGGGTCTGATCTCTACTGAGTACGTAGGCAGCTAGATGCGTCTAGCACGATCCGACACATTGCATGAGTGCGTGTGATTTGCATGTGGACAAAATGTTCGTCTAGAGATTTTCTTTCGAATCCTCCCCACGAAGTGGCAAGAATTCGAAAGAGGGGCAACTGTAGACACCCCATTTTGTCCCTACATTTGATGATGATTTCCCGATGATGAGGTCCACAATGTTTGCCGTCTACTCGGGTCTCTTTCTACGCGCAAAGCAAGCAAATGGGGATTCAAACGATTAAATTAGACAGCCGAGGAATGTGGTGCGTACGCATATTTATAATATGCGTACGCATGGTGGTTTCATGCGTACGCATGAATAGCCATGCGTACGCATAAAATGAATATGCGTACACATGAGATTCTATTTTCATCATTCACTTCCCACTTCGACCGAAAGTTTTGTCGGGGAACTTGATTGGCCTTGAATTGGCCCGACCGTTGAACAAGGGGAGCGTGGGGGGGTCAAAGAGGATGGAGTTTGAGGTCATGCATGACGACCTCACCCGGGTGATTTTTCCTATAAATAGCAGGAGCTCCTAGGAGCTCAGGGGACGGAGGGAGGATGGACGGAGAAAGGACGGACGGACGGACAGAAGGGAGGAAATAGATAAGGAAATAATGAAAGGCAAGATTTTGGGTAACTGCCAGTTATTCTGAGGGTGAGAAAAATGTGGGAAAGGTGAGAGAAATAAATTGAGAGAAAAGAGATGAAAATATAACAGAGAGTTAGACCGGTGAGACTGGGAAAAGCTTGTTTTGCGCAACAGGGGAGACGCTGCCGGGTTGACGGTGGACCTGAGGGAAGGATTTAATTTCAATTTGCTTTATTTCCAAGAGGTACGCAGTATTTATTTATTTATATAATTATGTAGGATGTTTAGAAGTTGATTTATTGTATACACTGTCCATTTTTGGCCAATAATGTTCTTCGGGAGGTCCAAATCCGCGGAGAAGATGATTTGGTGAAACCATGAGTACTCGCGAAATATCATGCGTACGCATAATTTTATTATGCATATGCATGGTATGTGCGTACGCATGGTGAGACCATGCGTACGCATGATAATACCATGCGTACGCATGGTAAGACCGCAAGTACTCGCAACAGTGCGTTTTCTCTTATTTTCATTCTGTTAAGGCTTCTATACTTTGTAATTAAATATTTATGCTTTGTTTATTTATTCTATGCCATTAATCCATCATTCGTGTGTGCCATTTATTTATTGTATGATTAACAGGTGATCCGGATTTTATTAAAATATTAAATATGGTCAATGAATACAAGAATGAGGGCCGGTTTATTACCGGGCATTGTTGGGTGCCTAATACCTTCCCAACATGTACCCTAGCTACGAACCCATCTCTGGTCAATAAAATTGGTCCTGGACCCTTCCAGGTGGCGACTCTCATTTGCACGCTAATCCTAAATGGATTAGCACCATCAGAAAGCAGAAAAGCAGGTAAATACAGGTGAACTGAGGGAACGCGCAAGCGCGCGTGGCGGCGGTAAAAAAAAAAAAGGTCGGTGCGACCACAATCATAATTTAAAATTTATTTTTATTTTTTAAAGTTAATTCATAAAGAATAAAATGGTCTTTAATAATTTAAATAGGGGTAAAATAGTCAATCAATAGTTTTTAGATTAAGGCATTTTTAAAAGTAGTTTAGATATATATGATGAATAAAAACAAACAAAATCCTTGTGTTTTTCTCTATGATTATAACAATTTATTAATGCATGCAAATGATTCCATTTTATGCATACTTAATACTTCTAATAAAATATTCTGTTAAAAGAGACCTTATAAGGACATATCGTGTATGACGCTCTTTGTCGTGAGGAGAGGTTATGGTAAATAAATCCTGATCAGGTCTAGATTTGGTGTTGTAAGCACCTTTTACAACACTATGCTATAACCACTGGATGGGCGCTACATGGTAACGTGAAGTAAAGGACAGTGCAGATTCGTTTCACCTAGAGATGCCCCTAACATCAACGCCATTTGTTTATAAGTTCAAAAAATGGGTTCAAGACGCAGTGTTTGGCCATTTAAAACCTCCAAAAATATAGATCGCGAATTTGAGGGTTTCATATCCCGTTCGCCTATTTTCTCCTTTTTACCTCTCTTCCTCTCTCTTATTTTCTCCTTCCGTCAATGGCTCCTCTCTCTTTCTCACTGTCGGTGGCTTCCACCACACATCAATGGCAAGTGACGATAGTATGGTGGGTCTCCTCTTAGTGCTTTCTTCAACGACCCATTCCCCCGCCCACAACACGTGACGATAGTAAGGTGGTTTCCTCCCTCCTCTGTCATCGCACTAATATCACCCCTCTCTATCTCTATCTCTTTCTTACTTCCATACCCCCAAACCCAGGTATGTGTTCAACTAAGATATATATATATATACGATTATGAACCACGGGTTTCGATCCGGGGGGAAGGAAAACCCTTCTTTTAAAAAGACTTGTAGAAATTTAAATTAATAAAAATTTGGTTTTTAAAAGGTTCACAAAAAACAAACAAACAAGGAGTCACCACTTCATTTTTTAAGGAAAAAAGGAAAACCATAAAAACAGCTTTTTAAGAAAACCTTTGAAAACAAACCACATGACTCCGATCATGGAAAAGCAGGTCTAATCAAAACAAGAGAGGATTCGGTGACTAAGTTACGATGTGGGAAGGTTCTAGGAAACATCCTACAGGCACCCACATCGCCCCAAAATGGGTCTCTGAATTTATATGGGCTATTTCAATCACTTCCTAATTAGTCACCATGCATATGCAAAGAATCATCCATAAACCATCCACATTTATCCATGAACATCCATAAAGCAATAAACATCCATAAAGCATTTAAACATCCATGAACAAATAGGAGAGATATTGAAAGTATGCAAGAGAGATAAAGAATAAAAAATAGATCCATCCTACTCCTCTAGCAAATATGTGATGGACAAATGATGAAGCATGGGTCCATCCTACTCCTCTAGCAAATATGTGATGGACAAATGGATAAAAAGAAAAAAAAAGAAAGAAAAAGAAAACTTAGGATACTTAGTATCCTAGGGCGGACTTGAACATCAAATGAGCGCCTACGTACCTTATATACAAAGATGTAAGGATCAAAGTCCACGTAGTTTGATTGAGAAGGGGTTACTCCCTTTACAATGAACTATAAACCCTAAGTTTCCAATTTAAGAAAGGTTTTAGAACTTAGGAGTTTCCAAAAATAGTTTGAGAAAAAGTAGGTATTTGAGAAAGAATAGAACTCTAACTCAAATAGACTTCCAAAGAGATTTGAATTCAAAAGCGAATAGAACTCCAAATAAAATAGAATTTTAAGAAAGTTGGAAACTTAGGACTTCTAATCTAAAGTGAAGACAATATCCCTAGGGGGGAGAAGAGAACAATTCATACACAACTTACCATGAACCACTTACCATATGCAAATTATCCCGAAACATCGAGAAAACACCAATTAATCACCCTATGTATTCTATAGGGCAATTATTAAGCTCAAACCAACCATATTCATGCTCAAATAATCATTAGGAGACCTAAATCAAATATGGACAGAATACTAAATATGCATATAATGACCTAATACTCATGCAAATAACAAAAATCAAAAGAGAAACAAAATCTTAATATGCTCCTATATGCTCTAGACACCCTAACATGTACAAAACTATCAAAAACATGCTAAATATGAATTAACATGATGAAAATATCATATGACAATTCAAAACATGAAAATAAAATCTAACATGATGTCTTAGGTTAGTACTTTATGTAAGAATGTAAAATAATCATCTTACGGTGAGCTTTCTTAAGTAAAACTATCTGAAGATAATTTTATGTAAAAACCACTCTGCATGAATGATTTCTTCACATATCCTACGTAAAATATATACCTAAGAATGCAAAGAAACTCACAACGCACTTAAACACACTCCAGAAAGCACCTATGCATAACCTTACCCTCTAAAGACGATAATTATCCTTGAAAAGAATAATCATCCATACACCTATGAAGATGAGGCTTACATAGCAAGTGTCCTATACAAAAGATGCTTAAATCATGCATATAATTGAACCATGAAGAGAAAACAGCCTAAACACATCAACTAATTTTCTGTGCAAAACGTACTCTATCCTTAAGAGAGAAACTATCCTAACAGCAAGCAATTTGCAATCCTATTCCACTAGCATGCTTTCACATCATTTTTGAATCATATATACTCTAAAATATAGAGTATATATGATTCCTAATTCAATTCTAAGCTATAACTATGCAGAGAATGGAGTAGAAGAAGAAGGAATCGTAAAAGGATGCAAAGGAGACTTACAACAAAGTAAAGGTCTTTGCTGTGTTCTTCCTTCTCTTTGACTTGGTTCCCTTCTAGTTCCTCTTCAAAATTGCAGTAGAAATCCTCCTCCAAGTGATATGGGTGTGTGCAAATTCGTTCTCCCTAGCTCTCTTATGAAATGAAGTGTCAAAAGTCCCCTATGCTGATGAATGAGCCTCTATTTATAACCAAGCAATCATATGAACCAATGGTTGAGATTAATTCACCATAAAACCAATCTAGGGCTGTAATTAAATCCCATGGATGTTAAACAACTCAAAAGCACCTCCCAATAGGCTTAGAAGTCCTTTAGAAGGCTGAAATTCGGAGTGGTAGAGTCTCATTCCGTAAAAAACTCAAAGAGAGACAAATCAGGATGGAGGGCTCGGGTGACCGGTTGGGGTGAACCGGTTGGACCAGTTGGCCAACCTGTTGGACTGGTTGGGGTGAACCGGTCACCTGAGAGCAAAGTCAGGTTTCCCTGGTTTTGAGGATTCCTGACCGGCTTGGACTCCTAACTTCAAACAGACTTAAATTCTTCATTTTAACTCCGATTTGAGTGATTCAAAAGCCAAAATTTCAAGGATTCAATGTAAAATAAGCCTAGAATATTCTCAAACCAAAAATCCCTAACCACGGTCAGGTGGCTGGGTTTTCATGAGGCAATTACCCGAAAAAAGGTCAATTAACCATAGGGTAATGTGGTGAACCAATCCAAAACCTATCAATAAATTAAATTGGCACTTCAATTAGACTCATTTCATCATTATAAGGTCAAGGGAATACTTCAGAACAAATTTGGAGGTCAATTGGAAAATATACTAAGTAAAAGACGAAATTGCCCTTCAAGTCGCAAAATTTCTAATTAACTATCCAAACCTATCTGGAATTGAACCAAATTTAACACACATATCCAAAATGATCCTAGAAACTAAATTCAAGTGATGGACTCAACAAAGAGACAAAATTATGCATGCAATGATGACCTATTCTCCTAAGGCTTAAAATGGCAAAAGTGTCCTTTAATGTTTAGGGACTCCTAGATGCTTCTAAACCTAACCAAATGCTATCATGATCTTATGGGGGTGAAAATGGGGTGTCTACAACGGTTATATTCCCATTAGCACGTGTTGATATAAGTTATATCAACACCATGCATTGGGGGTTGTACTCTTTGCATTAGTCTAATGGATAATACTTGGCTCCTCACAGTAGAGGAGCAATTGCTCCTCCTTCCTACTCATACAATGCCACGTGTATAACAAACAAATGAGAATTACATGTATTCCTATGTTATGTTATTATAGACATGCATCTATGTATCCATATATATATGTTTATGTGTTCAAATTAAAATAATTATGTGTCTATATATTTGTATTCACGTGTCCATGTATCTGTATCCACATATCCATATTTTTTAAAATTAACTATTACACGTGGCGTAATATGAGTGGGAGGGAGGAAGAGTTGCTCCTCCACTGTGAGGAGCCAAGTATTATCCTAGTCTAATGCACTTCATATCCCACTAATGCACAAAGTACAACTCCCAATGCAGGGGTTAATATAAGTTATATCAGCACGTGCTCACCTAATCATCATCCTATATAACTTATATCAACACCTGCATTGGGAGTTGTACCTTGTGCATTAGTGAGATATGAGATGCATCACGAATTGGGGTGCACTCCGTCGACGGTTTTCCTTCCACCTCTCGTTGGCCTTCACTATTTTGCTTCCTACTTACTTCCATACCCTTGAAATCCAGGTATGTATTCAACTAATTTCTTTTTCTTTTTTTTTTTTTTTTGTGGGCATATTATGTTGTTACTGCTATGTTAGGGATTAAGTGTCTTTTTCTTTTTTTTTTGGTTAAATTTTTGTTGTTTTTGAGTGAAAAATTAATATGACACAATGCAAATAATTTCCTATTGTTGATTTTATGTTTCTTGCACTCTAACCAACAAGTTAATAACATTACCAAAAAAAAAAAAAAGGTTCATTCTTGATTGGTGAAGTTAGTTTGTTGTTAGGGAAATTTTAGTTCAAAAATTTTGTTCTTCAAAATATATATATATATATATATATATATATATATGCAATACATGTTCAAAAACCTATTATACATGCTCAAAAACCTGTTTTGTGTGTGTGTGTGTGTGTATGCTACTGCTACATAGTTTATGGGTTAATGATTTCTTGTAATTTACCCTTAATGTTACTATGGCTAAAGAGGAAAATAGACTAACTACTGCAATTGATAGAAAAAACTATAGGAATTTTAGTCATTATTTTGCATTTTATTTTAAGGAGTTTTTATTTTTATCTTTTAATTTTCCGAGTAGGGGAAACAGATATATGTTGCGATCTCAATGGTGTATTTATGAATTACATGGCACTGAAATGCTTAATTTATGGGATTAGGGATTTCTTGAAAAAGAAGAAAGAAATGAAACAACCCAAACTTGTATGGTTAATCTGGCAGTAACATCTGTGTAAGGTTGTTCTACAATTTTTTTTTTTTTTTTTTTAGCTTAGTTGAGGTTTTTTTTATCTTTGTTAAGGTTTTTCTGAGTTGGTTAATAGTAGTTTGTTACCAAGACCAGTTTTTCTTCTTTTTATCTTTGTTACCTTTCTAGTTGTATTATTTTATCTTCATTTTCTTTAATAATATTGGGCCTATAGCACATGAAAAAAAAAATTAAAAAAAAAATTATGTGTAAGGTTGATTTAGGAATAGGATTATTCCTGCATCCCAAATCTATTGTTAATAACTTGATATAATGATATATAGAGTTCACTTGTTTTGCTTATAAAGTCAACCTAATATTCTAAACAATTTAAGCCAAAACCTTGTTCTTTGTACTAAATAGGGCCTATTGGGGATAGTTGTGGCTTTTGTTGCTTTTACTATGGAAGAAGAGAGAAGTAGAAGCTAGTGCTACTAAATGACTACTATATTGTATTTGGGAACTATATTTCAAAAGTGCTGTTGGATGCTCGAAGAGCTTTTTCACTTGTTTGGCAAAAAAAAAGTCCTGAAGGGGCTTATAGTCCTGAAATGACACTATTACCCTTATAGAAAGTGCTTATATTGCCTGTTTGGCAATAAAAAATCCAAAGAAGTGTTTTTGCTATGATTTTATTGAACTACGTAATTTAATTAAAAACATTACTTGAATTGTCAGTGGATTATACCATTAACCATAAGCCAACTATTTTGCTCAAAGTGACCATAGTTTTGAGTTGTCTTTCTACCAAAAAAGCAAAAAAAAAAAAAAATGTTAATAATATGGCATCTATCCACTTAAAAGCTCTCTAATAACCCTATCAGGATTCTCACTATCCTGTTTCACAAAAATTTGACTCATCACCATCCTCAATAGGCAAGTAATCTTCATTGTCCTCGTATACCTGAAATTTTGTATCTATAATGGTATAAAATTATGGAGAGCCATTAATGCACCAATATGGCTATTTGCTTGCCAATCTTATAGTTAGGCATGGAATCTGAGATTTCCCATCATGCCCTCCACACACCAAATGTGCACTCACTTCGTAAGGATGAATGCACTTCATTAAATATTTCCTTAGGACCAACTACCACCTTGAAATTTAAGAAGATGGTATCTTTCTCCCTTATATGGGGCTAAGAAATACTTCATATTGGGAAAGCAAGCATCAACTAAATAGTATTTATCTGTAATAGATTAATTAAACTCATGAGTCATTGTAATTCATTAAAAAAAAAAAAAACATGTCTAAAAATAAACCTGATTTGAACCACCAAGAAACAAGCCTACTCGACCTAGGTCATGCACTTCACAGCTACATAAAAACAAGTTATCCTAGATTATCAAAGAAAAATAGAGCATGGGCAATAGTTAGCTTATCCATAGCTACACACACCACAACCCCCAAAAAGTTCTTTGTGTATACCAAACAGAAGCACATTATAACAGACTACGGCTTCACAATGAATTGAATAATATTTAAGAAACTAATGCAATCTATACACCATTATTAAACTTATTAAGCATCCTATTAAATTCATGAAATTGATGCAAACATATGGGTTACAATGAATCACATAAAAATTTAAATGATCCTATTTAAGGTTGACAAATTAATGTGCCTGGAAACCATGTAACTAGAGCATGTATGTATCTAAGTCAACAACAAACACACATAGACTACCTAATTTGTTTATGGTCCAATTTTGCAAGCATTTCTAATAGAATAAGCATTCAGTAGTGATTTCTTACTTTCCATAATAATCATTAATAGAAAGAAATCAAATAACATACGTATATGGACTTTGCAATCAACAATAAAGTACATGTGCAAATGTGTAGTTTATGGTCCAATTTAATGGTCAATAACAATCAAAAGTCATGACATTAATCTTATTTTCCATATGTACCATGGAATGCTTAATTTATTTTTTTGGATCAATCTTTGTTTAATTCATTGATTAAATGATTAGTACAAGGAATCACCACAATAACCCCCACAATTACAACATCAACACATCTCCCAACAAGGCTACCGTACATAGGCTAGAAACAATCCATTGCTAATAGAGGCTAGAAACATAGTAATTGCACGAAGCCACGAAACCACCCACACCAACTATCTAAACTAGTACACATAAATCCTCTCGAAGCCGAAAGAGCAGCAACCAAATAAGTAGATCAGAATAAATATAGTTGCTCCATGATATTCAAAATCTAAATCACTAACGTCATAAACAAAGCTCCAGCATCTTCAACAAATACACAAACAAGGCTCAAAACAATAAGATGACAATCATATTACTACTTTAGCGAATCATAATAATTATTTTGTTCTCATTTTCATTTTAAATTTTATTTCCATGAAAAAGAATCAAAAGATTTAACCTAATCTCTAATCCTAGAAGATTATAAAAATAACAAATAAAACCCTAGAAAATGGTATAGAATGCAAAACGAGAGAAGAGAAAAGGGTTTTACCTGGTAAAGGTTGCCGAGGCACACTAATCCTCAAAGCTTCCATCCTTTCGATGAGACGAGGGAGAAGAAGTTTCCTCAAAGATCCAATTTTCAACGAAGGATATGAGAAAAGAGGGTTTTGCAATGTTAGAGGAAGAGAAGCAGGTTCGTGATCCATTAAGATTCATTTGGTATTTATTTTCTTCCTTTTAAAATGCAGAGGGCATTTTTGGTATTTGCAAAGATTCATTAAAACAAATTTTGGCTTCCCGATTATGTTTGCAAAGAAGTAGGGGTCCCTTGCTTTTGCCTAAAATCACTTTTGGCCCCTTAAGTGATTTTGGTTTTTTTATCCAAATAGCTATAAAAGCACGTTTCACAACTTTAGAAGCACGTTCAAGTGTCGAGTAGCGCTCCCAAACGGGCACATAAGAGATGTTAATATGGCAATAATATCATGCGTGTAATTCCTAAACTTCTTATCCTGTAACTTAAAAAATTGGTGATTTAGTGATTGTATTGTGATTAGTGTAAAGTCAATGTTTTTAAATGTCAGCATATTTTGTGTCAAAAGTGGAATATTCGTCATTGAAGATGCATTCAAGTGAAGATTCTTGTTAATGCAACTCACACTCACTCGTAGGTATGGTAAGAGACTTTAGATGCCCAGTTCTTATTGGTTTATATCATTTTAAATCATTGTCAATGTTTTTTTATCAAAGTATGAATGGTTTTGAAAATGTTTTATAACGCTTTTAGTGTACATTTGGGCGTCAGGATCGATCAGGGTTAAGGGCCAATCGAGTAGTGGTATTTTAGTTTTACCGATTGATCAGGGTTGAGTGCCGAGTTGATTAACCCCGATCGATCGGTGCCCCTTTAGAAAGTTATTTTACACATTGTGACTCCTGGATTGATTGAGCTTGAACCCAGATCGATCGGGGTTCGTAAAAAACAAATTTTAAACTTTTTAAAACTTACTTATTTGATAAAAAATCGTGTCCTAGCCACTTGGGGTCTTTTAGACTTTATATATAAAGTCTATTATCATTGAGAGGGCTAAGCAAGCCTCTCCCATTTAGGTTTTTCATTGCTCATCTTCCCAAAAACTCTCTAAAGCGCTTTAACCTAGATTTTTGTAACACCTGTAATTTTTAAGTAAAGTATTAAGGGTTTAATACTTTGTTAGTATGCATATCATTGGATTTTGTCAGTTTGTATTCATGCATGAATTTGATTTTTATATGCATGGGCATGTTTATTTTATATTTAAAAGTTATTTTAATAGTGTTGAGGATGCCGGCTAGGATCATCATGCAAGGATTTTGAACTTTCAACAGAGGGAGGACTCATAGCAAGGCTGCAGTTAGCGGAATCAGGGACATCCACAAACAAGTATTTTGCCAGAATACAAAAGCAAGCAGTGTTTAAATGATGTTGGGATTGACTATCCACGATCGTGGCGGAAAAATTGATGCAAATACGAAATCAAGAACAACATGTCTATCCTTGAGTCAGAGAACCATCCCCGAGCAATTCTAATAGAAATGCTGAACACAGGAGCCAAATCCTCAGCTTTGGTTGACGCAATTGATGGTAGTAGAATATGGTTGAAATCAGACCGCCCTTAGGATGGCTCCAAACTCTTCCATTGTTGGGCACACCTCCGAGTTATTGAAGCAAAACATATGACATGAAGGATCCCAAAATTCCGCAGCAAGCTCGAGAAAGTTCTGATTGATTTGCACTGTTAGAATAATTGAGCAAAGATGCTAAGTGGAACTACATATCTAGCTCCTCATGGAATCGACGGTTAAAAGTTTTGAGCCATTCAAAAAAGTTTGCCATTAATAGTGATCTCTGTAAAGAAGCGGTGGGATAAAAGGAATGAGATGTTAACGCAGAAGGATGGCTTTAAATAGAGTAGGATAGATAGATGCATACGCACCATTATGTAATATGTATGCGTTGTCTATGTTGCGTACAAACCAATAATATGTGCATACACCTCCATTTCTAATTTTCGAGGTTGTTGTTTTCAATCACAAAATCAATGCTCAGTTTCCAAGATTAGGGTCTTCGATTCAAACCACAGCGGTTTGTTTTGGCACCTTTCTCAAATTGAGGCAAAACAGTTTGTTTTAGTTTAATTTTTATGGTCGCGTATGGTTGCACATTTCAAGGATTTTCTTTTCAATGACATGTGATATTTAAACAAAATTAAAGCTAAAATATAAGGCGGAAGTGCAAATGTTTAATACATATCCCAAAACCAAAATAGAAACTGTTCTAAAAAAAACAGCAAGACAAGGGAATAATCTAACGCCTCCGAGACTAGGTAATAGAAGAGTTGGCACCACCATGACCACAAGGGGGCTGCATCACGTATTCCTCATCACCATCCTCATCGTCGTCACCACCACCACCTCGTCCCTGCACCTCCTCGCAACTCCCTGATGGTCTGCGATTGGTTAATGCACAGCTGTTTGAGTCCACTTATCATCTGATAAACAAACTCGATCTCGAGATGTGTACGCTGATAGAGGAAAACAAGGAAAACGATTAGGACATGCATATATCACATGATAACTACATTTTTGCAGGAACAGGAAAGCATACCTGGCGTGTATCGAGAGGGATAGGCCTTCGTGTCTTGCTGGATGCGCATGTCGCGACCCTACCGTCACAAAGGAAGAGCAGGACAGACCAGAAGGGGTACATAGGTGGGAATTTATCACTTAGTGCCCTAGCAAAAGGAACCTGACAGAAAAGAAGAGGACAAAATGAGCATTAAGTATCAATAATGATGAAGAACGCATAGAAACGACTGAGATACCTAGTGGCCTACGAAGCGGGGCATAAGCCGCTCGTATGTAAATGTTGAGTAGTTCTTCAAAGGTTCAAGTAGTCGGGACAGATAATAGATGCCCTCCTGCCATTCCTCTAAGTTCGTTACACTCATCGAATAGGGAATCAGCGAAAAAGAAGGTGGGTCACTAGGGACCCGCTGATGCAACTCTGAGTCGAGAGTGAGCTAGGGCACCACCCTCTCAGTAAAATAAAAGGCCCATGCCAGAGGGTAGGATAACAAACAAGAGATTTCCGACATCTCTTATGCGTTCTCTTCCTAGTCTTGGGGACCTAGCTCAGGAGCACCTACCCATGGCTGGGCATTCACTTGTAAAAGAGGGGATTAGTACAGTTGATAAGAAAAGTAAGTAAAAAAAAAAAAAAAAAGGAAAGGAAGAAAGAAAGGAGCGATGCATTTACTTCTGTCCAACCGGTCCAAGAACTCCTTGACCACAATGTGGGAAGCCTTGTCCCCCTCGATCAGTGGTTCTAGGGTAAGGTACTCGTGAGCCTACAGCTCTACAGTTCAGAGATTACAATAAACAGTTAAGATAAGGAAGAAAAGTGCTGAAGTAAAAGAAAAGGGAAGCGTCTTACCACCCACAAGTGCCAGTAACTAGTACGATCAGACACCTGTCGTCTCAGAGAATCCATGGTGGTATAGAGATGGGAAAGGACCGTGCTCCCCCAATCATACTCTCTCATGACAGCCAATTAATCCAAGGCCACTAGCCACCCGGGCTCCATCGTCTGCGTAGAGTTAGCGACCAAGAAGGCACCCAAGAGATACAGAATGAAAGCATGCGCCATCTGCGTACTCTCCTCAATAGTGTCCTAACCCTCTTATCCTGGTAAGCAACCCGCAGCGCCGGATACTTTAGGATGGTGGATGGACATGGGATCCCCAATAGCTGCAAGGTCAGCGCTTTGCGATCCACTTTCGTAATCTCAAAAGTGAACTGCTGACCCCTCATATGAAGCCTAGTCAGGCAGTAGAAGTCGTAAAGATTCATCGTATACTCTTGCCCTGCGATGTGGAAGGTGTGGGTGGTGTTTCACCATCGCTCGGCTAAGGCAAGGACAAGTGTCGAGCTCGATCGATGGGTAAGGGTATCAGTGGCGAGCTTCCCAAAGCTCGCATCGATAACCAACTGTTGGGTCTCTTTAGCGTGCCGACCCCACCAATCAGTCAAGCTATCTATACTACCACGCCCATATTTCTTCTTTAGAATCTACACAGATCAAAGCTAGGTGAGTATACAAACAAGTATGTATATTAAAACTGTTTTTAACATAATTACACGCAGAGTTGCATATGCAACACATACTGGTGCGTACGCAACAACAGTTTGAGTATGGTTTTAAGACAATCCTAGATTTTCCCTGCCATGGATAAATCCCTACTAGATTTCACAACTTGTCTCTACAAGGCAGGGTTCCATTTTCAGAATCTAAGTTCGATGGCTTTGCATACGCAACGCATACAGATGCGTACGCACATCTATCACTGCATTAGTATACTTGCGTTGCGTACGCACCTTGTTCTGTTAAGTGCGTAATACTAGTATTTGTCAGAGTTCGCATGGGGTTTTTGGTTCAAATCTCGATGTTTTAGGCCTAAGTAGGTGTTTATATTGCGTACGCAACCCATACAGGTGCGTATGCACTATAGAATTGTGGTTCATTAAACAGTGAACCCTCTCTCCTTTCCCTATCGTGTTATCACTCAGGCCTACTTCTAAAGGTCCTAGGTCTCGTTTTTCGAGCTCTAATGTTGACCACAGTTGTGTCGATGTTGCGTGCGCACCTAATGGGTTTGTGTATGCAACATCGAACCCAAATTATTTCATTTACATGCAAATCCTATTTCGTCCTGCCTTTTTTTTTCTTCTTTATTATCAGAGTTCACATTTTTTTTTAAGGACTTCATTAGGCACCAATCAATCATTAAAAACCCAATCTTCGAACATACATTGATAACAATTGAAACTTTAAAAGAAAAATCATATTTTTTTGGACTTACCCGCTGCTGCGTCGTAATTTGAGAACGATGCTCTGTTGGGTAGTATAGGCTCTCCAAGATGGCATTTGGGGGGAGCTATGGGTCACACCTATTGATGACGAAGCCCTCATCACCATCACAAACTCGTTTTGGAGCCATTTTTTATGATGAAGAGCTTTAGGTACCAACGGTGGGGTGAGGGTACGGGGAAAGGAGAGAAGAAAAGATGTTAGGTAGAAGGAGAGGAGGATAAGAGATGGAGAATCTGAGGAAAGAGGAAGGGTTTCAAGTATGAGGGAGTTATGGAAATAATAAACAAAAAAAAAAAAAGAAACTGTGAGAGATTTTCGAGTAATGGGGGTTTGGTTTTGCCGGAGACGAAGGGTTATTGGGTTTTTAAACTGCCCTTGAAGGAAATGATACCGTTTCATTTATTTTTTGAAACTTGTAAATGGATTGCGTACGCATACTATGGTAGTGCGCATACAACGTTGTGTATGCATGTTGAATATATGCGTACGCACGGGATCGCCACTAGAGGCTTGGGCACCTTTGTTTAGGTCCAACATAAGCCCATGAGCTTTAATTAAGGCTTAAAAAACTCTTTTAACCTTCGTACGAAATCCCATAATAATTTAAGACATTCGTTAAGGTCTTGATTTAATGTTAGACTTTCGTTAAGGTTTAAGAACCAAGACTGACCTTCGTTAGGGTCCCTAAGTAGTGGTCGACCTTCATTAAGGCCCGAGAATTGAATTCGACCTTCAGTGAAGCCTCAAAAGGGTACCCAGCCTTCGATAAAGTCCGAATCATGACCGATCTTTGTGAAGATACAATAACTATCGAAACCTGCATTGTGGGCTTCTATTAAGGTCAACCCTCTTTATAGGGTCCAAAATTACCGACTTGGGACTCTGTTATGGTCAACCCTCTTTACAGGGTTCGGAATTACCGACTTGGGCCTGTGCTGAGGTCAACCATGTTTATAGGGTTCGAAATTTACCGATTTAGGCTTCTGCTAACGTCAACCCTCTTTATAGGGTTTAATAACACCTGATTGGCCTTCGTCAAGGACAATTCTCCCGAAGTCTAAAAAGACTATTTCGATACACTCCGTCCGCCTCACCCTTATCATTGCCCAGATGAGGTCTTATCTTGTTTTGCATGAACTACGGTGTGTTTGATCCCTTTCACAGGAAACGTAGGTAGGTAGGTGATCCCTAACTCGACCCCTTGCATGTTTTCACTTTGATTTCGGTTGGTTGGTCGGTAGAAATGAACGAGTCTATAAAGTCTTCTGATACTACTCGACGAGCGAGTAAAATCGAAAGAAGGACAACTGTAGAAACCCCATTTTGTACCACTTAATTGAGTTTGAAATCACCTGATTTAGAATCCTAATGATGAGGTTTATTGCATATTTCAAAAACTAACAAAAGCAATTCTCGATAAGCCACCTGGATTACAGCAGCAAAACACCATTTACAAACACCAGTGCATACGCACCTCTATCTTATGCGTACGCATCTCATTTGCATATGCACCATCACTGAGTGTATACGCACCTAATCACCCTTTTTTAAGTTCCTACACCTGTGTTTTCCTCTAAGTTTGAAGAACATAGGGAGTAGGAAAGGGGATCAGCAACCTTCTGAGTTTGCAGAAGTATAGAGGAGTTTGTCGCGCGGGTGTGTTTGTGATTTCGATTAGGAGCCGATTTATTTGACCAATTAAGTCTATAAATAGGGACCACTCTTTACAATGAAAGGGGTTGGTCAATCAAAGTCGAGAGGAAAAAAAACTAAAGAGAAGGGAAAGAAAACTCTTGAAAATCCAAAAAGAAAAGAAAGAAACTAGATACTCTCTTAAACACTAGAAAACCAGAGAGGAAGGGAAGGACCTTGGAGTTACAATCCAAGGAGGCGAGGCGGGAATTGCTGCGTTGATACTGGAGGTACTCAAACCTGAGGGTAAGTCATTCCCACCTTATTTGTTTCTCTTCTCTTAAACATGAAGGAACATGACGAGGATTAACCACGGCGTATTTAGGAGGTATATATGATTGAATGCTTTTCATTTTGTGTGGACCGTAAAACCATTGGGTTGTAAACCTAGAATTTTGGGCTTAAATATAATCATGATTCTATGAGTTTCTGCATAAATGGTTCATACGCACTTATAGTGTTCCTTGAGAGCTTTAATCCGGCTTTTAAATCACTGAAATTGGTTAAGAAATAAGTAAAATAAGTTAGAGAGAAGTTGGCTCGTAACATAATGAAAATTGGTTCCTTGGCTGTGTTCAGCCCATTTCGAGGTTGAAGATGAAGTGGCCTTTCTAAGTAGGTGCGTATGCATTTATTAGCGATGTGTACACAACTCCTATATGTGGGAAAGTACGCATCAATCCCTGATGCATACGCAGTAATGGTGGTGCGTACGCACCAAGATATGATGCGTACGCACTAGTCTGTGGGACAATTTTATTTACTTCTTGTCTTTATTATGCCTTATCTCTATCTGATATCTATATATCCCATCTCTTGTATACTCTGTTTTGCTATGTCTCACTACTTTCTTCTTTAAATCCCTTTTACTCGTATCATTGCCCGTATGTTTAGCTTGTCATTGCATAAATCATGTGCTTAAGGTTGAAACTCAATTAAACACCCTGATTAAATAAAGCCAACGATTGTTTGTAGAGGCCAGTTTCCTAACCGGGCATTGTTTAGTGCCTAACACCTTCCAACAATGTACCTTAGCTCCAGACCCCAAATTTCTAATTCGAACACATGAATTTGAACCTACTAGAACGGCACAATCAGTTCCCAAAGTTAAATTGGGTGGCAACTCCCGCGCGCTTCGCATTAGCGCAAGGCCATTGCACTCACACTACATAAGCTGAAAACCATAGTAGCCTGTCCCATTGGTGGCTATATAAAGTAAGAGGAGCAAGTAAAGGAAGACTGGCCTCCTAACGTGTTCTTTTGTATAGGATTACTAGCGTGTTATTATGGCTTCTACAAGTACACACTTATTCTAATTGTTATTATATATTTTGTGTTCTAGTTTTCTAGTGTGGTTTAATATTATTCTTTCACACAAGCCCCATTCTATATAGCCAAATTAACATAATTTTTATATATATATACAATAGGGCTTGCAATCTTGCTAACTACTCACTATTCATTCAGAAGCCAACAATGTATAAAGACACCAAATTTCCAAGAAAAATAAAAAATTTGGCATGACTCTTCACATAGCCTACTTCATGTCCCTCATCATCACAAACTCTATAAATTGTATTCTTACCATCATTCATAACATCACCTCTAATTATTAGGGAAACATATTTGAAATATTCAGCTTAGAATGCCTCAAATATATTACTTGTATAAATTTTTCCTGCTTGCACCAATATTTCATAATGCTCTTTTAGTTTTGGTTACTTCTGAGATAATAAAAATTCGGCATCCAAATCTTTGTGGTGCTTGTTGGTGAGAAATCTCTCAAATTATATTAAAAATTACATCAAATCATGATCTAATTGCAAATAATCTTTCAAGTAGGAATTAAAAGTCTCACTCAGTTGAGTGCTTTTCATACATGCACACCAAAACAACCTAACATAGGCATGTGCCCATTTTTCCTTGACACTAAATAAAGTGTCCAACCAATGATCACCACGCACACCATAATCATCAAGCATTTGTTCTCAGGTGGTTATAAAATCAACTAGCTTATTAATATGGTCCATGAAATATGCCAACTTATCTTTAATAGACTTAGTCGTTCTATTAGGATCAGTCATTGTAGACTTGTACTAATTTTATTCACATGCTTCAAAGCATTTTGCATAATATGTCATTTGCATAGTGTGAACCCAGGAAAATGGCCCAATAATCTCTTATGAAAACAAAAGAGTCACCATCCCCATTTTTAAGGAACAGGAGAAACCCTAAAAACATTATTATTTCCAAAACACACATGAAAACATTAAAAGGAAAGTAAAAGTCTTTAAAACAAAAAATATGGATTCGAGGGCTAAGTTACGATGTGAGAAGGTTCTGGGATAAGCCCATAGGCACCCACATCGCCCTAAACGGTCTCTTAATTTGATTGAGCTAATTTATTGACTTATACTCATGCAAATTAACAGTTATCATCACAAGACACCATATATATCAACCAAACATTTATTTACAACAACTATTATTCACAAGAAATAAAAGAATAAAAGAAAAGAAAAGATCTTAGAATACTTTGTATCATAGAGCGGACTTGAACATCAAAATAGAGCGCTTATGTACCATACATGAACATGTAAGGATCAAAGTCCACGTAGTTTGATAGAGAAGGGGTATTTCTTTTTTAAAGAATTATAATAAACTCTAGATTTTCATTTATAAGAGAAAATCAAAGTTTCTAAAAGAAAAAGAGTTTCCAAATAAGGAATAAGGAAGAATTGAAAAAGGGAATTTTATAAACCAAGAAACCTAAAAATTATTATATTTCTTTACAAAGGAAATAACCCAAGAGGGAGAAGGGAATAAGAAAAAGAAGTATACAATATCTGAACTTACCATATGCAAATCTCTTTCAAATCGTTGCCAAATTAACAAATAATTATCCTACTTATGCTATATAATAATTACCATACTTAGTCACTCACAAATATGCTCAAATCATCACCACATGACATTAATAAAATATGGACAGAATACTAAAAGGCCCAAAATTATCTTAATAATCATGCAAAAGCAATAATCAAAAGGAAATAAGAAACCCTAGTATACTCCTACATGAAGTATGCCTTCTAACATGAATGAAAAACTAAGAAATATGCAAAAGACCTAATATTATCGTGGAGATATCATATAGTAACTAAAAATATGAAACAAAAGTAAAAATAACCCAAAAGAGAAGATTTTATGTAAGAATATGAAAAAGGCACTCCTACGACGAGCTTTTTTAAGTAAAATTATCTTAAGATAATTTTACGTAAAAAGCACTCTATATGAAAGATTTATCAACATATCCTACGTAAAATCTATACCCTAGATCATATTAGAAGTGGTTGCATGCTTAAACACATTCCTGAATACCCCCATGCAAAACCTACTCTCTAAAAAGGATAATTATCCTTAAAAATGATAACTTCTCCGAAACCGTAGAAAATAAACTATATGAATGTAAAATCTAAGATTATTCTACCTAAAATCACATATATAAACTAACCATAATGAAGAAAAACCTAAGTAATCACACCAAATATGCTATATGAAACATGAATGACTTGAAAGGATAAAAAAAAAAAAAAAAATGCTTTCAAAACCCCAGATAACTAATGACAATCAGGCATATTAACTCATGAATAATCCTAAAATCATGCATAGAATATCACAAAAGCATTGAATTTAACTATCATGTAAGACTACTATATGCATATATTAGAACTTATCATAAGAGAAAAAGAAACCCTAATTTCCAGAAATTAAGAAGAATGATATACCTCTTGTATAGCTTCCTCTTGCCTTTAAAAGACTTCTCATTTTGCTTTGCTAGGGTGAAGGAACCTTTTCTCACAGAAATACAGGCTCTCTTTCTCTCTAGGTCTTAAGTGCTTAAGTTGCCTCCTTAGGGCTAAACGTTATGTTATATTTATAGGTGACTAACCTAATAAATTAATGGTTAGGATTAATTCATTAATTAATGATCCAAGGGTTATTATAGACTCTCTTAGGGCTTAAGTAACTAAAAGTTACCTAAAAATTAGAAGGAAACACTTGCAAGGGCGAAAAAATCCGTCAAAATAGGAAAAAAAAATAGAGAAAACCTAAACAATGATAAAGTGCCCCGAGTGACCGTCGAGGTCCAGACAATTACCCGAGGGCCTCGTCTTTAGCTTCTTTTTTTGCATACCTTTGCCTTCCAAAAGTGTTTTAGGGGCCAATTTAGTTTTGATTTTGACAAAATAAAAACCAAAACGACCGTGCTTTGAAAAAGAACACATTTTTAGACATTTTAGGACAAAAACCCTTAACTATTGGTGCATGGTTAGGTTTTACAAAGGCAGTTAACCGTTGTGCACCACTTTCGCAAAGCTAAGGTTTGCACACCGGGTTGAACCAAATGCTTTCTAAACCAAAATCTGACTTTATAAAACATGTTTAGGAATAAAATTAAGTCCAATTAAGGTCTAATGAAGGAAAATTGGATTAAAAACCATGAGTCAACTTGAGAGAACCAAAACAAGGTCTTATAGATATCTTGAACCATTATGAACCAAATCATTCCCTAGTCATCAATTTATTAAATTGAACCCATAAATGGACTCTATACACTAATATGAACTCAAGGAAATAACTTAGAGATTATTTCAAGATCAAATGGAAAATATATGACTTAAAGGACGAAAATGCCCTTCAAGTCACAAAATCTCTATTTGACTATTCAAACTTCCTCCAAATTGACCTAAAATCCATATGCATGATCCTTAATGCTATAAAAACCTAATGCAAGTGACTAGACTCAAAGACAAAACAAAGACACATATGAAATGATGATCTCTAACTAGGATGACAAAAATGAGGTGTGACACATAGCGTGTGGAAAGCTTAGGCATCACTTTAGGAATGGCGTTAGCTATTGCAACATCCTAATTGGTTATGATGATTTGTGGAGGCCTATTGGACATAGCCTTCAAGAATGTCTAAAATAACCATTCAAATGATTTGATGGTCTCGTCATAGATTAATTAGTGTAGTGCCAAAAACCATAATCTCTCGGGGATGATTAAATCCCATGAAAACAGTAAATGGGTGATGTGCTTTTATAATCTTGTAAGTTGTATCAAAACATATAACATCGCTAAACTGAATGTAATCAATAATTATGTAAGAATCCGCCTAAAAAATATTGATAATTTGTTCCTCATTGTTAAATTGAACAATATGGTAAAAGGATGAATTTTCCAATCTTTGTTCATTCAAATATCGTATCAAACTCCCTACTTCCCTATATGCCAATTTTCTCATTCTCCTACCTTGAAGGTAATTCTTTTAATCAAGTTTAGTAATTCCAAGCACTCCTTTATTCCAGCTTTTGTACTCATTAAGGAATAGGCATCCCGAATGGAAATCCCAGATTCTTCAACCAAAGCCATTTTAATGCCTTACAATTTAGAAATGTACCGTTGAGATTGCAACATATATGTGCTTCCCCTAGGCGCAAATGCATGATTATGCTCCTCAACAAAACGGGTAATTACATATTTCCGAGTGTCTGCATCGAACTGTACTCCCATTTTAGCCAAACACCCCGTCCTTGTCTAATCCATAGGATTCTTAGGGGATGTCTTTCTATTTCTTGTCTCTTGAAACCCCTCACTTGAACAAACATTGTGGACCCAAGAAAGTGGCTCACATAGGAAATTAAAAAGGAAAAAGAATCACCACCTCATTTTTTAAGGAAAAGAAGAAAACCCTAAAAATGTTTTATTTTCTAAAAAACAAGTGACTCCATGTTGAAAAATGGAAAGGCAAGTATTCTATTAAAAACCAAAGATAATGAATCTGAAAGCTAAGTTACGATATGGGAAGGTTCTAGGCAAAGCCTATAAGCACCCATATTGCCCTAATCGATCTCTTAATTTAATTGGGCTAAATTAAAGTCTTAATCATGCAAGAATTAATAATTATCATCACAAAATAGCATGAATATCATTACTCCACACATCTATATAAACAAGTAAGAAAAAAAAAGAAAAGAAAGAAAGAGAAAGAAAGAAACTTAGGACACTTATCCTATGGCGGACTTGAACATCAAAGAGTGCCTACATACCTTGTATTGCAGGTATAAGGATCAAAGTCCACATAGTTTGTTGAGAATAGGGTTATAACCTAATAAAGACTTATGGTAAACCCTAAGTTTCCTTCCATAAAATATAGGGAGTTTCCAAAGACAAATGATTCTCAAAAAGATCTTTAGAAAACATGGTATTTTAATAAAGATAAAAACTTTTTAGTAAAAGGAATCTTTTATAAAAGGAAACTCTAAAATCTACCATATCCCTCTATTAGGAAATAATCCGTAGGAGAGAGAAGAAAAATGATAAGGAAAGAAAAGATGTATTTTCTATACCTGTCACACTTACCATTTGCAATATTCAACCTGTCAAATAATCACCCTATTTCATAAGATAATTACCTTATTTGCAAGATTTCTTTTTGCAATAGCAAAAAATAATCACCCTACCTTTTATGGGATAAATGCACCTGCCAAACTTACAATAATCTGCCAAAACATTCACCCCATTTTCTATAGGATTTGCACCTGCCAAACTCACTTGCAATTTGCATGCAATAGCCAAAAAATGCTAAATAACCAACCTATTTTCAATAAGGCAATTACTATACTCAAGAATAGACTTTTACATGCTAAAAAATATCACAACAATGATAATAATCAAATCTGGATAGAATATATCAAGACTTGAAATTATCCTAATGATGATGCGAAAGACAAAAATTAAAGAATAATGAAAATCCTAACATACTCCTATATGCAAAGACCTAGTCTACATGTATGAAAATTATGAAAAATATGCAAAAAACCCTATAATAATCATGAGAATATCAAATAATATCATTAAGCATGAAAATAAAGCGAACTAAAGTAAAAAGACAACATTTTATGTAAACATGAGAAAATGGCCTTCTTACAGCGAGCTTTCTTAAGTAAAATTTTCCTAAGATAATTTTACATAGAAACCTCTCTGTATGAAGATTCTATCAACATATCCTATGTAAAATATATACTTTAGAATATATTAGAAGTGATTGCATACTTAAACACATTCCTGAATACCCTCATGCAAAACCCTATTCTCTAAAAAGGATAATTATCCTTATAAAAGGATAATGTCTCTAAAAACACTGGAAAATCATCTACATGAATGCAAATCCTATATGATTCAACTACATGTAACATCTATAGAACAACCATGATGAACAACAACTCAAAAAGTTATGCTAAACATGTTATATAAAACTTATATGAAATAAGGATAATAGAAACCCTAATCTCACAACTATGCATTATAACCAATGAACCACCCCTAAAACATGCTCAAATTATCATGAATATCATTAATATCATATGTATTAACTAACCAAAGCACTAACTCATGATAATAATCACAACAAAGACATGGACTAAAGCTTACATAAGAAAAAGAAACCCTAATTTCTAGTTTTTAGGGTTAGTTGCATTACCTCTTATAGAACCTTGAAGATAGCTCCTCTTCCTCCTTTATTAGGGTTAGAGAACTCCTTCTTGTCCTTCTCTCTTATACACACGACTCTCTTTCTCAGAAAACTCTCTTCCTCTCTTAGGGTTTAGGTCTCTAGTGCATATGTAGTGCCCCTTAAGGTTGAACATGGCTAAGTATTTATAAGAATCAACTCCCTCAAATCAATAGTCAAGATTAAAACCCTAAATATTGATCCAAGGGTCATTAGAGACTCTTTTGGAGCTCAAGGCACTCAAATATACCATAAAATAAGATGGAAAGACTGTGGAAGTGGAAAAATACGTAAAATAAGGTAAGGAATAAAAAAACCCTAAAAATTGACAGAGCCCTAGGCGACCACCTAGGGATAGACGGCTAGCCATCCAGGCTTGGGTGGTCACCCAACGGTCTCGTCAGGTTTTGCCTTTTTTGCACCTTTTCGACTTCCAAAATTGTTTCAAGGGCAAATGAAGTTCAATTTTGACGAAACGAAAATCAAAACGACCGTGTTTTGAATAGGAACACATTTTAAGACATTTTAGGGCAAAAATCTTAAACTATGGGTGCATGGTTAAGTTTTACAAAGGCGGCTAACCGCTATGCACCACCATCGCAAAACTTAGGTATACACACAAGGTTGAACCAAATGCTTTCCAATTCAAAATTCAACATTTTAAGGCAACTTTAGGAATGAAATTAAGACTAATTAAAGTCTAATGAGGGAGAATTGAGTGCAAATCATGAGCTGATTTGAGTGAATCAAGAGAGGATCTTTTAGTCAACTTGAACCATTATGAGTTGGATTAATCATAAACCATCAATTCATTAAATTGAACCTATAAATACCTCCTATGTATCAATATGAACTCCAATTGACAACTTGGAGATCATTTCAAGGTCAAACAAAAAATATACGACTTAAATGACAATAATGCCCTTCAAGTCGCAAAATCTCTTATTATCCCTTAAGATCAACTCCAAATTGAACCAAAATTCATACACATCATCCTTAAGACCTTAAAAACTCAATGCAAAAGACTAAACTAAAAAATGAAACAAAAAACTATATGAAATGATAAACCCTAGCTAAGGTGACAAAAATGGGGTGTGACAAACATAAGCACTTGAAGTAACACAACCAAGTTTCTTACTTTCATTTCTATAATCTGTTCGGATACTAAAGCCCAATCTCATGCCATATTCATTATAATATTTATAGGCCATTAGTTCACTATCAAACTTCATACCCATCTTCGGCTTCCATTTTAATTGCTTAACACTGTCATCTATTACCAACTCTATTTCTTCATCCACAATATTAAAAATTAATACTCACAATAGAAACATGTTACCAAAAAAAAAAGAAAAAAAAAAAGAAAAGAAAATTGCAAATTTTATGCCCGCTTTGGACATCCCCTAACTCCTAAACCCCTAAACAACCCAACACTAGCGACCAAAAAAAAAAAAAAAAAAACATATTTTTGAAATTGAATTTTCTTTCTAATGTTATTAATTTGTTGGTTAGGGTTCAAGAAGAAAGCCAAAGAGAAGCAAAGATCCTCAAGGAATAGAAGATTCAACTCTCAAGAACCCCATGAAGCTATTAAAGACTTGGGTATTTTGGTGAGAGTAAGGATTTTATGTAAATGGTTTAATGATGAAAGCTCAATGCCTATAAGATCTATATACCATAGACCATGACCCTAAGAAGTCCTAAACTTTACTTGGAAAATCATTTATGGACTTAGATTTGGAAAATAGCTTATATCTTGCTGTTTAGATTTAAGATGCCTGAATAAGACGTCTAAAATGATTAAGATGCCTGAATAAGATGTCTGAAACAATTTAAGACGTTTGAATTTTAGTATTGTCTATAGACCTTTATACCAACTCTCTTGGAAATTTCAAACGCCTGATTAAGACGTCTGAAATAATTTAAGATGTCTAAAATGGATTTAAGACGTCTGAAATCCTCGATCTGGTAGAATAACGGCTAGTTTTCTAAGCCCCAAAAGTGCTTTAACGGCTTTATTTTTTAATGGGATCATTCCAAACGGTCATAAACCATCCAAGGCTATAGAAATGAGGTCTCAAACACTTTGGAGAAATGGATTAACAAAGGGAAAAAGATTATACTCTCTATATCCATTTTCAAGCCCTAGATCCATATACTTAAGCTTTTTTTGTTCAAATCATAGTGGATTGAGCTTAGTTTTTCATTTACCTTATTAAGAAGGATTTGTTATTGTGTCTCATTCACATCTATGTTTGAGAGAGATTGACGGTTGGGCATAACCCTTATTGAGTAAATGGAATTTGCTTGTATAAAGGTTTGATCTACACCCTTGAAGTAGATTGGTGAAAAGTTTGATCTCCACTCGTGAAGAAGATTGTGTAAAGGTTTGATCTATACCTATGAAGTAAATTGTGATAGTGGATTGAGGAATACTCAAGCGGAGTTCTTGAGGCAAGGACATAAACGGAAGAACTGAACCTCGTTATATCTTGTGTTTGATTTCTCTACCTCTCTCTCAATTATTTGCTTTCATTATTTGTGCTATTTGCATTATTGTTTGTATTTATAATATTTCCAAAAGATTTTAAAAGTTTCATATATTTTGCATCAACCCAATTCACCTTCCTCTAGGGTTAATTCTTAGGCCAGCACTAATGATTTGAAAGAATAAATCATGATGAACACTACAGTTTGAACAAAGAATAAATCCCCAAAAATAAAAGAATTAGACTAAAATGAAAACACATATCGATGATATGCGATCGATGTTGGGGAGCCTTCACAATATGCTAGCACAATACAACCCGAACATGAAAACTTTTCAAATTCAAACTCAAATAGGTGGCAAAATCGTTGGACGACATCACAAATATGGGAACCGTTATTGAGATCATTAATGAGGAAGGAAAATCTAGTATTGGTAAGAAGAATCCCTTTAATTGCTTACCATATTTGACAAGAAGGGCATAAACGGAATTTGTGGGAAGATGATTTCCAATTTCTATCCAGAACATGGTCGTTTTAGCGAGGATGTGGACTTGAATCATCAAAAGAAATATCTGTGGCCTCATGGCTGGATGTTTATGTTGAAAGTGTACTTTTGGCTAATTTCCTTAATAAACTAAGCACAAGGTGATCATGAAACAAACTAGAATAAAAATAGGGATGAAATAAAATGTGCATGACATGTCTATGCGTATGCATTACAAGATAATGTATATGCATTACAAAACAATGCATACACACGTGTACTACATGCATAATGCGTACATATACACACATAGTTGAGAACACAAATAGTACGGGTAGCAAATTTCATGCAAGCCTACATCATTATTATGCAATATCATGGAAGCCATGCAAATCATATGTATATGAGAGATAACTACATAAGAAAAAGAAAATTAAATCTACTAAGAAGGTAAGTTGTGTCCCTCATGTTTGTTGCAAAGATTTGTCGTCAATTTTCTTCTCAAAGATTAACAAGTACAGTGACTCTGAAGTTCTTTGTAATAAGCACAAGACAGTTATCTCAAGGATTTCTCTTATTAATCTCTCTAGCTTCTAGGGTTTAGAATAATCTTTCTGCTATTGAGGTTAGGTACTTATACAGGAAATTAGGTCAAAATCACATTAGAGGAGTTTTCACACCGATCTTCAATTTTCTATAGTTCAAAGATAAACAAGAAAGCTTAATTTTTGGATAATGAATGAAGTTGGAAAAATAGGAAACAATGTGAGTATGCATAACAAAAATATGAGTTCGCATATATATGTTATGAGTATGCATAAAAATTTGTAAGTACGCATGGTTAGGACATGAGTACTTGCCGCTTGAGAATTTTGGCTTTTGTGGTGGTTTTCACCTTTGAAATCCGTTGTGCTCATTTCTATTATCAAATATTGATTGACTAAAGCAATAAATTAACTTTAACCTTATCATAGAGACCTTTTGACTCAAGGTGATGATTGGTACAAGATGGGGTGTCTACAATATGTAGAAATGAAAGTGGCAATTTCGTAACATTTATAATGAATCATGTGCCCATTCTTTATCGAAAATAGGTAAGGCCACTACCTACTTTGCATATTAGTTAATGCCTAGAAAAATGCAACTAGTGGCATTCCCATGGTAGGATTGAGTTATGACATTCCACTTAGGGGATCGAGTCCAACTTATGTTTGGAATCAAATTATGTTGTATGTAGTAGTTGTTTATCTTGTTGATATAAGTTATATCAACATCATGCATTGGGGGTTGTATTCTATGCATCATCCTAATATACCCGATAACCCATCAATGCATGGGGTACAACCACCTAATGCAAGTGTTGATATAACTTATATCAGCACAAACTTACTTGCCGCCATCCTATATATATGAACAACTTACTTGCCGCCATCCTATCTATACACACACACACACACATACCATTTTTATGAATATAAACTCAAATCAACAATAATAATAAATTAATATGTGCATTTTGTGTGTGAGGTTTTATATACGAACTTGTAGGTGTCTGTAGACTAGGCAGTAAATCCTTGTTGACACAATAATAGAGGATTGAGTTCGAAATCTGTCATTATGGTAACCAATTAACATCTAACAACAGTTTACTAAAATATATATATATATGAATTCTCTTCATTCCAGTTCCTTTTATGCCAAATAGAACAAAAGGAAAGAAATTCCATTTCCATTCTTTTCCTTTTTATTGATTGAATTCCTTTATGTTCCTTTTTGGTTGCCAAACACAATTTTAGGTATTATTGTCCCAAGTAAATAACATTAGAGGGGGTGAATAGGGTTTTTGGCTAAATATGAAATTTAATACAATCTCAAAATATATATTGCAAGCAAATATAAATCTTAACACAAGTAATAAGATGTGCAATAAGGACATATAGAGAAAGAGACTGCAAACAATATTTTAACAAGATTTGACTTCTCTGCCTACTTCCTCACTTCGAGATCTCGCTTGAGGATTCCTCAATCCACTATACCAATCTCATTGCAGGACACCACAAGTATTCTTCATCAACACTTGCTCAAAGGCACACTACAAGTGCTACAATAGAGGTTCTCTCAACAATTGAATACAAGTTTGATTTGAGTTTGTTTTTGCGCTCAAGGAAGCTCTCTCAAAGAGTAAATACATAGCAATTGATCACTAAGATAATGATTGAATCTCAATGAATGCTCACAATAGAATTAGAGCTTGTAATGAATGATCTTGTTGTGTAATCAATGAATGATCATAAATGACTTTAAGTCATCATATATATAGCCCCCTTGGTCTCAATGACTGTTTGAGTTCAATAAATACCAGGTATCATAGTTTGATGGGCATTTAATGTTCAAAAGACCAATTTAAAAACTAGCTGTTATGAGTGAGGCTTTTAATCATTTAAAACTTCCATTTCAGCCGTCTGAAATAAAACTATTGAAATTTTCATAGGAGGTACAAGTGAGGTCTTTTGGTCAGCCTTTTAGCCGTCTCAAACATAAGTTTTAATCGTATTAAAGATACTTTCATCTAGCTCAAAAAAGCCGTCTGAAAATTCCTAGAAAAGTAATTTTTAGGTAAGGTGATTTTCAGTCTATTGAAACTTGTCAGCTTGTTGGAACATCATTTCAGTCATTGGAAAGATACTTTCAGCTGTCTAAAATGACAATTTCACATACTTCCAAGTTTAGGTAAATAAGCCTAAGTTCTTGGGATTAAAATCCCTATCTCATAGAGTCAATGTTGGTTCAATTTAGGACTTTTAAATGTGTTATTCATAAACTAAGCCCTAACCTTGATACGAATGTGAGTAAAGATTGAGACTTAATGTTACAAAGGTGGTCTTAACACTTTCTCAAATAAGCTTGATTCTTCGCTTGATCATTTCTTGAGCGTTGGATAGAACCATTTCATGTCTTTTGAAGGCTTTAAGCTTTTGGGAAAATCAATTTGATCTTTGATAGCATGTATAGCTTGAAAACCTATCTTAGATGAAAACTTTAAAGGTCATCAGCTTTAAACATCATCTTATGTATTGTTATAATAAAAATTATGGGATTTAAAACCATTTAGGCCAATAGGTATGAAAAAGTATCTTGATTTAATGGTACTTTTGTCATTTTACGTGATATCAAAAAAATGGGAGCGCTACAAGTTAAATCAGGAGTGTGAATAGAGGTTTCTTTAAATTTTTTATTAATCATGTTTTGGATAACTAATAAAATTCTCTTCATACATAAAGAAACATGATAATTGAAAATTGAAGGTTTTTTTCTTCTTTTTTTTTTTTGGTTGCCAAATGAGGGGTGTCCTAGGTCTTTGGGCCTAGACTAATCCCATGTGATGCATAAATAAATCGAAAGCTTGTATATTTGATCATGAGGAAGAGACACAGACTTCAGGTTCATGAGCTATTGTCCTTTGCTATATGCACTATCCTCTACACAGTTATTTAAATGTTCACTATTTACCTTTTTTTTCATTGGGGTGGGGATGTTTTAAGATTGGAAATATTATAGATTGACCCATTCAACTTTAACTATTTTCATTTTGCACCCGCTAGTTTTTTATTTTTTTTTTTCACACATTTTGATTCCCTATAGTTTGGGAAATTGTCTCTTTCTACCATTATGTTTGTTAGACATTATTATTTTAGATGAAAAATGTTAATACACGTGATCTACGCATAGTATTTTTATGACAAAAATACCTCTATTTGACGAAAATACCCTTTTTAGCTTTAAATCAAACATCAAATATGATTTTTTTTCCTCATGAATTATAGAGTAATACAAAGCTAAAGAGTATTTTCATCAAATAGGGTTTTTATTTATTATTATTTTTATTTTTTTTAATCATAAATATAATTTGATTTGGTCATGTCCAACGCACATGAACATTTTTACGTTACCGATAGAAGGGTGGAAAATGATGACTTTTTCAAACTATAGGAGATCAAAATGTTTAGAAAAAACTAAGAGAATAAGAAATGAAAACAAGTTAAAATTGAAGACATATATCTGTAATTTCTTTAAGATTTTTGGGGGAATTTTAAATTGATCGGCCTATGAGAAAATAATTACAGTTTAATGTAAATTGTTACTAACTTCTTAGTAAATAACTACTAACTAAACTAATAATGACTACTAATTATAATTATTTTCTTGTAGGCCGCCGACCAATCTAAAATTCCCCCGTTATCCCCATTTTAAGGTGTACATGTTGCAATGGTCCACCAAAAACACATGACCATATAAATGTACAAAAAGTCTAGCTAGCAGAGTAGCAGTGGTCCCAACTCTTATTAGGGCAGCGTGGTCCAACAAGCACATAAAGGGCGGTTTGTTTATCTCTTTGAAGCAGTGAAATAATACATCAGCATCCACGTAAGAATCCACGTAACAGGTAAAACGTGGACAAGCAGAGGACCAATAATTTGAGTTAGGTCCGTTGCCAATCTGCCCGGTTGTTACTTGATGCTGTCCCCACATCTTCCTAAATTAAGAAACAAGTATAAATTTTTGATGCCATGGATCATCCAGCATCATACAAAAGTTCAGTATTAAGTACTTAGGTAAACCATCTAGAGCATTTACCACTGGTCTCCTAACGTGGGTTGGAGTTCTGTTTATGTTATAAAAAAAAAGATCTATCTAGATCGAGCATTTCTCATAGGAAGAGATTATTGTTCGTGTAGCACATACATATAGTAGCATTTATCACTGGTCTTTGTGGCCTAACTTTGTAGGTTGGGTCTCCTATAATGTAAAAAAAAAAATATATATATATATATATATATCGGAATTGATTTTGAGGTAATTGCTTGGTGCATATGAGACTAGGGGTTTAATCATATGCGTAAGCATCTCAGAACCTCCAACTATAAATAAAAAAATTCAAAATTCAAAATTACAAGATATAATCTATACACAGTATTTTTATACAAAATTTAAAGCAACAAGATTCAATGATATTTAAAAACGGCATGCTACTGCCACCATAAAAATTCCTTAGCACCTTTATTAATTTTAAAATTTTAAGGTTTATAGAAATACAAAAGGTTTTCATGAAAATTGGTTGCACTGTACAGTAGAAAACATAATTTTGAACAATTTTGTAGTTGAAAGTTTTTTCAAAATCTGTTGTTTAGGTGGACTTTTTGACCATTTATAGTTTCTATTTCGTTTTTACAATTTTTTTTATTTATGAAAAATGGCAAAAAAATCCACTAAAACAACATATTTTGAAAAAAATTTTCTATAAAGTTGTTCAAAATGATATTTTCTAATAAATAGAGCGTCTAGTTTTCATGAAAACTTTTTATATTCTTTATAAAATCTTGAAAAATTTAAAATACATAGGGTGTTTAGGAATTTTTGGGGTGGCAATTAGGGTTGTGCGTGGGTCAGTTTGGAGCGGTTTAGGGGACAAACCTAGTAACCAACCCACCTATGGCGGGTTGTCAATTTTCCAATATACCACCAAATTGTAGATGTCAAAAACTAGTGGGTTGATTGATTTTTTTGGACGATTTATCATTAATGGTTTAGGCGGTTTTGACGGGTTCTATCTTTCCCTTTTCCAATTGGGGTCTTTCTAATATATTGGTCTTAATTGATAAATTGTAAATATAACCATTTAAGGTAGTTATGTAAAGCTTGATGTACACTTACATAGTATCTCAATACGAAAAATGTAAATTATGATTTTATAGGATTAAACACTTAATCAATATTGATCTAATTGAAATAGTTAATGTTAAATTAGCTTAGATTGTTGAGGGACCCAAAGCTCAGTAGTCTAGCAAAATAGCAATAAAAAAAGGGAGGTGTTATCGCCAGAGACAATAACACTGCTTCCACGGTTATTATTATGAATGGACAAAACTGTCCTTTTCTTTTCTTAAAAGATAAGAGTGAGGAGAGAGAAGGAAGAATGTAACCAATGGCTGACAAACCACCCGAACAGATCCATCTCTGCTACAACTCACTTGCCCTTTCCTAAGCAAAACGAAAATGGGAAATCAAAGGGAATACACATTAAGAAAGGACTATGGAAGAAAAACAGAGAAAGAGAAACAACAAAGAAGAGCATAGCAACAATAGAATAGGTGAAGAAAAGAATGAAAAATGAAGAGGAAAATTTGAGAAAAAACAGAGGAATAGCAAACATAAAAGTATAAAACTAAAGAGTTCATAAAAAAAACAAATTTTACAGTAGAAAGAAGAGATTGAGTAGGAGGAATGGGAAAACAGGGAATAGGGAGGAAAAAGTAGAAGAAAACCCACAAAAAAAAAAAAAAATAATTAAATTTAAAAAACTGAAGAAATATGGAGGAAAAAAGAGTGGAAAAGAAGGGAATACCAAGAAGTCACAATAGCAACGAGAGAAAAAGAACTAAAGAGAGAAAATGTCCTGAGAGGGGTTGCAATTCTATCACTGGCAACGAGCATCGCCGAAACAAATTTGTTTCTATGTAGATTAGGTTCTCTCTTCCCTCTTCCTTCCTCTTGTCTCTCCCCTTGTCTCTCCCCTTTCTTTTCGTTTTCTCTGGCGAGCTACCAACGGCTGTCATGGCCATAGTACCAACCCCCATTTCTTTTCTCCTCCATATTGCTGCCCCTTTTTGCAATGCTTTCTCTTTCCTCTCTTATCACTCTTTCAACAGAAAGGGTCAATTTTGTCCATTCTTAATAATAGCCATGGAAGCAATGTTATTGTCTTTGGCAATAATGCCTCCCTAAAAAAATATACTAATATGAAAATTGGGGATATTTGATTTTTAAATTATTAAAGATGGATTGATTTGATTTATTAGTAATTTGACAGATTTAAACCCACCAACAAAACTAAACCATCAATTTTATTATTTAATCAATCCAAATCATATATTTATGCTATCTAATCTTTCAAATCGCTTGAATCAATGAAAATAGAATGGATTGATTTAAGAAAGTAGACAATCTTTTAGACATTCCTCGTCGCGATAGCCGCCCCTATTTAAAATACTTACGCAGTCAAATTTCATTCACTGTACGACAGTCGACCACCCAGATTTGTTGTGTATATGACACAATGTATGATGATAAAAAACCCTGCATCGTATGACATCGTTGTCAAGGTTAGCTGAACGTTAATGCTCTTGGTAGAAGGGTAGATGATGTTTTACGCCACAAAGAGCCGTTAACAAAATTAAAAAAAAGCAGGGATTTTATCGTCCCCTGTTGGGGACTTTGCTCTCTGTCACTGTGGATTGTGATTGGCTCAACCTGGCGCAAACATAAATGTTCAATTTTTCCTTGGTCACTCTCTGATTTGAATACTAATTTTTAGTTTTTTTTTCTGAGCTCTTGTTTAATCAGTTGGTAAAGCAGCAATGTCATACACCGGGAAAACTTACCCTTTGTTGAGTACTTTCCAAACTAATACCATTTAAAATACTTTGACTGTAAACTTACTACAACTTGATTATCAATTTTCTAAACAATAACTGGTAAAGTTTCTTTTTGGCATAAATTTTAGAAATACCAACTGAAGTGTAATTTTCCCGTCATACATCCGTGACGCACTGACGCGGAATCATTTTTCCCAAAGTGAAAAGTAAGAGCAATCAGCAGCGGTGCACGTTAGTCATCAGACCGAACACGTGCGATGCAGTTTACGACTATATACAAGCGACTTAAAAATAAAGTTTCTGCATTAACCATTGTACTCTCATGACAAAATGACCCTTTCAATAGAGGTAAGAGGCTTAAAATGTCCAGCAGGTACAATCTTACAAAGCCGTAAGTCGGACGTACCCTGTTCTCCCTAAATGTAGCGGACAGCAACCCGCATAGGAAACCAAAGTGGTTATGAGTTATAACATGCGCACATGGGGAACTGGATAATCCGTTATTAGCATCACTGCTTCCGTACACTCTGGACTAGACTTGGGAAGTCACATGTACAAAAAGACTTCTCCTCTCACTCTATAAAAAAGTCTCCATTGGATTTACTTCTCTCAAAAATCTCTGTTTGGTCTCTCTGATTTAGGCATGGAAAACCAAGATCCGAGAAAGATCAATCCCCCGCCAGGTTTTTTTTTTTTGCTTTTTCAAATTTTCTCCGTGGGTTTTTTATTTTATATTTTTCTTTGCCCAATGTTGATTTGTTTTTGTTTTTTTTTTTTGTTTCCCTGGGGATTTACATTTTCTTGCCGATCTTGATTTGGGTTTCCTTAATTGTTGTTGGTATATATGTGTGTATACATTGATGTATGGAAATGCGGTTTTGGCTTTTGATGGGGTTTTCTTGAACTTTTGCAGGGCATGAGAACCATGGAGTTCACGTGTGTCACAAATGTGGATGGCCCTTTCCAAAACCACATCCCAGTGCCAAACACAGACGAGCACACAAGAGGATCTGTGGAACCGTTGAAGGGTATAAGCTTATTGACTCGGAGGAGAACCCCCATTTAACTCTTTCTGATGATGAGCACCTCTCTGATGAAGATCACAAAACCCCCAGTGAGAATTCTTGCCTACCCTCATCTTTCTTTATTCTGTGTGTGTGTTGATGTTGATGAAATTGGTTGTGTTAGGTCCAAAAATTGCAAAGAGTAGTAACATTGGGGGTGGTAAGGGTGGTGCTGGTGAAAGATCGTTAAGATCGGAAGATGATGTGTTCTCAGACGCTGCGGCAGAATTTTCAGATGCCGGGCTTAGTCCGGGAATCGAACAACATTTGGTGGATGCCCAAGAGTCCTTTTCTTATGTGGAGAAGATTGCCGAGAACGACTCAAGTACAATTACTGGTAAGTTAAGATCAGATAATTAATTGATATTAGCCATTCTTTCTTTATTTGAATATACAATTTATTGACTAGGACCTGATTATGTGAGCGATGTTTTAAATTTGTGTATTAATTTATCGGTGCATTCACTCTCTTGGGCAATTTTATCTAAGATAAGAAACAAATTTTAATAGAACCAATTGCGTATAGAAATTGGTTGTAAATTGCTAAACTCTACTGTGAAGGAACAATTATTTTTGGGGTTTTATGTATCTTTTGATAGTCTATCATTGTATGTGAATATCTCTGTTTTATTGCTACTGTAGGCCC
Source organism: Liquidambar formosana (assembly GCA_039720395.1). Lineage (NCBI taxonomy): Eukaryota > Viridiplantae > Streptophyta > Magnoliopsida > Saxifragales > Altingiaceae > Liquidambar > Liquidambar formosana. The sequence goes on from CM077822.1 coordinate 29,186,607, forward strand.
ATCACTGCTATCACTATTTTTTAATATGGAAGGTTTGCATTAAATTGATGGGTGAGAATATGGGATGGCCCTGTATGGATTTAAGAGCACACAAGCAATTTGTGGAGTGAGCCATTTAAATTGTAAAAGAAAGTGAACAACATTGGTTGGTAGGCATAAAATAAGAATCCAACTTAGAATTGGAGCTTCTGACACAGTTTTCTTAAAGAGAATGGTTTAACTATTAAGGACGGGCAAATGCAATGAATATGCTCAGGAGTTTTGGGTGCTTCCAATATAGCTTCAAATTGAGCTCATTGTCATTAGTGCATCTTTTTTTTCATTTGAGATCCTATGTAGTGAGGGACCATAGTGGCTTGAAATTTAGCTGGTGTGTTCTTGCATTATACTTTGCATCCATTTTCTGTCTCCATTTTGATTTTCTTATAATGGAATAATAGCTTACAACAATTGGAATTATATTTTTTTTCTTTTAATGAAAACTTCTATTTTTGTCTTGGGAATAAATATAACTGCTTCTCAACTATGCAATTAAACTATGTATGTTTAATTTTATGAGTTCAAAATTTATACAAGTATAATCATCACCTCCTCTACATATATATCTACGAATGATTGATTTTTCTGGTATTAATCTTCGTGCTATTCTAATTTACTTAAGTTCCGTTTACACCAATTCTATAAAATTTCTCTATTCATATCTCATTCTCAATTTGTATTGCATATTTCATAGACCCTTATATTGTGTTTTTCTCATATATGTATGTCAGAATATCCAATATGTGTGTGTGTGTGTGCGTGTGCGTGTGTGTGTATATATATGTGTATTATCTCTTTGATGATAGCTTTGTTGGCTCCTTTATTTTGGAGATGTAGTATATAGCTTCTTAGATGTTATTTACTTCATCCTCGTTCATATACACTTGGATGTCTCAACCACAACCGCGCATATGCATGTTCTTGCATGCATAAGTATAAATGAGCTATTAACGTCCCATGGTATGTACTATTGGTCCATGTGTGCAGATCTTGCTGCTATTGTACCAATAACTTAAGAGGGCTGCGCTTATACAAGGGTCTACACTCTGAACTAGCCTCATGTTAGTTCAGTATGCACCTTCACTTGGAAGGCAATGAAGAGTGTCATTTTAGAACAGGATGTTAACTTGATCGTAATTTTGAAAATTTTAAGGGCCTTAAACTTATAAAGGACTAAACCAAAAACCTAAATTGAAAGAATGAGATGAGAATATAAATGACTTATCTTCTTCTTCAGTAGTCGCATTTAATATTCACACATGCTTGGAAGAGTCATCTGTCTCAAATTTCTTCAAACATATATATGGAAGGGAAGCTTTAATTTGTGTCTATTATCATTGGAAATACTTTTGAAAGAAATCCAGGGACAAGTGCCTACTTTTTTATTTGATCCAGAGGAACAAGCATAAATGAAATTCAAGAAACTTGAAGACCAATGGAGTGCATGCATGAAGAAGAAAATCAAAGGCACTCAGGTAAAGACATTATAAAAGAAAGTCATTTATTTATACTCAAGACATCAGTGGAAATGGCAAGAAAAATTGTCACAACTGAAGGTGTTGAATTCAGTAAGACATGGTGCAGTTGAAACCAAAAATTCAAGATTTTCAAGATCGGGGGATTTTTGGAGATTAATAATGATTTTTGAAAATCTGGAATGAGGAGTTCTCTAGAAAATCTTGTATTTAATAAAAGTAAGAAAAATCTAGATATCCTATATCTAGAAAAAAGGGGCTGTGATCCTTTTTATAGGTATAACAGCCATAACGGTTGATACTGTGCTATAATGTCCTGTTATGGCACAGTATTGGCTGTCACGATGATGTATGCCTTTACATCTAACTGTAATGAGAGTCTCATATAACAACTGATTGAAAATCTGTGAAACTGTTACTTATTGGACAATATGCTATGTGTCAATATGCTTGTGTTTTCTAATAAATTGTAAAGGCGAGTGTGTCATATTTATAATAATACAAATTTTAAATGTGCCGTCCGAATGTGAGAAAGAGACTGACGAGTGTGGCCCTTTGGATATCGTAAAGGGAAAAGGAAATGACGAGCATGTCTCAATTACCCATTCCTAGGAATTGAATGCCCATCCCTGCCCTCTCATTCCTGCATACCAAACACACCCTACAGGTATTTGAAAATTTTAAAAAAAAATTTAGCATAGGAAATGTTTTATTTCATTAACACAAAAGGTAAAATGCATGATTGATAATAACATGGATTGAATCTTATCGGGTTTTATTAAATTTCAAGGCGAGGATTTTTCCTCATTTCTTGCAGCTTCATCAGGAGGCAAGCCTTGAGGTGTCATATACACATGCCTTTCAGACCACTAAAACTAAGGTTATTTGGGGTCTATTTTAATTTTAAGGAAAAATACCATTTCACCCCTTCAACTTTCACTCACAAACACTTTACACCCCTCTAGTTTTTTTCCAAACACTTTGACCTGCTCATGTTTGAAAAATGTATATAAGCCTTACAACATTGATGGAATCAGCGATTTTACACATGTATTTTTACTATATGTAGTTGAAATACCCCATTACTAGGGCATTTTCATCTTAAAAAATGTTATTAGTGGGTCATGTGCGATCATTTTTCATCAAAAAACAAACAAGCAGATAAGTGGCGGAATGGTGTTAGTTGTCATTTTTCAGAACATGAGGGTCAAAGTGTTTGAAAACAAACTAAATGGGTGCAAAGTGTTTGTGAGTGAAAGTTGAGGGGATGAAATTGTATTTTCCCCTTGATTTTATTATTATTATTATTTTTTTCCAACTTCAAAACCTTTGGCTCTTTGTCCCCAGTTACTGCTGCTGTTATATGATCAGTTTTCACTTTCACATTCTAGGGTTAATTACCTTTTTTGTGTAAGAATTAATTATGTTTTCTCTTCATAGCTTACATGCTTTTTACATGGAGGAACCCTGATAATTATTCTTACTCAATGCTAATATGGGTTTCTCATTCAGTTATTCTCTCCATCTTTCTCTGTCTCTCTCTCTTGTGTGTGTGGGTTTCTTGCAACATAATCTTTTCCGGCATTCTTGTTTGAGTTCTGTCTATGAGATGTGTGTTTGTGACGTATATCTTAAGACTTTTTGAGTCATTCATTTTAATATAATTTGTGTTTGAAATTATTGAAGTACCCATTCTTAGTGTACTAGAAAACTTGAGTCCAGAAGGTTGTGGGTGGCATTAGTCCTGTTGGTAGCGTTGTTATCAAAACCAGACCAGACAGGCCGGTTGGACCTGTAAACTGGTGACCTGGGCCTCAATCTTGTTCGGTTTTCTAATAGGATCGTTGTACACTGGAGCTGGATAAAACTGAACTGACCCTCTCAAACTGGATGAATTTTAAGGATTAAGCGGCAACAAGCTGGCGCACAGTTGGACTGGTCTTTTTATGTGCGTTGGTCTACGTATACAAAGGCATAGTGCATTTATTAAAGGAAAAGTAACTCACTAAGAGTCGAACCATGAGAGAGTTTTAAATTACACTCAACAACACACCACTCATCCTCTTTCCTATTTGTTATCTGACATGCTAACTATATTATTTATTAGTGTGAAATCCGCAAATCGCATTCTCAAATATAAATAAAATATGTTTAAAATTTAAATGATATATATAATAAACAATAAATAGTAAAAGATTCAAATATATTTAAAATAGTGTTACATAATAATTTTTATTCATATTTTTATTTTTCTCTTTTAAGTAAAATTTCATTATTTTTTTATATTTTTATAGTAACACTGATCCACTGGTAACCTGGCAGTTGCATCGGTGACCTGGTGACCCGGCCTCTTGATTGGGTTGGTGTCCGGTCCAGGTTTAATAACTATGGTTGGTAGTTGTGGTGTTGCTTTATCCACTTGATGTTGACTTATTTTTATACAAAATGCAATCCACTGAAAAGAATAAAAAAAGAAGAAAGATAATTCTCCCTCCTGTCTTTTCTCTTTCTTCTTGTGTGTGGGTGCAGGTGTGGGTGCATGCATGAGAGAGAGAGAGAGAGAGAGAGAGAGAGAGAGAGAGAGATGAGGACTTTTGTTTCTTTCCCCCCTTTTTTTGGGTCTTGTTTTGGGAAATGGCACAAGTCATGTGTGTTATGGTGCTTTCTCTTGTTGGCTATTCACTTTTTTAAAAATATACTTCGACCATGTTGCTGCATCACGTGTGTTGCAATGCTTTCTTTCGTTGGCCATTCATTTTTGTTAAAATCTTCATTGAATATGTTGCTGCTGAATTATGTGACTTAGTTTGATGGAGACTTTTCATTTGAGAATGCATGCTATTTTCTTGACAACTAATGACTGTGTTAAGAAAGAACTGGAACGACAAGGAAGGACAAGAATTGCTTCTTGAAAGAGACTAAAGCCTAAAGGAAGCAAAATAAAAAACATACAGAAAAAGGAAATAAATACATCCAGATGGCATGGTATTATGGGTAAAAGTCTTTGTAGTATAGGCTCCCCTCTTGGCCAAGTAGTTGGCTGCGCTAGCCGATCAGTGAACCCTAGATAAATAGGCCCGAATCTCGGCTGCGAAACCAATAACCTGGCTTAACTCTCATCCAATACCAATTAATCCAACTATCATGACCCTTTCCCTTAGCCCATGAGATGCTTGTAGAAGTCACCCTTCACAATAATATCATGGACATCATATTTCATGGTGTATCTAAGCCCTTCAAAAATGACCTTGGCCTTTGCCTTAATTACATGTAGAAGACGCCTCTCTCATGGTTTCGAAAAATGCATCCATGCTAAGAACCACCAAATTCCCTAAGAAACACTCAAAACGCCCATGATAGCTAAGCTTGACTCTACGGCTAGGATGCAGTGTTCGTTTTTTAAGTATAATTGGGGCTGCAATAGGGCTTGAAGAATGCATGGTCTTCCAATCCTTAGTAACTAGACGAAGGGGAACTCCTTTAAATGCTTTAGAAGTGAAAAACCATAAATATGGTGCTATTTGAACACTTTACTGATTTGAAGCTATATCATCTTTTTTATATTGTTTGTTAAAGTTTCCAACCTAAAAACCTAAGCCAGTAGGTGGGGGTCCAAACAAGTATATGAGCCTTATAAAATTTTATATTTAGATGATGTGGGATGTGGGACGTTGCAACACTCTGCCTCACGTGTAGGCCTTACAAGATAAGAACAAGCCTATCATGTTGACAACAAAAAGATGGGCTCATGAACAAAACATGCGCAGGAACGCAAGCTCTGATTCCATGTTAAGTTTCAAACTTAAAAGCCCTAAGCTTAATGGTGGAGGGCCCAAACAGGTCAAATTTTATATTTAGACAATGTGGGATGTGGGACTTTCCAACATTATCCATAATTCTTTCAAAAATATTTTAAGTTCTTTAGAAGTGAAAACCCATAAAGAAGGTGCTACTTGGAAACTTTCCTGATTTGACGCTATATCATGCTTCTTACTGTCCAAAATTATTTCATTGGTAGATTTCCAAATGAACCATTCAACGAATATCATGAAACATTTCCCCACTGAGCTTCACCTCCCTTCACAACCTGGCAAAGTGCCCACAAAGAAAATATATTGTGAGTAGCACACCAAATATCCTCGAAAGCAGACAAGTTTTTCGAAATTGAATTGGAATCGACAATGCATCAAGAGGTGCTCAAAAGTTTTACTACTTTAACATAGCACACAAATTGGTGATGAAATTGCTTTATAAGTCTCTCTTTTAGCATGTTAGAGGTGTTAACTTCACCATGGGAAACCATTCAAGCCAACACCTTTGCTTTAAGAGTCACAAAAATGTCTAGTAGAGATGATAGCATTGTAGAAGGACTTGCAAGAAAAACTGCCTTTAGATTCGAGGTTCCAGAATTCAGCATTTAGTGTTTGGGACATCAAAAGAGGGGTAGGGATCTTCGAGAAGGAAAAAAAGTGGTGAAATTTCCTTGAACTCATGTTAAGGTAATGCCGGAGATTTATTATTAGGAAAGAAAAAGGTTATGCTGGAGATTAAAGTTCTAAGACTATTTGATGTGACTGCGACCAAACATTAGCAATTGTGCATCTAGGACTCCTTGATATTCAGGATTATAATATGATCTACTTATCTTGATGAACTCTACAAAACCTTCTCAAGAATTAAAAAAAAAGCTGATAAATCAAGGAAAAAAACTACCTCTGCAATCCATGCTACTCCCTCCGTATCATATTTATTGTCTTCCTTTCCATTTTGGGTTGTTTCAAAATTATTGTCCTAGTCAACAAGTCAATGATTTCATCTTAATCAATTTCCCAAAAAACCCATATCCATGGTACTAATTACATGATATGGACAAAAACTCAATTAATGATTGTACTACACTTGAGGGCTAATTTGGAATTTTAAAGTTTGAATATGGGTGAGAAAGAATTTAATAAGGATTCCTAAAAAAATGTATTTTTTTCAAACATGACAGTTAATATGAAATGAATGTATTATATTTTATTGTTCTTCATCATTTTAATTTGTTTCAAGAATCTTTGTTAAATGATTTCAACTTAGTGGAGTTATTTATTTAACATTTAAGTGCATTGAAGACCAATTGAAATTGGTAGAAAGGAAAAATTATGTGCTATATATTACAAGAACCTAGGAAGCATTGACACTATGGGGTATGAAAGGGCTGGTTACACTAGAAGAGTTGCAAATCATGGTTCAAAATCTCGGTCTCGGTCCCCTGTCTCGTTTCGGTCTCGTTCATCTCGATCTCACCCAAACCGTTGCGTCTCGAGCAAGATGCAACTTTACGCATGAAAAAATGTTTGAAAAAATTCAAAAAAATCATATAAAATTAGTAAAAAATATGATAATTACATTGGAACCATCAAATAAGCAAAATAATGAACTCAATACACATAATATGGTAAAAAAAACATAAAAATAGGCGCTAGTGCACTAATATATCATGAAATAACATTATCTTTATGTTTTATATTATAATATACGCCCTAAAGAACATAAATAAATATCATATATCAATGATGGGTAAATAACATTACATATCATAAAGAAATTGACAAATGATTTAGTAAGTAACATACTGATATAAAAGTTACTCCCATGTAAAGTGGTGATTGAGGCTGAAAATGTTGATCACCTTCTTATGGGTAATATGAAGGGGGGGTGTAAAATATATTGAAAGTCAGTGCAGCAATTAGATCATGAGAAGCATCCCCACTCGAACCTTGCCCATGATTTTGATAATACAATTGGGGTGGGGGATAGGGGATCTGTGTCCCACTACTGTTACTTGATGCATCATTGAAATAACCAATACGACCATTAGAATTGTTGGATTCCCGATTGAGATGTCCATAGCCACCACCAGTGCTAGTACTCGCAAATGTTCCATACCGATGCCCTTGTCCATGATCACCCTGATCATAGTAGCTACCAGTACTAGTGCTTATAGATTTATCAAAGACTAGTGGACTGCGTGGTGGTAGTGCATAACTATCAGCCAGGCATAGTAGGCACTCGACAGTAGGCACTCGATGGCCTTTACGACCACGAATACGACCACTAGTGCTAACAGATCTCTGGAGTGGGTGTGATGGTGGTGGACTGTATGCATCACCCACTAATTGCATGCCATGCATATGAATATTGAGCATTGTTGCAGGGTCATTACATGAACGCCATAATAATCTTATTGACTCGAAAACTCACCATACCATCTCGAGTGTTTCCTCTGTTCATTGCTTTTGTCCTGTCAAGACCAAGGTTCAAAGTCTCAGCAATCTCGGAAGAGATCTCGCCGAAACAACACGGTCTCGCCCTCAATCGATCCGAGATTTCCCTCCGGTACAAGAATATAAGGGGGATTACCATTCTCGGTTGAGAATGCTGTGATCTCGTACGAGATGAGACGATATCGACGAGAAATTGACATCTCAGTGCGAATCGAACGAGATATCGTTTGGAACGATCGAGACATGCGTGGTTCTCCATTCTTAGTTAAGTGTCGTCGTCTTTGTTGGAGGAATCCAGATCTGGTGGTGTTGCCGGAATCATCTTCTCTGTCGTCTCAAGTGGGCTGTAGCAGCAGTTGCGATGGTGACGGCGGCGGCGGAGGCAGCAGCAGCTCACGTCGATGTTTCCGACAACGGCGACTAAGGTCGGCAGCGGGAGTTGAGGTTGACTGTGCCAGGCAGTCAAGGCTCTCGAACATGGAACCTCCCTCCCTCGATCGCATTCTCCCTCTCTGCCTCTATGTGGTGCGGACACCAGACCTCGACCACAGATCACACAGGTGTACGAGCGCCGCCGACGCCGCCGGACAGCACACCCAGTGACCTTATGGCTGGATATGATGGATTATTAGAGAGCTAGAAGATTTTATTACCTTTTTTTAAGACTATTTTAATTTTATTTGGTTTATTTAGATTTCCTTTTTGATTATTATGTCTTATTTCCTTAATTAGATGTAATGGGCCTATTTAAGGTTCCGAATATTAGGGTTTGAGACTTACTTGATTATTATTAAAAATTTGGGACTTACGTTTGGGCTGGTTCTCCAGACAAACCCTAGCTTCTTTGCTTCTTGCTTCTTTTGTTTCTCTTGCTTCTGTTCTTTGTTGCTGGTTGAATCGTGCTTAGTGATATTGTGACCTGAACCTTTGGTGTGGATGTCCTACATCAACTTTGGTATCAGAGCAAACTCAATCCATGGAGCCGAAACCTTCCGCTAATCGTCGTTTTAAGATGCCCCAGGAGTTCTTCCCTAAAAGGAAAATTGTCCCTCACCCTTTCGTCCTCCCTCACAAGATTTTTGAAGCCACCCGCAAAGCCCTTGTAGAAGAACAAGCTCAGAAATCCAAAACCCCCGTTGAACAACCCAAGAAACCCGAGTTTCCCCTTCGTTCTCGCCTCTGAACCATAGCTATACCCACAACCAAACCCTACCTTCACAAACCCCAAACCATCGACCACGGTTCTACTGCCAGACTCAAATCCCTTGAACCCTATACCCCAACGAGTCAACACCCACAGTGAATCCAAACCCTTAATCGGCAACCTAACCCCATACCCATCGAAACCAAACCCAAAAACCCAGAGGACAAAACCCTCCATCGAGCAGCCAAAAAAAAAAAAAAAAAAAAAGATTTTCCCTCTAATCACCCCTACCGGCAACCCCGACACCATTGATTCCCTTCACTACCAACCACCATTAACCCGCCACTAGCAACAACACAACCAACTGGCCTTACCAGCACATTCGAGCCCCAGCCGCCAAACTCGACACCACCGCGAGCTTGAATCGCAGCCTTTGGAATCGCAGCACCGCCGTCAGAGTCCCAGCATCGCCGTCGACATCTCGCCGTTAAACTGCCGTCGCCCTGTCGCCGTCAAGCCCCTGCCGTCAGACCGCCGGTGGTTTTCCCCGTCGAGCCTCGCCGTCGAGCCTCAAGCTCTCCCTCCCCCATTGTATCGTGTTTGGGAAGCTTCCAGGAGGCTTGGGTTTAAAACCAAAAGGTAATAAGGGCCTTTGGTTGCAAACAAAGCCTATTCTAATCGTGGATAAGGAGCTGTAACCTTGGATAAGGTTATCCCCATTTCAATTTCAGATCATCTAATCCAAAAAGGAAGTTTAATCAATTAGAACCAGAATTTGGACAAGGTTATCATCTGTTTGGACAGGAGCATTCTGATTGCGTTTGGCTTAGTACTGTCCCCACTTTAGTTGATTTAATTTGTTTATTTTAAACTGTATCAATAATTTTGCTTTGTGCTTGGTTGGAATTCACTGCCATTTAAAAAAAATAAAAAAAAAAATAAAAACCCAAACCTTTGTTTATTTATTTATTTATTTTTATCCACTTTGCAATTCCATCCCACTTGACCTACCAATTTTATCCTAATTCCCCTTGAATTGAGCCGAATCATTCTCACATTCTTTAAGACACTCGGTTTGATTTATTAATTGTAGAGCATTGTCAAGTTTGTGGTAGTATTTAACTTATTTGGTTAATTAACACTTTGAATACTAGCACTACATGCTTGCAACTGTCTATTGAATTAGGACTTAGTCTCTGTTATTAAAAGCTTATTGGACCAAAGTGAGTTGAAAAAAAAAAAAAAAAAAGTCAAATTGCTTGCTGAAATTGCTTGCCCAAATCTCAATGCACTTAGCTACCTCGTAGGATCCTTGTTTCATTGTAGCACCCCATACCTAGTACATCTTCGCATGCACTTACGTAGTGGTCGTGTTATATCAAGTCCTGAGTGTTAGTTAACCATGGGATCGAGTCAAGAGGACTCCCTAGGGAGACTTCTCCAAGATTTGTACACCAAGTTTGATTCTCAGCTTGCTGAGGAGCGTGCTAGAAATGACGCTCGATTTGAGTCGTTAGAAGTTTCTGTGACAAAAATTGTCGCTTCCCTAGAAGGCGATCAACGCCAGTCAGGAATCGTGATTGACAATACAGATAGAGCACACCCTAGGCCACCTCCTAGAGGTCATGAGCAAAATCCTAATCGGCATCATGCTGATTATAGGGACTTTAGGGATCCTGATGATAGAGTTAGGGGAACAATCAAAATTGAAGCGCCTACTTTTGATGGTCGACTCGACCCAAAGGCCTTCACTGATTGGATCCGAGAGATGGACCACTTCTTTGAGTGGTACGAGTTGTCAGCTGATCGGAGAGTGAGGTTTGCCAAAATGAAGCTTATTGGTAAGGTTAAACTTTTCTGGGAAAGTACTGAACTCCTTCTCGCTCGAAAACACCAGCCTCCTATTAATGATTGGGTGGAAATGAAAGAGAAGCTTAGAGACAAATATTTGCCCCAGTCGTATCAAGGCAACCTACTCGACCAATGGAATAACATAAGGCAAGGGAACCGACCTGCCACTGAGTACATCGCCCAGTTTGATGAGTATATGATGCGATGTGACGTGGTTGAGGATGAGCGTATGATTTTGAGTAGGTTTAGGAATGGTCTTAATGATGACGTCCGAAAGGAACTTGTCTTATGTGAGGTCTCAAATTTAAGCGACGCCTACACCTTCGTACAAAATCATGAGCTAGTTGCTAGGCCCCCATTCTCAAGGCGCACTGAAACTAGGAGCCCATTTCGTTATCCTTCAACTTCAGTGCCTAGAACAACAGCCGGTCCGCCTCAGGTTAGACCCAACCCTACTCCTGCCCCAGTTGCGAAAGAGGTATCAAACCCTGTCGTACCAAATAAGGGTAAAGAAGTGATTGGTGCCCTCCCAGACCAAATTCTCGCATCCAATGCTTCAAGTGCCATGGTTTCGGGCATGTATCCTTTAGTTGCCCCACTAAAGAGACCTTATATATAGAAGGTCCGAATCATGAGGGAACTGAAGAAGAGTTGGACGAGCAGATATATGAACCTGACATAAACCATATTGATGATCTCGATGATGAGTTTACTGACTCTAGTCATCAACTCACAATGGGTGTCGTCAGGTGTGCCTTAGCGCAGTCTAGGGAGAATGATGATTGGAGACGGACTGCAATTTTCCACACCTACATCAAGTGCGGAGAAAAGGATTGCAAGGTGATCATAGATAGCGGGAGTTGTATCAACGCTGTTTCATCTAGCCTTGTCTCTCGTCTACGTTTAAAATCCATGCCCCACCCTAGTCCCTACAATGTCTCCTGGGTTGACACCTCATCCATAGCTATTAAAGAGAGATGCCTTATTCCTATTCAGTTCCTTTCCTATAAGGACCAAATATGGTGTGATGTTGTCCCCATGGATGTGGGCCATATCATCTTAGGGCGCCCATGGCTTTTCGATTTAGATGTTACCATTTATGGTCGCTCTAATTCGTGCTCGTTTGTCTTCAATGGCCAGAAAATCAAGCTTAACCCTTTACAGCCCAAACCTACCAACAAAGGTCACAAAGGTTAAAAGAAAGAAATGGGTAGAGAAAAGGGTTTACACATCATTAGCCCCAAAGAGATCGAGAAAGAAGCAAATCTAGGATCTCTTGTGTTTGCCCTAGTCGCCAAGGAAGTCCCATCTATTACTCATGAAGAACCACCTGAAGATGTTATCCCTGTTCTTCATCAGTTTCAAAACCTTTTCCCTGAGGACCTCCCAGATCAACTACCACCAATGCGTGACATTCAACTCGCAATTGATTTTGTTCCAGGAGCGACACTCCGAAACTTGCCCCACTATAGGATGAATCCTACAGAGCATGCTGAGTTGAAGAGGCAAGTAGATGAACTCTTGAGAAAGGGATTTATTCAGGAAAGTTTAAGTCCATGTGCTGTACCCGCACTACTAACCCCCAAGAAAGATGGATCATGGAGAATGTGTGTAGGATAGCCGTGCAATCAACAAGATTACGGTGAAATACCGTTTTCCAATCCCTAGGCTTGACGATATGTTAGATATGATGGCCGGAGCTAAGATCTTCTCAAAGATAGATCTGAAAAGTGGCTACCACCAAATTCGAATTCGTCCAGGAGACGAATGGAAAACGGCCTTCAAAACCAAGGATGGTCTTTATGAATGGTTGGTCATGCCTTTTGGGTTATCCAATGCTCCTAGTACTTTTATGAGAGTGATGACACAAGTACTTCGACCTTTTATGGGTAAATTTCTAGTTGTATACTTCGATGACATCCTCATCTATAGCAATACCAAGGAGCAACACTTAGACCACCTCACACAAGTTTGTCAAGCCCTACAAGAGGCCAACTTATATGCCAATCTTAAGAAGTGTTCATTTTTCACTACTAGTGTTATCTTCTTAGGGTTTGTAGTATCCTCTGAAGGAGTCTCGGCTGACCCACAAAAGGTACAGGCGATAGTAGAATGGTCTGAGCCCAAGAATATCCATGAGATTCGAAGCTTCCATGGGCTCGCTACTTTCTACCGTCGATTTATCAAAGGGTTCAGTGCTATAATGGCCCCCATTACTGATTGTCTCAAGAAAGGGGAATTCCAATGGATCACAGTAGCCGCTAAGGCCTTTGTGGAGATTAAGAAGAGAATGACTGAAGCGCCAGTTATGCAGCCTCCCAGACTTCTCAAAGGTGTTTGAAGTAGAGTGTGATGTGTCTGGGTTAGGTATAGGAGGAGTGCTTAGTCAAGAACAACATCCAATTGCCTATTTTAGTGAAAAACTAAATGAGGCAAAGCAAAAGTACTCCACCTATGATAGGGAATTCTATGCTGTAGTGCAGTCCTTAAAACACTGGCGCCATTACCCTAAAGAATTCATTCTTCACTCTGATCATGAAGCTTTAAGGTATATCAACTCCTAGAAAAAGTTAAACTTTAGGACATGGTCGCTGGGTTGAGTTTTTACAAGCTTATACCTTTGTACTCAAGCATCGATCCGGAGTTGAAAATAAGGCAGCCTGATGCCCTGAGTCGTCGTGTTTTGTTACTTTCCATGATGAAAGTACGAATCACTGGGTTTGAACGCCTCAAAGAAGAATATGAGTCATGCCCAGACTTTGGCGATGTTTACCAAATCCTGCAAAATGAACAGACCCTTGAAGTTGATGGGTTTATTCTTTAGAACGGGTATCTGTTCAATGGTAACAAATTGTGTATCCCACGTTCATTAGTGAGAGACTTTATAGTGTGGGAATTACATGCAGGTGGTCTGTCAGGTCATTTTGGGCGAGACAAAACTATTGAAGAAGTAGAGCGCACCTTCTATTGGCCTAGTTTGAAGAGGGATGTTGCCAAAATTGTGAGTCAGTGCCGTACATGTCAATTGGCAAAACATAAGAAACAGAATACCGGCCTCTACACTCCACTACCCGTGCCCGATTGTCCATGGCAAGATGTGAGCATAGATTTTGTTCTAGGTCTTCCACGTACCTTTAGGAAACATGATTCTATTCTTGTGGTCGTGGATCGTTTTTCTAAAATGGCTCATTTCATCCCTTGCTCTAAGACAGGGATGCTTCCTATGTTGCCAAATTGTTCTTCAATGAAATTGTCAAGCTGTATGGCCTTCCCAAAACCATAGTGTTTGATAGGGATGTCAAATTCATGAGTTACTTTTGGAAAACACTTTGGCATTTGTTAGGCACAAAGCTGAAATTCTCTACCGCCTATCATCCTCAAACTGATGGTCAAACTGAAGTTGTTAATAGAAGTTTAGGCAACCTCTTGAGGAGTTTGGTAGGTGACAATAATCGGAATTGGGATTCCATCTTACCCCCAGCTCAGTTTGCATACAATAGCTCTGTCAATAGGTCAATAGGCATGAGTCCGTTTGAGGTCATGCATGGTTACAAGCCTAGGAAACCTTTAGACCTCCTCCCTATGTCTCCTCATGTTAGGACATCTGAGTCGGTTGAGGCATTTGCCCGTCATGTCCATGATTTGCACCATGAGATTAGCAAGCGCATTCATGCAAGCAATGAAAAATATAAAACACAAGCTAACTCACGTAGGCGCTATGTAGAATTTAATACTGGAGACTATGTTATGATTCGAGTTAGGCCTGAGCGGTTGTCTTCTGGCACTGCTCGGAAATTGCAAGCTCGTAGTGCTGGGCCATTTAAAGTGTTATCACGGGTTGGGCCGAATGCTTATGTTATAGACCTACCATCTGACTATGGGATTAGCTCTACTTTTAATGTTGAAGACCTTGTTGCTTATAAAGATCCCATCACTATACCTGATGAACCTTTTATTGACCCTCCCCAATTCCCATCTACTCATATTGTTCCTGTTTCCCACCCTTCACTTTTCCACAAGCACAACAAGATTTTATTGATGCTATTTTGGATAAGCAAATTGTTTCTACTAGGGATGGTGGATTTCAGCGCTTCTTGGTTCATTGGCGAGGCCGTCCTGAGTCAGATTGCACATGGATCACCCGTGATGATCTCCAGCGGCTCGATCCAGATTTATGGGAGTACTATCAGAGTCGACAGGAGCCACACGCGACGGAGTCGCGTTTTCCTCACCCCGCGGGAGCTGGTGCGGACACCAGACCTCGACCACAGATCACACAGGTGTATGAGCGCCGCCGACGCCGCCGGACAGCACACCCAGTGACCTTATGGCTGGATACGATGGATTATTAGAGAGCTAGAAGATTTTATTACCTTTTTTAAGACTATTTTAATTTTATTTGGTTTATTTAGATTTCTTTTTTGATTATTATGTCTTATTTCCTTAATTAGATGTAATGGGCCTATTTAAGGTTCCGAATATTAGGGTTTGAGACTTACTTGATTATTATTAAAAATTTGGGACTTACGTTTGGGTTGGTTCTC
Source organism: Liquidambar formosana (assembly GCA_039720395.1). NCBI lineage: Eukaryota > Viridiplantae > Streptophyta > Magnoliopsida > Saxifragales > Altingiaceae > Liquidambar > Liquidambar formosana. The sequence goes on from CM077822.1 coordinate 29,201,929, forward strand.
CAGACAAACCCTAGCTTCTTTGCTTCTTTGCTTCTTGCTTCTTTTGTTTCTCTTGCTTCTGTTCTTTGTTGCTGGTTGAATCGTGCTTAGTGATATTGTGACCTGAACCTTTGGTGTGGATGTCCTACATCACTCTGCCTCGCGGTCTCCCTCTCTTCTCTTTTCTCTCGCAGGTGGGTTGAGGATAAGTCGGTCAAGATGCACTGACTTTTAAAAGGTAAGAAATATATAATTTTTTTTATTATTTTGGTTTTATGCTTTTTTTATTTCTTTTTGTTTTCTTTTTTGAATTGATCTTTCTTTCTTTTTTTTATTTTTATTTTTTATATATTTAAATTTATAAAATTGTTACACATTTTTTTTACTCATAATCAACTTATAAATATGCTTAAATAATTTGGAACTTATAGATTTGAATTTTTTTATTTTTTTTATTTTTAATAAATGTTAAATCTTTTTGATAAAATACTGATTTTTTTTTATAAAAAAACCTACGAAAATACATATTTTTAAATTTGAAAAATTGTTACACACTTTTTTAATTATCATGAACTTATAAATATAGTGTTCTTTCATGATATATGATATTTATTCTACTTCTTTGGGTGTATATTAGATATCTACAACATAAATATAGTGTTCTTTCATGATATATTAGTGCGCTATCGCCTATTTTTATGTTTTTCACCATATTATGTGCATTAAGTTCATTATTTTGCTTATTTGATGGTTCCAATGTAATCATTATATTTTTTACAAATTTTCTATAATTTTTTTGAATTTTTTTTCATTTGTAAATTTGCATGTCGCCCGAAATGTGACGGGTTGGGCGAGATCAAGATGAACGAGACGGGGACCGAGACCGAGACTTTAAACCATGGTCAAGACCTATCATAATCACCTTGTGTACCATAATGTCTTTCAGTGCCCCTCAGCCCATTGTTGTTCTTGGCTTAGTGGTGGGTCACTATAATTGTAACCACCACTACCACTACCACCACCACCACCACCACCACTAGTACCCTTACCAAAAAAACTGTCACCACCATCAGATGTCTTTGTGTCTGTGACATCGTGTACCACATTTTTTTCATTGCGACGGCTTCTTCTCTCACCCCGTGAACAACTACTACTGCCATAGGAGGGCACAGCTGTTTGATTTTCCTCGTTGGTCAATGCATTAACACCTTACTCTAGTGCATTCTCATCCATTGTAGGTTGCTCAGTTTCTCGAATCCAATCATCTAAGATGTCCTCATCATCAAAGATATGATTCAAGTCAATGGGATTGTAGTATTTATCATTATGAGATCTATTAGTTAAATTACGAGTTCGTAGCCTTACATTATAATGCACATAGACAAATTCCTCCAACTTTGACATAGTAAGATGATTGCGAAGTTTTGTATGAATCAATGCAAACGTGCTCCAATTTCTCTCACATCCTGAGGAAGAACATGTCTGGGTGAGAACCTTTATAGCAATCCCCTGGAGGTGTGGAGCAGATTCTCCATAATTATACCACTATTGAGCTACAAAAAGAAAGTTTAAAACATTTTAATGATTATATATTTCTTTTACGTATATAAATTTGAACACATAATAATACACATCTAACATTGCATTCTTTCTAACTTAACTTGGCCGAGTAGTTTTGATTGATATAAGTGTGAGTCGTACTCCAAAAACTCCTTTCTTTTCTTTGAATATCTTTATCTACAATTGCATAAAAAATTGATTTAATTCAAATATTATTATCATTAATAAAATCTACTTGGTATAGTTGTTTTTAATAATTAGTCATAGAATTATTAATATACTTCATCAATTGCCCTTGCTTGTCTCTCCACTTTTGGCTCAGGGCGTTTAATTACTTCTTTCAAACCTACCCACACCTCCTCGACATCACTGAACTCTCGGCTATATTGGCATGCCGAGTTTAGAAAGTAAGCTGTTATGTAATACATGTAAAAGGTTTAGAAGAAAATAAGTACAAAATTGTTCATATAATAAAAATTGAAATTTAATTATGCCTACCTACCGCATGCAAGTGGCTATGGAGTTGATTATCCCATTTTTCATCGATAATTTTTCAAATCCTCTTCCATGACTTGTAGGATGATTTGATTTTAAATTTGGCTCTATCCATGCAGTCGTATATTACAGCCAAAGTTGGTTTTTAGTCCTTGTCCACAATCTTCAACACTTGCACCAGTGGCTCCATCAAAGAGTGGACCTCCTCTGCTCTATGCCAAAATTGATCCATAAGAATAAGATTGGATACTTCCCTAGCCAACCCTTTTCTTGATTGAGAACCTTGCCGGTGTATGAAAGCTGTTGTCAATTCTCAGTTGTCAATTCTCAGATGAAAACATTTTCTTTAGATTTGCTTGATATTTTAATAGGTTCTCAATGGAAATGAATTCTATGGCAAAACGAGTGATACTTGGCTAGAGAGATCTCTCATTTATGTAAGTCCTCATTAGATTCACAAGTTGGTTACTATTGTAAATAAAGCTTGTGATCTTACGAGTATCGTCAATCACAGATTTGACACTTGGCAACTTACTAATGTCTTCAAGAATCAAATCAATACAGTGGACGGCACAAGGAGACCAAAACAATCCTTTTCTTTTATTCATAAGAAGTCTCCTTATAGGAAGTCTCATTATCTATAACAATCTGGACCACATTTTCCTTCCTTACCTCATCTACAACCTTGTCCATCAGCGTAAACATGTACTCAGCCATTCTAGACCTAACACAGTTGCTATCCACTGACTTGTGGAATGTTATTTCCCTATCACAATACACTATGAAGTTGGTGATGAGGTGTTTGTTATGTGATGACCACCCATCATACATGATTGTGCAACTATATTCTGGCAATTTTTTCATTAGCATGTTAAGGTAATTATCCAGTTCCGTCCTCTCTTCTTTTAAGTATGTTCCTTTTATCTGATAACTAGAAGGACCTTTCACACCTGGTCCACATGTTGCAATTGTATCAATCATCGTTTGGTAGTATGGGCTACTATTTGCTGCATTAAATAGAAAAAATTTTGAAATCGCCTTTCCCATCTTCTTCACATTTTCTTTTCCAAAAAAATCCTTTAATCATTTTTGTTTAGCTGGTTCAGGCTGGTACATGTAGGGATCAATCCCCCTCAATTGATCAATAGCAAACCTATGAGGATCACGCACTGTAGACAAGTTTCCTGGGAGGCTCACTAGCAGTAGAGGACTAGCACCATCTTGGGAAGGTCTATATGGACGACCTCCCACTCCTTATGTGGAAAACTTGCGATTATTTGCCTCTATTTGGACAGTCCTACGACTCTCCTTCATAGCATTCTCATTTGTTGCATCTCCTCCTGCCTTGAAATGTCCGTGTGAGGATAAGCCTCATTATCATCTTCATCATTATCAGAAAGACCATGCATATGAATACACCCATATTTTGCATCTTCTTGTAGGGATGTAAGTAGTTGTTCTTTTTTCCTTTTCATATCTGCCCTTTCTTTTACACATTCAGCAAGATGACTCATCATCATTTGAACAATATTTCCCTTGGGCATTTAGTGCACATGGCAACCTCCCTGAAACCTTTCAATTTGTTGTTTTAATCGTGTGATCCTAGAACTAACAACTTTACCACAATATTTACATTGGACTTTCCTTCTATTTGCATTGATGGCTTGATCGTATTCCCAACCAATATCCATTGGCTTGTTTGACATCTTTTAAAAAATTAAATAAATAAATAATAATCAAACAAATGTGTAGGAAAAAAACAATTATCCGTATAGACCATACATTCATCAACAACTCACGCACTAGTGCATCCCATGTATTAGATTCATGTGCATTCAAAAAATCATGTTAATCTTTTTATTAAAGAAAAAAATAAACAGAAATATTGAAATTTATATATAAAAAATTCAAACGAAAATTTGATAATAAAAACACATATCAAATAAAAATAATCACTATAATTATTTATGCATATTTATAAGTTCATTATGATTAAAAAAATGTGTAACAATTTTCTAAACTTAAAAATACGGATTTTCGTAATTTTTTTTTTATTATTTTAAAATCTGTATTTTATCAAAAAGATTTAGCATTTATAAAAAAAAAAAATTAAATTTATAAGTTCCAAATTATTTAAGCATATTTATAAGTTCATGGTGATTAAAAAGATGTGTAACAATTTTCTCAATTTAAAAATACGGATTTTCGTAATTTTTTTAAAAAAATTTTAAAATCTGTATTTTATCAAAAAGATTTAGCATTTATAAAAAAATTTCAAATTTATAAGTAAGTTGATTATTTATGCTTAATTATAAGTTCATGATGATTAAAAAAATATGTAACAATTTTCTAAATTCAAACATACGGATTTTTGTAATTATTTTTTAAAAATCTGTATTTTATAAAAAAAGATTTAGCATTTATAAAAAAAATTCAAATTTATTAAGTTCCAAATTATTTATGCTTAATTATAAGTTCATGATTTAAAAAAAAATGTGAAACAATTTTCTAAATTTAAAAATTAACATTTTCGTAATTTTTTTTTATCATTTATCAAAACGATTTACCTTTTATTGAAAAAAAAAGAGTTCAAATTTATAAATGTATGATATATGATAAGGGGGAAAAAAAAAAGGACTATAGGTATTCAATAGCATTAAAAAATAAAAATGAAAAAAAGAAACCAAAAAACGTCTCCAAGCCCACCGACTAGCACTTAAAAAAAAGGAAAAAAAAAAAAAAAAAAAGGACCCTCACCTTATAAGTCAGTGGATCTCGACCCAAACTCCAGAGGGCCACTCAACACAAGAGAGAGAAGAGGAGAGTGAGAGTGCGATGGAGATCGGAGAATCAGAGCTCAACATCGCCGATGTGATTTGCTGCTTCTCTTGGCCACCTCAGCCACTGCTGCTACCGCCCGCCTTAGTCGCTGCTGTAGCTACCACCGACATCAGCCACGGCCAATGCTACAGGCTACTAGAGAAGGCAGAGTTCTCGCTGCCGCCCACCAGAGACAACCACAGCAAGACCATAGGATCTGGATTCGAGCAACGGAGATGACAACACCCACCAGATCTTCTAAGACTGAGAATGGAGAACCAAGAAAGAGAAAGAGGGAAAGATTGAGTTGGCATCCACTCTTGAGGTAGGTCGTATGGTTTTATAGGCATAGCTGCATCTTTTTTTTCAAATTCAGGTAGCTTTCTGCAAGCTCACATGCGCAAAAGGAGGGTCTCATACGATTTGGACAATATCTTTTTCGAATCACAACGAGATTTCGATTTCTCGCCCACCTCGTTTCGTGTCGTCTAAGATCTCGACATTCTCCGCCGAGAATGATTCTTCCCACGATATATTTGTAATGTCCCTAGATCTTCGGGGGCGAGACCTGTTTGTCTCGGCGAGATCTCATCCAAGACAAATGACACTTTGAACCCTGGTTGCGAAAGAAGTTCTTGGAGAATCTAAGGGAAATGGATTGACATCTAAGGAAACTTGATGGTGGAATAAGGAGGTTTAAACAACAATTAGGACAAAACAAGCATGTTATAGACTCTACATAAAGGTAGGAATGAATAAAGTTATGAAATGTATAAACTAGCTAGAAAGGAAGTTAAGAAGGCAGTAAGTGAAACTAAACTCAAGGCGTGTGATGATTTGTACAATAAGTTGGGCACAAAGGATAGGTAGAAAGATTTTATGTACACTAGCTTGCTAGGATAGAGGAAAAGAAAAGTAGAGATTTAAATTATGTTAAGTGCATTAAAAGTGAGGACTAGAGAGTTTTGGTAAAAAAGAGGTTGAGATTAATGAAAGGTGGAGGAGTTATTTTAAAAATAATTCAATTAATATGGCACATATAATTAAATCTTGAGAGGACATGGTAACCCTATCGAGGATAGAAATCACATTTTTTTTTTTTTTGAAGAACTAGGATAATTGAAGTGAAAGAAGCTTTGAAGAAGAAAGTATAAAAAGTTGTAGGACAGGATGGAATTTCCATTAAGATTTGGGAGTATACGGCTTCTGATGGTGTGGTTTCACTAAGTTGTTTAATGAAATAAATATTAAGGACTAAAGGGTTGCCAAACAGATGGAGGAAAAGCACCTTGGTGCTATATGAAAAATGTTAATTCAACACTGCACTGACTACCATGGCATTAAGCTCATAAGTCATATGATGAAACTATGGGAGTGATTGAGCGAAGATTAAGATCTGAAACAACGGTATCAGAGAATCAATTTGGTTTCATGGTAGGAAGATCGACCATCAAAGTTATTTTCTTTCTTAGAATATTGATGGAGAATTATGGAGAGAGGAAAAAAGACCTTCATATGGTGTTTATTGACTTAGAAAAAGCATATGATAGAGTCCTCAGGATATAATGTGGTGGGAACTAGAAAGGTAATAAGTATCTATTAAACATATCGATATAATCAAGGACATGTATAATGGAGTAGTAACTAGCAATAGAATGACCGAAGGAGAGACGTGTGAATTTCTAATCACAATATGCCTACATTGGGGATCGACATTGATTCCAACCCTTTGATTTAGTTATTATTCAACTGACTAGATATTCAAGATGTTACTATGTTATAGGGTACTGACAATATAGTATTATTTGATTAAACTAGAGAAGGGGAGAATTTGGATAAGTGATACTATGAGGAAATATAAATATGAATGCATTTGTGAGAAGGTAGGAGTATAGGTGTGGTAGCAATTGAGGGGAAGATGAGGGAAAATCATTCAAGGTGGTTTGGTCATGTGCAGCAAAGACCTTGGAGTGCATTTGTGTAAAGGGTGACTTGATTAAGTCCAAGGCCTCAAAAGGATGAGGAATACCAAAAAACATGGTTAGAGGTGGCGAGAAAGGACATGGGTGCTAAGGATGCAACGGAGAATACGACCTTTGATAGAATTGAATGGTATAGAAGGATTCACATTGCCGGCCCCATGTAATTGGGATCAAGGCTTTGTTGAGTTGAATTGAGTATATTATGAAGTCAATTTTTATAATTCAGGGATATTTAGAATTACAATAGAAATTGGGATCTGGTTTCCGGAATCAAATGACTCAGCCACCACTTTCAGTTTCACAGATCTGGGCTCTATCTTGCTTGAAGGATGTTTAACCTTATTGAGACCTTTATGAACAAGATGAACTTGGCATCTTTTATCTAATTTTTCACTTCCTTTCTCTGGTTCATTTTTTTTTTTCCTTTTCTCATTGCAAGTATCTATATCAGCTTTAGTAGTCTGAATACATTTAAAACGAGTATAGTTTCTCCTTTATTTTCCAATGCAGTTACTTTCATTTTTCTGTTAAAGAGCAGAACACAAAGTGCAACCCTCGTATGAAGCAAAAAAAATAAAATAAAAAATTGGTGCACCCTCATTTTATGCAAGAAATGTTTTTTTTTTTTTTAATTTTTTTTTTGTTTTTTTTTTGTTCTTTTGTTTTTTTGTTTTTGTTTTTGGAGCAGAAGGCATCTGTGATTCTGTTGTTTTGCACACTTATTGTTGATGTAATTGGTGATTTTATTTGTAACAATCTCATTCCCATTTTTTCTTTATAATGTGATTATTTTTAGAATGTGGTCTAATTCTTTATTTCCATTTTGCAGAGATTGTTGAACCACAAAACATTTACACTGCCAGTAGCCAAATGAAAAATAATGAAGTTGCAGAGAGTTCGTCTAATCAGTTGGGGAGTACCACACTGCCTGAAGTTCGTGTGCTAAGCTCTACCATCAGTTCAAAGGAAAGTTTCATATCTGATTCTGGAACTAAAGGATCAGCTGATGTGATGGAATACACTTCGAGTTCTCTTGGGATGGAGTCTGACACAAAGGGAAATGAAATAAATAATTTAGAAGAACATTTACTGGATACTGCAGTCACACCCAGTGAAAATGCAGGGGAAACATCCGAGGCAGGGTCTAAGCTTGAAGAGATGAATGGAACTTCAGATCCCATGACAGCTGATGGAACTCTTCTACCACAAGAAAATCCAAAGACTAATGCTGGTGAGGATGTATTGGAATGCACTCCAAGTTCTATTGGGATGGAGTCCGACCCTAAAGGAGATGAAATAAATGATGTAGAAGAACATTTACTGGATACTGCAGTCCCACCCAGTGAAAATGCAAGGGAAACATCTGAGGTGCTTGAAGAGATGAATGGAAATATGTCAGATCCCATGATAGCTGATGGAACTATTCTATCAAAGGAAGAGCAAAGTGATGGGTTGGGACTTAAGATGTCCCAAAGTGAGCTCTCCCCTGAATTTGAATCTGTGGTATGTTTAGAAACTTTCGTTGATACTGCTCAAGTTCAGGTGGAAACTGCACAAGGTTTAGATTTTGCAAGTAGTGATGATATAATTGAGGGTTGCAACACCAAGGGAGAAGGAAAAGAAAATGTACATGTGCTTTCAGTGCCTGATGATATACCTGTAGTCGACCATCCAGAGATCATGGTTGAAGGATTTAAAGACCATAATGCATTGAAATTGAATCTACCTGTAACCTTAGACTCTGGTGAAGAAGTTAGGGACAAGAAAGATTTTAGAGATCTTGTTTCTGAGGAGAATTGTTCCAGTTTACAGTCAAGGCAGTTGATCGAAGGAAATAGTGGCTATTTCTCAGATATGCGAGCTCTGGAAGATGAAGTTAATCAGGAAGTTGGAAGCAGAGAGCTTATGGTTAAAGAAGTGCCCGTTGAACAGGAAGCTTATGAAATCAAGGGCACAATTAGTGAAAACCTTTTATCTGATGAACTGGGAGCCAATGCACATGCTGCAGGGATTGAGATTGAGAAAAGTCAGACGGTTTGCTCTCCTGAAGAAATGGAACCTCAAGATTTTTGCAATGACATGTCCAAGAGTATTTTGCCAGAAAATGCTACAGTGATCCTTTCTAATGTGGACCATATGGTCTCTCCTATGGATGCAGAGGTTGATCAAACAACCAACATAGTTGTCAGGGATGATGCTAGTGGTCATGAGAAGGCTAGAACTGAAAAGTGTGATATAGCTGGATATGACTGCAAAGAAGAAGCTACAGTGGAAAATCATACAGAGAACCTAAAAACAACCCCCGAATCTGCAAACAGTCTCTGTGAATCCAAGACTAATCAAATGACCAGCTTACTGGTCACAGATTATGTTGGTGGGAATGAAAGGGTTAAAATCAAAATATGTGATAAAGCTGGAAATGGAAGCACAGAAGGATCTACAGAGGAAAGTCTTCACACAAAAACAGCCCCTGAATCTGCAGGCAGTCTCTCTGAATTCCAACTTGCGGAGGATGGAATGGATCAGTCTGTGAGTAATTTAACAGATACTGAATCCGCACATTTGGATGGAGTCTCCGATTCAAGCAGAAATGGTATTGATGTGAGCCACTTGGGGGAAACCGATACTAATATAAAGAATTTCCAGGCTGAAGATTCTCAGGAAGGTGTAGAACTTGAGATCAGTAGTAGTGACAAAGTACAGGTAGAGTGTGTGGGTGCAGTTGGTACAGATGCTGAATCAAATCATGGTGGTGATTTTGAATTATCACAGAAGACTTTAGAAGACCAGATGATGAATGAGCAACTGCTTTCACCAATAGACACCAAATCTTCTGTTCAAGGTTCTGTCTCTGTTGAAGATAAACACGCCAGAGTGTCAGATCGGGGGGCTTCTGGTATTGGTTCTGAGTCTTTGCAAGAGGAGGGTGATAATAAATTCAGCAAACCAGAGCTTGGTGTTTCGGCAGTTGATGTTTTAGCTGATTCGAATAGCCAAACTGACAGTTTGGAAGGCAACTGGGGTTCTGTTTCAGGTACATTTACATCCTTCTTCATACATGGAAAATCAGTCTATTGGAAGCTCTTCTGCAAAATTTCCACTTGTTTGGCATAGTAGATTAGTTTGAATGTTCGACCTCTATTAAGTATTAACCATTTGTTGATGCTTGAAAAAGAGTGATCAGGACCCAGCAATAAATGGATTTGCATCTATATACTCAACGACTAGTGTATCATCAGTGATTTTATATTATTTTATTTGATTATGTGTTTTTTTTTAAAATGGAGTGCTGATAGAAGTCTCCAATTCAAGGCATACTCAACTAATCTTTTTTATGATATTGGTTTTTTATTTACATATTTGTTTACTTTTGTGTTGATGATCTACTTGGTGTAGTGCATCTAGGGGTGCAACTCAGTTTGGTTTCATTCAGTTTGCCATCAAAATAAAACCTTACTGACTAAATTGGGTTCTTATAAATGAATCACAGAACTTAACCAAACTACCTAAAAAAACCAAAACAAATCAAACCAACAGAAAAATATCATTTTGGTTTGGTTCTCGGTTCAAGTCAGTTTTATAATTTTGGATACAAAACCTAACCAAACCTATCCATTATCCGGTTTGGTTCAGTTCTCAGTTTCAACTGGACAAAGTTTCACTGGTAGTGCTTCTTGTGGTGTATTTTGTATTTTTGCATTGGTCAGATGCTAGTCATCCCATTTTCTTATAAATTCGGCTTATTGCTTGTTTTGATAGATGCAACTGTGCTTTCCACTCAATCAGATGCGCCGGCTGTTGTTGATGCAGAAACTTTACCATCAACTGATTCCCAAGCATCATTTAAAGCAGAGAAAGATGTCTTGAAGAAGCCAAAGGATGCGTCTGAGGGACATTCTGACAAATCTGAAATCTTTGAGCCACCATCTTTCATGACATTGGTTGAATCCAGTGGTGGGGGTGACCAAAGGGCTGATGATTCAGAGATCCAGGCAGTGCAGAACCCACACCAGCAAAATTCTGCATCTTTGCAAGCTGGGTGGTTTCCTTCTCTTACTCATGTCGTCAATGACTCACAAGGGAGAAAGAAGAACGAAGAAATTATTGCCAAGGTAACGAATTGGAGCACTGGGAAGCAACACGCTCCTTTGAAAAGCCTTCTGGGTGAGGCCAACTTAGAAACCAAACCAAAGTCACCAAATCCAAAAGAAAATACAACTCCTGTGGTTGAGAAAGATGGAAATCCAACAAAGAATAATGGTGCTGTAGCCACAACGGTGAACTCAACTTTGGGTCCTGAAGCACCCCTAGTGCAGGCTGCCAAGGGAGAGAGAGGGCAGGAATGGAACTCTCCAGCAAGGTATCCAACAGACATTAAGAGAGAGAAGAGAAAAGTTAAGGGGAAACCATACTGGGTACCATTTGTATGCTGCTCATCTGTAAATTAGAACCTTAAAATGTCTTGGTTGCATGAGGTAAAGCTATTGATAGATGGATGGCATGTGATCTCACTGCACGACTATTTGTGAAGTTGGTTATGGTGAACTCTGGTCATTGATGCGGACCTACTTGTGTGGTATCAGTGATTACTTTGCAGAATTTAGGTATATCTTGGTCAGTTATTATCATATACGAGTTTCTTGGTCTGTAGGCTTTTGGTTGTATATGTTGTAGTTCAATCAAATGTGGCGCAGATGTGTCTGGAGTTTATGTTTGCAGTGTGGTTTGAACATTTTTTTTTTTTTTAAAGTAGTTTGAACATTACTTCTGTTTAAATAAACGTTACATCAAAATTGGGTAGCATCCTTCAATTACTACCACATTCTATTTGTGTTAATTATGATTTTTCTTGAGGGTTGGAGACAACAGAACTAATTGGTACTGCCCTTCAGGTCATGTTTGAGCATTAAAATTTAGGCTCATGGTTCGGCCATCCCAGTTTGGGCTTAAAAAAGTATACTATTTAGTGCCTGTTTGGATGAGATTCTGGGAGGTCTAAAATCTCTTCTAATGGCCCATAATCACTTTTAAGAGTGTTTGGATAAAAAATGAGAAAAGTGATTGTAAGCGCAAAATAGATTTTGAGGCCAATTTGCTCAAGCTACCTCCTCCCTGATTCAGATTCAGCTTCTGATTTAGCTTCTGATTCTACTTTTGATTCTATTCTGAAGCTATCCCAAACAGGCACTTAGCCTGCCTCAGCCAGTTCTCAGCTTTTGATCACCTAATTGCTATTTTGGAAATATGCATTCAGGCCGTAGTTGCTTCTGCTTTGGGATCATTTCTTACTACATTTATTGTGAGAAAAAGAAAAGATAAAATGGTAAAGTGTTGAAGACATCCTGAACCAAAATGGCAAAATCTAATCTAACACCATTGAAAGTTGGGCCAAGTGGGCCTAAATGGACACCTCTAGTAGCAATAGAATATTCAAGATTGCTTATTTACTGAGTTATACATACTGAATCTTACATGTGTCAACACCAGTTCTGTCTCATAAAAAATCCATATGACCTCACCTCCAGCTCCAGAAATCCTCTTCTGCAAAGTAATTTTCCTGCAACTCTGATTGTTCCTTTCCATTATATCTATATATATATATATATAGATATATAATTACATGAAATCCCAAACCACATGTCAATTGCACAAAATCCTTCTTAAAATTAAAACCAAACATTTACTCTGAACTATTTAATTATGAAACTTTCCTTCCTTGCCAGTTTAACCTAATAACCTTAAAGAATACGATAAAATTAAAATAGATCAAGTGAGCGTCGCATGATGTTACCTAATTTAATGTTTAAAATAGTATTTTATAATTAGTTTAGATATGAAATTAAATAAAAACTGATCAATAAAAATTAATGAAAATAGGCATTAGATTTGATTGAAGGGGCAAAGTGTCTCAATTTAATAGTTTAATTAGGAGATTATTTGTTCACTTAATTTTCAAGTTTAGGGAGAACTTTGTGAAATTGGTTTAGAAATCAAACAATTAGTATAATTCATCATACATACATATAATATATGGACATGTTTAATCTTTCTAAGATGTGTTGATGTAGTTGCATCAGTACCACGTATTGAGAGTTATACCCCATGTATGTATGGATATATAATACAACCCACCTATATGTAGGGTACAACTCTAGATGCATGTATGGATTATGTTGAAAGATGCTGGGCAAATATTGCCACAACAGTAGATATAGGTATTTATTTATTTATCTATATCTATATCTATACTACCTATAAAAGGGTGAATCTCATAAAAACTTTTGATTGATCATTATACTCTTATTTTAAATGTTAAGTACCTATTTACCCTTATATTTAACCAATTAAGAATGTTTATTTTCTATTTAAAAAAAAAAAAAAAGGAAAGAAAGAGAGAAAGAAAGAGAGAGAGAGAGAGATAATGATGTTCTTTTTTTGAATTTTATACAATCTTAACAACTATACATGTTTCCTAGCCAACGTTTAATTCCTACAATGACTCCTAGCCATGTAAGAAATTTTGACCTATTGTATTTAAGTATTCATTTTACTTACTTAAATCAACAAAAAATAACATATAATTAGATTTCCACATATGTATATATAAATTTTCATATAAATTTTATTATTTAAATATTATTAATATGCAACGCATGTGTGCCCATATCTAGTTTTATGAAAAAGGAGGATAAGTGTTTACCCATTGATATGATTAAATCTTAAAAATTGAAATCCTCCTAAATGCATATGATAGGGTAAAGCCACTGCAAAGTGTGGATAAGGTAGCATTACCCTTAGATTACCAAGCAGTGGAGCGCGATCTTCATTTGAAAAAGACACGTGTCATAAACCCGGTTGCAGCAATTTTATTTTATTTTAGGTCAGAACAGTTGCAGCGATTCAGCAAATAAGGAAATCAAATCCTGCGTATCTCATCTCTTCCTTTCTTTTTCTTATGGCACAATATTTCTCACGCCACTGAAGGTAAGTCTGAGTCGCACGCCTAACACCTTCTCCCCCACCTACCCCTCTCTCTCTCTCTCTCTCTCTCTCTCTCTCTCTCCCTCTCTCTCTCTCTTTCTCTCTCGCTTTTTCTCTATATCTATATATATATATATATTTATATATATAGATATAGATATACATTCTTTGGCTCTACAACTTTTCTTAACCAAAGCATCAAAACCACTTCTTTGCTATTCGGAGCATGATATTATATTCAGAGATCACCGAAATGAGCATTTATTCTGGTAAATATATGCATGTAAATGAATTTTTTGTTAATATTTAAAAGAGTTTGAATGTTTTGGCTTGTTGATAGATATTTTTATTATTTGTTATAATCGTTTTAGTAATTTTTTCTTTGTTCTTTGCTTTTGTTTGGTTGAAGATATAAGCAAATTGTTAGAAGAATGAGTCATGTATTGTTGTCTGGTTTACTTTTGTTTGTGGGGCTCATGGGCGTTTTTTTAGGCTCTTCGTTTTTTTGTTCTTAATTATGTATTTATTGATAGCCGATCAAACCAAAAAAAAAAAAAAAAAATTGTATTTAGTGGTTGATTTTGATTACTTCCTCCCTGTGTTTTCTCATATATTCGTTTCCTTTTTATGTGGAATATTTGCAAGAGGGACCATTTACGACGGAGTGACTATTACTAGTTTTTTTTGGAGTCGCATGTGGAGAGAAATTTAATATTTAATGGAACAACATGGCTTTTATAATTGCCATATAATTAAGTTTATTAAGAGAGGAGGCGGACAGGCGGTGGAGGGTTTAGACTTTAGAGGGTATGGGAGTGGCACAATGGCAGATCGAATCACGAAAAAGGTGGCATTGTTGTTATAGTGAGGAATGAAAAAGGTGAGTTTATGGCAGGTATATATGGAGAAAAGAATTTCTAGTGTGGAATCGGCTCAAGTTACAGAGGTGCATGCCCAATCAGTTATACAATGTCTTAATCATGAGAAACCACCGTCCAAAAATATTGAGATACCATGCTCTAATTGCTTGTGGCAAAGGTCGAGAAGTGGAGGTGAGTGGCTAATATACTAATGGTGGAGGTCCATTGTTTGGCTGGATGTAAATAGTTGTTTTTTTATTTTTTGTTTTTAATGAGGAGAAAACCTTTCAGGCAAATCCCAAACTCATAAGATCTCACAATTAACCTACATGAACCATATAAAAGTAAGGCCTATGAGAACTATAGAAACCTTGTTTGGGTGGTCCTAAAGAGATATCAAGAGTCAAATTTAGGGCCTCTGTCTTCTAGGACAGAATCCCTTGCCAACTGAGCCATGTTTCTTTTGTATTATAATGGAATAACTAGGATGTTGTATGCTAGTGTCTTGCCAAGAAAGACTCAACTTAAATGGTCTAAAATCTTCCAATATTTATTTATTTATCTTTTGGGTTGGTAATCTCTCAAGTGTAGCCTTCTTTATAGTGGATTGAACAAAGGTAAATGTAGGCCACGTATATGTTCAGGTAAGGTTTTTGTGAATCCTGATTTGACGTACTTCAAAAGTATCATATGCATAAATATATACCTTGATTAACACATACTTTAAAAACGATTAATTGATCATGCTCTTATGTATTATTAGTTTCGTTACTCATTCTTCATTGATGTCCCATGCAGCCATTGATGATGATAAAACTTTCCCATCAGTTGATTACCAAGCATCAAAAGAAGAAACAAAGAAAGCCAACTTGAAGAAGCCAAAAGTGTCATCCCAAGGACATCCTATTGACAAAGTACTGGATAAAATTGATGAGGGAACGTTAGTTAAAGCTGGAGGGGGATGACCAAATAGCTACTACTACTTTTGAAATTCGTACCTCAAATAAGTCACAGTGGAGAAAGAAGATTGAAAGGATTATTAGCAATGCAACGAGGTGGAGCACTTGGAGGAATCCAACTCCTTTAAAGAGCCTTGAGGGTAAGGCCAACCTTGAAACCAAACCACACTTCCTTACAAATAGTGATAGAGAGAGGAGCAAAGTCAAGTGGAAACCCTACTGGGTACGACGAATACACCGATCATCTGAGGAAATAGGTAACAACTGCACCATTAAGATGGATCCACAGTTGCAGGAGTACTTAGCTTTGTGGTAAGAAACCAGCAATGCTGGCTTTGTTATGTTGGCTATGCATAGTCAAGTATTGTTTCTATAGGAATATATTTGTTATTAGCCCAGCTAACAAGTAATATTGACTCTTTTTTTTGGGTGCAAAGAGAACTTGGGAATATATATATAAAACTTAATTGTCCTACTCCAATTGAGTTTTGTGGTTCCACTATTGCGTTGGCTGAACAATTTATATTTTAATTATTAATGGCTGAACAATTATTTTTTTTAATTATTAGTTTATTTTCTTTTGGTAGAATTAGTATGACCTTCAGGTACATTAGCTAGGAATCTCCTTCCAAATTGTGGGACAAATCCACACATGAAGCTCAACAGTTTTATGTTCAGTGCATGAGCTTTATCTCCTTCTCTATCTCCTCTTTGTTACTGGTTGTTTAATTCCCAAGCATCATTGGCATGATTGAGGACACTCTCTAGATTCAATTAGAGTCGCCAAAATTAATCCCAAAAAAAAAAAAAAAAAAAAAGTGGTATACTTTAGTCAATTTAACCAAAATTAATCAAAATTAAACTGAATTTAATCAAAATTAATCATTTTTTCTCCATGAGGACTAAAGCACTTAATAAATTTAAATAAATTTACTTATCCAAATTTTTTATAAAGAATAAAAAAGTTTTGAGTGGTTACACAGCACACATGCGCCTTAGGCATTTGCCCCTGAAAAGAAACATTACTAGTTATGTGATTTACACATCATCCGGTCAACGCTTTAATTACATTACTTCACCGCACATCGGTTTGGCCGCCTACTATTGAAATTTCATTCAATTTTATTTTGTTTCCCTCCGATCCTGACCAAACAAACGTGCCCTTATAGTAATGTCCATTTACACAACAGGTGTATTTATCCGGTAAACTTGGCATATCTATTTGAAATAATCGAGGATATGGACCTAGCCATTTTCTCCTGTTATAAGAGCATCTCCAACTGTTTAGCTAAATTTGAGATTGCCAAAGACAATTTTGGCATGCTCCAGTGCTAGGATTGCTATCATCAAGACATTTGCACTTACAGAGAACTGTTCCAGAGCTCACATAAGCAAGCATCCCATGAATGATGCCAGGCTACACATTGATTTGAATAACAACTTGGGCTGGGCAAGACCAAGATTTTTGCATATGAATTGAGATAATATGATAAATAAATAGTACAGACTGCATTGTACCTGTTACTATTAAACTCCTAAGCAGGGTCTAGTACACACACAAATGAATTAAGTTTACTTGAGAATAAAAGAAGCCAAGCAGTTGAACATATTCTTAGCCTCGTCATTTTCAGGTTCGTGAATATGGAAAACATGACCCTTCCCGTCCGCCTCAAACAGCTCCACATCTCCCTTCCAACCACTTTCCCTCACTGCATCACAGTATGCAATATCTCTATCCCTCAAAATATCCTGCCCAGCAACACACACAAGCAACCTACGACACCCAAGCCTAGCCAAACTGGGAGCTTTGGGAGCAAACGGATTGATCATTGGATCATCGATACCACCTTGCGACGAAGGATAAACAAACTTCCATAACCAACACCCCAAACCCTGTTCACGCCCCGTGATGGGCTCC
This sequence comes from Liquidambar formosana, assembly GCA_039720395.1. Taxonomy (NCBI): domain Eukaryota; kingdom Viridiplantae; phylum Streptophyta; class Magnoliopsida; order Saxifragales; family Altingiaceae; genus Liquidambar; species Liquidambar formosana. Next base: position 29,219,483 of record CM077822.1, read on the forward strand.
GATCCGATTGGTTCAGAGCCCCAGAAATAAGGATGGTTTAGCAAAGCTCCTTCGATTTTGATGCCACCAGGCAGTGTCTCGATGCCAGCTCGCATGGCTATGTTGTGCGCAATGTTGGCTCCTGCGCTGTCACCACCTATGAACAATCGATCGAAGTCGCCGTGATTTGTTAACCAAGGCTCACTACCCATGTGATCTTTGATAGAGTAAGAACAAACCAAGGCCGGTACTGGGTTTAGGCGAACTCCTAAAATAGAGTCCTCTTCCTTTAATACATATTCTCAAAATAAAAAAATTCTAAATATCCAAAAAAAAAAAAAAAAATAAAATTCATACTACCAAGTACCAATATAAAGTTTGTTTGCATATAAAATTACTAGAATTTGCTTTTATAGATTAAAATTTTTGCTTATTTTTTCACAAACTTATAATGAGGAGACCGGAGAGTGGAGAGACCGAGAGAGAGATTGTGAGAGACAAAGAGAGACGTTGTGAATAGGGAGCCAGGGAGGAGATGAGAGACAGAGAAAGACGTTGTGAACGGGGAGCCTTTCAGATCTCAAATTTGAGATCTAAATGCAAAAACCCCTTGATTCCATGTAAAAATATATATATTTTTTATTTATTTAGTTTTTAACCTTTTGGGTTGGAATTGGGTTTGGTAGAATAGGCCCCTTTTGCTTAAAACAGGAGAACTGGTCCAACTAGAGAAGCTTCTTTTTGGGACTCATTTTTGGGCTTTGATAACTAGTAATGGAGATAGATATTTGGGGGCCTTTTTTTAGCCCAAAATAGGGGGTCCCAAGCGGCCGCCTTGCTCCCCTGGGCCTAGAACCGGGCCTGGAACAAACCCATTGGAGAGCAGCCCAGGAGTCTTCGTAAGCGGTGGGGAGAGGGTGTTCGGGAGCTAGCCTTTACTCAACTGATGCGGCAACAATTTTGGCTTGAGAGGTCAAGATGTTGAGGTATCTGTGGTCATCCAAGGAGAAGGCGGATCCGATGCAGAATCCACCGCCGTGGAAGTAGACTAAGATGGGAAATTCTTTGTGGTGGTGGTGGTGAGATTGTGCGAGTTTTGGGAGGTAGAGTCGTGCTGAGCTGTTGGAGTCCTGTGAGATGATGATGTCTTTAGATGTGACATCGGTTTCTGGGTCATGGAGTGATGGAGGAACGTGTGGGGAGCCTAGGAGTCTCTCTACTGTGCCATCTTTGTAGACCCGGAGGTAGGGAAGAAGCTCTGAGACCACCTCCTTCTCCTTGGTGCTGGAATCCATTTGAAGTTTTGAACTAATTGGCTAATTGGGTGAACGTAGAGGGAAGGATATTGATTCAGTGAACCAGAGAGAGAGTGAGAGAGAGAGAGAACGCATTGAACAACGGATCAAAGGGTAGCTAGGAACGTGCAAAGGTGAAAAAGTAGAGAAAATTACACTGGTGAATGCTTCCCAAACTAATACTAAAGAAGAAAGTTAACATTCATTTTGTTAGAGATTACCAATCCATTTGTAACAAATTGACAGTCAAAATCCTTTGTTTGGTATTAGTTTTGGGGTCACTAACCCATTGGTTCTGGAGGTTGAATTTTAGATTAATTCCCAACGAGTAAATAATTATAGTTTGTGGTCATTTTTAGTTAAGTTAGTAATAATTTACTAGAAAGTTAGTAGTAATTTATATTGAACTATAATTCTTTTCCTGTAGCTCGACCAATTACCTATATGCATATTTGTTAATCATATAAACAACATAATTGCAAAGAAAGTTCATAAACAAATATTATTAGCAAACATTGCTTATAATCCATTACACACGCCCTATTTCCATTGGCAAAACTCATTGCCCATGATTTAGGGGTGTTCGTGGTTCGGTTTGGTTCAGTTTTGGGGTACTTTTCAAACCAAACTATTATATTTCGATTTTGCTCTTCCCAAACCAAAATCAAACCATACTATAAAAAAGTCAAACCAAACCAAACCAAACCAAACCATAAAAATTCGGTTTGGTTCGGTTCGGTTTCGGTTTTAACCAATCAAGTAGCAACAAATAATTGAAAATGAAAAAAATGACATGCCAAACTCCAAATTAAAACATTTTTAATAAAAGCATTACATTAGCAACTAAAAAAAAAACATTAAACATTGTATCAAAATGGAAACAAATTGACATATGTCAATCCAAGTTTAAATCTCCAAGTTAATACATGCCATTATCTCACATAACATTAATAACTAGTTTAATACATGCCAAGCTAAAATAGGAAAAACAATAAGAAACTTAAAATCAACAAATTACAAATTAAAATTTGATATATAACATATAAAATAAAATAAAAATATATATATATTATATATTTTTCGGTTTTTTCGGTTTGGTTTGGTTTTTTAAACATGAAAACCAAAACCAAACCAATTCAATTCGGTTTTCTAAAATTGGAACCAAAACCAAACCTAATGACAAAAAAACCAAACCAAACCGGGAACCAAAACCAAACCTAATGACAAAAAACCAAACCAAACCGACCGATTTGGTTTGGTTCGGTTTGGTTTTCGGTTTTAACCTAAATCATGAACACCCCTACCATGATTTACCCCCCCCCAAAAAAATATGAAAAAGAAAAAAAAATCATTACTATTGTTATACCCATGAAATATGTAACCGTAGCAGCGTCCCCATAGTAATTTACAATTTCCATTGCAAATTGCCTATGGAATTTTCCGTTCAAGGTCAGAAATCTCCCATTATAATGAACGATCCCCACTTCCTTGTGTGCACGGAAATTTTCTTCCCTAGTCACAACTCTCCCATTAGGGATGTGCAAAAAACCGTCTAATTTTCCAAATGAAACCAATTCACCCAATTTCGCGCTTGGCTCAAGTGGTTTGAGAAAATAGGCAGATTGGTTTGGGTGAGTTGAATGATAAATTTGACGGTTTGATTTGGTTGACGAGTTGAACTTTGTTAAACTGCTAATAAACCAACCCAACCTGCTTTCAATTACATATATATATTAATACTACTTCATCAATCTATATATATATATATATATAGGATGATAATCAAGTAAGCATATGTTGATATAACTTATATCAACACCCGCATTGGGAGTTGTACCTTGTGTATTAGTGGTATATGACGTATCATTGAACCAATGTAAGAGGTATAACTCCCAATGCATGATGCTGATTTAACTTATATCAACACATGCTGATGGGAATATAACCGTGTGTCTATATATATATACTAGTTATTACACATATGCGTTGCACGTGGATTTTTTGTCAACAATAAAATGATTTAAAAATCATCAATTATTTTTCCCAAATAAACATATAAAAAATCGATGCTTCCCAAGATCTTTTTAGCTTGAATAGGGATTGACCATTTTCATGTAGCATAACCCCTCATCTAGTGGTAATTATCTCTTCAATATTGGCCATATCAATTAAATATAAACTTAATTTACTTAAGGAAGGCTATGAGTCCATTTGTTCTTTAACATTTAATCTATGTCAAGTGTAAAGATTTGAGATGTTAAGAAATTATTTATTACTCCGTAAAAATTATTTATTTCTTAATCTCTAGAGATAATTTAATTTGGTTGAATTGTTAATCATATAGCAAGTCCATTGTATCGTAGAAATTATATGCAAAAGAATAAACTAACTGTATTAATGAATTAGTAGTTTATATAATGTGACTTACACATCAACAAATTCTAATACATTTTGGATCACTTAAGGAATAAGTACATGCTCAAAAAACATAAGAGTCCTAACACCATATTACTATCATGGGATATTATTCCACTTCATCCAAATGAAACTTTACTACTACCTCTCTTCAACTTCTTTGTATTTTTTTTTATATTTTTTTATTGCTGAAGAATTTATGGATCCCCACTTTGTAGCGAGATATTCCACAATGCATCATTGAAGATCAACATTCCATTAATTGAAACAACTAAAGATAACATAGCACGAAAACTAATCTTAAGATTCATAAAATGGGAAAAATTATAAATAAAAAAATAAGGCAAGATACCTCATCAAGAACATTTAAAAACCTAAGGCCCTTGTTCTCCAGCCCACCCCTCAAATCACCCATAAACAGTGTAGTCTTGAGAAGGGAATTTTAATCCCCAAGAAAAAAATCAGAAAGACAACATAGAGATTGAGCATTTTAAAAAAATAATAATAAAATAAAATACATACCTCTTACAAGGGATTTTTTATCAACAAGAAAAAATTAGAAAAAGAATGAGCATATAAAAATAGCTTTTCAATTCCCATCGGATATTTCCAAGAGCAATTTTTCATCAAAAGAAAAAATATAATTAAATGATTTACCACGTAAAATAAAGGGTTTAGCATTCACATACAAAAGCATTTTAGCAAATTGCTTATGAAACTCTATCAATCAAATCAAAAGTAAGTGAAAATACTCATAGCAAAAATAAAAAATACAAAAACAAAAACTTGAATAAAAAAAACTCTAGGAAAGATATATAGAATTTAAATGAAATATGATTGTATAAAATTAATTTCTCAGAGGAACAAAATTAAATAAAATCTAATATGATTATTAGCATTCAAACCAAAACCTAACTCAACAAATTTCCAGCACAGTACCACATATATATATATATATATATATATATATTAATTTGTAGAGCAAAACTTATCAGAGAAGGGAGAAGTCGCCGTTAATGGAAAAGGTGGAGAGAAGGTTGAAGCTACTCTTGATGGAGAAAGTGGAATTTACAATCCGGCTGTTTATTTATTATATATGAATTATAGTTTCCGTTTCCTTAGAATTCCTATTTGGGTTTGGTTTTATTTAATTATTAAACAAATTACAGTTTTCTTAGAATTCTTATTAAGGTATATGTTTTATTATTGTGTTTCCTATATATGCAGAAGGGTAGTTGTGTATTTAAAGATTAAAATAAGAGTATATTAGTCAATCAAAAGTTTTTCTCGCATTCATCTTTTTATAGGTAGTATATATATATATATATATATATATATATATATATATATAGATAAACTTTCTACAAGAAAACATGTTAGGTCATTATTTTTTTTAAATTTTTTTTTCTTTTTTGATTTATAATTATTTTGTGGGATTATTATAGAATGTTAAATGATTTGTTTCTTTTTATCCCAAAAAAAAATGGTTTCTATCTCAATATTTTTGCTAAAAAATCAACAAACCATTCTTATAGAGATTATAAAAGCACACTTATTGGTCATTTGACAACCCTCATAAAAGTTACGAATGACGTGATAGCCTAATCCGCCCAAACCGTTGGTTCAAAACAGTAAAAAAAAATCAACCAATCCTCCAATTTTTAGGACCAACGGTTTGTTGATAGGTTGAAAATTTTACAAACCACCTTTGGCAGGTTGGTATTTTCCTCCTAACTGCTCTGCCGCAGTAATTTACCATCCCCATTTGATATTTCTAACGAAGCATATCTTTGTTTTACTACCGTGGACGACAATCCCCACGGTAATAAACCATCCATACTAGCCTCTTCCTTCTTTTTTTATTTTTATTTATTTTTTAAAATTTTCCTAGATAAATTTAATTTGCCTGTAACATATCAAACCCATTTCAAATTTCAAATTACTTTCCTGGAGGGACGTTCATCCAATCTTAACCATTCACCATGAATAGCAACATTAATACTAGACCATCCAATCAATACATCAAACTTGGGTTAACATATAAAAGTAGCAATCCTAGCCTCCAAAGCCAACAATGAATACTAAACTTTGTGGCATTTATTTGTCTCCAAAAAATTATACAAAAACACATGTACATTCCCCAAAAAGGTAACCATTCATTTGCATCCCAAATGCAACCTCTACATATGAAAGTCCCAAGCCTTCCCCTTTTTGTTGTCACTGCTGCATCCCAAAATGCTACCTCCAAATACTCCATATACATAACTTGTCATTAATAATATTAAACAGTATAAGACTCAAACAATGTTGACTCTCCCAATAATGTGTTGTTACCAAGATAGTGTGAAATATTATAGAATGATAGAGATAATTTAAATGCTGTAAAACTAGGGAAGAAGAAATATAACATTATTTGAAAAACCATTGCGCGGCAAAGCAATATAGACTGCTTTTGTACATTTTTCCTTTAGCTATTACCACCAGCGAATGAGCAATATAAAAAATAAAAAATAAAAAAATAAAAATGCATAGGCAATCGAAAAAATACTTGGGATAAAGCTATTTTAAGTCATTGAGTTTAAGAATAATGGATAAAACAACAAATAATTGCCCCACATTCAAGATGGGGAAAACTAAGGAAACAGAAATGCACCGTCAGTTGAAGACCCATCATGGGCAAAATTACTGCAAGACAGCTTCATTTGGCGGCAAAACCTTATCCTTCTCCAAGTCCGTCCTTCTAATCTCAGCATCACTGATATTTGAAACAAAATCAGAAATGAAAAACCCAAGAGACCTAACTCTAATCATCTGTTTTCGAGTCTCACGATTAATTTCTTGTAGGTTATGCTACCAAAAGATTACAAAATTAACTTTAACTAAGCCAAATAGTTCTATTAGGTTCAGTTGAGTGCAAATCTTTTCTTTCTAAAAGTCCTAAATAAAAAATAAAATAAGAAATAAAAATTAACCCCCTATAACCTGCATGGATTGAGAGAAATGGAGAGAAGAATAGAAAATAAACACTTCTCTCCACTTCCCTCGTTTGGATTGAAACACAAACAAGCAAAAGGAAACTTTATAAATAAAATGAAAACGAGAAGTCGAGAACAAAGGCACCCCACTAGAATCATAACACACCAACTGCACATTAATACCCAAAGACGAAACACATCGAACTGTCATATTGGTTTAAACATGATATGCACGCTTAAAGAGTAACCATTTGAATCAAAATTAGGATAAGAATTTCTCATTCAAATTCAAAATACAATCTACCATTTCACAGATAAAGGACAAAGAAAATTTATCTCACCCACAAGGTCTTTCATAAAATAGACTCCTCGCTAAGCCTACATAGGAGTAAGCAAAAAGAAGGGACCACATAGCTTTTACCCAGCCCTTAACTTCATCCTCTCTCCACAATGCAGGGCACAAAACCAAGTATATTACCAAAAATCCTATATATTCTCCAACTGTAAACACCAATAAAAGGAAAAGTGTCAGATTTTAACTTAATTGGATTCCTATAATCAAAGTACACCAAAACAAATTACCAAATCAATGTAGGGGAAGTACTAATTTACTTTGTCATAACACTATCCACCCCGGCGTTAGCAAAATGTTACTAAAAAAATACTCTCTATCCCATAAAGATAGGCCATTTTTGTTACTTTTTCTTTCCCAAAATGTTTGTCCATTTTGAAAAGTCAAATCATTTTTTTCCCTATACTACCCTTTGTTATTTTAATAATTACATTCAACACAAAACCCAATACCAAGTAAGAGAGGGTACTTTTGGAAAGATGGAATTTAATAAATACAAAGTCAATGCAATGATAATTTTTCTCAATACGCATGTTTTGTCAAACTTGGCCTATCTTTGTGGGACAGAAGGAGTACATAATAACATTTCCAAATAAAGACTAGGATACAAATAAAGACATAATTGTTCCAAGATTAAAAGTATCCAAAAACAGACATTCTGAATCCATAGCTGATAAATTGCGTGGAGTCAACCCCACATCTAACTAGGTGGCTATGTTTTATCAGAATCAATAACTTGGATAGGAAAATGCCATTGGGAAGACATGTCAGTGTTCAAGTCCCTCCTAGATTGTTATCGATGCTGTCTACATGTCTATTGCACAATTCCAAACAGTTGTAGATATCATCCACCCGTGCTTTCAATGTAGCCACCTCCCTATTTGATGCTTCTCTTTTTGCCACCTCTGCCTCATGTAATTTCTTATACTTTTCTACTTTTCAACCTCTTGCAGTGAAGCAGCAATTGCTTTTGCAACTCGTTTTCCAATTGGCTTCCCCCACATTTTTATTATATATTTCTCATTTCGTATATTTCATACCACAATCTTTGGCCTCTCCCAGTGCTCAACAAGCTTCTCCCACTACTCAACAATCAGACCTTCTGCTAGTGGTACCTCAAGATTCAACTCCAATTGTGTATGAGAATTATACCATGAATGTTTGTTTCAACTCATATTTCCAACCTCTCTACCATTCATTGAACTTGTCAAAAACCCACTCCCGAGCATCCTCGTGGGGGATGTCAAATCGTTCCTGCAATACATGCATTGTACATTTGTGTAGAATTAAATTTAAATTGGTTGAATCAATATGAATAAACTGTTGTTAAGGGTGTGTGTCCCAATACACTCGTGAAGCAGATATTCTTACCAACACATGTTGAAACATTTGGTCCTTCATGGCCATAGGCACATGCCTCTAATCTGTGTACGAGATTGGTGCTATTGCTTCGGTTGTAGATAGAATCCCAATGTGTTGGCTGAGCAATGTGGAGTCATCCCCTATTGGCTGACTCAACTCATTTACATCAATATATACCCTAGTGTTTTGCATCCTAAGCCGACGACGAGACCTATTTCTGGCACAAGCCTTCCTCGCACCTTTAGAAACAAGATAAATTAGAACATAAACCCATGTTAGAAAAACCTTTACTTAATGTCATCCAGCCATATAGATAAACTTATAACCTTACCAGTTATACTAGAACCTTCCGCAGCAACATGTGATGCATTAATTGTCCTGGTGCTAGTTGTGACCTACGATTCCTTAGTGCCATGAGACCTACAATAAAGTACAGATTTTAATGAGCATGAAATATGATTGCATAGTAATAAAGCATTCATGTGTAAATTTTAATAGCAATAAAATTTAGGAGAAATATCCAAAACATTCCCTAAAAATAAAATCATACCCAAAAACTAGGGGTGTTCGTGGTTCGGTTTGGTTCGGTTTTGGGGTACTTTTCAAACCAAACCATTATACTTCGGTTTTACTCTTCCCAAACCAAAACCAAACCATACTATAAAAAAACCAAACCAAACCAAACCATAAAAATTCGGTTTGGTTCGGTTCGGTTTCGGTTTTAACCAATCAAGTAGCAACAAATAATTGAAAATGAAAAAAATGACATGCCAAACTCCAAATTAAAACATTTTTAATAAAAGCATTACATTAGCAACTAAAAAAAAACATTAAACATTGTATCAAAATGGAAACAAATTGACATATGTCGATCCAAGTTTAAATCTCCAAGTTAATACATGCCATTATCTCACACAACATTAATAACTAGTTTAATACATGCCAAGCTAAAATAGGAAAAACAATAAGAAACTTAAAATCAATAAATTACAAATTAAAATTTGATATATAATATATAAAATAAAATAAAATATATATATTATATATTCTTCGGTTTTTTCGGTTTTTCGGTTTGGTTTGGTTTTTTAAACATGAAAACCAAAACCAAACCAATTCAATTCGGTTTTCTAAAATTGGAACCAAAACCAAACCTAATGACAAAAAAACCAAACCAAACCGACCGGTTTGGTTTGGTTCGGTTTGGTTTTCGGTTTTAACCTAAACCATGAACACCCCTACCAAAAACCCCATTAAATATTTTTCCTATCCATCTAATCCCCAAAATCAAGTGCTAAGTCACATGTAATTATTGTTAGATTATACAAATTCTTGAATGGGTAATCTATCCTTTTTAAAGGGCCGGGTTCAGAATTGGCAATGAGAGAATTAAGCCTTTCTGAATGAGACACTTCCTTCATAAACTTGAATATCAATCATTAGCCAGTCAACATACTCCTTGCTGAGTTCACAAGGGACGTTTGTGAAAATTGTAGTAAGGCAATCCCAACCAGTCCATGAGTTAGCCCACTCACTACGTATAGAGTCAACCAATTAAACAAAGATAGTAGATTTCTTAATGATATGACCAAAGATGGTTGGAATCATTTGTTCAACTCCAAATTGCCACTGTAGTCGAATAGGCCAATAAAAAGAAGAGGATTTCAAGCCCATCAGTCGACTGAGCACAGCCAGGAGATCTAATTAGTGACCTTGTGATTCCCCACCATAGAACAGACCATCGAATCCTATCCCAAGAAAGGCTATTAAGCCTAGGGTTCAAAGTCTTGTTCGTCTCGATCGAGATCTCGTCGGGTTGACATGGTTTCGTCCAAGGCCTGAGACGAGATTACACACCGTTATAGAAATATACATGGGATTCTATCTCTTGGATGCGATGGGCGAGATCTCGCCGAAGATGGACGAGATTGACGAGATCTCAGGCTATTGGTTTGTCTCAAACGATATCTCATCCAGTTCGTGCGAGATCATCTCTGGCTTTTCATCTCCAGTGCGACAAAGAGAGAACCTGCTGTTATGGTCGCGGTCGCCGTCAATGTGCATCGTCATCGTCTTCTTCTCTTCTTCATTTCTCTGTTTTCCTTTTGTGTCGGTGGCACGACGGTGTAGCAGTGATGACGGAGGGCGATGGTGCAGTAGTGGTGACAAAGGGCAACAGTGAAGTGGCAGTGAAAAAGGGCAACAACCACACCTTCGTTTTTTACAATAATGACTCAACCAAACAAGAGGGAAGGGAGATGGGAGCTTCAGGATGTGGGTTTGGCTCATTTGACCCGAATTGGGTCGGGTATTTTAAAAAAAGAAGAAAAAAAAAGATCCCCATGCTTTTAAGATGAGAACTAATCTTAGCCATCTATTTAATCTAACGGTGAGAAAGTATGCACCTGCAGGTGCAATAATAAAAGGCACTTTGTTTTTTGTTTTTTAGGTTCATTTAAATGGCACTTCAGACAGAGAGGGCTTCAGTGATTGTCTAAAGCTTTGACCTTTTGACCCACTATAAATTACGATTTGGTCCCTTTTTTTTTTTTTTTTTTTTTTGTTATTTAGTATTTTCAAAAAATTATTTTTCATCTTTCATAAGTAAGTAGGTAGTTTTAAAAACATATCATTTGTGATTTATAAGTTATTTTTAATTTACTTCTTTTTAATATAGTAACAAATAATAGTGATACCTTTTTATTTCAAAAGAGAAAAAACACTTATTAAATATTATGTATTTTATAGTAAAACAACGCGCTAGTGCTTGTTTTAGTGTACTTAACCATAGTATATGCCCAAAGTTAATTGTTTTGCTTATTTGATGGTTCTAATGTGTTTATGATATTTTTCTTCTGATTTTTCTATTATTTTTTTAGAATTTTTTGAATACTCTTTCATGCGTAAAGTTGCGTCTCACCTGAAACACGACGAGATGGGCGAGATCGAGATGACCGAGACTGAAATGCAACGAGGACCGAGACCGAGACTTTGAACTATGATTGAGCCACTTAAGCCAATCACGAAACGTGACATTGTGTAGAGATTCACTCTCTAACATCAATAATGTTTAGGCCCATAATTTGGTTGAATCTTTGGAGATGGCTCGACAAGAATTTGTAAACGTTCAAAAAGCCACATTTGAAGGAGAAGGGGACTTCTAGAAAAAGGAGCTTCTGAATTTTTTGCAAATAATGTCTAGACCGTTCAGGTTTCAATAAGGACCAATGGAATGATGTTATGGGATTTATAAAGGTCAATAATCAAGTCATATATTTCAATTGGAATATTGCTAGTCCCATTTGAAAAAAGAAAGTGACCAATTATGCAAAAAGCAAACACCAAGTGACGGTGATGACGGTACAATTTGAAAGTAGGGCTTTGTTGTTCTCCCAAGTCCATGAATGTTGCAGCAAGAGCTCCTAAGTCTACTTCCTTATCCAAAAAAAAAAAAAAAAAAGCAGCTCCCAAGTCTACTTGATTATTATGAACAAAAGAACGAGTCTCTTCTAATGGCAAGCCCATCAAAGAAATTAGAGAGTTCACGTAGCTAACTCGAAATTTTGGGAAGATATAAGGTCCAGTAGTTCTTACCTTCAGAAAGGTACAGAATTCCTCATAAGTGGGACACATCTCATTGGAAAGATCCATCCTAAGTCAAATGAAGGTCATGAGTTTATCTTAGTGGCAATAGACTATTACATTAAATGGGTAGAAGCGAAGTTTTACAAAACCTTGGGGTCTAAGCAGGTGGCCCATTTCATTAAGACACACATCATTTGCCGATATAGGGTTTCACACGAGATTATATCAAATAATGGACCGCATTTTCGGGGTGAAGTAGAAGAACTCTTGCAGAAGTATAGCATTTAGGTTCACAAGTCTTCTCCCTATAGGCCACTGACAGATGGAGCAGTTGAAGCAGCCAATAAGAATGTGAAGAACATACTATAGAAGTCAGCTAAGAAGTACAATGATTAGTCAGAAAGGTTGCCATTTGTTCTGTAAGGTTATTGTGCCTTAATCAGATCTTCCACGAGTGCCAAACCGAATTCGTTAGTTTATGGTATGGAAACAGTACTCACAATTGACTTAGAAATTCCTTCTCTCAGGGTAATAATGGAAAATGAACTATCTGAAGTGGACTGGGTGAGAAATAGATATGATGAGCTGGTTTTGCTTGATGAAAGGCATTTAAAGGCTTTATACCATGTTCAAGGGTATCAGCGCAAAATAGCTAGAGCTTTCAACAAACGCATTAAGAATCGTGGCTTAAAAAATGGATATATAGTGCTAAAAGAAATCCGTGCGCCTATCTTTGATCCAAGGGGCAAGTTTAAGCCTAACTAGGGTGGTCCCTACATCATAAAAGAGATATTGCCAAGAAGAGCAGTTCGATTGATGGATTTGGATGGAACTAGAGTTTGCTCAACCAACCAATTTAGATCAACTCAAGAAATACCATGTGTAAAGCTCGTTAGGTTGAAAACTTGTAAGGGCAGCTTAGGCAAAAGAATAACATGAACTACAAGGGCCTGATTCTCCATCATTCAAAAAAAAAAAAAAAATGAAAAAGGAAAGAAGAAAAATGTTTACAATATGATGGAGATACGTAGGCAATCCATAAAGTTACCTTAGGTGTGGTCCAATTGAAAAGAGGCAAGCTCACAAAGTTCAATTGGGACAAATAGCATACCATTGGTGATGAAGAATCTCCCAATCAAGCAGAAAGCTAAGGCATGTTGACGCACTCAAGACAAGGGAAGTCCACATGACTTCCTAAGGAGCAGAAAAGATGTGGCTAACTTGTTAAAATCTACCAGGTTATCCTTAATAAAGATCATGGCGTCTTGAGTAGAGATTTCTAGAAGAGAAACAAAAGAAGAAACATAACCTTGTCGAAGGTTTGGAAGGATGAAAAGTCTTGATGGTTGCACTCCGAACAATGCGCAGAATTCTTCATGGGTGGGGCAAATTTCATTGCAATGAAAACGAAAAACATGAAGCTCATCATCCCAAAAGTATGTAGAAACATAGAGTATGGTCCAATTTACCTGAACTTTGGCGAGAGAATAGACGTTATCGCACTTCAATCAGAAAGGTTGCCACTTGTTTTATGGGGTTATCGCACTTCAATCAGATCTTCCACAGGTGTTATGCCGTATTCGTTGGTTTATGGCATGGAGGCAGTACTCCTAATTGAGTTAGAAATTCCTTCTCTTAGCGTAATAATGGAAGACCAACTGTCTGAAGTGGATTGGGTAAGAAATAGATATGACGAGCTGATCTTGCTCGATGAAAGGCGCTTAAATGCTTTATACCATGTTCAAAGTTATCAGCGCAGAATAGTTAGAGCATTCAACAAGCGCGTCAAAGATCGTGATTTAAAAGATGGAGACATAGTGCTGAAAGAAATCCGCGCACCTATCTTCGATCCAAGGGGCAAGTTAAGGCATAACTGGAGTGGTCCCTACATCATAAAAGAGATATTGTTAGGAGGAGCAGTTCGATTGATGGATTTGGACGGAATAGAGTTTGCTCAACCAGCCAATTTAGATCAACTCAACAAATACCATGTGTAAAGCTTGCTAGGTTGAAAACCCGTAAGGGCAGCCTAAGCAAAAGAAAGCATGAACTACAAGGGCCTGATTCTCCAACAAAAAAAAAAAAAAAAAAAAAAAAAAAAGGGAAGAGAAAAAAGAAAAAGAAAAAAAGATTACAATATGATGGAGATACGTAGGCAGCCCATAAAGTTACCTTGGGTGCGGTCCAATTAAAAAAAAAAAAAAAAAAAAAGAGAAACAAGGGGCATGGCAATGTCTAAAGCAATTCATAAATCAAAGTTAATTGTTTGATGGCAATTCATTCGAAGCTAGAGAAATTGATAATAGCTTTATTTGTAATAATTGTAAGTCTTAAAGAACTATTATTGTGCTTTACATGCTTAAGATTTAATAAGGTCGCTAATTCCTTGCTCTCTGAAGTCCTTGTTGTTCCAGTAATTTTGTTCGCTTTGGTGTCGTCCTTCCTCGGCCTCTTTTTGTTCCTCAGTGGAAGAATCCCAATCAACTCAGCTACTTGAGCCCTCATTATTGTTTCTTTGTGACCAATATCTTCATATAACTACTTCTTGTATTCCTTGCTAAACTCATAAGGTCCATCAGTGTTTAGCACTAAGGTAGCAGAGTTCCAACAGTTCCATCTATCCTCCATCCATTTAACCAGAGACTGAGAAACAAGTTGAACGGAGTGAACTTGCCTTTTGATATTTGAATTTGTCTTAGTGGTACTTGCTTGATGGTTTGGAATTGTTTGAACTGTACCATATTGCCGAAGGATCCGAGATGGCAAGTAAAAAGAAGTCGCTTTCAAACCCATTAACTTGACAAGGGTACAGCCCACTGTTCGCAGAAATACCTTTTCGTCGCACTTCCAATGAGGTATGTGCCAGCAGATAGAGCGCCATGAAGTATGGTATAGCATATTAAGCCATTCGTCAGGAGAAACATTCGGCGGGAATTCAGGAACACGTAGTTGGAAGTGCTGAGGCCCATAATTTGCAACACTAGGAGGTGGCAAGAGATTTAGTCTTTCTAACAACCACATATGAAGAAAGAGGGGGCTGCCCTCAAAGTTTGCTTCAAACTGATCCTGTACCTTGTCCAACCCATTGAGAGTTTTCGCTAGAACCATTGGAATTATATTTCGGGACTTAGAAAGAGGAATCACGAGTTCACAAATTTCAATTGGGACAAATAATGTACCATTGGTGATGAAGAACCTCCCAATCAAGTAGAAAGCTAAAGTATGTTGATGCGACTGAGACAAAGGTAGCCCACATGACCTCCCAATGGGCAGAAAAGACTTTACTAGCTAATCTACCATGTTATCTTTTATGAAGATCACAGCATCGTGGGTAGAGATTTCCAGAAGAGAAGTAAAGGAAGAAACATAACCTTATTGAAGGTATGGAAAGATGAAAGGTCCTGATGGTTGCACTCCGAACAGCGTGTAGAATTCTTCATGGGTAGGGCAAATTTTATTGCGATGGAAATGAAAAACATGAAATTCGGGATCCCAAAAGTATGTAGAAGCATAGAGCATGGTCCAATTTACCTTGACATTGGCGAGAGAATAAAGCGCATCCAAGCTATAACTCTTGAAAACTCTTTTGTCTTCTTTACTCATGTTGCTGAAGCAAAGTGTCAAAAAGCTATCAAAAGTCTCCATGATTTGATGTTAAATGAATAATAATGGTTTATGAACATGTGGGGAGGGTTTTTATAGGCTTTCAAGCTCAAATTCAAGTCCTAGAGTGCTTAGAATTCGAAAAAGGGTAGGAGAAGTCACAAAAACACGTAATTAGCAAAACCGCTCGGGAGCCCGGTTGGCCCCAACCGGTTCACCAACCAGTCCAACCAGGTTCGGCCCAACCAGTCACCCGAGCTGGTTCACCCTATTTCCCTGTTTTGACCACTATTGACCCCTATATGCTCCGGAAGGCCAATTTTGACCATTTTTGGGCTCAAATTGACTCAAATTTGTGTCAAAAGTTATAAAATTCAACCAACAAGAGATAGATATCATAATTCAAAGAAGGAAAAGTGCATGAACTTGGTTTTGAAAGCAAGAACTTGAAAGTTGACATAAATGCCCATAGGCCTAATACAAGGTTTTCACAAGTTAAGAGTTTCTAGATGCTTAAACTAAGTTTCTAAAACTTAAAATAAGTTTCTTCAACGCTTCTTTGGTGGTTTCCTTCTCTTACTTGGCCCCATTTCTTCTGTTGGTGGAGGAGGTGGCGGAGCTACAGTTGGGTTATATTGAGGGAATGAATGAATCTACAAGTTTCTAAGAAAATTAATGATTTGAGTACTACTTTTTTAAGAGGAAAAACCAAAAGATTTTCAAAAGTTTTTAATTTGAAGCTATCCTTACTAGGTGTGTTCATGCAGCCGCCCTGAGCGCCTCTTGCCTCAATAGGCGCGAGCTCATCCTCATCATGTCCCTTCTCAAGTTAGAGTTGAGATTTATCCATTCTTGCGTATATCCAGCAAATGTCTATGAAAGGAAATCAAGGGATAAGTATCTAGTGAGTGTTTGAGACTAAAAGAATCAAGTTAATCTTGAAACTTACAATCTCATATCGAGGATCTATCTGTGGAACCTCGTCCATCACAGGAGGCGCTATAATCGTAGGCACGATGTCGTCTCCCTGACATAGGTCAATGGTCCACTTAGGATGAAGTAAAAGAGGAAGTGTATCCCTATCTGCGCCTTCATCATCACTATTCACATGTACCTCGAACACACCCGAGGTTGAACCCACAATGGAATGGTGGCCACGAGCTCGCCGTCCCTGAAAAAAGTTGCACATAGTCAGTTAGGAAACATTTGTAAAGCATGTACATGGTTAGGTATGTACTTACCCCTACAAGTGGAACTCTTACGACCCTAGGAGGCATCAGATACCTCCTACAGAAGCTCTCGTAGTCCCCATTCAGGACTATGAAGTCGCTTACCTCCCTACCTCTTATAGCTCTGATAAATTCGTGCCCCTACAAAGAATTAGCATATTTCATGCCTATAGGTGGTGCCATAGGAACCACAGCTGTGTTGATGGTGCCTTTCACTTGGTGCCAAACTCTTTCCCCAAGGTACCAATAGCGACCCATAGGACCTTCAAGAAAGACCCGCTTTTCAGACATATCGACACACCTTATGGCGTTGCTCCTCAAGGGCATATTTCCACTTTGCCCATAGGGTCCCAATCCACCTGATTCATGAACTAGTGTTAAGCAAAAGAATCGAAAAGATGGAATTCAAAGGATAAAGGTTTTAGAGATTACCTTGTCAGCAGTAATACAAGCCAAGAATGCCCAAGCATAGGCATAGTCATGTTTATTGTCCACAGAATCGCACCTATTGTTGATATGATAGTGAAGGATTGTTGTCGATGAGGGCGGGACATTCAAACCCCAAGTATTCATAGTACCAAATCTGTTTTCAAGAAAATGAATTTCAAAAGAAAATGATGATATGTATTCATTGCTAATATTTTTCTTAAAAAAAAAAAAAAAAGTTTGCAGGTTGATTTACCTCCCAAATGAAGGACATCCTATAGTGATTTGTGCTCATCCTACGTGATCTGTCACTCATGGACCTATATAGCACAGCAAGAGCAGCACTACCCTAGTTGTATTCACCAATTTCCCACAGACATTTTCCATGCAAGCAAGGTGCCCTAGAGGAGCAACATCGCCAGAACTAGAAAAGAGTATGCTAGACAACATGTACAACATGAAAGCTCAGGCAAGACATGGGGGATCCGCCTCATTCTCTTCTCTTTGATCACAGAAGTTATTTTTCTGCCAAATTCTGCGTACCCCACCCCTTTGAATTGGTACTATAGTCCCAAGTTACTCCAAGAGATAGTAGGGGTCCCTGCAAGCATTCTCATAATATGACAACCTCCGCCCACCTAGGCGAAATCCTGTAATGAGGGGGTAAGGGTCATTTCCCCAAAACTGAAATGAAAAGTGTTAGTTGTGTCCTACCACAACTCAGTAAGGGGTAGCAATGCTTGTCTGTCCCTTTGCTCCACCCACAAAGCATTTAAAAAATCTCCAAAACCCGTATTATTTATAATCTTTTGGGTTTCAGGTTGCCATGTGGCCATCTTGCGCCACCATTCGATGACTCCTCCAAGAGCGTACCTTGTTCTATCTTTAAAATTTGGTTACAAAGAATGAAGGAAATCATGAAAATTGTTATTTTAAATATTTGCTATACTTAATGAATAACTCAAGAATGCTTAAATTCATGAATTTTCAAGTTTTCAAAAGTTTACACATGTGAAAAGAAAGTTCTTTGCAAAGAAAGGTACTTCAAAAATCAAAGACATTCTAAGAGAATACCCATAAGTTTTTCTTTGATTAACTAAAGCATTTGAAAATAAAAGAGAATGATTTTATTCTCTCGAGAATTTTATCAAGCACTTGGTAAGCATTGCTATGACTACAAAGTTTTTATAAAGAAAAGTATTTCAAAAATCATAGGTTAACATTCTAGAGAATGCCCTTAAGTTTTCCTTTGATTTTCCAAAGTATTTGAAAGCAAAAAAAAATGGTTTTATCTGGTAGGCATTGTCATGACTACAAAGTTTTTATAAAGAAAAGTGCTCCAAAAATCATGGGTTAACATTCTAGAGAATGCCTTTGAGTTTCCCTCTGATTTTCTAAAGTATTTGAAAGCAAAACAATGATTTTTATTCCTTTAGGAATTTTACCAAATACTTGGTAGGTGTTATTATGCCCACAAAGCTTCTTTTTGTAAAAAAAAGTATTTCAAAGATCATAGGTTAACATTCTAGGGAATGCCCTTGAGTTTTCCTTTGATTTTCTAAAATATTTGAAAGCAAAAAGAATGATTTTATTCTCTTAGGAATTTTATCAAACACTTGGTGAGCATGGTTATGCCTACATGATTTTTGTAAACAAAAATGTTTTAAAACTCATGGGTAAATCTCTTAGAAAATACCCTTGATATTTTGTTTGAGTACTTTGAGCATTTGAAAGAAAAAAAAATGATTTTATTCTCTTAGGAATTCTATCAAACATTTGGTGGGTATGCTTATGCCTACATGATTTTGGTAAATAAAAGTATTTTAAAACTCCTGGGTAAACCTCTTAGAGAATACCCTTGATATTTTGTTTGAGTACCTCGAGCGTTTGAAAGAAAAATGAATGATTTTTATTCTCTTGGGAATTTTACCAAACACTTGATGGGTATGGTTATGCCTACATGATTTTTGTAAAGAAAAGTGTTTTAAAACTCATGGGTAAACCTCTTAGAGAATACCCTTGATATTTTGTTTGAGTACTTTGAGCATTTGAAAGAAAAAATAATTATTTTATTCTCTTGGGAATTTTATCAAACACTTGGTGGACATGGTCATACCTACATGGTTTTTGTAAAGAAAAGTGTTTTAAAACTCATGGATAAACCTCTTCGAGAATACCTTTGATAGTTTGTTCAAGAACTTTGGGCATTTGAAAGCAAAAAGAATGATTTTATTCTCTTGAGAATTTTATCAAATACTTGGTAGGTATGGTTATGTCTACAAGGTATTTTGTAAAGAAAAGTACTTCAAAATTCATGAGTTAGCATTCTAGGGAATGCTCTTGAGTTCACTTTTGATTATCTTGACTATTTGAAAACAAAAAGAATGGTTTTATTCTCTTGGGAATTTTATCAAATACTTGGTGGGCATGGTTATGCCTATGTTGGAAAATAAGGTTTTTGTACATGGAAAACTCTCAAAAATTGTCAAAATAGCAAGAACTCAATGCATTACATTCATAAGAATAGCAAATGCTTGAAATGAAACAATAAAATGAAAGGATAAGGATGAACTTGAAAGAGTTGGGAATTATTTTACCTCATTCATGGAATAGACTGTAGGAAAGATCATGGTTGGGTTCCAAGAGCAAACTATCCGGTTGATCTTCATATTAAGGAACTTTGTATGTCTTCTTGAGAAAATGATGTGGATACTTGACATTTGAATACTTGTTTGTTGAAAAATTGCTCATTTTGGGTGTTCTTGAAAAAATGGGTTTGATTTTAAAAAAAGTAAGTTAGGAAGGATGATTGATGAATCAAAGGTTGTTTCGATTCTTTGAAAGTGATGTTGTTGGTGTTAATTCACTACAATGATGCAAGTTTAATGCCAAAGTTTTTGTATTTTGAATATTGGGAATGTTGGATGTTGGGTTTCTAGAGAGAGAAGCTCTCAAAAAACAAACAAAAGAAGAATGAACAAATGAGGGAAAGTGCAAGGCTTTATAACCAAAACACCACAAAAATGCAGAAAAAAGCCACCTCGGGTGACTGGTTGGCCCCAACCAGTCCAACTAGTTCACCAACCGGTCCCCTTAGCCCACTTTGGTTTTGTGTATTTTTCGCATAATTTTACTTAATTGGGCCCCTTTTTGCTTGCTTTTTTGATGAAATTCATCTTAAAAAGCCTAGAAAATGATATAAATAATTTAAAATGCATGGAATGATATTGATTTAGTCACTAATTGAATCATTAGTTAACTCATGGTGGTGTTTGCAAGCTTACTTTGACATTGGCTTTGTTAAAGGGCTTTATCTTTGGATAATGGAAAGATAATGCTTATGATATTTGTTTGAAACCATTAAATTTTATATTCCTTGATTTCTCATGATAGATTGTTATTACTATTTATTTCTTGAGGAAATTACAGCACAATAAAATTGCTTGGGTGTTCTTTCTTAATTTAACCCTAAGATTAAATTAAAGTTTTGTTGATTGGATGATGAGTTGTTGAAAGCTTGTGATGCTTTGTAAGGATCATGAAATTGTTATTTCTCAATTCTTTATGATGAATTGACATTACTATTAATTTCTTAAGGAAATTATAGCGTAATTGGAATATCTGCTTTGCTTAATTTTAACAAGGTTGTTAAAATAAAGCCTATGATTGCTTGGATGGAATTGGTTTTGAAAGTATGTTTAAATGACTCTTCGAGTCACATACATGGATTGTCGTAAATTGCTATTAATTTCTTAAGGAAATTATAGCACAATTGGAATATTTGCTTTGCAAAGTTGTTAAAATAAAGCCTATGATTACTTGGTTAGAAGTAGTTGTGATAGTATGCTTAAATGACTCTTCAAGTCACATACATGAATTGTTTTGCATTGCTATTTATTTCTTGAGGAAATTATAGCACAATGGATTGGTTGCCCTTGCTTAATTTTAACAAAGTTGTTAAAATTACAGTTTCATGATTTTGTTTAGTAAGTATAGTGTGTTTAAATGACCCTTGTGGTCACACATGTCCTCCTATCTTGTGCGTGTCCTCATTAGAAAGAATGAGCGTACATTATAAAAGCATATGTGTCTCTATTAGAAAGAATAGGCGTATGAAAGTATAGTGTATTTAAATGACCCTTGTAGTCACACACGCCCCCTATTTTGTACGTGTCCTTATTAGAAAGAATAAGCGCACATCATAGAAGCATATGTATCCCTATTAAAAAGAATAGGCATATGAAAGCATCGTGTGTTTAAATAACTTTCGTAGTCACACACAACCCCCTATTTTGTATAAGTGTACATTATAATAGTTATGAATTTCCCAGTGAGTATTGATGAAGTTCAAGCTTTAGTTCTTTGCCCCTTTTTTTTTTGTGAAAATGGGCTGTCTTTTCTAACATTGGTGTCGTTTGCGAAGCAAACTCCACCAATGAGGGGCATCTGTAGACACCCCATTTTCACCCCCATAAGTTTATGATAGCATTTGTTTAAGTTTAAAAGCATTTAGAAGTCCCTAAGCCTTAAAGGACACTTCTGCCCTTTTAAGCCTTACGAGTATAGATCATCATTGCATGCACATTTTTATTTCTTTGTTGAGCTCCATCATTTGCATTTAGTTTCTAGGATCATTTTGAGTATGTGTGTCAAATTTGGTTCAATTCTAGATAGGTTTGGATAGTTAATTAGAACTTTTGTGACTTGACGGGCAATTTTGTCTTTTACTTCGTATATTTTCCAATTGACCTTGAAACTTATTCCGAAACTTTCCATTGATCTTAGAATGATGTAATAAGCCTAATTGAAGTGCCAATTTAATTATTGGATAAGTTTTGGATTGGTTCACCATATTACCCTATGGCTAATTGACCATTTTTTCAGTTAATCGCCTCATGAAAACCCAGCCACTTGACCGTAGTAAGGGATTTTTGGTTCAAGAATATTCTAGACTTATTCTACATTAAATCCTTGAAATTTTGGCTTTTGAATCACTCAAATCGGAGTTAAAATGAAGAATTTGTGTCCGTTTGAAGTTAAGAGTCCGAATTAAGTTGGAAATCCTCAAAAACTTGGAAACCTGAATTTTGCTCTCGGGTGACCGGCTCACCCCAATCGGTCCAACCAGTTCATCCCAACCGGTCACCCGAGCACTCCGCTTTGTTTGCCTTGTTTTGAAGTTTTGACAGATTACGACTCTTCTACTCCGAATTTCAGCACTCCAAAGGTGTTTTAAACCTATTGGGATGTAATTTTGAGTTGTCCAACATCTAGAGGATTTAATGATAGCTTTAGATTGGTTTTATGGTGAATTAATTTCAACCATTAGTTCACATTATTGGTTGGTTATAAATAGAGGCTCATTCATCAATATTGGGGACTTTTTGGTTGGACTTTTGGACTCTTTGACACTTCATATTCATTAGAGAGAGAGAGAGGGAGAAACGAGTTTGCACACACCCATATAATTTGGAGAAAGTTTTTTACTGCAATTTTAAAGAAGAACTAGAAGGGAAACAGGCCAAAGAAAAGGAAGAACACAGCAAAGACCTTTGTTTTGTTGTAAGTTTCCTTGCATCCTTTTACGATTCTTTTCTTCTACTCTATTCTCTGCATAGTTATGGCTTAAAATTGATTTAGAAATTATATATAGTCTATATTTTAGAGTGTATATGATTCAAATAATGTGAAAAGCATGTTAGTGGAGTAGGATTGTGAATTGCTTGCTGTTAGGATAGTTTCTCTATTAAGGATAGAAGTACGTTTTGTACAGAAAATTAGTTTATGTGTTTAGGCTGTTTTCTCTTCATGGTTCAATTATATGCATGATTTTAAGCATCTTTTGTATAAGACACTTGCTGTGTAAGCCTCATCTTCAAAGGTGTATGGATGATTATTCTTTTCGAGGATAATTATCGTCTTTAGAGAGTGAGGTTGTGCATAAGTGCTTTCTGGAGTGTGCTTAAGTGCGTTGTAAGTTTTTTTGCATTCTTAGGTATATGTTTTACGTAGGATATGTGAAAAAATCATTCATGCGGAGTGATTTCTACGTAAAATTATATCCAGATAGTTTTACTTAAGAAAGCTCGCCGTAAGGATGATTATTTCACATTTTTACATAAAATACTTAAGACATCATGTTAGATTTTATTTTCATGTTTGGATTTTCATATAATATTTTCATCATGATAATTCACATTTAACATGGTTTTTTTTTATAGTTTTATGCATTTTAGGGTGTTTAGAGCATATAAGAGTATATTAAGCTTTTGTCCTTCTTTTGATTTTTGTTCTTTGCATGAGTATTAGGTCATTATATGCATGTTTAGTATTCTGTCTAGATTTGATTTAAGTCTTCTAATGATTATTTGGATATAATATTAGATGGTTTGAGCATAATAATTGCCTTATAGCATACATAGGGTGATTAATTGGTGTTTTCTTGATGTTTCGCGATATTTTGCAAATGGTAAGTGGTTCATAATAAGTTTTGTATGAATTGTTCTCTTCTCTCCCCTAGGGTTATTATCTTTACTTTGGATTAAAAGTCTTAAGTTTCCAACTTTTATAAAATTCTGTTTTGTTTAGAATTCTATTCTCTTTTGAATTCAAATCTTTTTGGAAGTTTATTTGAATTAGAATTCTATTCTTTTTCGAATACCTACTTTGTCCCAAACTATTTTTAGAAAGTCCAAAGTTTTAAAACCCTTCTTAAGTTGGAAATTTAGGGTTTATAGTTCATTGTAAAAGGAGTAACCCATTCTCAATCGAACTACGTGAACTTTAATCCTTGCATCTTTGTATGTAAGGTACGTAGGTGCTCATTTGATGTTCAAGTCCGCCCTAAGATATTAAGTATCCTAGGTTTTTCTTTTCTTTTTATTCTTTTGTCCATTACATATTTGCTAGAAGAGTAGGATGGACCCATGCTTAATCATTTATCCATCACATATTTGTTAGAGGAATAGGATGAACTCATGCTTATTCATTTATCCATCACATGTGATTGCTAGAGGAGTAGGATAGATCTGTTTCTTATTCTCTATCTCTCTACTACTTTCCATCTCTTTTATTTGTTCATGAATGTTTACATGTTTTATGGATGTTCATATATTTTATGGATGTTCATGGATGAATGTAAATGGTTTATGAATGATTCTTTACGTATACATGGTGACTAATTAGTGTTAGGATTATGCCCTAGAGCCAATCATGGAGATGATTGTTTAGGGATTAGGAATAATCAATTGATTTCATTTATATATGTCACATTTATTATTGATTTAATAAAAGGGCTTATTCTATTATGTTTATATGCATCATTTATATTTACATAATATGCCCATGGAGTTAGAGTTGAGAATATGAAATTACAAAGGGTTGTAATTTTGAGACTGTAAATATATCTTTGTACTAAACTCCTAAATCATTCCTAGTTGAAGGTTCACTATGATGGACAGTAATGAACCATAGGACTAGCACTTGTTAGGTTGACTCTATAGGAGGATAGCTAGTCTCAAGCTATTTGTGTGGAGACACTACAACCAACAAGTGGGTGCCTATTATAAGAATAGGTACACTGAATGTGACCAAAGATATGAGATAAACTGAATGGAGTTTTAACCTGCCTGTCAATCAGTTTCTCATTGTTATAGTGGTACAAGTAATCCTTAGACCTGAGACACCATGGTTGTCTTATACATGTAACTTTAGAAGTTTGATAACACTAAGTGCAGATCCTATTCAGGGGTCTGTAAGGGTGTTCATTGGCCCTACTGCTATGTGTGTGAAGGCATGTGAGTGATCAACAAGGAATCCATCACTCTCAGGAAAAAGAGAGTGAATGTCTCATACAACATTCATTGAATATAACTCATTAAATCCATGGGCCCATGGTAGAATGAATATGGAAAGGAGTTTCCATAAGTTCATCATTGAGTTGATATTAATGAATGAGTATAAAGTAATTGAACTAGGGACTTGACAGACTTCCATGTCCTATTAGTTCAATTGGAGACATTGTGTTGATGGAAGGATGGAATTGTAACCTGTAAACTATAACAGAAGGGTTCTTTGTAAATGACTATTCACCTCATTAAGGACCACACCATGAGCCATATGCTAGGTGTTACTCATGGTTAGTAGAAGCCCTAATTGATATAAATGAGTTATAATCAATTAGGGAATTGAAAGGAGTTTCAATTAGACCCTTAATGGAAAGTGTTCCATTGTGCACAACTTGTGCTGTTCCTCCTACTTGATGATGTGAACCCAATGGGTCACACACTGATCATGCTAAGAGAGCTTGATTGTCTATGAGAGAAAGGGTATAAGTGATTAAAGAAAAGTTCTTTATGGGGCTAATTTGTATTTGATGCAAACTAGTGGGCTAATTGTGTAATTAAGAGTAATTACACAAATTAGATTAGGGTTTGAAGACCCCCCTTGGCCGGCCCTAGTTGGAGGCTATTTAAAGCCTTTTATGATGTGATGACATCATCATTTGAAGCACTCTTGGAGGCTCCCAAGTGCTGGCCGAAAATTTCACCTCTCTCTCTCTCTCCTCTCTTCTCCTACTCTAGCATCAACAAGGGAAAGAAGGAAAGGACATCAAGCTCTAGCTAGGTGTGGATACTGTTGGAGGCAGCACACTTGGGCTGCTCATTCACCGCTGTCCGGAGACAAAGCTTGGAGCAAAAAGGAGAAGAAAAAGCTTGGAGCATAAAGGAGAAGACTTAATCAACTGTAAGTACCCTAACTCTCTTGGTAGTTAGGTTTATGGTTTTTGTATTAAGCATAATTAAGATTCATGGGTTTGGGAATCATAGGAAAAATTTTAAATTCCGCCTTTGTATTTTTCCTCTCTAGTTTGATTCCCAACAGTGGTATCAGAGCCATGGTTATGCCTAATATAAACTGCATATGGGCTGTAATTCATGGTAAATTGATTAGTTTAATAAATCTGGAATTTATGTTCATGCATTAGAATGGTTTCCCTCTCATGGCCAAACTTAGGGTTTATGAACCCTAGGTTAATTCTCCTTCTACTCCTCTTCTAAAATAGTTTTAGGGCTGCTGGTTATTCAAAAGTTGAATGGGGATTGAGTTTGGAGAAGATGATGAACAGTTTTTATGATAGTCATGAAAAATCGTCATCTTGTTTTGCATGCCGAAATCAGAGTTCTTCTCCAAAATTTTTGAGCCATATATGGTTAGAAAGCTCTTCGAATCAGCTTTACAACCCAACAAACGGTTCGTCGATCCGAGTTTTGTAGTGAAAGTTATGAATTTTTTACTACAGGCTGTCAGGGAAGACAGTTTTGCTCGGGAATGATGTAACAGCCACAATTGTGAGTTTTTGATGGAGATCAAAAGCATGGCAATGGTTGCCACCACTTGGGTTATGTTCTAGACATGGTAGGAAAGGGTTCCCAAGCATTCGGATGCATCATAATTGGATTATGAGTCTAGAACAGAAGGAAGAAGGAGAAGACCACCATGTTTGAATCTGGGTTTTAGAACCCTAGGGTTCTTGCTACTGTTATGATCAGATACTTCTGTAAAATTGATGAATAATCATTATAGGATGATGATATATGATGTATAGATCATATTATTTAATAATCAAAGGAGTCTTGATGCATAAAGAATCAAAAAGTTTGATTTCTTGGAAGAACACAGCCGGCTGTTTTTCTGCAGAAAGTCATCAATGGAGTTTTGTTTATATCTTGAGCTAGGGAACTCCAAATTGCATGAAACCAATTTTATTAGTTTCCTAAGACATGTAGGATACTAGGAAAAATAATTTGGTAGCCTGAATTAATCATCTTGCTGGGTTTTAAATCAATTTGTGATCATGGACAGTATGCTGTCAAATTCTGGACAGCCTACTGTTCTTGAATTGTTTAGAACAATTGGGGATGATTTGATCATCCAAACCACTTCAATTAGCTTAGTAATTCATGTAGGGACATGATACAAAAGCTGGTTTTGTTGGTGGAGTCGAATTGATTAAGTTTTAGAAACGTTTGCGACCTTGGAGGTCCTCCCATGGTGGTGCCAACAAGGGTTCTTGAAACCCTAATGTTCTTTGAAGAAGACAGCCCATTTGGCCACTCCACACATGTCCATGGGCTTGGCCCACACCCTGGCTTGAGTCCCCCTTTGCTGGCCATGGCCTCCTATGGCCTGGCCAATCCATGGCAGCCTTGCTAAGCCATGGCAGCCCACTAATGTGGCGGCAGCCTTAGGGTTTATGATGAAACCCTAATTCCCATTAATGATGAAACCCTAATTCATTAATTGCATTAATTAAAAACCCTAATTGACTATTAATTACCTTAATTAAAATGTTTAATGATTGGTCATTAATTGACCAATCATGGTTATTAATCATTAGGGTATAATTAATTGCATTTATGATGTCTAGGGTTTAGGGTTTAGGAAACCCTAATTCATATTAATTAAACCCTAATTCTATTAATGCATTAATTAATAACTAAACCTAGTAATTAATGTGTCTAACCTAGGGTTAAATGATTGGTCATTAATGACCAATCATGATCATTAATGGTTTAGTAATTAATCATTGGCATTTAATAGGTTTAAGGTTTAGGGTTTTAGAAACCCTAATTAGTGCATATTAATTAGGAGTAATTAATATCCTAGGTGGCATTAATTAAACCCTAATCCTAATCATTAATACTGAATAAACCTAGGGTTTAAATGATTGGTCATTAATTGACCAATCATAAGGCATTAATGCATTAGGGTTACACTTAGGGTTTAGAGTTAATGCATTTAGGGTTTAGGGTTTTAGGAAACCCTAATGCACTAATTAATTAATAAAATGATTTTATTTTAATTCCGAAATTGATTATTTAATTAATGGTGATTAATTTTATATTGTTTTAAATGGTTTAAAACACAATTTAGGATTAAATAAAAATCTGGAAATTTTAATTAAATAAAATTGTTTTGTTTAATTAAAAAGATCCTAATATTTGATATTAGAGTTTAATTAGGGGACTTTAAATGTTTCAATTGATTTGATTAATTGAAATTAAATGTCTTAAATGTTAAGACTTAATTGAATCAGGAACTTATGCATCTCCTAATAAGATTAGGACACATTAATGAGATTAATGAAAACCAATCAATAGAGTTACCATGAATGCCCATATGTTTATCGCTTACAGTTATTTCCTTTATTATGCAATATGATTGTATGGTTATGGATGGATGATGATTATGGACTATACCCCTTAAACCAATTGTGATTGGCCGTCTTATGAATGGGTTGCATTATTTTCAAGAGTTGTAATTTTATTATGGTGATGTATTATTTATTTGGGGCTTGCATGCCACCTTCTTCTCTCTCTCTATCATTCTCTTATGTACCCCACATTCCCCTTATGTATCCCTTTCTTTAAAATTATGTAAATGTTATGTAATCGAGAGTGCACTAAGGAGCATGGTGGACCTAAAGGAGCATGGTGGAGCCCAACAAGCCTATGGTGGAGACCATGAAGCCAATGGAGGAGATTGAAGGACTTGAAAGCTTGGAGAAGACTTTCAAGAGAGCATGCTATGTTTTGAATGAATGTTTTACGATCACCTACACCCACCTTAGACCTAGGATTCAATTCATTGGCTTGGATTGAATCCTCTTAAAGTCCATTATCATCATAGTGGGAGCTTTTAATGAGATTAATAGAGATAGCTCCAAATCCAAAGATCGTTATATGTCACCTTATAGGGACTAATATCGATAAGTGGATTACATATATATAATGTTGTTATATATTTCTTATTTAAATGCATGAGATGTATGTTAGATTAGTTATTTTGATGAGACCCTTAAAACCCCTCTATTTTAATATTAAGTTGGAAATGGAGAATACATTAGGGAATGGATTCTTCATTGCCTTCCATCATTATAGGATCATCTAATGTCCCTTAATGTGGGTACCTGGCTGCAGACATGTAGGAGCTACCCATATTAAAGACATTACTTGAAACTATCACATATATAGATATCATGGGGTGCCTAAGCTGGTATATACCAAGAAACTAACATGTGAGGTATATATTTGGTGAAACATACCTGTGTGAATGATGGGCTTAACTTAACTAGGGAAGTATTCCAAGAAACTAACATGTGAGGAGTATGTACCCTAGAGGCAAAATGATTGGAACTTGCTTATGAAGCAATAGACCAAGAATTGTCTTCTTATTGTGGGTTAGAAGTCAAGAAACTAACATGTGAGGCTTCTAGGTCATAGTGGGACCCCAATCCCCATTAGGAATAAGATTCCCGAATTCCATTAGAGGGTGTATGGAATTTGATAAAATAGTGGGAGGTACCATATGATTAAAGACCCGATCATTATGGATTAAAAAATGAAATCTAATTCTCTATTTAATTTTTATATGTAGTTCATAGAAATGGCTCACCTCAACCCGTTATCCAAAATATTGGACATCAACCGTTTGACTGGACCAAATTGTCTTGATTGGCTTTGGAATCTAAAAATTGTTTTGGATTCCAAGAATCTTACCTATGCACTTCATAATCCACTTCCCATTGCTCCTGCTGAGGCTACAACTCAGCAAGAGAAAGACGCTTACCAGAAGCGCATGGACGACAATCTCATGGCAAGGTGCTATATGATGGTATTTATGAGTCTCGAGCTTAAGAAGCAACATGAGTCCATGGGAAGTGCTTACGAGATTTTTATCAACATACAAGAATTGTATGGGAAAGAATTCTTGCTTGAATTTAATGAAGCTGCTACTTCCAAGTCTAAGCTCAAGCCCAAGGGCAAGGGCATAGGCAAGGGCAAGAGTACCCAAAGGAAGAAGAAAGGTAACAACAAAGCCAAAGGAACCTGTTTTCACTGCGGCAAAGATGAGCACTGGAAACGTAACTGCCGGGAGTATCTGGATACTCTAAAGAACCAACCTTTGGAAGGTATGGATCATGCTCTAAACTAAATGTTAGTTCTGCTTCCACTTGGGTACTTAATTCTGATGTGAATTTTGAATTCCATGCAGAATCTAGTGGGAAGCAGAAGGCAGAGTAAAGGCGGATCAACCCTACAAGTGGGGAATGGAGCAAACGTTGCTGCATTAGCTGTGGGGCTTGTTGCTTGACTCTACCTAATGGAGTAGTTTAGAAATAATAGTTAGCTATCTTTACATTCCAGAAGTTATTAGAAACATTAATTTTATTTCAGTTTTATCTAAACGAGGTTTTAGTTTGATTTAATAAATGTTTTCTATTAAATGAAGAGTTCATTACTTCTGGAGTTTATATGGATGGCCTTTATTTTCTAAACTTTATTGCAAATATGAATTGCAATGGAGCATGATAGTTCTAAATTGAATGCTAATAAACCTAAGAGAATAAGATATACATAGTGATGTATGTAGAAGTTTCTCTAACTTTACAACCTTTACCGATGATTCAGTCTAGGTTTGGGTGTGTATACTTAATGAAGTACAAATCTGAAACATTTGAAAGGTTCAAAGAATTCAGATATGAAGTAGAGAAACAAACCGGTAAAAGTATTAAAGCTCTTCGATTAGATCGGGGATGCGAATATTTAACCGGTTAATTTTTAGATCAACTTGTTCAAATGGGCATTCAATCACAATGGACACCTCTTGGAACACCATAACTTAATGGTGTGTTAGAAAGGAGGAAGAGGACCTTATTGGATATGGTCCGATCCATGATAAGTTACAACGACCTAATATTATCCTTGTTAGGATATACCCTAGAAATTGCCACGTACCTGTGAAACAGAGATTCAAACCAAGGCTATCCCTTAGAACCCATATGAGATATGGAAAGGGAAGCACTAAGCCTTAAAGAATGTTAAGGTTTGGGGTTGTAATGCATGTGTAGAGACACATGATGTAACCAAATTGGAAATCAAGATAACTTAAATGTAGGTTTGTGTATTATCCTAAAAGGAGTTTAGGATATCATATCTATCATCCTGATGAACAAAAGTGTTTGTTAGTAAGTTTTCAATCTTTCTTGAAAAAGAGTTTATTCAAGAAGGAGATAACAACAGGAAAATAGAACTCAAAAAGTTGTCTAATGAGACACAAACCAACATTGATGCAACCACTGTCCCTGTTGATACAAAACCCATCATTGTACCATGATTGTACAAAGGGTTAGTGGGAGTGCGATCACATTTATGGTCCTATAAGTGAATGACGTTCTACTTATTAGGGAATAATGTAGAGACGTTGTCAAAAGTGAAAAATTGGTTTTTCACAAAGTTTCTCCATAAAAGATTTGGAAGAAGCATCCTATATTCTGGGAATAGAGGTCTATAGAGATAGATCTAAAGGATGCTAAGTCTTTCCCAATCGATGTACGTAGACAAGATTTTGAATGGGTTCAAAATACATGATTTCAAGAGAAGTCTAATTCCTGTCAGACATGAAATCAAGTTGTCTAAAAGCATATGCCATGCTATGTACATTACCAGATATCAGTTTTGCTGTAAATGTTACTAGCAGATATCGGGTAGACCCAGATAAGGTACACTGGGAAGAAGTCAAAGCTATCCTTAAGTACTTGAGAAGAACTAAAGGACCTATCCCTTGCCTATGGAGAAAGAAACTTAAAATGGTTGGTATAACGGATTCAGATTTTAATCTGACGATGATGATAGGAGATCAACATCGAGGTATGTTCTCACCTTAAATGGCGGAGCTGTAAATTTGAGCGCATTGCTGCATGTTTGGATGAGTAAGTTCATTGCAGAACTAGGAGTGGCTCCTAGCATTGAGAAGCCTTTACTATTGTTTTTGTGACAACAATAAGGCTAGTGCTCAAGACAAGGATTCACGGTCTCATCAAAAGTCCAAACTTTAAGCGGCAATTCCAAGTGATTAGAGAGATCATTGGAAGAGATGACATATACATATAAAAGTTTAAAAGAATAGAGATTAAAGAAGACCCCTTTACTAAAGCTATGACCCAAGTGTGTTGGATCACCACCGACAGGATATGAGTATGAGATACATGGTGGATTGGCTATAGTGCAAGTGGGAGATTGTTAGGATTATGCCTTAGAGCCAATCATGGAGATGATTGTTTAGGGAATAGGAATAATCAATTGATTTCATTTATATATGTCACATTTATTATTGATTTAATAAAAGGGCTTATTCTATTATGTTTATATGCATCATTTATATTTACATAATATGTCCATGGAGTTAGAGTTGAGAATATGAAATTACAAAGGGTTGTAATTTTGAGACTGTAAATATATCTCTGTACTAAACTCCTAAATCATTCCTAGTTGAAGGTTCACTATGATGGACAGTAATGAACCATAGGACTAGCACTTATTAGGTTGACTCTATAGGAGGATAGCTAGTCTCAAGCTATTTGTGTGGAGACACTACAACCAACAAGTGGGTGCCTATTATAAGAATAGGTACACTGAATGTGACTAAAGATATGAGATAAACTGAATGGAGTTTTAACCTGCCTGTCAATCAGTTTCTCATTGTTATAGTGGTACAAGTAATCCTTAGACCTGAGACACCATGGTTGTCTTATACATGTAACTTTAGAAGTTTGATAACACTAAGTGCAGATCCTATTCAGGGGTCTGTAAGGGTGTTCATTGGCCCTACTGCTATGTGTGTGAAGGCATGTGAGTGATCAACAAGGAATCCATCACTCTCAGGAAAAAGAGAGTGAATGTCTCATACAGCATTTATTGAATATAACTCATTAAATCCATGGGCCCATGGTAGAATGAATATGGAAAGGAGTTTCCATAAGTTCATCATTGAGTTGATATTAATGAATGAGTATAAAGTAATTGAACTAGGGACTTGACAGACTTCCATGTCCTATTAGTTCAATTGGAGACATTGTGTTGATGGAAGGATGGAATTGTAACCTGTAAACTATAACAGAAGGGTTCTTTGTAAATGACTATTCACCTCATTAAGGACTACACCATGAGCCATATGCTAGGTGTTACTCATGGTTAGTAGAACCCTTATTGATATAAATGAGTTATAATCAATTAGGGAATTGAAAGGAGTTTCAATTAGACCCTTAATGGAAAGTGTTCTATTGTGCACAACTTGTGCTGTTCCTACTACTTGATGATGTGAACCCAATGGGTCACACACTGATCATGCTAAGAGAGCTTGATTGTCTATGAGAGAAAGGGTATAAGTGATTAAAGAAAAGTTCTTTATGGGGCTAATTTGTATTTGATGCAAACTAGTGGGCTAATTGTGTAATTAAGAGTAATTACACAAATTAGATTAGGGTTTGAAGACCCCCCTTGGCCGGCCCTAGTTGGAGGCTATTTAAAGCCTTTTATGATGTGATGACATCATCATTTGAAGCACTCTTGGAGGCTCCCAAGTGCTGGCCGAAAATTTCACCTCTCTCTCTCTCTCTCCTCTCTTCTCCTACTCTAGCATCAACAAGGGAAAGAAGGAAAGGACATCAAGCTCTAGCTAGGTGTGGATACTGTTGGAGGCAGCACACTTGAGCTACTCATTCACCGCTGTCCGGAGACAAAGCTTGGAGCAAAAAGGAGAAGAAAAAGCTTGGAGCATAAAGGAGAAGACTTAATCAACTGTAAGTACCCTAACTCTCTTGGTAGTTAGGTTTATGGTTTTTGTATTAAGCATAATTAAGATTCATGGGTTTGGGAATCATAGGAAAAATTTAAATTCCGCCTTTGTATTTTTCCTCTCTAGTTTGATTCCCAACAATTAGGAAATGATTGAAATAGCACATATAAATTTAGAGATCCATTTTTGGGTGATGTGAGTGCCTATAGAATGTTTTATAAACTCTTCCCACATCATAACTTAGTCTCTGAATCCTCTCTTATTTTGTTAAGATCTGCTTTTCCTTGATCAGAATCATGTGTTTGGTTTTTCAAAGGTTTCCTTTTAAATCTATTTTCATGGTTTTTCCTTTTTCCTTAAAAAATAAGATGGCGACTCCTTGTTTGCTATGTTTTTTTTTGTGAACTTTTTAAAAACCAAATTTTTATTCATTTAAATATCTACAAGTCTTTTTAAAAGAAGGGTTTGCCCCCGATCGAAACCCGTGGTTCACAGAGCTGTGGCTTGGAACCTTCCCATTTCATAACCTAATCACCGAATCCTTTATTTTTTGTTCAAGACTTGCCTCTTTTCTAAATATGAAGTCAAACTTGTTTTTATAAAAAAAAAATATTTTAATGGTTTCCTCATACTCTAATAATGAGGTGGCAACTTCCTTTCTTTTTGAAACTTTACTAGAGTGGAATGGAACTCGACTCCAACTCGATTTCCCGGCGTCCACAGATTCTATTAGACTTTGATCTTAAATCAAACTCTTTATCAAACCCAAGTTGTTTTTATCAAAGAAAGTTGCTTTTCAATACAAGTATTTGATTATGGATTGGAGACTAATAGAGTCCCACTAAGGGTAAAACTCTTCCTTCAACTTGTTTGGTCGAACTACGTAAACTTTGATTTTCGTCAGAAGTACGTACACCGCTCACTTGAGCCTAAGTCCAACTTAATTTAAATTTTCTTTTTAATATTCATAATTTCTAGTTATATTGCATGATTGAAATTAAATAAGCCCAATCAATAAATGAAATAAATCTATCAGGCGAAATGGGTGCCTACGAGCATAGCTCGGAACCTTCCTATTTCGTAACTTAGCACCTGCACCCTTTGCTTCTGGTTCAAGATTTGCCTATTTTCCAAATATGGAGTCAAAATTATTTTTATAATACAAATACTTTAAGTGGTTTCCTCGTACCCTAAAAATATGGTGGCAACTCCCTTTCTTTCTTAAACTCTACAAGAGAAGACGAAACTCGATTCTCGGCATCCACATTTAGAATTTCACCACCATTAAGAACATCTGTCATACCCCATTTTTGTACCACGGCTCATCATTTCATACATGTTTTTGTTTTGTTTTTGAGTCTAGTCACTCGCATTAGTTTTCTAGAGTCACAAGGACAATGGATATGAATTTTGGTTCAATTTGAAGTTAATCTTGAGAGATAATAAAAGCTTTTGTGACTTGAGGGGCATAATCGTCTTTTAAGTCCCAAACTTTTCATTTAACCTTGAAATGATCTCCAAATTGTCAATTGGAGTTCATATGGATGCATATGAGGTATTTCTAGATTCAATTTGATGAATCAATAGCTCGGGATTAAAAAGGCTCGATGTAGTTCAAGTTGGTTAATTGACCCTTCTTTGGGTTAGCTCTAATTGACTCGCAATTATTAATCAAATCTTTTCAAATTAACTTTCATTAGTCATCATTTTATCCCCAAAAGTGTTTCATAAAATTTAATTTTGATATGGAAAGCATTTGGTTTGATCCTATGTGCATACCTATGTTTAACAAAGGTAGAGCATAGCGGTTAACCACCTATGTCAAACCTAACCATGCCCCCATGGTTAGTGGTTTTAACCCTAAAATGTTCAAAAATATATTCCACATCGAAACACGGTCGTTTTGGCTTTTGTTTCATCAAAATCGGAGTTAATTTACCCCCTGAAACACTCCTAGAAGGTAAAGGAGTCCAAAAAAAACAAAAAACTGATGTCGGCTCGGGTGACCACCCAAGCCTGGGCGGCTAGCCGCCTGGGCCCAGGTGGCTAGCCGCCCAGCCTTGGGTGGTCACCCGAGACCACTTTCCTATTTGCTCCACGCTTCCTTGCTGAAGTGGATTTCTTCCTATTTTAATGAACAAGGACTCCTTTGGACGAGTTTCCTTCTAATTTTCGGTAACTTCTGAGTTACTTAAGCCCCAAGGGGTCTCTAATAACCCTTGGATTAATTCTTAGGGTTTTAATCCCAGCCACTGGTTAATCCTAATTGAACTCTATAAATACCCCCCTATGCTTCAGCACAAGGAGAGCCACTTTATGCCTGAAAACTTGAGTGTTTAAGAGAGAATAAGAGAGAGAGACTTGAAGGAGAGTTGGAGTTCTTGCTGTAGCCTTGAAGAGCATTGGTTCAAGTCATCCATAAGAGCAAGAGAGAGTCTCTACAGCAGCAAGGAAGCTTTCCTAAGATATTCCTCACTTCTTATTTATGCTGAATATGGGTTTTCATATAGGATAGGCTTATTGCATGTTAAAGGTAACTTTTTTATCATGTATTAACACTTTAGCTAGTTAATATACATAAAATACCTACTGTTTATCATGAGTTTATCATGTTTTAGGGTTGTCCTATGTGTTTTTAAGCATAGTTGTGGTTCTTGTGCTTCTGTTGTCCTTATTTTAGAATAGTGTTATGGCATGTTAGAGTTAGGATTTTTATCGTGTTCTATTGCTTTAGTTAGTTAATATGCATGATTTAGGTTCTGTTTAGTTTGGTTTTAGCATGTTTAGAGTTTGTTTTGTATGTTTTTAATCATATTTGTGAGTCTAGGGTTTTTTGTGTCCTTGTTTTAGGTTAGTTTCATACAGCATGTTAAAGTAGAGTTTTTATTGATTTTTCTTCATAGTTGCTGCATATGTTTTACATATGGAATAACTATGGTATTTTTGCATGAATGTTAATTGATTTCTAAGGTTTTTATGCATGATATGATTCTAGGATTGTGCTAGGGCTTATGAAAGTTCGCTGTTTTTGCTATTAGCATGTTTAGTGGATGATTTTAAGCTTTAATACCATTCTGTCCAGATTTGCATATTGTTGTGTTTGCATGGTTTTGAGCACGTATAAGGGTGCAAATAGGTGTGATATTAGTCCTATGGTTAATAGGTTGCCATTGCTTGAAATTGCTAATGCTTGGAGCTATTGCGATCAGGTAAGTGGGTGTGAAGGTGCCCCAATTCACCTCTCTTCCTAACTCTTTCTCTTCTCCCTCTTAGGGTTAGTTTTTAATATGATTCTATGGTTTTAATCAAAGGTTTCCTTCAACAATAAATTCTGTTTTTTATCAAGGTTTCCATTTTGTGTAAGTTTTCCTAAATTCAAACTTAGTTTATTCAATTCTCTTTCAAATAAGGAAACCTAGGGTTTTAACCATAGGTTTATATTAGGATTTAACCCTAATTCTAATCGAACTACGTAGACTTTGATCCATGTATTTCGTTGCATGGTACGTAGGCGCTCTTCGTGAGGCTCAAGTACGTTCTAGGATCCAAGTATCCTACATTTCTTTCTTTCTTTTCTTCTTTATTTTCTGTTTTTCTTTACTTATTATGCATGGATGGATGAATGGAATTTATGATATGCATGCTGTCTTGTGATGATATTTGCTGGTTTTTGTATGGAAAAAGATCTTAATTTAGCCCAAATAAACCGAGAGACCGAAAGGGTGACGTGGGTGCCTATAGGCTTTGCCTAGAACCTTCCCATGTCATAACTTAGCCTCCAAATCCCCGATTTCTTTGGTTTCCAAAAGACTTGTTTTTGCCTTTCCTTTTAAATATGGAGTCATTCAAATTGTTTTCTTAAAACAAACTATTTTTAGGGTTTTCCTTTAAAAAATAAGGTGGCGACTCCTTTTCTTTTTCAAAGCCAATTCTTTCTTTTTTCGTCAACCCTTGTGGGCCCACTTTCTGGGGTTCACAGTTTGGCGACTACACTGGGGATTTGTGGGCTAGACTCTATAAAGTTTAATTAGGCTAAACTAATTTTTTATGTTAATTAAAATCAATTACATGCATCCGCTTGATTGTGTGCTTTCATTTATCGCATTGTGTGCGCAAACTATTGCATGATAGGTTCGATTGTCCCTCGATGTATCCTTGCCCATGGGCCTAGTTTCAACCTTAGTTTTCCTGATTCTAAGTGTTGGGGCGAAAGCTATCAACTTCTCTTACCTAGTACCCTTAGGCTTGCCCTTGGGTATATTAAATGAATTAATGACGTACTGCTGGACCCACGCGGCATTCCTGATGCCACATGTGGTCAGGTATAAAGATTGCTCAAGCAAGTGAAAGACCCTAGTCCTATCCTCTCTTAGTTCATGTAGTGGGCCTTGTAGGACCCTACAGGTCTCACCATTATGCACCCACAATTATTTGTAATGATGCTACGCCGTGTTTGTGGTGTGAGACTTTATATCTTATGCCCTTGACATATATCTTTAAACCCTAACCTTTGTTAAGGCCATGGGTTAGGAGGAATAAGTTAAGGAAATAGGATGTAAAGTTATGTTTGTGATGTGCTAATCCATCGGAATTAATTAAACCTAATTGAAGGACTCTATACCCTATTCTTTTAAACATACCCTTAGTCCATACCCCTTGTAAAGGTAATTGGATAAAATGAATGAATTAATTGAATATGGTGTAAAGATCGAGTTCATTAAGGAAAATATGGAGGTTTAGGACAAGTCTTTAGGCTAAAGGTTAAAACTTTTCTATCCATAGACGTGCTGGCTTGGATCCGCAATCTATAAGGGCGTCTAGTGAGTATTGAATCTACCCATCAGACAGACATGGCCGACGAAAGAACTAGTGAGGGGCACTTTGACCTTGAGGCTTGTCTAAAAGCCATCATGACCAAGCTTGACCATACCACCGAGACCTCCAATACAGCATTGAAAATGACTCAAGAGAACCAACAGAAGATGGCGGATCTTGAACAAAATGGTTCTAAGGCCCATTCCTCGGGTATACCCCATGGGGCTGGCACCGAAGAGGGACCTCAATCCAATGAGAACACCAAGACAAGGGGGGGAAAGTAGCTCAAAACCTGTGGTCACCAACCTAGAAGGGGAAGCCAAGGGGAAGGGTACTAGTAGTGATTCCGTATTGACTAGCAAGATAGAAACATTGGAGAGAAACTATTAAAAGGATTCGTAGGGCCGATGACATGGTCGATGTGCGGACTTTATCTCTATTTCCAACAGCTCGTATTCCATTGCAATTTAAGATGCCAGAGTTAGAAAAGTTTGATGGGACAGGTTGCCCTAAGACTCATTTGAAGATGTATATGCGAGCTATGCACCCTCGAGGGGCCACTGACGAGCTTTTAGCTCAAATGTTCTATGAAACCTTGGCCACTTCTGCTTTGAAATGGTTCTTATCCTTGGATGAGAATAGAACTCGGACTTGGGAAGACATATGCAATGAGTTCTCGGAGCACTACAAGTACAACACAGAGGTGGACATTACTCAGAGGGACCTGGAAACCACCGAGCAAGGGGCTCATGGAACTTTCTCCGCTTATATTACAAGGTGGAGACAAAAGGCGTCGAGAATAACAGATAGGCCAAATGAGGAAGACCAAATTCAGTTGGTGGTTAAGAACTTACTGTTCGTATACCACAAGCACTTATTTGCCCACTATTTCCCAAATTTCAAAACTCTCATTAGGGCTAGCACGCAAGTTGAGGATGCTATCAATGATGGGACAATCAAAACTGAGGAAGTGAGGAGTCGCAAGACAAACTTTACTAGGAAGAACAATGCCGAGGTCAACACCATAACTCAACCCATTCAACCCTTCTCTCTCAATGATGTCAACCCACCTCGCCAATTCACTGACCTATTCATGCCGCTCGAAAGAGTCCTTGAAAAGCTTGTAAGCCGTGACCTATTGAAGCCACTCGACCTAAGACCCCCACCAAACCCCTTACCTAAGAACTACAACGAGAATGAGTACTGCAAGTATCTCCAATCCAAAGGCCATGCCACCAACCGTTGTATTCGCCTTCGCCACCAAATCCAAGACCTCATTGACAAGCAAGTCATCTCACCACCAACCCAGTCCAAATGTCACCCGTAATCCTCTCCCGTCTCACAACAACACACCCCCACCTAACACCATAAATGCCATTGGGATTGAATCATCTCGCCCTTGCCGGCCCGTAAGACAATACACTCCACTCCCCATGACCTTAACCCGCCTTTTCACCATTTGCCGCAATAACAACCTTATCATGCCATTCCCACCAAAGCCAAGGCCATCAACCCCTCACCAATATTGTCAATACCATTGTGCACCCGGCCATGACACCGAGACTTGTTCTATACTAAAGAAGATCATTCAAGACCTCATTGACCAAAAGGTTCTGTTGTTGCCCAGAAAATCTATCCAACAAGAGCTGAAGGAGAGATATGAAGCAGGGGATCCTCAGGTTGGCCTATTGGGTGAATCGTCGGGGAAATTTGATTATTATGTGTTGTACTTAAGCCCAAGTCCAATATCAGATGAGCCGATAGTCCCTTCAGGTTAGGATGACTTATCAATGGAAATGGAGAGCATCAATATAATAGAATGGGATGACTTGATGAACGACTCCGAGGAAGTCCATGACATATGGGCTAGCGATGACGAGTTGGACCACATAACCAGATGGGATCTTCATTTAAACCTCCATTCCTAGAATCTAAGAATCCGTTGGAAGATTTGGAAGGGCAGAGGCGTCCTAACTTGGAAGAAGAAGAGGATGAAGTGCTTAGGCAGCTGAAGAAGACCAATGCCAATATCACTATTTGGGGCTTACTCATGACTTTGCATAAGCACAGACAGACCGTGTTGAAACTGTTGAATCAGATACAAGTGCCCGTTGACACATCTCCCGAGGTTGGTTGGTACATTTGGTGAATCCCACTCCCAAGAACTCAACCATTGTGTTCACAGATGTGGACCTACCTAAAAGCGGGCCAAGCCATTCTCAAGCTCTCTATGTAACCGTTGACACTATGAGGAAGAGGGTTCTTACCGTCTGTAGACACCCTATTTTCACCCCTATGAGATCATGATATCATTTGGTTAGGTTTAGAAGCATCTAGGAGTCCCTAAGCCTTAAAGGACAATTTTGCCCTTTTAAGCCTTAAGAGAATAGGTTATCATTGCATGCATATTTTTGCCTCTTTGTTGAGTCCCATCACTTGCATTTAGTTTCTAGGGTCATTTTAGGTATGTGTGTCAAATTTGGTTAATTCCAGATAGGTTTGGATAGCTAATTAGAACTTTTGCGACTTGAAGGGCAATTTCGTCTTTTACTTCGTATATTTTCCAATTGACTTCCAAATTTGTTCCGGAGAGTTCCATTGACCTTAGAATGATGAAATGAGTCTAATTGAAGTGCCAATTTAATTTATTGATAGGTTTGGCATTGGTTCACTACATTACCCTATGCTTAATTGACCCTTTTTCGGGTAATCACCTCATGAAAACCCAGCCACCTGACCGTGGTCAGGGATTCTTGGTTCAAGAATATTCTAGGCTTATTCTACATTGAATCCTTGAAATTTTGGCTTTTGAATCACTCAAATCGGAGTTAAAATGAAGAATTTGTGTTCGTTTGAAGTTCGGAGTCCAGACCGAGCTAGAATTCCAAAATTTTTGGATTCTTCTCGGGTGACCGGTTCACCAACCGGTTGGACCGGTTGGGGCCAACCGGTCACCCGAGAGTCCCATCCTGATTTTTCTCTTTTTGAGTTTTTGACGAAATGGGACTCTACTACTCCGATTTTCTGCCTTCTAAAGGACTTCTAAGCCTATTGGGAGGGGGTTTTGAGTTGTTTAACATCCATGGGATTTAATTACAGCCCTAGATTGATTTTATGGTGAATTAATCTCAACCATTGGTTCATATGGTTGGTTGGTTATAAATAGAGGCTCATTCATCAGCATAGGGGACTTTTGGCTTATTTGACACTTCATACTCATAAGAGAGAGAGGGACCACGAGTTTGCACACACCCATATCACTTGGAGGAGGCTTTCTACTGCAATTTTGAAGAGGAACTAGAAGGGAACCAAGCCAAAGAGAAGGAAGAACGCAGCGAAGACCCTTGCTTCATTGTAAGTCTCCTTTGCTTTCTTTTACAATTCCTTCTTCTTCTACTCCATTCTCTACATAGTTATGGTTTAGAATTGATTTAGGAATCATATATACTCTATATTTTAGAGTGTATATGATTCAAGTATGATGAGAATGCATGTTAGTGGATTAGGATTGCGAATTGCTTGCTGTTAGGATAGTTTCTCTCTTAAGGATAGAGGTACGTTTTGCATGAAAAATCAATTGGTGTGTTTAGGCTGTTTTCTCTTCATGGTTCAATTATATGCATGATTTTAAGCATCTTTTGTATAGGACACTTGCTGTGTAAGCCTCAGTCTTCATAGGTATATGGATGATTATCCTTTTCGAGGATAATTATCGTCCTTAGAGGGTGAGGTTGTGCATAGATGCTTTCTAAAGTGTGTTTAAGTGCGCTGTGAGTTTCATTACATTCTTAGGTATATATTTTACATAGGATATGTGAAGAAACCATTCATACGGAGTGATTTCCACGTAAAATTATCTCTGGATAGTTTTACTTAAGAAAGCTCGCCGTAAGGATGATTATTTCACATTCTTACATAAAGTACTTACCTAAGGCATCATGGTAGATTTTCTTTTCATGTTTAGGATTGTCATATGATATTTTCATCATGGTAATGCCTATTTAGCATGTTTTTGATAGTTTTGTGCATGTTAGGGTGTTTAGAGCATATAAGAGCATATAGGAGCATATAGGATTGAGTTTTTCTTTGATTTTTGTTATTTGCATGAGTTTTAGGTCATTGTATGCATGTTTAGTATTCTATCCATATTTGATTTAGGTCTTCTAATGATGATTTGAGCATGAATATGAATTATTTGAGCTTAATAATTGCCTTATAGAATACATAGGGTGATTAATTGGTGATTTCTCGATGTTTCGGGATGATTTGCATGAGATGTTAGGTCATTATATGCATATTTAGTATTCTGTCCATATTTGAATTAGGTCTTCTAATGATGATTTGAGCATGAATATGAATGGTTTGAGCTTAATAATTGCCCTATAGAATACATAGGGTGATTAATTGGTGTTTTCTCGATGTTTCGGGATAATTTGCATATGGTAAGTGGTTTATAGTAAGTTGTGTATGAATTGTTCTCTTCTCCCCATCGAGTTATTGTCTTTACTTTGAATTAGAAGTCCTAAGTTTCCAATTCTCTCAAAATTCTGTTTTAATTAGAGTTCTATCTTTTTTAGAACTCTACTTTCACTAAAATTCTGTTTTAATTAGAGTTCTATCTCTTTTAGAATTCTACTTTTCTTAAAATCTTTTTTGAATAAGAGTTCTATCTCTTTTAGAACTCTACTTTCACTAAAATTCTGTTTTAATTAGAGTTCTATCTTTTTTAGAATTCTACTTTTCTCAAACTTCTTTTTGGATAAGAGTTCTATCCCTTTTCAAATTCTATCTTTTCTCAAATTCCTTTTTTGGAAACTCTTCTTCTTTTTCAAACTCTTCTTTTCTTTTAATGGAAACTTAGGGTTTATAATTCATTGTAAAGGGAGTAACCCCTTCTCAATCGAACTACGTGGACTTTGATCCTTACTTCTTTGTATGTAAGGTACGTAGGCGCTCATTTGATGTTCAAGTCCGCCCTAGGATACTAAGTATCCTAGGTTTTCTTTTTTTTCTTTCTCTCTCTTTCTCTCTACCCATTTGTCCATCACATATATGCTAGTGGAGTAGGATGGACCCATGCTTATACATTTATCCATCACATATTTGTTAGTGGATAGGATGGATTTGTTTGCTTGCTCATTTATCCATCACATATTTGCTAGTGGATAGGATGGATTTGTTTGTTCATTCTCTCTATCTCTTACTTGCTTTCCATATCTCTCATACTTGTTCATGGATGTTTACATACTTTATGGATGTTTATATGCTTTATGGATGTTCATGGATGACTGTGGATTATTTATGGATGATTCTTTGCATATGCAT
The DNA here is from genome assembly GCA_039720395.1 of Liquidambar formosana. Lineage (NCBI taxonomy): Eukaryota > Viridiplantae > Streptophyta > Magnoliopsida > Saxifragales > Altingiaceae > Liquidambar > Liquidambar formosana. The sequence goes on from CM077822.1 coordinate 29,263,479, forward strand.
GGTGACTAATTAGGAAGTGATTGAAATAGCCCATATAAATTCAGAGACCCATTTTGGGGCGATGTGGGTGCCTATACGATGTTTCCTAGAACCTTCCCACATCATAACTTAGTCTCCGAATCCTCTCTTGTTTTGATAGACCTGCTTTTCTTTGATCGGAGTCATGTGGTTTGTTTTCAAAGGTTTTCTTTAAAAAAAAACTGTTTTATGGTTTTACTCTTTTCCTAAAAATGAGGTGGCGACTCCTTATTTGTTATGTTTTTGTGAACCTTTTAAAAACCAGATTTTTATTAATTTAAATCTCTACAAGTCTTTTTAAAAGAAGGGTTCTCCTTCCCCCCGGATCGAAACCCGTGGTTCACAGTCTAGCGACTCTGCTGGGGACTAGTGGACTAGACTCAAGGAATTTATATGGGGCTAATTTAATTGCTTAAATTAAAATCAATCACTTGCATACGCTTGAATGTGTGTTTACTTTATTGCATTGTGTGCGCAATTGCATTTGAATGATAGGTCGATGTATCCTTGCCTTTTCTGATTGGCCTAGCCTTGACCCCGGTTCCCCTCGTTCTCGGGTGTCATGTTTGCGAAGCTATCAACTCCTCTTGCCACGTATCCTTGGGTTTTACCCTTGGGTATTGTGTGGAAATATCTCTGAACCTGAGGTTGCAAGCTCGGGATGGAAGGTTCAGACCTGAAACGCTGACACGTGGCGAAGGCAATTCAACCAGACCAACCACAACGTACGTGATTCATCTCCCACGATCCAGCTCGGGTCAAGGAGTTAAACCGCGATATTTGACACGTGGTTAATACCACACGGTAGGACCTGCTGCAAATCACGTGATCTCCCAGCTCGGGACCTTACTTTCATCTCGGGACACCTGTCCTATGACTCACACTACAATCCAAGTCCTACTACAGTTCCAAAACTACCACAGCAGCTGTAATTCCTGACACAACGGTTACTAGGGACCATAGGTTCCCTGACCAACTATGATCAACAAACCATGGTCAGACGGTTATGGGTAAACCATGGTCAAATCTGACCTAACCAAGGCAGTTACCTGACCTCACATGGTCAGTCCGTATAGGTGGGTATAAAAAGAATACGATACAGCCTGATTTGGTAAGCTACAATACCCTAATTCTCTGAGATTCATCTTCTTCCTTGCCTCATTCTCCCAAAATAGTTTCTGACTTAAGCTTTGGAGAGGGCATGGCCAAAACCCACCTTGGCCTACCCTCTGACCCATCTTCCAAGCTTGTGATTGCAAGGTCCAGGCGAGAGAGCAAGTTCCATCATCAACACATAGTTCAGGGTGCAGTTTTTACCCCGTACAATTAGGCGCCGTCTGTGGGAACCATCGCGATAAGATGGCTACACCACCTCCGCCCACCTATGGGCGAACCAGATCTGGAGCTACTCGCATAGACCAAGCAGTCGGAGGCGATGCTGGAAAGCGAGCAGAAACCCAGCCTTCGCAAGCAAACCCACCATTACCTGCGGTGGGAACTAGCCAGTTTCCTTCGATTCAGCAACATCAGATCTCCCCGGAAATGTCCGCTGTTCTACATTCTCTCGATAACCAACCTGTTCTGAAAGCTGCGTTTGATAGGGCTGTGACAAACAACCCTAACCCAGCGGCAGTGGTGGAACTCATCGCCACAATGCAATCGGAGATTCAGTCGGCTGCAACTTGCAAAGCTAACTGCAGAGCAGAACTACCACCGCTACCTCCAGCAAACTTTTGCCCCTCGCGAGGTCAATGTTGCTCGCTGAAGAGGCTAGCCAAACAAGCCCACTCCGCCGCACCAGGCACCAGGAAAGTTCACCAAGACCTGGAGTCTCGCACCACCACCACCGCAGCTAGACGCGATGACGAGCCACGATTAACTGGTCCAGAACCGAGACATTCAGGAAGGGGAGATGAATAACATCATGCGTTGATTCAGAGATCCCCTGAGCGCAGCTTAAGGCGTTCAGATCATTCACGAAGGTGGAATGAGGACCACCCAAGACCTCGTGCTCAAGCACGTTCTGGGCACGAAGCTCACAGAGACGAGAGACGCTATCACAGGTCTCGATCTCTTGAAAGAAGGGGGGAGAGAAGTACTGGGGCGACGAGTAGGAAGCATTCTCAGTCACCCAGGCGTGAAAGAAACGAGGAAGAAGCCTCCAAGAGACACTGTGGTAACCAGAGTAAAGGGGGTGAAAGACCAGAGAGCGTTGTTGTGGCTCGGAGTCCATTCACGAGGTGGATTCAACGGGTCCCAATCCCACGAGGGTATTCCGAGATAACTTTTACTCTTTACTCTCTTTCAATAGACCCCGATCATCATTTAAACTATTATTTGCAACGTATGTCATTATATGCTGGAAATGAGGGTTTTCTCTTGCAAGATATTTCCTATGACTTTGGGGGAGGTGGCTCTCAAGTGGTGGGCCAAGATTCCAGATGAGTCTATTGACAGCTGGCACGAACTGAGCAGGCTGTTCAAGAAGAGGTTCATCACTAGCTGCAAATTCCCGAGGACCATGCAGAACCTATACGAGCTAAAACAGAAAGATGGGGAAGGACTTCGAGAATATTCTCAAAGGTTCTGGGAGGTTTATAACGAGATCGACGACCCGATTGAAAAGAATGCCATGGATCTCTTTCGTCTCGGGCTGAGGAAGCTATTACCTCTGTTTAAGGAGCTCACTGTTAATCGCCCCAGAAATCTAGCCAAATTACTCTCCACTGTAAGCTAACTATTCGAAATTGGATGATTTAAACACCCCGCAATCTACCAAAGCCAATGAAAAAGATGACAAGAAGAAGGACTCAAGGCCTCATAGAGATAGTCCCCGAGGAGAGAAATCAAAGCCGCCCACCAATCCAAATCAGGCCATTTTCACTGTATTTACTCTCCCCATCTACAAGTTAATGAAGGCACTGGAGAACAAGGATTTCTTCCAGAAACCTAGACCCATGTTCGCGGAGCCCGAGAAGAAAAACAAAAAACTGTTCTGCGGTTACCACAAGGATCACGGCCATAGGACAGAAGACTGCAAGGTTCTGAGTACAACCTTGAGGCCTGGGCCAAGGAAGGAAAGCTGGATGAATTTATAGCTCGAAGAGCATAAAGGACAACCATCCGAACAAAAAAAGCCCGAGAACAGGGCTCCTCAATCCACACAACCAAAGATCCTTGGGAGGATTGATATGATCACAGGAGGATATGAAGAGACTGCTCTGTCAACCAGCCAGCTCAGGGCACAATATAGGATGGCTTGTCAAGATGCCAAAGTCAGTGATATCGGGAACGAGCCAGTACTACTACCTCAAAGTGAGGGAGAAATCGGAGAAAAGCTGCTATTCTTTGGGGATGCGGAAAATGATGGGACGGTGCGCTGCCCACACAATGATGCTCTAGTTGTTCGCATGCTCATAGGGAACTACGATGTGGGCAAAGTCTATGTGGACAACGGGGCATCTGTGAATGTCATGTTTCAGAAATTGTTTGATCAACTCGGGTTGAAGGACTCCGACCTAAAGCCCTGTCACGTCAGCCTGAAAGCTTTTAATGGCAACATGACTTTCCCACTGGGACAGATAACACTCCCAGTTCGGGCAAGGCCAGTGCAATCCAAGGAAATATTTGTGGTAATCCAGGAGAGGTCAGCCTACAATGTGATACTCGGGCGACCTTAGATTCATGCCATAAAGGCTGTCCCATCCTCCTACCACCAATCCATCAGGCTCCCGAGCCCATAGGGAATCATGGAGATAAAAGGAAACTAGGCAGCGGCCAGGGAGTGTTTTCTGGCGGAATATGCGAGCCACTCAGCATCCTCAGAGGACAAACTGAAGTCCAGAATCCCACGCCTTCCCAGTTCGGGAACTGGCAAAGCTAAAACCCTGAGGCAAGAGCCAGAACAAAAGAAAAAAGCTAAAGTTGATGAGGTTCCCTTGTAGCAACGAAAGGGAGAGTGGCCCTGGAGTAGAAGAAACAGCTCTGGAACCCGCAGACAGGACAGGGGAAGAGCTAGTGAAGAAGATAATTAACCCTAATGATCCGGAGAGATTCTTCTAGATTGGAAAGTCACTGAGTGAGGCCGACGCAGCAGAGCTGTTCGAATTTTTGAAAGATAACATTGATGTATTTGCTTGGTCACCCCACGAAATGCCAGGAAATTGATCCCAGAATTATCACTCACGAGTTGCAGGTTAATCCGAATTGCAAGCTAGTGGTTCAGAAGCAACGAAGGTTGTCTGACGATCAGGGCTGAAACAATTTCTGCCGAAGGTAGATAAGCTCTTGAAAGCAGGGTTCATCAGAGAGGTAATGTACCCGAGTTGGTTGGCCAATCCTGTATGTGTAAGGAAAAAGACAGGGGACTGGCATGTCTGCATTGATTTCATGGATCTCAATAAAGCATGCCCGAAGGACAGCTTCCCCTTACCTAAGATTGACCAACTCATAGACTCTATCTCGGGATATGAGAGACTGAGTATCTTCGATGCCTACTCGGGTTATCATCAAATTCCTATGGCAGAACATGATCAAGATAAGACGGGGTTTATTACTCCCTAGAGGGACCTACTGCTACAAGGTGATGCCATTCGGATTGAAGAATGCTGGGGCAACCTATCAGCGTCTTGTTAGCAGAATGTTCGAAGGATTAATTGGCAAAAACCTAGAGGCATACGTTGATGACACTATTGTCAAGAGCAGTGTAGAGAAAAACCACTTGGCAGACCTAACTGAAGCCTTCGCCCGACTCAGGGAGTACGGGATGAAGTTGAACGCGAAGAAAAGCTCATTTGGGATAGGCTCGGGAAAGTTCCTGGGTCACTTAGTCTCGAGAAGGGGGATCGAGGCCAATCCAAGTAAAATTGAGGCAATAAGAACCCTACATACACCAACAACAGTCAGGGATGTTCAACAATTGAACGGGATGGTGGCAGCACTCAGCAGATTTATCTCGAGGTCAGATACTGAAGAAGAGCACTAACTCGGGATGGAACACGAAGTGCCAGGAAGCTTATCAGAAGTTAGTCGCTCATTTAGAAACACTACCCACCCTGACCCACCCTCACCACGGGGAAACTCTTTACCTTTACCTTGCTGTCTCAGCACATTCACTCAGTGGGGTTCTCCTGGCCCAGCGCGAACTTACTCAAACGCCAATCTATTATATTAGCAAGATGCTGTTAGATGCTGAAACCCGCTATCTACCCCTTGAAAAACTAATCCTAGCCCTTGTCACAGCCTCCCGAAAACTCCAATACTACTTTCAGTCTCATTCTATCACCGTGCTCACTAACTATCCACTCAAAGATGTCCTCCGCAGAGCTGACTTGTCAGGATGAGTCTCGAAGTGGGGGGTAGAACTCAACGCTTACGACATTCACTTCAAGCCCCGACCTGCAATTAAGGGGCAAATATTAGCCGATTTTATTGCCGAGTTCGCAGATCCTCTCTGCCCGAACTGGGGGGGGGGGGGAAGGACAATATAAACAGTAAAAAGAGGAAGAGATGGGAGCTCAAAGTGGATGGGGCATCAAACGCGAAAGGGGTAGGTCTGGGAATTGTGCTGACAGATCCCGAGGGAGAAATCATCGAGCAAGCAGTTAGGCTTATGTTCCCAACCTCAAACAATGAAGTAGAATATGAGGCAGTTGTGGCAGGACTTGGAATGGCCCGAGCAATGGGGGTAAAAGAGTTGACAGTATATAGTGACTCCAGGCTCGTGGTTAACTAGCTAAACAAAGAATATGAAGCCAAAGATGAAAGAATGGCTGCGTACATGCACAAGGTATGGGAATTAGCTGCGGGATTCACCAGTGTTGAGTTCAAGCGCTTCGTGAGGGATCAGAATAGACATGCAGATGGGTTGGCTGCCCTAGCTGCAGTATTGGAAACGAATACCTCTCGAACCATAAATGTCGAAGTCTTACAAGAGCCCAGCATCGAGACAGAAGGGCTCATCTCGGACATTCAGTCCTCGACACCGAGCTGGATGGACGAGATAGCTGCCTATCTACAGAAGGATGAACTACCCGAGGATCGCAATCAGGGTCACCGAATTCGCGCTAAGTCAGCTCGCATTTGGTTATCTCCATCGGGCTCTCTCTACAAAAGATCTTATACGAGGCCATACCTGAAGTGCGTACACCCAGACCAAGTGTTAGACCTGCTGGCTGAACTCCATGAGGGGTTATGTGGAGGTCACACAGGAGGAAGATCACTAACCCATAGGGCAAACACTCAGGGCTACTGGTGGCCATACATGCAGAAGGACGCTATCAGGTATGTGAGGAAATGCCCAAAGTGTCAGATGTTTGCTGACAAGATACACCAGCCCGCTCAGGAGTTGCATCCCATATCCAGTCCGTGGCATTTCGCACAGTGGGGGTTAGATCTCGTGGGTTCATTACCCACAGCCTCGGGGAATAGGAAGTACTTGTTCATCGCAACGAACTATTTTACTAAATGGGTAGAGGCCATCGTGCTTGCATCAATTAAAGATTCCGATATTATCAAGTTCCTTTGGGAAAATATTATCACACGCTTCGGGATCCCGAGAGCCTTCGTATAGGATAACGGAACTCAGTTCGATAGCAAAAGAACTCGGGAATTCAGTGCAGAACAGGGAATTCAGTGGTGGTATTCTAACCCGAGTTACCCACAGTGTAACGGCCAGGCAGAGGCAACTAACAAGATTATAGTCGCAGGGATAAAAAGGAGGCTAGACAATGTGAAAGGGTCTTGGCCTGATGAGCTGCATTCCGTACTATGGGCATATCGAACTACTCTGAGGAGGTCCACTGGAGAAACTCCATTTTCCATGACCTATGGAATAGAAGCAGTTATACCAATAGAGTTGGATCTACCGGGTCTCAAAACTGAATCTTATGATGCGGCAACAAATGATCAAGTTCTGTCTCAAGATCTGGATTTAGCAAAAGAAAGAAGAGAAATGGCTCGAATTAAAATGGCATCTTACCAACAAGAGCTGAAAAAATGCTACAACCGAAGAATAAAGTCGAAGGAGTTCAATGCTGGAGAGTTAGTACTTAGACAAGTCAACTCCGGAACCAGAAATCTTGCGGATGGGAAACTCGGGGCAACATGGGAAGGCCTTTACGAGGTCATCCACATCGGGGGTACAGGTTCGTACAGACTAAAGAGCTTGGAGACTGGACAAGAGCTCCCGAGATCAGTTAATATAGCTAATCTGAGATTGTTTTACCGATAGCGAAAGTTGTAATTACATTCAATGATTACTCAATACAAGTTCAGAGGTTATTCAGAGATATTATCGCTTATTTATCATTCGAGCTAAAGGCACTTGCCCAATAACGGGTCGAAGTCAAAAACTGTCTAAGAACGGGCACAAGTCTCACCTAATAAATGGCTTTAGCACGCTGAACCTAAGAATGAGTTAAAAATGAAGTCTTGCCCAAGAACGGGTCCAAGCATAAAACTACCTAAGAATGGGCACAAGTTTCACCTAATAAATGGCTTGAGCACGCTGAACCTAAGAATGGGTTCAAAATGAAGTCTTGCCCAAGAACGGGTCCAAGCAAAAAACTGTCCGAGAACGGGCACAAGTCTCACCTAATAAATGGCTTGAGCACGCTGAACCTAAGAATGGGTTCAAAATGAAGTCTTGCCCAAGAACGGGTCCAAGCCAAAACTGCCTAAGAATAGGCTCAACGCAACAGCATACCCAGGGATGGGTCTAAGCACACAATGGTTAAAAGATGATCAAGTCTATCACTGTCCTAATTGGAGTTCGTGGTCAGATTGGGTTTAATTAAGCTCGCCAATGAACAATTCACGCACAGCAACAGGGGAGTTCATCCCGAGAACACATTCAAACACACAGCCAGTACAAGAATAAAGAACAGATGCACACGGTAAAGAAAAATTGTGTATTTCATTCATAGAGAAAGGTATTACAAGAATCTGTACAAATTACGGCACTCAGCCAAGAATAAGAAAAAAGAAAGAAAAAAAAAAAAAAGAGAACTTATCCCCCGAGTCCCCAACAGCTGGACGAGCGACCTCAGGAGTCGGGACAGGATCAGCGGAGGCAGGGAGCCAGAGGTAGATCAGGGGTAGCCTCCGTGGTGCTTTCCGTTGCAGTTGCAGGTTGCTCCCCATTGGCAGTGGCCGAAGTGTCATTGATAGCATCAACGACCCTCTCGACTTCAATGGTGGCATTAGGCTGGGACGTGACCTAGGGATCATTCTCTCCGGCCTCGTCATCGCCTACAACCTCCACCTCAGCCTCCCCGACATCACCTCCCTCGGGGTTGTAATCCGGGGAACATCCCTCCTTTCGAAGGGAATATCAGCAATGCCAGAGAATTGGGCAGAGGCCAACTCGACCAAAGTCTCCCACGCGAATTTGTAGGTGACCTCGATCTCAGTGGCCAACTGCCCAACAAGGGAATTCCTCACGCTCTCCCTCTCCTCAACCACCGCTTTCTCCACAGAGGCCTTCTCCTTCTCTACCTCAGCCTCGAGGGCCCGGACCTTTCTCGCCAGCTCGCGCTTCTCCCAGGCTAGCTCGTCATGGGCGTCCTTCATCTTCCTCAGCTCAGCCTCCAAATCTGCGTAGTCCTTCCTCGTGAGTTCCAATTTGCTGACGGTGCTCTCGGCAGTGGATTTGAAAGTCTCGCACTCAGACTTCACTTTCTGAAGCTAAGACATAGCCGCAGAGCAGTTTACCTCAGCGTCTTCCAACTTTTTGTCATACTCACTCCGGACTTTGGCGACCTCGATTTGCAGTTTGTTATCCTCCGCCTCAAGGAGATCGCCCGCCACTAGGATTTGTTGGCAGCCCTATGCAAACATTAACAAGTCAGAGATTGTGTTGAATAGCAAGTAACAGAAACCACAAAGGAACGAAGCATACTCGGTAAAGACTTGTAAACCCGAAGCGAAGAAGGTCGGGGACGGTCTTCCTCCCGAAGTGCTCCATGTCCGCGAGGAGCCTTATAGGGTTCCCCAGCTGTCTGAAATTGTACTCCACAGAGAAGGAGCTGGTGACAGCCTTGTCTGTGGGTACGGGGAACTGCACGCACGTGATGAAACATAAAGTCAGTCAGAATCCGTGATAGATTTGCGAAGATGTACCTCGGGGAACTTAGCTATTATCTCAGCGCGGGAAGGAGCGCTCCCACTTCCGGCCATAGAGGCATTGGCTCCCCCTTGCCCAGGCCCTTGCACAGCGAGCTGCTGCTCGGGGCCCATAGAGGGTCTCCGAGGCTTCGGAGGAGGAACCATGGGAGCCTTCCCCTTCCCAGTAACCTCGGGCGCCTGGGGCCTGCCCACGTCCTACCCCCTCATGGCGTTAGACATGAGTTTGCCGCTGTTGGGGTCAGTAGACTTTCTGCCAGCATCCCGACCTGGGCCCTGAGCAGCAACAACAGCAGCCTTGCTGGTCTTCTGCTGCTGCTGATTCTGCCGCTGTTGCTGCTATTGCTGATTTTGCTGCTGTTGCTTCTGCTCAGCAGCCTTCTTTTCCTGGGCTTCCTTCTCCGCCACCTTTCTCTCGGCAACTAGAGCCCTCAAATTCATCCCAGACTCCTTCTTGGCCCTCTGGCTGCCGGAGTCTGCTCTTTGTCTCTTGGCAGGGGGGGATTGGAGCCTCTCTTCTCCATGGCTTGGGAGACGGTCTCCTCCGAGCTGGAGCTCTCAATAACGAAGGGGGCGCAGCGACCCGTCTTGTCCAGGGGCCTAATTTCCTCAGCACCCTCCTCTTCAGGTCGGAGCCGAATCCCCTCTTCTTCCTCTCCCTCTTGCTCTCCTCTCTCCACCTCCTCCTCCACCACGCGGGTCAACTCGTCGTCAGGCTGCTCCCAATGGGGGTAACTCGCCTTCCCCCAAGTCTGGTACCTCGCGTGGTAGTTGAGCAAGATTTCAGCCGAACGGCAGCGTTGGCTGACTTGGTATCCCAGCAGTTTCTGGATATCCTCCTCGTTCAGATCGTCAGCAGGTTCGTTGGCGTGAGGAGCTGCTAGAAGGAAACATAACATAAAGTATCAGTATGAAATCCAATATCCATTTCGGGGTCATATAAAACAGAAAAGAAGAAAAATGATCTCGCTGAGTTCTTACAGCTAGAGCCTCTCTCGCGGGGGATGATGGGAGCATCGGGGGGAAGAGTCCCATCCACAGGCCCGTACACGAAGACCACAATGTCATGAGCTCCTGGGTTGGAGTCTGGGATGTGAGTGACAAACGGTTTCTTCCTGGGCTTGAGGGAGAGATAAACGTCGGGTTTGTTTTTTAGGGCGCAGATTTTGTAGTGATGGAGTATCTCCCGCACTCCAACAGAAGTCCCTAGTATCTGGTTAAAGACATGAACCCCCAGGACGATCCTAAAAGAATTCAGCCCAAGCTGAGTTGGGACTATCCCACAGTAGAGGAGGAAGTCATTGAGGAGGTCAGGAAAGGGGACACGAACTACACCTTCCATGAACGCAGCAATGGGAACAGGGAGGCCATCCTTGGCGTCTGACCTATAGACGTCCTCTCCGGGCTCAGCAAAGCGGAAGCTAAACTTCCCGTCTTCAAAGCCATACAAGGCCCTAAACTCTGCTATCTTTGCAGGGTTCTCCCTAATGTCATAAAAGGAAGACATCTGCTAAGATGAAAGGGGAAGGTTAAATCCAAGGATAACTCAACCCATGCCAACATGCCCCGACCTAAAACTTCAAAGTCAAGTCCGGACAGGTATGTTACTCCTGCCTTGACAGACCCTAAAATTTTTCTAAGTGTCAGCTCCGGGAATACTAAACTCGGTGTTGGGAAAAGACAAAAGAGGAGACTAGTGACCTCTTTCTTAAATTTACCTCGAGATGGAGTTTTTCAAACCCTAAAAGGCGGGAAAATTGGTATCTTGGTGATTCGCCCCAAAAACCAGAGGAAAACCCTAGGATTGCGAAGCAAACCCCAAGAACGTCGCCAACAACCGCAAAGAGAGAAAATAAAACCGAACAAATTGAAGAACAAGTTATACCTTTGCAAAGATCAGACGGCGGTCAGAAAAGCAGTTTCGTCGGAAAAACGGTAGGTCGCGGTGCCGAAAACCTCCAAAAATTGCTTTCGGAAAGGCAGAAGGAACAGAAAAAATCTTCCAACGAAGAACAGCGCCGGTGTATTGATTCACAAGGCAGTGAAGAAGAACAGAACGGATCTTCTCCCACAAGCGAACGGCGTAAACAGTGGATTCCGGTGGAAAATACGGTATTTTCTTGGTGAAAGCAAAAGGCAGAAAGCAGAAAAAGTAGAGAGAGAAGGCAGAGAACAACGGAGAGTAGAGAGAGAATGCAAAGGATAAAGTGAGCAGTGATTTGCTTCCCTCCAAAGACATAATGCTTCTGGAGCATTAAATGTAGATCGTACGGTCCCAAGGCACATGACATCAACACCTTGGAATACGGAAAGGCTTAACCGCCTTCTACCAGCTAAGCCCTAGAATGCCAAACGGCATAGGGGCACAGGGAAAAACACTTAGCAAAATAAAATTATGACAAGTCCCAACTCAGGAATGTCATAATTTTGGGCAAATTGTGTAGAAATATCTCTGAACCGAGGATGCAGCTCAGGATGGAAGGTTCAGACCTGAAACGCTGACACGTGGCGAAGGCAATTCAACCAGACCAACCACAACGTACGTGATTCATCTCCCACGATCCAGCTCGGGTCAAGGAGTTAAACCGCGATATTTGACACGTAGGACCTATTGCAAATCACATGATCTCCCAGCTCGGGACCTTACTTTCATCTCGGGACACCTGTCCTATGACTCACACTACAATTCAAGTCCTACTACAGTCCAAAACTGCCACAGCAGCTGTAATTCCTGACACAACGGTTACTAGGGACTATGGTTCCCTGACCAACTATGATCAACAAACCATGGTCAGACGGTTATGGGTAAATCATGGTCAGATCTGACCTAACCAAGACAGTTACCTGACCTGACCTCACATGGTCAGTCCGTACAGGTGGGTATAAAAAGAATACGATACAGCCTGATTTGGTAAGCTACAGTACCCTAATTCTCTGAGATTCATCTTCTTCCTTGCCTCATTCTCCCAAAATAGTTTCTGACTTAAGCTTTGGAGAGGGCACGGCCAAACCCACCTTGGCCTACCCTCTGACCCATCTTCCAAGCTTGTGATTGCAGGTCCAGGCGAGAGAGCAAGCTCCATCATCAACACATAGTTCGGGGCGCAGTTTTTACCCCGTACAGGTATATTTAATGGATCAACACGTACCACTTGATTCACGCGGCATCCCTCATGCCACATGTGATAGGTATATAATTGATTCAAGCAAGTAGGGGACACTATCCTACCCTTTTAGTGCATATAATGGACTGTCTAGGACACATGGACTTGCCTAGTTTAAAGTCACCATGCTTGTGGAATGAATGCAGGTACAGAGTGGATGTGTGTTTGAATGTACGTGTGTATGGACTGAATATATGTATGGCATGAATGTGTGTTGTGGGAATGAATGTGAATGGAATGAATGGCAATGCAATTCATGTCACGATTCTTTGGGAAGATGATACAAAGCCCTCAATACAGTGATTCGGATTTTTGCTCTTGAACGCGATTGGAGATATGAATGAATGCTATTTGGATGGTTAATTCTAATGGGTAACATGACTCTAAAATCAATAGGTTTACATACCCTTAGTATGTCACTTTATTCTTTGCCCCAAGGGGCACCCTTAAGGATGAAGTGTCCAACTAGGGGCATGTTTAGTTTGAGCCTAATTCTTTTGTCCACCATTAGTGGTTGCGTAACCATGTGGTCATAGTCTTGGGAAATGTGAGTGCTTAATTGTTTTGATGGTGCTTAGTGGCTAAGGTCTAAGGTCGAGTGTTAATTCCCTATACCTTTAGTATGGCATTTCACCCTTGGACCCAAAAGTCCATTTAAGGTTGAATTGTCTAACTAAGGGCATAGTAATTTTGAACCCTTTTCCTAAAAAGTATATGTATATTTGAACTAGGGGCACATTTTTAAAGTCAAATTCTGTCAAATTTAATGCAGTCATAGAACAAAATTATTTTGGATTATGCCTAATTAAAAGTTTGCTATTTAAAGAAGATTGATTAAACCTGTGGTATCTTTTTAAAAGGTTGAGTTTAGAGCGGAACCCATTGTCACCACCATGGCTAGAATTAGCAACACAACATTAGAAGAGTTTAAGGGGATGCCGTATGTGATTGTCCAAGTTATTCATCAAGCCTGATAATAGCTTAAAATTGCATTAATGTTATACTTTTAATAGGCATTATCACATTTATTTGGCACTTAATTCCTCATTTTACACATTATACATGAATTCTCTTGATACATGCTCTTATGCTTAAAGTGGTGTATTATTGTATGTTTTATTTTTGTAGGAAGCCAATTCCCTATGGTCAAGCATTCTTTATTTATTTGGAAATATATGGAAGTTTTGCAAGGTTGAAGTGCATTAATTTTAGAAGATTTTAGCAAAGAAATTGGCAACCCCAAAGTTGGAAAGAAGATTAAAAAGGAAGTTTGGAGCAGTTACTGTATTTTGGCCATAACTTTTGACTCCGAAGTCCAATTGATACAAAATTGGTGTCCCTAGAAAGCTGATTTGAAGCCCTACAATATTGTATTTCACGAATTTTTCGTGATTTCAACGTTTAGTAGGTCAAAAATGGGTTGCAAGTTAGCCCTATTGGAAAAAACCGGGACTCCCAATTTGTTTCCTAATTTTTCTCCTCTTTCTCTTGGAAACCCTAAGATCACATGGAAAGGAAAAGGTGGCTTCACCTCTATATATTACTTCTCTTCTTCTCTTCTAGACCCACCTCTCTCTTGTTCTTGTTCTTCTACCTCTCTTTAGTTTTCAATTATCATGAGTAGCTAAACTTTTTGCTAAGGCTAGGAGTGAAACCACAACAATTATTTGGTATTTGTTTAATAACTCTTTCATGGATTTAATGTAAGGTTTTATAGTTTTGATTGATTTTGATTATTTTGCAAAGTATTTATTCTGTATAATTCTTTTATTTATCGTTAACTCCGGGTACGGTGAATGCTTAGAATTCCATGCGAATTAAATTACTAGTTTTCTCATGCATTAAATCAATCAATCTTATGAATCCATATTTTTAGAATTGTTTTGAATAAAATTAATTGTTACATCATCCGACTGGGGTCATCCTTCGTATGAATCTCAGTTGAGTTATAAAATTGAGTCGTTAGTAAATATCTAATACTTGTTGTAAGTGGACCTCTGAACCTTAGTGCTTTTAAATTATTGTTTTCAATCAAACTAATTCTTTGCAACCAAGCAACCAAATTTCTAAAATCTTTTCTTAATCTTTTCTGCTAACTATTCCCCTTCCCTGTGGTTCGACCTCAGACTCACCGAGAAATTATTACTTCGCGACATCCTGCACTTGGGAGTATTATTAAAATCGCAGCAAGTTTTTGGCGCCGTTGCCGGGGACTGGCGTGGATAAATAGCAGCTCATTGTTTTCGAAGGAGGTTTGTTGTATTTTGCGAATCTCTTCGCAAATCCGGTAAACTCTTTCCACAACTTTTTATTTTTTTTATTTATTTTTTTTATGCAAATTTGGTATCGTGATCATACTCATCGTTTGGTTAGAGTTGAGTCTGAAAATTTGTGTGGTAATTTAATTGATTCTCTTGGACACAATCACACACTTGACACCATGTCTGATAATGAGGAACAAATTGAGAATATTGATAGGGATGATAAAAGGACTCTTAGAGATTATTTGCAGCCTATTAGGAGTAGTGCACCATCTTGTATCATTTTTCCTCTGAATGCTAATAATTTCAAATTTAAGGCTGGCATGATTCCATTGCTACCTAAATTCCATGGTTTAGAATCTGAAAACCCATATTTGCACCTTAAGGAATTTGATGAGGTTTGTGTAACCTTCCATGACCAAACTTGTAGTGAAGAGACTATTAAATTAAAATTATTTCCCTTTTCTCTCAAGGATAAGGCGAAAAATTGGCTTAATGCTTTAAGACCTAGATCCATTGGCACATGGCAAGAAATGCAAACTGAATTTTTGAAAAAGCACTTCCCACTTCATAGGACAAATGCTCTCAAAAGGCAAATAATGAATTTTTCACAAAAAGATAATGAGACTTTTTACCAATGTTGGGAACGTTTTAAAGATTTATTAAATTCTTGCCCACATCATGGCTATGAAACTTGGCGTATCATTAGTTTTTTCTATCAAAGTTTAACTCCTAAAATGCGCCAATTTGTAGAGATGATGTGCAATGGTGAATTTATGAATAAGGACCCTGATGAGGCTTTTGACTATTTTGATCTGTTAGCTGAGAATGCCCAATCTTGGGATACAACTGATACTTTAGATAGGTCCAAACCTTCTACCAACCCATCTGGGGGCGGTAAGTACCATCTTAGAGAGGATGATGACTTAAGTGCTAGGGTAGCTACTTTGGCTAGGAAATTAGAAGCCATGGAATTAAGGAAAGTTAATGAAGTTATGTCTGTGCCTTAATTGAATGATATTTGTAGTATTTGTGAGACCGTGGGACATTCTACAAATGATTGCCCAACTATCCCTGCTTTTAAAGAGGTGTTACATGATCAAGCAAATGCTATAAATATAAATAAAAAGCCTTTTTCTTCACCCTATTCTGAAACTTATAATTCAGGGTGGAGGAATCATTCAAATTTCAGTTGGAGGAATGATAATGTTACACTACCACCTCAAGGCCATTCTTATTTTGTTCCTTATAATCCTCCTCCTTGGAAGGGTTTAGAGGAAACATTGCAACAATTCATGCAGAGTCAAGCCACCATAAATAATCAGACCTCTCAAGCCATAAGTGATATTAGAAACACTCTTACTAAATTGACCACTTCATTAAGCATTCAAGAAAAAGGTAAATTTCCATCTCAACCACAACCTAACCCCCAAGGTCAATTTAGTATTAGTGATTCTAATTTATCTGATACACAACTTGAGCATGCTAATTCCGTTACTACTCTTCGTAGTGGAAAAGTTATTGATAAAACTATTCCACCACCCAAGGACAAAGAAAAAGAAGAATTTTCAAAAACAAAGAGTAGTAATGAACTTAATAAGCCTGAGTCAAGTGAAATTGAGAGATGCCCCATTCCCATTCCTTTTCCTCAAAGATTGCAACCACCTCAAAAAGTGAATCAGAATGCAAACATTCTTGAAATATTTAAACAAGTGAAAGTCAACATTTCTTTGTTGGATGCAATAAAACAAATTCCTTCTTATGCTAAATTTTTGAAAGATTTATGTACGGTTAAGCGTAAGCTTAACGTACAAAAGAAGGCATTTTTAATTGAGCAGGTGAGTGCTATTATTCAAAATAATATTCCTCCAAAGTATAAAGATCCAGGTAGTCCCACAATTTCATGTGTTATTGGTAATTTTAAAGTAGAGCAAGCTTTACTTGATCTTGGGGCTAGCGTGAAGCTTTTACCTTATTCGGTATATGAACAGTTGGGTCTAGGTGAGTTAAAACCTACAAAAATAACTCTTCAGCTTGCGGACCGTTCTGTGAAAATACCTAGGGGAATAGTAGAGGATGTGTTAGTCCAAATTGATAAATTTTACTTTCCTGTTGATTTTATTGTTTTGGACACACATCCTGTTTTGAATGCTAATTCTCAAATTCCTGTGATTCTGGGTCGCCCATTCCTTACAACTTCCAATGCTTTAATAAATTGTAGGAGTGATATACTTAAATTGTCTTTTGGAAATATGACCCTGGAATTGAATATTTTTAATACTTGCAAACAACCTAGGGATGATGATAACTTTCATGAAGTTAACTTGATCGATACACTTGTTCAAGAACAATTTAATGTGTCGTGCTTTTCTGATCCTTTAGAGGCTTGCTTTGTTAATTCTCATGATTTGGAGTTTAATGAGAATCCTAAAATTGCATATCTTTATTATTTATTGGATTCTACACAGGAATTGAACTTGAATGCATGGAGGCCGAAATTTAAAGAGCTACCACCCCGTGAGCTTAAACTATTGCCATCAAATAAGAAAGTACCTAAGCTGGAATTAAAACCTTTGCCAGTGGAACTCAAGTATGCATTCTTTAGACCTAAGGAGATTTTTCCTATGGTAATATTTACTAAACTTGATCCTTTGCAAGAAGGTAAGTTGCTGAAAATTTTGAAAAAGCACAAGGGTGCAATAGGATTGAATGTTTCTGCCATTAAAGGAATTAGCCGTTTAGTGTGTGCACTCATATAATTTCTTTGGAAGAGATTCGGCGGGATGCTTATGACAATTCTAGAATTTACAAAGAACGAATGAAAGTTTTTCATGACAAAAATATTTTGACGAAATCTTTTGAACCATCTCAAAAAATTCTTTTATATAATTCTAGATTATATTTGTTTCCAGGTAAGCTAAGGTCCCGTTGGACAGGACCATTTGTGGTTAAAATTGTTTTCCCTCGTGGAGCTGTTGAGATTGAAAATCCTAAGAATGATAATGTTTTTAAAGTTAATGGACAACGTCTTAAACCATTTCTTGAGAATTTTTCACCTGAGGATGAGTCCATTAATTTGGTGGATCCTGTCTACCAGGATTTACCAAATCCTTAATTAGTAACTGGTGTTAGTTATTTATTTATTTATTTTTTTCCCTTCTGTTTTTTTTTTTTTTTTTTTTTTTTTTTTTTTTTTTTTTCATGTCTAACCCATTTTGCAGGTATTAGAGTTTGTTTTATTTTTGGTTCGCACCTCAAGGTACTCTCCATGATCTCTACTACTTTGTTTTTCTTTGTCTACATTGAGGACAATGTATCTTTTAGGTTGGGGGGAGGGAATTTTGGTGTTGTGTTAGTTTATTTGAATTTTGGTGTTGTGTTAGTTTATTTTGGTCTTAGTTAGTTTATCTTATTTTTCAAAAAAAAAAAAAAAAAAAAAATGGTTCAGTGATTTACACATTTTTGGCTTAAAAATTTTTGTTGCCTTAGCATAATTATCTAGTTTGAAATTCATTATGCTACTTCTATTTCAAATTTTCCATTGAATTTCATACTCAGATTACATTGCACTTGCACTTTAGCCGCATGAATATGATTCTTGATTAGAAGGTAAAGATGATTTTAAAAATCTTGATGAATAAAAATGTGGAGACTTTTAGCCCTTGTGAGTATTTGAGCCATTAATTTTTTTTAGAGAGTTATTATATTTAATCTTACCTTGATTTTTGGAAGCACTCACATTTCATTGTTTAGTCTCATTATTTCTTCTTTTTGGTTGAATGCTGGGAATATATTTTTTATACCACACTTGTTTCTTTTGAAGTCATGGATATTGAAAAATTATACCACTCTTTGAGAGATGATTTTAGGCCATCTTTGATTTCTTTGAGCCTTTAATTTCTTTTCTTTGTGATACATTACCACTAGTTAGCCCGTTGAGCCTTTTGATTAGCCTTTCTTTCATAACATTTTTCCCAAAGTGTTTTGAGAATGGATATTATCAATGTTCAGTAAGGTGAATAGGTGGGAAATTTTAAAAAAAATTAAAAAAAAAAAAGAAGAAAAGAAAAGAAAAAAAAAAAGAAAGAGAAAGCTTTGTTGGTGAAGTATTGAGAAGTGAAAAAAAAGAAAAAAAAAGTGTTTGATTGCCAAAGTTTGGAAGAATAAGTTGAATACAAAATTGTTTCAAGTGAGTTTGTTCTTTCTATCATTCTCGGATACACTTTTTATTATCACCATAACCTTTTTGTTTTAATTCCTTCTTTTATCCCAACATTACATCCCAACATTACATCCTATTAAAAGTCCTATTTGATTTCGAGGATAGTATGGTTTGGATATTGACATGACTGAGCTATAATGCAATGTGTGGTGTACATTCTTAGTATTTGGCATTCCTTTCATGAGACTTTATGATTCTTTCTTGTGATAGCGTTTTTCAAATATTTTATATGTGAGATTCTTGTTCTTGCTCTATATTATTCTACTCACATATACTCGAGAGTTTTACCCTATTCAGAGTGCATTATTTTGTTGAGTGTAATCCCTGTGAGATTTGAGTTGAAACATATTTCAGATAGAGATTTGGGTTGTGCTTTACCTTGAAATTGGGTTTATATTTGTGTTGGCTAAATTCTTCACACACAATGAGTTTTTGAATTCATTGGGATGTTTTTAATAGTTGCGAGTGTCCTGAACTTTTAACTAATTCTTTTGCTAAGGTGATGAAATTGGTAGCCATGTTTTGAATTTTTCTTTTGAAGAAAATATTTTAGTCGCTTTGATTGCTAGGGACTAGCAATATGCCGGTTGGGGGGTGTGATAATAGCTTAAAATTGCATTAATGTTATACTTTTAATAGGCATTATCACATTTATTTGGCACTTAATTCCTCATTTTACACATTATACATGAATTCTCTTGATACATGCTCTTATGCTTAAAGTGGTGTATTATTGTGTGTTTTATTTTTGTAGGAAGCCAATTCCCTATGATCAAGCATTCTTTATTTATTTGGAAATATATGGAAGTTTTGCAAGGTTGAAGTGCATTAATTTTAGAAGATTTTAGCAAAGAAATTGGCAACCCCAAAGTTGGAAAGAAGATTAAAAAGGAAGTTTGGAGCAGTTACTGTATTTTGGCCATAACTTTTGACTCCGAAGTCCAATTGATACAACATTGGTGTCCCTGGAAAGCTGATTTGAAGCCCTACAATATTGTATTTCACGAATTTTTCGTGATTTCAACGTTTAGTAGGTCAAAAATGGGTTGCAAGTTATCCCTACTGGAAAAAACCGGGATTCCCAATTTGTTTCCTAATTTTTCTCCTCTTTCTCTTGGAAACCCTAAGATCACATGGAAAGGAAAAGGTGGCTTCACCTCTATATATTACTTCTCTTCTTCTCTTCTAGACCCACCTCTCTCTTGTTCTTGTTCTTGTTCTTCTACCTCTCTTTAGTTTTCAATTATCATGAGTAGCTAAACTTTTTGCTAAGGCTAGGAGTGAAACCACAACAATTATTTGGTATTTGTTTAATAACTCTTTCATGGATTTAATGTAAGGTTTTATAGTTTTGATTGATTTTGATTATTTTGCAAAGTATTTATTCTGTATAATTCTTTTATTTATCGTTAACTCCGGGTACGATGAATGCTTAGAATTCCCTGCGAATTAAATTACTAGTTTTCTCATGCATTAAATCAATCAATCTTATGAATCCATATTTTTAGAATTGTTTTGAATAAAATTAATTGTTACATCATCCGACTGGGGTCATCCTTCGTATGAATCTCAGTTGAGTTATAAAATTGAGTCGTTAGCAAATATCTAATACTTGTTGTGAGTGGACCTCTGAACCTTACTGCTTTTAAATTATTGTTTTCAATCAAACTAATTCTTTGCAACCAAGCAACCAAATTTCTAAAATCTTTTCTTAATCTTTTCTGCTAATTATTCCCCTTCCCTGTGGTTCGACCTCGGACTCACCGAGAAATTATTACTTCGCGACATCCTGCACTTGGGAGCATTATTAAAGTCGCAGCAAGTTTTTGGCCAATCGAAGGTTGCAAGAGTTCTCAAGTTCAAGAGACGCCAAACCAATTTGAAAGCCCAAACTGTCAAGAAGAAGCCTCGCCAATTCACTGAACTTAACATGTCGTTGAGTCATGCTTTTCGAAGAGTGGAGACCTTAGGCTTATTGGCACCACTTGATCCAATACTTGTACCTAATCCTTTGCCTCGTTGGTTTAGAGAAAATGAGTATTGTGATTTCCATCAAAGTAAAGGACATTACACTAACCATTGTGTGAGGTTGAAGCATGAGATTCAAGACCTTATTGACCGTGGGGCAGTCATTTTCCCCAAACCAACCACCAATCCAAGTGTTCTTCAAAGGCCTCCTATGAACCCTTTCTTGGCCACCATAAACCCATTCTCTCAAGCCCAAACCACCTTCCAAAATCCCACTACAGGAATTAATGACAACCATGAGTCTACTATTAAGAGGGCTATAGTTGATATGAGTCCCCAACAACCTCCACGGTTTGCTAAGGTGCGACGCCAACTAGACAATCTTTATATGCCCTTGGACCAAGTCTTCTACAACCTGAAAGCTGATGGCGTCTTAAAGCCTCACGCTCCAAAGCCACCACCCAATCCTTTACCCCGTTCGTACAATGAGTATCAATTTTGTGAATTCCACCAAAGCAAAGGGCATCGAACTGACAGCTGTATGAGGTTGAGACACGCCATTCAAAACCTTATCGACTAGGGGATTATTGCCAAGCCTAAAGCTCCCAATGAAGGCTTCAACTAAGGGAAGGAGACAATTCTTATGATTCCATTCAATGATTGCTGTTACACTGGCTCCATCATAACCATTTGTGCTTAAGAGTTTAGGCGTAGTATGGATTTGGGATTTGTCTTTTTTGCTTTCTAGTTTTCTTTTGTCTTTTGAGTTGCATGTGTTAGTGGGACCTTTGAGTCTGTTATCTCTTATCATTGTTAGTTTGGCTTTCCATTCAGTTCTTCATTCAATAAAGTATTGCTTTTTCTATCTCATCCTTCCTATCAATCAATTGACAATCAAAGTGGCATGAAAATATTTCTCAATAAGCTCCTCCTACGCTCAATGAGCAAGGGGCATGCACAATGAGTAATGAATGGACTGTAACTGATTAACTTAGAAACAATGAAAAGTTTAAAATGATAAACATGGGGATCACTCTCCTACTCTATTACATGGAGCCATTGGAAGAAGTTCTGAAGTCTTGCAAAGATGAATTTTGAAGAACGAAAGAAGAACTTGATTACAAAGCTCAATTTCTAAAGATGATTTACCTCTCTCTCTATATAAAGAAAAAGAACTAAAAAAAAAAAAATTTTGAAAAAGAAAGAGAGTGGATGGATCAAACATACAAGAGCACCAAAGAAGATCAAGTGCAATCAAAAGAAGACCTTGTGATCAAGAAGACTACATCATCCGTTTGAGAAATGCAAAGAAGAGTTCAAGTACATCATCCATTCGAGGAATGCAAAGAAGAGTTCAAGCCAAGTTGGGGTTGTCCCTATGTGGTTATGTATAAAGCTTAAGCCCGCTAGGTTGAAAACCTGAAATGGCGACCTAGGCAAAAGTTAGGGCGTTGAAAAAATGAATGACAAATGGGATGAACTACAAAGACCTGATTCTCCACTGAAAGAAAAGATTGTTTGTTTGCATTGATTTTGTGTTCTCATGAGATTAAAGTGGAGATACGTAGGCAGCCCATAAAGTCATTTTGGGTGCGGTCCAATTCATTTAAAAAAAAAAAAAAAAAAAAAAAAAAAAAAAAAAAAAAAAAAAAAGAGAGAAAGAAAGAAAGAAAGAAAGAAAGAAGAAAGATAGAGAAAAAGAGAGAAGTTTTGCACATAACTAATCATTGAAAGCAATTCTTTGTGACTAAGTTAAGAAGAAGCAGTTTTGTTCATTGAACTAATGAGCTTAAAATGCTACATGCCACTAAGAGAGTTAATATGATGATTCTTTCTCTTCATCTTCCCAATTTGTTCTTGTTTTGTTTTGTTTTGTTCTCCCTATTTTCCTTTGTCTATTCTTTTTTCCTTCCTTTTTCCCCTTTGCTTTGTGTCTTCAGTGGTCATTGACCACGTCTTTGAGAATTATTGTTAGGCATGATTTATTCCATCGTGTCTGGTTCCATTCTTAACTTAGGCTCTTATCATAGATTTAATGATGGAAAAAGAACAGTAGTAGTCATTATGGAATCATTTGATTTGTCTAGTGAAGAAAAGGGTCGTGAGATTCATGGGGTTGAATTTGCTATGATTGAGATAGTTTGCAATGAAACAGGCATGAGACTCCATAACCTATGGAATGATTTGTTTGTCTCAATTGATTGAAGAATAAGTTGAATTTGATGACGAAGAATAGGCATGACACTCTACGAACTTGGGGGTAGATTGATTCACATGAATAGAAGGGGCATGAGACTTCTTCATTGTAGTAGTTGCAAAATTCAAGAAAAAGGAAAAGAAAATGAAAATAAAAGTGAAACCCGCTAGGACGAAAACCCGAAAGAGCGGCCTAGGCAAAAGTTAGGGTAACCCGCTAAGTTGAAAACCTAAAAAGGCAGCCTAGGCAAAAGTTAGGGTTCTTGAAAAGAAAGGAAAAGAAAAATAGAAAGAAAGAAGAGGAAAAGAAGATAAAGGAATTCACTCTATCTTTACACTTTGAGAAAAGAACCACAGTTTGATTAAAACTTCTTAAAATACATCATTTTCTGAGAAGGCATGTCCCCATTATTGGTTTAAAAATAAAATTTTTTTTTTTAAAAAAAAAAAAAAAAAAAAAAGGGTGTTCTTAAAGAAGAAATGTTTTGAAAAGAATGGCTTTATGGCTGCATTAGATTTGCATAGGATTGTCTCGAAAAGGGTAGTAATGCTTCACTTGTGGTTTCATATTTTCTTACTAGAATTGCTCTTTGACTTAGACATAAAAGCACTTGAGAAATAGTTAAGGCCCACTTTCTTGTTTTGGCCCCTTTTGATTCCCATTTGTTATGGAAGTTTGATCTTGGCCTCAAATTGGGACCAGATTGCACCGAAGATCGTGAAATTCAAACAATAAGAGATAGATATCATAATTCAAAGGTGGGGAATGCATGAACTTGGTCTTGAAAGAAAGAACTTGAAAGATAACATAAATGCCCACATAGGCTTAATACAAGGATTTCACAAGTAAAGAGTTTCTAGATGCTTAAATTGAGTTTCTTAAACTTAAAATAAGTGTCTTCAACGCTTCCTTCGTGGTTTCCTTCTCTTGCTTGGCCCTGCTTCGTCTGTTGATGGAGGAGGTGGTGGAGCCGCAGCTGGGTTGTACTAAGGGAAGGAATCAATCTGCAAGTTTCCAAGAAAATAAATGATGTGAGTACCACTTTTTAAAAGAGAAAACCAAAGATTTTCGAAAGTTTTGATTTGAACTATTCTTACTAGGTGTGCGTGTTCGCCCGCTCTATATGCCTCTTGCCTTGATAGGTTTAGGCTCATCCTCATCATGTCCCTCCTCAAGCTGGCATTGAGATTGATCCATTCTTGTAAATACCCGACGGGTGTCTGTGAAGAGAAATTGGATAAGAAATGTCTAATGAATAGTTGGGGATTAAGAGAATCAAGTCAACCTTGAAACTTACAGTCTCATATCTAGGATCTATCTGAGGAACCTCGTCCATCACAGGAGGTGCTATAGTCGTGGGCACGATGTCACCTCCTTAGCACAGATCAATGGACCACCTAAGCTGTGGCAAAGGGGGCGGTGCGTCCCTATCCATGCTCTCATCATCACTATCCATATGCACCCCTGACACACCCAAGGTTGAGCCCACTGTGGAATGGTGACCACGAGCTCGCCGTCCCTGAAAAGAGTTGCACATAGTCAGCTAGGAAACACTTGCAAAGCATGTATGGGGTTGAGTATGTACTTACCCCTACGGGCGGAACTCCTACGACCCTAGGAGGCATCAGATACCTCCTACAGAAACTCTCGTAGTTCCCATTCGGAACTATGAAGTCAATCGCATCCTTGCCTCGTATAGCTTTGATTAGGGGTGTTAATGGTTCGGTTTGGTTCAGTTTTAGAGGAGATTTCAAACCAAACCATTATACTTCAGTTTTGTTCCTCCGAAACCAAAACCAAACCATATTATAAAAAAACCAAACCAAACCAAACCATTATATTTCGGTTTGGTTCGGTTCGGTTTCGGTTTTAACCTATCAAGTAACAACAAATAATTGAAAATGAAAAAAATGATGTGCCAAACTCCAAATAAAAACATTTTTAATAAAAGCATTACATTAGCAACTAAAAAAAACAAACATTGTATTAAAATAGAAACATATTGACATATATTAATATGTTAATATCACACACAACATTAATAGCTAGTTTAATACATGCCAATCTAAAAAAAAGATAACAATAAGAAATTTAAAATCAACAAAAACAAGCCCATTACCTATTTTACCCTTATTAGAATTGGGAATTTACAAACTTTAAGTTTATATATATATATATATATATAGATATATTATATTTTTCGGTTTTTTCGGTTTTTTAAAACTGAAAACCAAAACCAAACCAATTAAGTTCGATTTTCAAAAATTTAAACCATAACCGAACCTAATGACAAAAAAACCAAACCAAATCGCCCGGTTCGATTTGGTTTTCGGTTTTAACCAAAACCATTAACACCCCTAGCTTTGATCAATTCGCGCCCCTGCAAGGAGTTGGCATGTCTCATGTTCTCAGGTGGTGCCATAGGAACTACAGCTGCATTGATGTTGCCTTTTACTTGGCGCCAAACTCTCTCTCCAAGATACCAGCGGCCCATAGGACCTTCTAGAAGGATCCGCTTCTCTGTCATGTCTACACACCTGTGGCATTGCTCTTCAAGGGCATACTTCCACTGTGCCCATGGTCCCAGTCCACCTAATTCATGAATTGGTGTTAAGTGAAGGAATTGAAAAAAAAAAGAAAAAGGGAAGATAGAGTTCAAAAGATAAAAGCTTTAGAGATTACCTTGTCCGCAGTAATGCAAGCCAAGAATGCCCTAGCATGGGCATAGTCGTGCTTATTGTCCACTGAATCACACCTGTTGTCGATGTGATAATTGGACAGATGTGATAATTGGACATCACAGGCCATGAGGGATCATTGTCAATGAGGGGGGGACGCTCAAACCCCAAGTATTCGTAGTACCAAATCTGTTTTCAAAAAGCAAATGAATTTCAAAAGAAAGTGATAATGTGTACTCATTGCAAAAAAAAATTGTTAGAAAGGAAATTTGTTGATTGATTTACCTCCCAGATAAAGGACATCCCGCAGTGGTTTGTGCTCACTCCACGCGATCTGTCGCTTATAGACCTATACAGTACAGCAAGAGCGGCGTTACCCCAGTTGTAATCGCCCATCCCCCAAACATCCTCCATGCAAGCAAGATGTCCTAAAGGAGCAACATCACCAGAGCTAGCAAAGAATATGCTAGACAACATATATAGCATAAATGCTTGGGCAAGACAAGATGGATCCGCGTCATCCTCTTCTCTTTGATCGCCAAAATGAATCTTTAGCCAAGTTCGGCGCACTCCACCCCTTTGAACAGGTACCATGGTCCCGAGTTGTTCCAAGAGGTAATGGGGATCCCCGTGAGCATTCTCATAGTAAGATAATCTCCGCCCACCTAGGCGAAGTCCTGTGATGACCGTAAAGTCTGTTGGGGTAAGAGTCATTTCCCCGAAACTGAAGTGAAAAGTGTTTGTGGTGTCCCACCACAACTCAGTAAGGGCCAGCAGCGCTTGTCTGTCCCTCTGCTCCACCCATAAAGCATTCAAAAAATCTCCAAAACCCGCATTAATTATGATCAAAATAGCAAGAACTCAATGCATTTCATTCATAAGAATAGCAAATATTTGAAAAGAAACAATGAAATGAAAGAATAAGAATGAACTTAAAGGAGTTGGGAATTATCTTACCTCATTTATAGAATGGATGTAGGAGAGATGATTGTTGGGTTCCAAGAGCAAGCTATCCGGTTGATCTTCATAATGAGGTGCTTTGTATGTTTTCTTGAGGAAGTGATGTGGATATTTTGCATCGGAGTATTTATTTGATGAAGAACTCATGTTGGGTGTTCTTGAGAAAATGGGTTTGATTTGAAAAAGTAAGTTGGAAAAGTTGATTTGATGAATCAAAGGTGGTTTTGATTCCTTGAAAGTGATGTTGTTAGTGTTTAATCACCACAATGATTCAAGTTTAATGCCAAAGTTTTGGTATTTTGGAGTTAGGAATGTTGGGTTTTGGGTTTCTAGAGAGAAAAGCTCTCAAAAACAAGCAAAGGAGAATGAATAAATGAGGGAAGATGCAAGGCTTTATAGCCAAAACATCAAAAATTTGCAGCAGAAAAATGCTCTCGGGTGACCGGTTGGCCCCAACCGGTCCAACCGGTTCACCAACCGGTCCAACCCGTTCGGTCCAACCGGTCCCCTAACCCGGTTTTGCATTTTGTGCATTTTTCACACAATTTCGCTTAACCGGGCCCCTTTTCGCTTGGTTTTTTGATGAATTTTCTCTTGAAAGGTCTAGAACCTGATGTGAATGATTTGAAATAAATGGAATGATGAGTGATTAGTCACTAATTGAATTATTAGTGCACTCATGGTGATATTTGCAAGCCCACTTTGACAATTGCTTTGTTAAAGGGCTTTATCTTTAGATGATGGAAGGATGATGCTTATGATATTTGTTTGGAACCTTAGAATTTTTTATTCCTTGATTTCTTATGATTGAGTTGCTATTGCTATTTATTTCTTGAGGAAATTGTAGCACGTTGGAATTGATTAAGTGTTCTTGCTTATTTTTAATCCTCGGGTTAAAACAAAGCTTTGTTGATTGGATGATGAGTTGATTGAATGCTTGGGATACTTTGTAAGGGTCATGAAATTGTTATTTCTTGATTCTTTATGATGAATTGACATTGCTATTAATTTCTTGAGGAGATTATAGCATAATTGGAATGTGTGCTTTGCTTAATTTTAACAAAGATTGTTAAAATAAAGCCTATGATTGCTCGGTTGGAATAGGTTTTGGAAGTATGTTTAAATGACTCTTTGAGTCACATACATGATTTGTTTTGGATTGCTATTTAATTTCTTAAGGAAATTATAGCACAGTGAAATGGTGGCCTTTGCTTAAATTTAACAAAGTTGTTAAATTGAAGCTTCATGATTTGGTTTGATGAGTATAGTGTGTTTAAATGACCTTTGTGGTCACACACGCCCCCTATTTTGTGCGAGGTCTCTCATCTAGTGAGGTGAGCGTACATTATGGAAGCATACGAGGTCTCTCATCCAGTGAGGTGAGCGTATGAAAGTATAGTGTGTTTAAATGACCTTTGTGGTCACACATGCCCCCTGTTTTGTGCGAGGTCTCTCATCCAATGAGGTGAGCGTACATTATGGAAGCATATGAGGTCTCTCATCTAGTGAGGTGAGCATATGAAAGTATAGTGTGTTTAAATGACCCTTGTGGTCACACACACCCCCTATTTTGTTCTCACCCGTCAGGTGAGCATGCATTATAGTGGTTATGAATTTCCCCAGTAGTTGCTGGTGAAGTTCAATCTTTGGTTCTTTCCCCTTTTCCAGTGAAAATGGGCTGTCTTGTCTGACATTGGTGTCGCTTGTGAAGCAAACTCCACCAATGAGGGGCATCTGTAGACACCCCATTTTCACCCCCATGAGATCATGATATCATTTGGTTAGGTTTAGAAGCATCTAGGAGTCTCTAAGCCTTAAAGGACAATTTTGCCCTTTTAAGCCTTAGGAGAATAGGTTATCATTGCATGCATATTTTGCCTCTTTGTTGAGTCTCATCACTTGCATTTAGTTTCTAGGGTCATTTTAGGTATGTGTGTCAAATTTCGTTCAATTCCAGACAGGTTTGGATAGCTAATTAGAACTTTTGCGACTTGAAGGGCAATTTCGTCTTTTACTTCGTATATTTTCCAATTGACTTCCAAATTTGTTCCAAAGAGTTCCATTGACCTTAGAATCATGAAATGAGTCTAATTGAAGTGCCAATTTAATTTATTGATAGGTTTGGGATTGGTTCACTACATTACCCTATGCTTAATTGACCCTTTTTCAAGTAATCACCTCATGAAAACCCAGCCACCTGACCGTGGTCAGGGATTCTTGGTTCAAGAATATTCTAGGCTTACTCTACATTGAATCCTTGAAATTTTGGCTTTTGAATCACTCAAATCGAAGTTAAAATGAAGAATTTGTGTCCGTTTGAAGTTCGGAGTCCAAATCGAGTTAAAATTCCAAAATTTTTGGATTCTTCTCGGGTGACCGGTTGGGCTCAACCGGTTGGACCGGTTCACCAACCGGTTGGACCGGTTGGGGCCAACCGGTCACCCGAGAGTCCCATCCTGATTTTTCTCTTTTTGAGTTTTTGACGAAATGGGACTCTACTACTCCGATTTTCTGCCTTCTAAAGGACTTCTAAGCCTATTGGGAGGGGGTTTTGAGTTGTTTAACATCCATGGGATTTAATTACAGCCCTAGATTGATTTTATGGTGAATTAATCTCAACCATTGGTTCATATAGTTGGTTGGTTATAAATAGAGGCTCATTCATCAGCATAGGGGACTTTTGGCTTATTTGACACTTCATACTCATAAGAGAGAGAGGGACCACGAGTTTGCACACACCCATATCACTTGGAGGAGGCTTTCTACTGCAATTTTGAAGAGGAACTAGAAGGGAACCAAGCCAAAGAGAAGGAAGAACGCAGCGAAGACCCTTGCTTCATTGTAAGTCTCCTTTGCTTTCTTTTACAATTCCTTCTTCTTCTACTCCATTCTCTGCATAGTTATGGTTTAGAATTGATTTAGGAATCATATATACTCTATATTTTAGAGTGTATATGATTCAAGTATGATAAGAATGCATGTTAATGGATTAGGATTGCGAATTGCTTGCTGTTAGGATAGTTTCTCTCTTAAGGATAGAGGTACGTTTTTCATGAAAAATCAATTGGTATGTTTAGGCCGTTTTCTCTTCATGGTTCAATTATATGCATGATTTTAAGCATCTTTTGTATAGGACACTTGTTGTGTAAGCCTCGTCTTCATAGGTGTATGGATGATTATCCTTTTCGAGAATAATTATCGTCCTTAGAGGGTGAGGTTGTGCATAGATGCTTTCTAAAGTGTGTTTAAGTGCGCTGTGAGTTTCATTGTATTCTTAGGTATATATTTTATGTAGGATATGTGAAGAAACCATTCATATGGAGTGATTTCTACGTAAAATTATCTCTAGATAGTTTTACTTAAGAAAGCTCGCCGTAAGGATGATTATTTCACATTCTTACATAAAGTACTTACCTAAGGCATCATGGTAGATTTTCTTTTCATGTTTAGGATTGTCATATGATATTTTCATCATGGTAATGCCTATTTAGCATGTTTTTGATAGTTTTGTGCATGTTAGGGTGTTTAGAGCATATAGGAGCATATAGGATTGAGTTTTTCTTTTGATTTTTGTTATTTGCATGAGTTTTAGATCATTGTATGCATGTTTAGTATTTTGTCCAGATTTGATTTAGATCTTCTAATGATGATTTGAGCATGAATATGAATGATTTGAGCTTAATAATTGCCTTATAGAATACATAGGGTGATTAATTGGTGATTTCTCGATGTTTCGGGATGATTTGCATGAGTGTTAGGTCATTGCATATTTAGTATTCTGTCTAGATTTGAATTAGGTCTTCTAATGATGATTTGAACATGAATATGAATGGTTTGAGCTTAATAATTGCCCTATAGAATACATGGGGTGATTAATTGGTGTTTTCTCGATGTTTCGGGATAATTTGCATATGGTAAGTGGTTTATGGTAAGTTGTGTATGAATTGTTCTCTTCTCCCCTCGGGTTATTGTCTTTACTTTGAATTAGAAGTCCTAAGTTTCCAACTCTCTCAAAATTCTGTTTTAATTAGAGTTCTATCTCTTTTAGAACTATACTTTCACTAAAATTCTGTTTTAATTAGAGTTCTATCTCTTTTAGAATTCTACTTTTCTTAAAATCTTTTTTGAATAAGAGTTCTATCTCTTTTAGAACTCTACTTTCACTAAAATTCTGTTTTAATTAGAGTTCTATCTCTTTTAGAATTCTACTTTTCTCAAACTTCTTTTTGGATAAGAGTTCTATCCCTTTTCAAATTCTATCTTTTCTCAAATTCCTTTTTTGGAAACTCTTCTTCTTTTTCAAACTCTTCTTTTCTTTTAATGGAAACTTAGGGTTTATAGTTCATTGTAAAGGGAGTAACCCCTTCTCAATCAAACTACGTGGACTTTGATCCTTACTTCTTTGTATGTAAGGTACGTAGGCGCTCATTTGATGTTCAAGTCCGCCCTAGGATACTAAGTATCCTAAGTTTTCTTTTTTTTTCTTTCTCTCTCTTTCTTTCTACCCATTTGTCCATCACATATATGTTAGTGGAGTAGGATGGACCCATGCTTATACATTTATCCATCACATATTTATTAGTGGATAGGATGGATTTGTTTGCTTGCTCATTTATCCATCACATATTTGCTAGTGGATAGGATGGATTTGTTTGTTCATTCTCTCTATCTCTTACTTGCTTTCCATATCTCTCATACTTGTTCATGGATGTTTACATGCTTTATGGATGTTTATATGCTTTATGGATGTTTATGGATAAATGTGGATTATTTATGGATGATTCTTTGCATATGCATGGTGACTAATTAGGAAGTGATTGAAATAGTCCATATAAATTCAGAAACCCATTTTGGGGCGATGTGGGTGCCTATAGGATGTTTCCTAGAACCTTCCCACATCGTAACTTAGTCTCCGAATCCTCTCTTGTTTTGATAGACCTGCTTTTCTTTGATCGGAGTCATGTGGTTTGTTTTCAAAGGTTTTCTTTAAAAAAATACTGTTTTATGGTTTTCCTCTTTTCCTAAAAATGAGGTGGCGACTCCTTATTTGTTATGTTTTTGTGAACCTTTTAAAAACCAGATTTTTATTAATTTAAATCTCTACAAGTCTTTTTAAAAGAAGAGTTCTCCTTCCCCTCGGATTAAAACCCGTGGTTCACACCGTCCTTATCGACAATGGGTCCGCGCTGAATGTATTTCCTCTCCGAACTACCACTGTATTGGATTTGGGACCCACCGATTTCACATCATATGGGCAGACCGTAAGAGCTTATGACAACACCCGCCGAGAAGTAATAGGGGTGGTTACTTTACCTCTAATCATGGGACCCACTAAATTTATGGTGGAATTCCAAGTGTTGGATGTGCCGTCATGTTTCAACTTGCTGCTAGGCCGACCTTGGATCCATCCTGCTGGGGCTGTGCCATCTTCACTCCATCAAAAGGTGAAGTTTCCTTATGAAGAAGCTATAGTAACACTACAAGGGGACTATGAATTGAAACTCGCAGGCGTGCCTATATGTGAGATACAACCCGAATCAGCGGCAGTACCACTATCTGGGTTTGACTATGTCCAATGCAGTAAGAAGGAACTTAAAAAGGGTGAGTTAATACCCTTGGACTTTTGTCCCCACGGCAATTTGCACGTCGGTGAAATCATGAGAAGACTGGGTTTCTTTCCAAGCATAGGGTTAGGGCGTCGCCAACAAGGAACCCTAAGTCTATTCAGAGCCGTGTCACCTCATACACCTTTAGGCTAGGATATGAGCCCTCTAGAAAGGATCATGTGGAAATGTTGAAGAAGAATAAAGAGAAAATAAGAGTCAAAGCCGAGGGGAGGGTGCCAGACTTGAGGATCTCGCTATATCGACCTACTTTGAATGGCTACTTCGTCAAAGAATGAGATGATTTTCTATATTGTGGGTTTCCAGAGCCCACCTTTGACCAAGTTACCAAGATCCGAGTTCCGGGATTTGAAATCTTCTTCACCGAATGGTATCCGATCACAGCTGAAATGGTGGATGATGAAGCCATCAAGGATAAGTACTGGGAAAAGAAAGAGGAGGACTGGGCAGAGAACCTTGATGCAGGGGCTATGACTGAAATGTTTCAAGACATGATCCTCACCGTGGAAGACTCGACCATTGAGGAATTTTAGGGTTCGTTCATTAGCCATGCTATCGTGCCACTTCTTAATTGGTACCTTGAAAGTGATGTCATTGCGGAGATCCATGAAGAAGAAGACTTTGGCCTATCTGATAGCAGCTTGTAGATTTCTTAGTTTAGTAATATATGTATCTACTTAACTCACTTTGTGGAGTCATAGTAGTGATACAGATTGTTTGTTTTCCTTTTTTTTCTTTTGTGTGTCATTCCTACTATTCCTAATCAATGAAGTATGCTTTCTTTCTCTATATATGCAGTGTCTCTTTTCTCTCCTCTATGGATATTTATAGCATGGATATAGACCCTAGGAACGATGTCCCCCCGGAGCTCGTTGAGCAAAAGAAAAGGGGCGTCACCAAACCTAATATGGATGAATTGGAATCAATCAACTTAAGGACAAATGAATTGCCAAGAATAATTAAAATTGGGAAAACCCTCTCCCCTGTTGAAAAAGAAAGAATGATCTCCCTCTTACAAGCCAACATTATGGCTTTCGCATGGTCTTATGAAGACATGCCTGACATTGACCCCGATATTATGCAACACTATATCCCCACTAATTCCCTAAAGAAGCCGGTAAAGCAGAAACTCAGAAGATTAAAACCAGAGTGGGCTCTAAAAGTAAAAGAAGAGGTAACTAAACAACTAGACGCGGGTTTCCTCCAAGTTGTGGAGTATCCCGAGTGGTTGTCGAATATAGTGCCTGTACCTAAAAAAGATGGAAAAGTGAGGATGTGTGTCGATTTTCAAAATCTCAACGCCGCGAGTCCTAAGGATGACTTTCCTTTACCCCATATCGACGTGTTGGTGGACAGTACAGTGGGACATGCACTCCTCTCCTTCATGGACGGATTCTCCGGGTATAACCAGATAAAAATGGTGTCTCAAGACATGGAAAAAATAGCCTTTATCAAACAATGGGGAACGTACTGTTACAAGGTAATTCCTTTTGGCTTGAGAAACGCTAGGTCTACTTACCAAAGAGCAGCTATAACCTTATTGCATGATATAATCCATAAAGAAGTCGAGGTTTATGTCGATGATATGATCGTGAAGTCCGTGGATAGGGAAGGGTATTTCAAGGCACTAGAGAAATTCTTGGAGCGAGCAAAAAAGTATACTCTCCGTCTAAACCCACAGAAGTGCGCTTTTGGTGTCACCGCAGGCAAGCTGTTGGGGTTCATGATCATTCAAAGGGGCATTGAAGTGGACCCAGGGAAGATAAAAGCCATTGTAGAGATGGAGCCGCCTAGCACTGAGAAGCAGAACCGGGGTTTTCTGGGAAGAGTTCAGTACATAAGTCGATTCATTGCCAACTTGACCATGGTTTGCGAACCAATCTTCAAATTGCTTAAGAAAGTATGCCAAAAGTGTGGAACAAAGAATGCCAAGAGGCCTTTGAGACCATTAAGAGATACTTGAGCAATCCTCCAATCTTAGTTCCCCCACGGCAAGGTGCACCGCTTTTGTTATACCTAACGGTCACCGAAACCGCGACGGGAGCTATGTTAGCTCAATATCTCGAAGGGTCTACAAAGGAGAATGCCATTTACTACCTAAGCAAGAAAATGACAGAATATGAAGTGAAATATAATGCAATTGAAAAGGCTTGTGTGGCACTAGTATGGGCGTCACAGAAATTCCGACACTACATGATGTCCTTCGAAGTGTTCTTGATAAGTCGCATGGATCCGCTGAAGTATCTAATAGAAAGGCCGGTATTGTCATACAGAACTGCTCGATGGTCAATTCTCCTCAACGAATTTGACATCAAATATGTAAATCAGAAGTCTATCAAGAGGAGCGTCATTGCAGACTACCTAGCCAGCTGTCCTGTGTCATCATCTGCTCCATTCAGCGATCAGTTCCCAGACGAGGACGTGCTAGAGATTGGTAGAAAGACTTTGAGAGTTTATTTCGATGGGGCAACCAATAAGAAAGGTTATGGGATAGAAGTCCTGCTGGTCTCACCTGAAGAAGCATTTACACCGTTGGCGGTCAAGTTAGGGTTTGAAACTACCAACAACATTGCTGAGTATGAGGCCTGTATCCTAGCATTGGAAGCGGCACTTGAATTGGGGATCAAAGAATTGGAAGTGTTCAGGGACTCGGCGCTAATCATTTGTTAGATAAAAGGGGAATGGAAAACTCAAGATAAGAAGCTGTTGCCATACCATGCCTATCTGGAAGCTCTAACCAAGGAGTTCTCAGAGATAGAGTTCACCTACCTGTCAAGAAACAAGAACCAGTTCGCCAATGCCTTGGCAACCCTAGCATCCATGGTGGAGATACCTGAAGGAGGGAACGTGAAGCCGTTGGTGATAGAATGCCAAGACAAGCCTGTGTATTGCTGCGCAATCCGAAGAGGGGAAGTGAATGATAGCCATCCATGGTTCCATGACATAAAGAAGTTCATTGAAGAGAGGGAATACCCAGAAGGAGCATCTCGTATCGACAGAAAAACCTTAAGACGGCTAGCAAGTCACTATGTACTTTGTGGAGGAAAGCTATATCAGAGATCATACGACGGGATCCACCTGTTGTGTGTCACTGAGGAGGAAGCCGAGCATCTGATTAAAAAAATCCATGAAGGGACAGGAGCTCCGCACATGAATAGCTATATATTGGTTAAGAAAATCATGAGACTAGGCTATTATTGGTCTACCATGGAAAGAGATTGCCACGCACATGTCAAGAAGTGTCATAAATGCCAACTGTTCGCCAGTGGACAACATTTGCCTTCTATGCCTTTAACAAGTATGTCGTCACCATGGCCATTCGCAATATGGGGGATAGATATCATCGGACAAATCAAGCCAAAGGCGTTAAATGGGCATGAATACATCCTGGTCGTTATCGATTATTTCACTAAGTAGGTGGAAGCAGCGTCTTTCAAGACCTTGAATTCCAAGAAGGTAGCACAGTTCATACAGCACAGCATTATCTATCGATATGGGGTACCGCATGAAGTTATCTCAAATAATGGCCAGCACTTTCAGAAAGAAACCCATGAGCTCTTGCAAAAGTACGGCATAGTTCACCATCTGTCGTCACCATACCGTCCTCAGACTAATGGAGCAGTGGAAGCGGCTAACAAGACTATCAAAAAGATACTACAGAAGCCTGCAGACTCGCACACAGACTGGCATGAGAAGTTACCGTTGGCTCTATGAGGTTACAGAACATCAATAAAGTCGTCAACAGGGGTTACCCCTTACTCTCTAGTTTATGGAATGGAGGCCGTGTTGCCAGTTGAATTAGAGGTTCCTTTATTAAGGGTTGTCGTGGAGAGCCAGATAACAGAAGTGGACTGGATTAAGAGCCGCTATGACGAGTTAGCTTTACTAGATGAAAGGCGTTTAAAGGTGCTGTATCATGTGCAGGGGTATCAGCGGAGAGTTGCCAGAGCATTCAACAAGCATGTCAAAGATCGAGGTCTAAAGAAAAGGGATGTAATGTTGAAAGAAATCAGAGCTCCAGTATTCGATCCACGGGGAAAATTCAAGCCAAGTTAGGGTGGACCATACATTATCAAAGAGATATTGCCAGCACGGGGCTGTTCGCCTCATGAATTTAGATGAAATTGAGTTCGCTCGTCCAACTAATTTGGATCAATTGAAAAAATATCATGTTTGAGGCCTGCTAGGTTGAAAACCCGTAAGGGCGGCCTAGGCAAAAGTTAAGGCATAAGAACTACGTAAGACCTGATTCTCCATTCAAAACAAAAACAAAACAAAACAAAACAAAACAAAGAAAAGAAAAGAAAAGTTATGGAGATACGTAGGCAACTCATAAAGTTATCTTGGGTGCGGTCTAAATCAAACAACAAAATCCCAAATTTGATTCATTATTGGCAATTTATTCAAAACTAAAAATTGACTGACATAGCAATTCATTGATATTAAGAAAAAGAACTATAAATATGCCATAGATATCCTATTCTATCGAGTCTTCAATTTTTCTTGGGCTTCTTTGCAGCTCGCTTTTCAGCTTTCTTCTTCTCTCTTTCGTGCCTTCTTTTCTTCCTCAAGTCATGTTCATAAGCTGCTGTCACTGCTTCCATAATATCTTCTCTGCAAGGTCCAAGTTTATTATTCTTGATAAGTCCAAAAATCCTTTCTCTTCGGGTAGTCTCTCGCTCACCCAAATTATTCTTCAACCACCCCTGTACTCGGGGCTCATCACATATGGACCATCAGTATTCATAACTTGAGTTAGTGTCAGCTTGTTAGGTCATCGATCCTTCGCCCAAGTCACTACAGAAAGACCCGCAGGCACCATAGGATAGTCACCTTTCAAGAAAGTGGGTATGGTTTGCATGGCACCCATCTGACGAAAAAACCCTTGAAGGCCAATAGAAAGAAGTAGACCTCAATCCTATGGGTATCACCATGGCACATCCAGAAGTGCGCAGAAGCACCTGTTCACTGCAGCCTCATATGAAGACAAACCACCTGATATTCCTCCATAAAAGAGTTTGGAAGTAACCTAACCAATCCCTCAATGAAAATTCTCCAGGAAATTCAATGCGATGAAGACAATAATGCTGGGGCTTATACGGTGTAATGACAACGGGTGATAAGAAATTCAGTCTTTCAAGCAACCACATCTGCAACAGAATGGGGCTACCTCCTAAAGGAATTTTTGGGTCCTCATGGACTTTATCCAAACTATTCAGGGTTTCAGCTAGTACCATGGGAATCAAGTTATGACCCTTGGTAAGGAAAGGAATCAATTCACAGATTTGCATAGGAACATATGGAGTACCAGTTGAAATAAGGAAACCAATGAGGCAAAAGGCAAGTGCATGCTTAATAGGAAAGGTAAATTTCAGAATATCTTTACTATCATAAGCCAAAAAAGAGGTTGCCACTTTCATCAAGTCTACCACATGGTCTTTTACAAACATGGAAGCGTATTGTTGGTGAATCCCAAGGAAATTGGAAAAGGAAGAAAGAAAGCTTAGGCGAGGAGTAGAGAGGATGAAAGAACCTACCGGTGAAACTCCATATAATGCGCAGAATTCCTCCATAGTTGGGCACAGTTCTTCATAGTTGAAGCGGAACACATGAATTTGGGGATCCCAAAAATATGTAACAGCAGTCAAAAGGTTCGTTTCAAGCTTTACATGCCTCAAGAAAAGCAATGGATCCAAGCCAAAACACTTGAACTCAGATTTTGCTTCAGCACTCATAACTCTCAAAATCCCTCCTAAAAATTTGTCTAGAGCCTCCATAATTTCTAATGAATGAATACAAGTAGGTTTAGAAACCCCTTGGATGTGTTTTTATAGGGAAAAGGTCCCAAATCCGTGTTCTAGAAGGAGAAAACCCGTCAAAATAGGAAGTTTCCTATTCAAAGTGGGATTCTCGCTTTGGGCTCGGGTGACCACCCAGGCCTGGGCAGCTAGCCACCTGGGCTGGGCGGCTAGCCGCCCAGCCCTGGGTGGTCACCCGAGGCCGTTTTCTTATTTTGCTTTGTTTTGCCTATTTTTGACCCTATTTGACCCCTATATGGTTATGTGACCTTGGGAAGCTTATTTTGAGCTTATTTTTGCACAAAAACATGAGTAAATCACTACAATGGAATTCCAAAAGTCTCATAAAAGTACCAAAACAAATGTTCAAAGAGAGGTTACAAAGCATAAAGAAAGATGTTTCATTCATTTACAAAGCAAGAGGTTAAGCTAAGCTAATGAACTCCCGTGATTCTTCTCTTCCTACTTGACTCGCCTCTACCACGACCAGCATGAGGATTCCTTTGGGGTGGCATTGGTTGTCGTGGACGTAGTGTGGAGACCTGTTGCAAAGAAAATCAATTAATAAAAAGGGTTATGTCTTTAACTCTTATGATTGGAATGAACAAAGGGAATGTCTTACAGTGGGATTTAATCGCCCTTCTAGTACAGAGTTTGCCAAACTCATCCTGACAAGATCCCGCCTTAATCTTTCGTTGAGTTCAAGGCACTCCTATGCGTACTCTCGAGGAACCTAAGAAATGAACATGGTTAATAAATGATGAAAGAGATTTTAAGGAAAGCAAAAGGCTTAGAGCTTACATTCTCGTAACTCGAGTCAATCATGAGGACTTCATCAAAAGCAGGGTGAATAATATCAATCCTCATGAACTCCAACCCATTGCATAGGTTCACTTGCCAGTCAAAAACTGGGAGAGGTGGCTGTGCCATTCCCCCATCTCATAATCCTCAGCTCCATGTCATGCCTCTGGAGGACCTATTGTGGAACTATATCCACGAGCTCGCCGACCCTACAATAAACAATTTGTTTAAGAGGAGTGCTTGTATAAATCAATAATAGAAAAGAATGGGATAGACACTCACCCCTTGAGGTGGGAAGCCAATGACTCTAGGGCGCATCAGGAATTGATTATAGAAAGTCATGTAGTCAGTATTGGGCGAGATGAACTTCTCAGCATCCCACCCAGTCAGAGCTTCTATCAGCTCATCCTCATCCAAAGAGTCGGTGTGCCTCATGTTCATGGGAGGCAAGACGAGGGTAAGAGCGGCATCCACTCGTCCTTTCACTTGCCTAAGGACACGCTATCCCAAGTACCAGTATCGCCCTGAGTGACCCTCAAAGAGTACCCTCTTGCCAGTCAACTCCAAGTAGGATACACATCTCCTGGGTAGCCTAACTTCCCACAGTCCCCATGGGCTCTACTCTACCTGTTGAATTTGAAAAATAAATGATGAGCAAGATAATAAAAATGAATGAAAGAAAAGAATGAGGTAAGGGGATTACCATATCGGCATTCAGACTCGCCAAGTATGCCCTTGCATGGGCATAGTCATGCCTATTGGGGGCACGCACAGCTATCTTGCTAGGAGCATAGTTCCCAAGTATGGGCCATTCCTGTATCTCATTGTCCAGTGTGGGGCGGCACAGTCCCAGATATTCATAGTACCATATCTGTCAAAATTCAAGAAAAACAGTTAAAATCAAGTTAAGTTTGAGAGGAACTTAAAAATTAAACATTTTTATTTACCCCCCAGACAAATGGAAGCCCACCAAAGTTCTTGGAGACCCCTCGGGACATGTCGGACATAGATCTGTACATGGTGGCTAGTGCTGCCCCTCCCTAGTTATACCTCCCGATCTTGTGGACATCCACCATGCAAGCAAGATAGCCCAGTTGTGCCATGTCATTGGCACCAACAAAGAGAGTGCAAGAGAGCATATAGATCAAGAATGCCCTAGCTATGCACTCGGGAGCCACTCCCGCACCTTCTACTTAGTTGGAAAAATTTTCGAATAGCCATGTTCTCCTAACACCGTGTGAACCCGCCTCAATATCCATCCCCAACATAGTTAGGAGATAGACACTATCCGTGTTGGCATCCCTATAAAATTCCAACCTCTTTCCCTTAGGCTTAAGCCGGTGATGATTGAAAAATCTTTGGGAGTCATGGTCATCTCCCCAAAACTAAAGTGGAAGGTGTTGGTGGTATCCCACCATAGTTCAACTAAGGCAAGGAGGGCTTGCCTATCCCATTGTTCATTCCATAGGGAGTCGAGGAACCAACTGAAACCCGCTTTCTTTATGATGTCTCTTGCAGAAGGTTGGGTGTGTTCCATATGCTTCCACCACCTAATGAGGTTCTTTATGGAAGACCTCGTGCGTAGGTCTTGAAAGTTGAGCTAATCAAGAAGAATTATTCACTTAGTGTAAAAATCATATGCAAGCATTGATAATTAGCTTTTCAAAAGCTAAGTCTTTTAGTTCATGAACAAGTAAACCTTGCTTTGAAATTTTATGAAAACATTAGTTTTATTCTTCAAACTCATGATCATTGGTAAACCATGCATTCCAAGACCATGGAAACATGGATTTTTCAAAGGAAATAATAACCAAACTTTGTTTTCCAAAGTGGTTTTTTAAGGAAAAAATAAGCAAACCTTGTTCATGAAAACATTGGTTTTTCAAAAATATAGCAAACTTTGTTTTTTAAAGTTCATAAAAATGCTTGGTTGTGTTTCTAAAATCAATTAGAAATGAATGCCTATGATTTTGCCTTGCAATATATATCAATTTTACAAAGATTGGATGAACTTTCATTACTTGAGCATTTTATCAAACACTT
Source organism: Liquidambar formosana (assembly GCA_039720395.1). NCBI lineage: Eukaryota > Viridiplantae > Streptophyta > Magnoliopsida > Saxifragales > Altingiaceae > Liquidambar > Liquidambar formosana. The sequence continues at coordinate 29,304,336 of CM077822.1, forward strand.
GGTGGGCATTATTCACCAAGCTTTCAAATTGAATTCTTTTCACATCCAATCCTTGCCAAAATCAATGGACATTGCAAACATTGCTAGGAATACTCATAGAGAGTTCATGAGAATGCATTTCAACCAACAAAAATGAAAATTTCAAAGAAAAGTTTAAAATGGGTAAGCTTACCTCTTGCTTGGAATGGAGAAAAGAGAGATGATTCCTTGGTTCTATGAGCAATTTCTCTTGAGGAACATCATATGTTGGTACTTTGTATCTACTCTTTGAGTCAAGGAATGGATACTTTGAAGTGGAATCTTCATTGGGATCCATAGTGGATGAACTAGCTTGTTTTAAGCAAAAATGGGTTTAATGGGTTTTTGATTTGCAAAGTGCTGCAAATTTGTTGTTTTTGATGTGAAATTGGGTGTTAATGATGCTATTTCATGTGTATGAATCCCTCTTGAAGTGTGGATTTGAATGCCTTTGGGTGTTGGAGTGATTTTGCAAAATGGGGTATGGGTTTAGAGAGAGAAACTCTCAATTTTCGGGTTGGGTTGAATGGGGGGTATGAATAGTGCCCCTTGTATTTAAAAAACCCAGATTTTTCAGCACATGGCTCGGGTAACCACCCAAGCCTGGGCGGCTAGCCACCAGGGCCTAGGCAGCTAGCCTCCCAAGGCCTGGTGGTCACCCAAGCCACTTTGTTTTGGCTTTGTTCCTCGCTTTATCTCGCCTTGACGCGTGATTAAACCTCCTTCCAAATGAGATATTCAACACTTTTTAAGCTTAAAATCAAACATATTTCACCTTGAAATCAATTCCTTGAATTGATTTTATGTTCAAAAGGGTTGAATATAATTCCCCTGTGCTATGCCAACTCAAGTGACAAAGTGTTAAGGCACTTTCTCCTTGCACCATGCTTATTCAATTTTGATAAATTGATCATATGTTCTCATTTCAAATCTTGATTTTCCATCCCACTTGATTGAATATATTCATCACTTGAATATATTCTTCCATTTCAAAAGTGTATTCACCCTTTGAATATGCTTCTCAGTTTCAAATCCTTATTCACTATCTTACTTGATTAAATATATTCATCACTTGAATATATTTCTCCATTTCAATGGTATACTCATCCCTCAAGTATGCTTCTTAGTTCATTTTCTATCTTACTTGGTTAAATATATTCATCACTTGAATGTATTTCTCCATTTCAATAATATACTCATCACTTGAATATACTTCTCAGATCATTTGTCACTTACTTAGTTAAATATATTCATCACTTGAATATATTTCTCTATTTCAATGGTATACTCATGACTCGAGTATACTTCTCAGTTCATTTTCTATCTTACTTGGTTAAATATATTCATCACTTGAATATATTTCTCCATTTCAATGGTATACTCATCACTTGAGTATACCTCTCAGATCATTTGTCACTTACTTGGTTAAATATATTCATCGCTTGAATATATTTCTCCATTTCAATGGTATACTTATGACTCGAGTATACTTATCAGATCATTTGTCACTTACTTGGTTAAATATATTCATCGCTTGAATATATTTCTCCATTTCAATGGTATACTCATCACTTGAGTATACCTCTCAGATCATTTGTCACTTACTTGGTTAAATATATTCATCGCTTGAATATATTTCTCCATTTCAATGGTATACTCATGACTCGAGTATACTTGTCAGATCATTTGTCACTTACTTGGTTAAATATATTCATCGCTTGAATATATTTCTCCATTTCAATGGTATACTCATCACTTGAGTATACTTCTCAGTCCTTTTTCAATCACTTGGTTAAATATATTTATCGCTTGAATATATTTCTCCATTTCAAAGGTATACTCATCACTTGAGTATACTTCTCAGTCTTTTTTTTTCAATCACTTGGTTAAATATATTCATTACTTGAATATATTTCTCCATTTCAATGGTATGCTCATCACTTGAGTATACTTCTCAGTTTTTTAATCACTTGGTTAAATATATTCGTGACCTGAATATATTTCTCCATTTCAAAGGTATACTCATTACTTGAGTATACTTCTCAATCTTTTTTTTTCACTTGGTTAAATATATTCGTGACCTGAATATATTTCTCCATTTCAATGGTATACTCATCACTTGAGTATACTTCTCAGTCTTTTTTTTTCAATCACTTGGTTAAATATATTCATCACTTGAATATATTTCTCCATTTCAATACCTGAATACATTTCTCCATTTCAAAGGTATACTCATCACTTGAGTATACTTCTCAATCCTTTTTCAATCACTTTGTAAAATATATTCGCGACCTGAATATATTTCTCCATTTCAAAAGTACGTTCATTCCTTGAATGTACTTCTCACTCTCTGTCATTCACTTTGTTAAATGTATTCGTGACTTGAATATATATTTCCATTTCAAAAGTATGTTCATTCGTAGTGGCTTGAATATGCTTCTCTTATCAAATCTCAACCTCCAGTGGTTTAAGTATACTCATGACTTGAGTACACTTCTTTATTTCAATCCCAGGTTTTCAACCTCCTATCATTGTTGGTGTCAGTGTGTGATTTCTCCAGGCTTTCTTGGCAAAAATGGGTTATTCTTTATCATTGGTTCACAAGTGTAACCTGTTCGCCAATGAGGGGCTTCTGTCACACCCATTTTTGTACCACCTTACTAGGGCTTATCATTTCATGCATGTTTTTATTTTGTTTTTGAGTCTAGTCACTTGCATTAGTTTTCTAGAGTCACAAGGACAATGGGTATGAATTTTGGTTCAATTTAGAGTTAATCTTGAGAGATAATAAAAGCTTTTGTGACTTGAGGAGCATAATCGTCTTTTAAGTCTCAAACTTTTCATTTAACCTTGAAATAATCTCCAAATTGTCAATTGGAGTTCATATGGATGCATATGAGGTATTTCTAGATTCAATTTGATGAATCAATGGCTCGGGATTAAAAAGGCTCGCCATAGTTCAAGTTGGTTAATTGACCCTTCTTTGGATTAGTTCTAATTGACTCGCAATTACCAATCAAATCTTTCCAAATTGACTTTCATTAGTCATCATTTTATCCCCAAAAGTGTTTCATAAAGTTTAATTTTGATATGGAAAGCATTTGGTTTGATCCTATGTGCATACCTATGCTTAGCAAAGGTAGAGCATAGCGGTTAACCGCGTTTGTCAAACCTAACCATACCCCCATGGTTAGTGGTTTTCACCCTAAAATGTTCAAAAATATATTCCTCATCGAAACACGGTCGTTTTGGCTTTTGTTTCATCAAAATCGGAGTTAATTTGCCCCCTGAAACACTCCTAGAAGGTAAGGGAGTCCAAAAAAAACAAAAAGCTGATGTGGGCTCGGGTGACCACCCAAGCTTGGGCGGCTAGCCGCCTGGGCGCAGGTGGCTAGCCGCCCAGCCTTGGGTGGTCACCCGAGACCACTTTCCTATTTGCTCCATGCTTCCTTGCTGAAGCGGATTTTTTCCTATTTTGACGAACAATGACTCTTTTGGACGAGTTTCCTTCTAATTTTTGGTAACTTCTGAGTTACTTAAACCCAAGGGGTCTCTAATAACCCTTGGATTAATTCTTAGGGTTTTAATCTCAGCCATTGGTTAATCCTAATTGAACTCTATAAATACCCCCTATGCTTCAGCACAAGGGGAGCCACTTTATGCCTGAAAACTTGAGTGTTTAAGAGAGAATAAGAGAGAGAGACTTGAAGGAGAGTTAGAGTTCTTTCTGTAGCCTTGAAGAGCATTGGTTCAAGTCATCCATAAGAGCAAGAGAGATTCTCTACAGTAGCAAGGAAGCTTTCCTAAGATATTCCTCACTTCTTATTTATGCTGAATATGGGTTTTCATATAGGATAGGCTTATTGCACGTTAAAGGTAGCCTTTTTATCATGTATTAACACTTTAACTAGTTAATATACATGAAATACCTACTGTTTATCATGAGTTTAGCATGTTTTAGGGCTGTCCTATGTGTTTTTAAGCATAGTTGTGGTTCTTGTGCTTCTGTTGTCATTGTTTTAGAATAGTGTTATTGCATGTTAGAGTTAGGATTTTTATCGTGTTCTATTACTTTAGTTAGTTAATATGCATGATTTAGGTTCTGTTTAGTTCGGTTTTAGCATGTTTAAAGTTTGTTTTGTATGTTTTTAAGCATATTTGTGAATCTAGGGTTTTTTGTGTCCTTGTTTTAGATTAGTTTCATACAGCATGTTAAAGTAGAGTTTTTATTGATTTTTCTTCATAGTTACTGTATATGTTTTACATATGGAATAACTATGATATTTTTGCATAAATGTTAGTTGATTTCTAGGGTTTTTATGCATAATATGATTCTAGGATTGTGCTAGAGCTTATGAAAGTTCGCTATTTTTGCTATTAGCATGTTTAGTGGATGATTTTAGGCCTTAATACTATTTTGTCCAAATTTGCATATTATTGTATTTGCATGGTTTTGAGCACGTGTAAGGGTGCAAATAGGTGTGGTATTAGTCCTATGGCTAATAGGGTTGCCATTGCTTGAAATTGCTAATGCTTAGAGTTATTGCGCTCAGGTAAATGGGTGTGAAGGTGCCCCAATTCACCTCTCTTCCTAACTCTTTCTCCTCTCCCTCTTAGGGTTAGTTTTTAATATGATTCTATGGTTTTAATAAAAGGTTTCCTTCAACAATAAATTCTGTTTTTTATCAAGGTTTTCATTTTGTGTAAGTTTTCCTAAATTCAAACTTGGTTTATTCAATTCTCTTTCAAATAAGGAAACCTAAGGTTTTAACCATAGATTTATATTAGGATTTAACCCTAATTCTAATTGAACTACGTGGACTTTGATCCATATATTTCGTTGCATGGTACGTAGACGCTCTTCGTGAGGCTCAAGTCCATTCTAGGATCCAAGTATCCTAGATTTCTTTCTTTCTTTCTTTTCTTTTCTTCTTTATTTTCTGTTTTTCTTTGCTTATTATATATGGATGGATGAATGGAATTTATGATATGCATGCTGTCTTGTGATGATATTTGCTGGTTTTTGTATGGAAAAAGATCTTAATTTATCCCAAATAAACCGAGAGACCGAAAGGATGACGTGGGTGCCTATAGGCTTTGCCTAGAACCTTCCCATGTCATAACTTAGCCTCCGAATCCCCGATTTCTTTAGTTTCCAAAAGACTTGTTTTTACCTTTCCTTTTAAATTTGGAGTCATTCAAATTTTTTTCTTAAAACAAACTATTTTTAGGGTTTTCCTTATTTCCTTTAAAAAATAAGGTGGCGACTCCTTTTTTTTTTCAAAGCCAATTCTTTCTTTTTTCGTCAACCCTTGTGAGCCCACTTTCCGGAGTTCACAACCTCATTGCTTCCTTCTTTTACAACTTTGAGCCACATACATCTAGATTCAAAACTCGGCATGACAGAACCTACCTTGTACTTGCAACTAGCCTCTACTACACCTATTGAAAATGCAACATGAAACTGAGTTTCCCCCATATCTAGAGATTTGTCCTTATCCCGTTGACAATGTAACATGAAACTAGGTACCCCCTATACCTAGAGACTTGTCCTTATCCCTTGCAAATATAAAGACAACAGCAAATGCAGGCATAGAGTAACATGACAATGTCGCTTACACCAATAAATTAATGATTTAAAACATTAAATTAAGCATACCTTTATCTTTCCTACACCACCCATTCCCAAAGCAAAATAATAATAGACCTACAAACACAAACAAAAATTCATATTAGAATGTCACAAGTATCAACCAATTCTTACTTTATAACTATCATCTTATAAACCCAATGTATATGAATAAATATTTAAGATTTCCTATAATATCGGAGGCATTAGAATCAAAACAACATACATGAGATTTGAAATTTAGGTGGGCGGGGGTACAACTTAGGCGGGCTCCACATGCCCAACCCAAGCCTAGCCCAAAACTTGGGCAAGCTTGGGCAAAAAATTTAATTTTAGTTAGCAGGTCGGCCATAAGTTGTAAAATCACTAAAATGCCAACCCGAATTCAATTCAGGTTGGGCTGAGCAAACATTGTAGGCAGCCTCTGAACCCGAGAACCCAAATTCACATACTTAGTATATTTATTAATACTATGTAACATTAAACACTATTATATTTAACATAAATTAAATTAAAATTATAAAATTATGATTAGAGGGTGCTGTGAATAATTAATAATTTGAAATGAGTAAAATGAAAGAGTATCACAGATTCACAACACATTCAGAAATGCAAAAAATAGAACCAAAAGCATAGTTATTAAACCTGGACTGGTCGTTGACCTAGTCTGAAGGTTGGGTCATCGGGTCACTGGTTGGACCGGTCATATAATTAAAACAATAATAAATAATTAAAATAATACCAAAAAATAAAATATATACATTTACACTTTAAATAATGTGTTGTGAAGTTTTTCATATAAGTACTAAGTGGTCTAGTGGTTAAGAACCCCTTTGGGTGCATACATCCCCGTTTCTACTCCCCATACATGCAAAATGTTAGAATTTTTTAGTATTAGTACCAGTCCATCTGGTTCTTATAAAAAACCGGTGGTTTAGACTGGTTTAATCCGGTTCATATGCATTTCCAATCCAATTGAGAAACCGGACTGGTTTGGTGTCTGGTTTACCAGTTCACCAGTCCGACCGGCCGGTCCAGTCCGGTCTAGGTTTAATAACACTGATCAAAAGTGATCCCAACCCACTTAACCTTAGCAGGCCCAATCAGAATTCAAAAAATAGTATTTAAAGTGGGCTCAGGGCAACTTTAGCTTGGGTTGGGAGTAGGCAAGAAGTTCAATCCCTCGTATTGAACCTAGTTAGATCCTCCCAGGTAGTAACCCTACTTCAAAGTAGAATTAAATACACAAAACTTTAAATTCAACTTATCAGCTCAATAAAAATCCTTTAAATTGAATATAACAAGTTACCTCATTCTTTGGCTCGTTACCCATTATTCTATGGTTCCCCTTCTTTAATTCGCCACGTTAGCCTTTTGGAATACTGTTGGATCTTATGAATCCAATAGTTTAAAAATGAGGTGCAAAAATGAAATGCAAAAATTAAGTCCATGGATCCTGACCCTATATATATCCATATATATGTTAAATGTCAATGGTTGATCCCCTGATTTGAAATATATCCAGCATGGATCTGAATTTTCTTCCCCTTTCAAGTAGAACAAGGCATTAATTAGCTTTGTAAGAAAACAATCCAACACTTTTTTTTTACTCCTTTAAAATTAGTTGTCTAAAAATAAATAAATAAATAATTCTGATTCAAGTTATGAAGATGGATGCACAATTACCTTCTCCCATCATAGTAGGTGAGTCTACAAGTGTAATCAAATGACACAAGCCATACGATCCTTGGATATTCCTTTACGTCTTTGACGATATTCTTAATGTCTATCCATCTAATGCTCCTTTTTTTTTCTTTTTCTTTTTTTTGGGGCATTGCACGATAAAGTAATCCTAACGTTTATTTTTCTCAGAGGAGAGAAACTAACCCTTTAAAGCAACCACCTTTTTTTGTAAGAACCCTCCAAAATACTTTGCAAAAAATATACTCCTTACGCGAACTTTTTGTGGAACTCATTTTGAGCTATACTTTCTTATTTCTTACCTAATTTATCTTTTCACTTTCTTGTTATCTTTGTTTCCCTTTAGTTTTTTAGGACACCTTCTTTTGACAGTTCTCCTTTCAACAAACCTTTATGTTTGTCAATTACTTACTAGTTGACCATGACACAAATGCGGAATTCAAGAAAACAAATAAATCAAGATGAAAAGTTCCCAAATAATTCTAAATCAATATGTGCTACAAGATTGATGCTCCACACTCTTCCACTCCCTTCCCCTCAAGGGCCTAAAAGAGTGACTATAATAAAAGGATTTGAGAAAAAACAAAAGGGGGTGGATAGCTAAATTTTACTTAAGAGAAAGCAAATAGAAAACAAAACTCTCATCTTTGTTGTAGAATGTCAATGCAAAATCGTGGATTACAAATCAAGTCCATCTAAAGTATTAGATAGTCCTTGCCTATCTAGCCAAATAACTGGAGCTAATAAGCTGTGTTTTGATTTAAAATATTCTCATGAATGTAAATCATTTTTAAGAATCAAACATAAATATCATGCTTAATGATATTTTATTTTTTATTTATCCAAGTATCAATAACTATTAAGTTCACTATCTTTACGAAACATGGCTGGTCCCATCCAAAAATTGCTCTCCAGTCTCAACTCACAAACCCCTCTTCTGTAAAGATTTTTAGGGTCATGCATTGTAACTATACATTTAGAAAAAATTAATGTCATCAATATTAGCTAATGAACTATTGAAAGGTATCATTAGGAAAAGGGCTTTGGTGCTAAACAAAAAATACATTTACCTTTTTTGGCTGTCAAAATAAAGCAAGAGATAGCACATGGTTTAACAAGATAGAATATAACTACAACACCCATTTTATTGAATTGTTTCCAAAATACAAAACGCCCAAAAGTATAGTAGTAGTAAAGTAGTAATTATCTATTTTAACCCCTTATTAGCAAATCCTCAATTTTCATCACAAATTAAAAGCACCAATATTTGGAGATCAAAGCTCTTAAAAGGTTATTCTCATTGCAATTCTAGAGTAAATGTTTGAAACTCACCTAAACCCCTTCATTTCAAGACAAAGATATCCATAATCATGTTGTTTCCACTTGCAAACAAAACTTCAATAATTATCATTTATCAATAACAGAACCTTTTCCACTAGCAAATCAACTTGAATAGTATCCATGCTATCTGCTATCTAAGGAGAAAACAAATTTTCATTTTTTTCAGCCATCATGTTAATTTATTCATTTCTATTCTTTAACAAGCTACCACAAAACTACACTCCCAGAATTATTCAACTTATGTTTTTAAAATTTTGTTAAATGGCCCAAAAGCATACTAATAGTATCTATTTTAACCCACTATTAGTTAGTCCTCCTTTTTAACAACTCATAGTGCCAAGGTATCGGTGTAAAAAGTTCATAGAGGCACTTCTAATGGTGATTCCCTTCTCAAATTCCATGTTACTCATGCTCCTAATTAAGAACAATTTTTCATGCTACATATGACATCTAAAAACCTTCTTTTTCTAGAAGCTATATCCTTTCTTCCTGCAACCCACTTGAATAGTGGTCTTATGCCAAGATTTTTCCACTTTATGGGGCAGAATAACAAAAGAAGTGATCTGCTGCTAACAAAATAGCAAGGGTTAGCATCAACCTATCAGAACCAGAAGTCATTACTGCTCAAATTAATTAAATAAAAAAACAAATAATAAAAGATAATACACAGTAAATAAAAGCACATCCTATTCTACCATATAAAGCAATCAACTAGGCTATTCAGTGTAGACAATTTTTAACTCATTAGAATACACCAAGTGTGAATTTCAGTTATTATAACCAACCACGCCAAAATGTTTCACCATGGTCAGCAAAGAATGTGAAGGCATGGTAAGCTCTCCATTCTTGTTTATTAAAAACACAAACCTAGTCCCATCCCATGGAAATGATGCTGAACAATGGAATCATTAAGAACAAATCCACCTGAAAAGTAGCCCTATTTGAAAATGCAGAAATCCATTCACAATAATGGAATTATTAACGGGGTTTTTTTTTTTTTTTTTGTTCCACAAGAACAGAGTCGTTGGGAAAAGTTTCTAAGTAAAACTGAGTTATCAAGTGAGTGGCAGAAAATAGCAAAACTCTTAGTTCTGTATGTAAAACCCACTGGGTTAGCCAATTCAGTACTGGAAATTGGAAAACAAAAACAAACAAAAGACAAAAACATTTATAATGTATTTTTGGGAACAATAAGGATCGAGTTGAATTTGTGACGAGAATAAAACAAAATAAATGAAATATGAATCAGCTCTGAGCCGAGTCAACTCGGCCCTTCTAAGATTCAGATTTAGACACAGAAAACAAAGTTGTAAGACTTAGCCAAAACTCAAATGTCCAAAAAAAAAAACCCAAGTAGATGTAACGGGTTTTGGTAGCTTACCTTGAGTCTTGGAGGGACGAATCTATCGTCCGAATCGTGCATTTGAAGGGCTTGAACCATGATCTTTCAAACGATGAGCAACACTGTGGTGAAGCTGTGGTGGCGGCGGTTCAGATCTGGTACTGATGGCGATGGCCGCGAGATGGAGGTGGAGGTGAAGGCTGTGGAGTGGTGGAGGGTTTTGTTTCCTCGTTCAGACCTTGAGAACGGATGGCCCTGATTAATTGGATTTTAAGGCAGGAACAAACCTACGTCCCGAGTTATCGGATATACAGATTTCCGAGCGATATGTACATTACGGGACTTCCCGAAATACCCACATTTGAGAATAAATAAATAAATAAGTGTGATTATTTACACAATGTTTTTTTTTAATACACACAATCTAATGAGTTTTTTTTAATCACTATTCTATCTTTGAATAAAATAACTGTTAATGACAAAATGATTTAAATAAAAAAATAAATTTGCTTTATACACCTATTACATATAATTATAATTATAAAAAGGGGAAATATCCAAAACCCCCCTCAAATATAAAATCATATCTAAAAACCCCATTAAATATTTTTCCTATCCATCTAATCCAAATAAAAAAAAATTATATCCATTAACTCCAATCAATTAAATTTTTGTTTACTGCGGTTAAAAGAAAAGAATAATCCGACTAAAATGTCCTTCTTTTGCAATAATATGTTTAATGACAAAAATGCATATTCAAGTGAATTTTCCCTTTTGCCTTCTCTTTTCCCAAACTTGCATACCTACTTTCCCACTCTCTTTTTCTTCTCCCTTTCCCCATGTGTACATTATAGAAGAATTAATTAATGATAGTTAATTTTTTTTCTAATTATACTAGAAATGATAAAAGTAGAAATTAAGTTAAATATGCAATTTTTTCATTAAACTCATTAATGTCAAAGAAGGGTATTTTAGTCGGATCACTCTTTTCTTTTAACAATAGTAGACAAAAAATTAACTAGTTGGAGTTAATAGATATGATTCTTTTTTATTTGGATTAAATGGATAGGAAAAATATTTAATGGATTTTTTGGATATGAATTTATTTTTGAGAGAGTTTTTGAATATTTCCCCTTATAAAAACTCTCACACTCAAAAACCTTTGTTTCATCCATTTATAAATTCTTATTCTCTCACAAACCTAACCACTAATCTATAATATCTCTTAAACCTTAACTATTTTTTATGTTTTTTATGTTTTTCTTAACAATAGACGAGTAAATAGTCAATTCAAATGCTTTTAGTCATGAAAAGATGTATTTTTTCATTAAAAGTTTCTAAGTTCTATTTGTAAATCGTATTTTGTTCAAGCCTAGTATACTGAACAAACTTAAGATGTTTAAACTGTTTCAACCGAACATCTTAAAATTACTCGAGACACACAACTAAATTTTTAGCAATTATTTAGTCATAATATATTTTAAAAATACAATATGTATAGCATAAATGTACTAACTTTTTTCCCCATAAAAAAAGGTTGAGTTTCGTTTGTGAATCATAATTGATTCAGACTTTATATACCAAACAAATCTAAAATGTTTAAATTACTTCTACCGAACATTTTAACGTTGTTTGAGACATAATTTTTTGCAATTATTTAGTTATAATGTACCAAACAAACATAATATATTCAGCTCAAATGTACCAAATTTTTTATGGTTAGTATTAGTTTAGGTATTATAGAGTGTATATAAAGTAATTAAAAGTGTGACTTTTTAAATTAAAGATGTGTGTGCAAAGCAAGTGTGTGTAAAGCAAAAAATGTGGCATAAATAGTTGCGCCCTAAATAAAAATTATAAGACCATTTCATGTATAGGATAACATACATTTGTATACAACCATACATCATCCCAAGTCTCAACAAGCCACATAGTCATATCGATCAACATCTTTATACACACACAGCGTGCCTCCACTTGATCCAACATTGAGTTAAAGTGAACTCAGAGTGCCTCCATTTGATCCTGCATTGAGTTGGAGTGAACTCAGAGCGCTTTCATTCGATACAACATTGAGTTGGATTAAACCTAGAGTGCTTCCACTCGTCCCCAATCAAGTTGGAATGACATCAACTTACCTCTATTTGACCCTAGTCAAGTTGGAATGACTTCCAGAACACTTCCACCTAGTCCAATCAGGTTCGGAATGATAATAACCAACATTTTTACCCTAATTTACCTCTACATTGCAACCGATGCATTGTATCGGAAAACAGACTGAGTGTTTAGACTCGGGGCACTCCATTTATCCTAAGGGACCATCAGACTCGACCCTAACCCTGCCTATCGAGGCCTACATTGTGCATTAATTCTCCTTCACATTGCAATCAGTGCACCATATTGCAGAACCGACTGCGTATTCGAACTCATAGCACTCCATTTACCCTAAGGGATCGTCAGACTCGACCATAGGTCCCGCCTGCCATGACCCGCATTGCATCTTGATTCGCCTCCACATCATAGAACGGACTATGTATTCGAACTCAAAATGTCCTATCTACCTTAAGGAATCAATAGATTCGACCCCAGGTCCAAAAACTTTCCCACGCTCTGGTGTAGCGCTTCCTTCCCTTGAGTGTTCTGCTCCAGTCCCCGTGAGTTTTCTACTCTAGTTCCCCATCTCTAGTTCCCTTTTTTTTCGTATTCCCTTTCGGCTCACAATCCCCAGCTTGCTTATTCCCTCTTTAATTTTCTCCTCTCCTTATTATGAGTTCCTCTTCTAAAGATATATCCCAGCTCATTTCACAGACAGCGAATCTTAGCTGTCTTGAGGAAGGTCTGGATCTTGCCCCTGATGTTGAAGCTGCTTTGGCTGCCTCCAACCTTTTGCTGGTAGGCAAATTGATTTCAGTCAGAGGCATCAATAAACAAGCTTTCAAAGCCATTATTTCTAGGGCTTGGAATATTTCTTACGGTCTGACAATTACAGATCTTGGTCCCAATATTTTTTTGTTTGGATTCCTTAAAGACATAGAAAGAAACCGCACACTCTGCTCTGGTCCTTGGTCCATCATGGGTCATCACTTGGTTCTCAAGAGCTGGGATCCATCGCTAGTTCTTGAAGAAATTGATTTTTCTCTGTCCCCTTTTTGGATACAGATTCATGGTCTGCCTCCTCACCATAAGACTTTCTCTAACGCTGCTAAAATTGGGGAGTTAGTTGGCTCCTCACCTAAGGTGGATTTCCGTTCTAAGGAGGCTCTGATTAAAAGCACTTTTCTTCGTGTTCAAGTGGATCTGAATGTTCATAACCCGTTGAAGACTGGGTTTACTTTGAAAAGGCAATCACTTCCTGACGTTTGGATTCAATTCAAATATGAGAGATTGTCCGATTTTTGCTATAGATGTGGGCGTCTTTGTCATTCTGAGAAGGCTTGCTCATGGGATGTGCCCTTGGACAGTGGAAGTTCCGGTTTACCCAGACAGGGAGCTCTTGCCTTTGGCCCTTGGATGCGGGCTGACTATGTGAAGTTCTCCCAAGAGAATTTTGCTCCTCACCCAGGTGATGGCCGGCGGTATGATAGGCCCCCGGAGCGTGCTGCTCAAGCGCCTGTGGAGCGTGTTGCTCAAGCGCCTGTGGATGTCCAGCTGTGTCCTGTTGAACAAGGTCAGCACTCTGCAATACAGAACTCACCGCCCTGCCCTACTGATCTGCCCCTCTCCCAAATCTACTTCCCAGTGATTTGCGGGACCCACTTAACTCCAGCCTAACCATTAATCCCAAGCCCATAGTTACCTCCAAACTATCCCTAACTGATGATGTCATGCCTAACTATCTGTCCCCTCTACAAGATGTCATCCAGACTAATGCTGTGTTTGGTTGGGTGGAAAGGGGGAGGGAAGGAAAGGGGGGGAGGGAAAAGGGGAGGGAAGGATTGCTTTTCCCTTGTTTGGTTCGGAGGGAAGACAGGAGGGAAAGGTGGCCAAGAGGGATTGCGTTTCCGTCCCCGCCCACCATTTTGAATCCGCCCAAAAACGGGCGGAAAAGTGGAAGGAAATGCATAAAATACACTGGAGTTACCAAAATACCCTTCTGGGTTTTATAATGGAAGGCATGTGCAGCTCTGTTTTCCTCTCCCTCTTCATACCCTCTTCATACCAGACGCGCTCCTTCTCCGGCGAGACGAGCAACTATTTTTTTTTCTCCCTCTTCATACCAGACGCGCTCCTTCTCCGGCAAGACGAGCAGCTGTTTTTTCTTCTCCCTCTTCATACCAGACGCGCTCCTTCTCCAGCAAGACGAGCAGCTCTTTCTTCTTCTCCCTATTCATACCAGACGCGCTCCTTCTCCGGCAAGACGAGCCCTTTTCTGCTCCAAACACAGCGGCGTTCACCCTCCACAGTCGTTGCTCTCAAGGTATGCACACACCTTCTCACTCTACCTCTTGGAACTCACTTACCTTTTTGAAAGACCGATCTGAAGAAAAAAAAGAAAAAAAAAAGAAAGGGGAAAGATCCCTACCAGATCATTCACAAAGCCAACTACCCATTACAAATCGTAGGTATAATACTTTCACAAAAATTAGAATTCCCTCTTCATACCAGACTGCTGCTGCTTGTCTTTTGGGGGTTTCTCCCCGGGATGTTGTTGTCTGTAGGGTGCTGAGGGGGCGCCGTAGGGTGTGGCCATTGGGGCGTAGGGCTGGTGTCCCGATGGTTGTTGTTGTGGTGGTGGCGCACCATAGGGGAGGCGCCGTAGGGCTGTGCCGGTGGCGCGTGTGGGTATCCAGACATTTGGAAGAGATGAAAACTGATTTCGACAGGGGAAGGAAAACTGATTTCTAACGGGGGAAGGAGGCTGTTTAAAGAGATGGGTAGTGTGAAAATATTTTGGGTAGTGCTCTGTTTGCCCTGTTTTGCTGCAGTGTTTGGTTATATGTGGGTGTTTTTGGTTTTCCCTTTGCCTGTCTACGGTTGGGTGTGTTCTTGGGGTCTCTCTGTAAAAATCATTGGGTGGTTTTTTTTTGGGTTTCATGTGAAACCCATCACAGCAATAGCACTAAAAACGACAATCTAGGAAAAGGTAAACAAACATACACTCAAATCTAGATTAGAGTTTGTAAAAAAACCCCAGAGCTAACCTCGTTTTTATATATCTATTTACTTTCAGGGGCTTTATTTGGGTTTAAGTATTAGAAAATTTTGAGGTGTTTCATCATTCTCCCTAAATGTGGATTTTGTTCCTACATTTTTACTGAGTAGTTGTAGTTTTAGGCCTTATGCAATTGTTGTTAACCCATGTAATGCATCCTCTTCTTCTTCAAATTTTTAAGTTATTTATTTTGGTTTCCCCTTTCCTAATATTCAGCTCTATTATTCGATTATTTATCCCTCCCTTTCTCATTTGTAATTGTTTGCTAGAACTTCTATGTTTTTATGATTCAATGTATACTTAGTTTTAGAGTTATTGGGTACATTTATTAAAATAAATAGGACTCGCTGAATTTTCTTGTTTGTGTATATATGACATGCTTGTTATGTATGTGTTTGTCATGTTATGAAGGTTTTAAACGTTCTATTAAATATCATACATGGATAAGGCAGTTAGTTGGGAAGGAGATTGGGAAGAAAATTGGGAAGTGACTTCAGAAGATGAAGGGGAAGGGGAGGGGAATACTGGTGAATTTGTTTTGCAACTTTTGAATAGCTGGGAACGAAGACGATACATGGCTGTAGTTCAACTTATTTGCTATGTGGTTCATGCACTTTACTTGATTGGAGTGGTATACTATCCTCAATACGTTGATCGACCACCTACCCATAATAGTGGAGAAAGAGAAAGTGTACGACAAGAACTCATGAATGAACTCACAGTTAATGAAAAATGTCGTGACATAATACGCATGGGACCACATGCATTTGCAAAGTTGTGTGATTTACTTCGAGGAACTGGCCGTCTTCATGATAATAGGAATGCCCTTGTTGAGGAACAAGTGGCTATATTCCTTTATGCACTAGCACACAATGTGAAGAATCGTGTGTCACAGTTCTTTTTCAGACGATCTGGGGAGACTATAAGTCGTCATTTCCACGATGTGTTGAGGGCTGTAATCACCTTAGAAGGGCAATTCCTACAGCAACCCACTGGTTTAGAGGTCCCTCCCCAAATATGCAATAATAGTAGATTTTATCCCTATTTTAAGGTAAACATAGTTTTACTTTAATAATCTTTTAAAACTATATGTAATGCCTATATATAGGCAATGAATGAGTTTATATATTTCAGGATTGCGTAGATGCAATTGATGGGACTCATATTCGTGTAAAAGTATCAGCAATTGATGCATCACGATATCGAGGGAGGAAAAACTTTCCAACACAAAATGTCATGGCAGCTTGTTCCTTCGACATGAAATTCACATATATTTTACCAGGATGGGAAGGGACTGCATCGGATTCAAGAATATTAAAAAATGCTTTAACTAGAGCAGATAAACTACATATCCCTAGAGGTAATTTTAGTTTAAAACAAGAGAATTGATCTAAAACATTTATATATGTATCTATGTCTATATATATATATATATTCTTATTTATAAAATTCTTATTTATAAAATTCCTGGCAAATACTATCTGGTGGATGGGGGTTATATGTTAAAGAGTGGACTCATTACGCCATATAGAGGTGTTCGTTACCACTTGAAAGAGTACTCAACACGTGCTCCAGAAAATGCCCAAGAAATATTTAATCACCGCCATGCTTCCCTCCGCAATGTAATTGAGAGAGCTTTTGGAGTGCTTAAAAAACGATTTCCGATTATTGCTAGTGGAACAGAAGCCCATTACTCAGTTGACACAACTACTGAAATTGTGTTAGCTTGTGGTATTCTACATAATTATCTAATGGGTGTTGATCCTGATGAACGATTGATTGTTGAAGTTGATCGTGAGTTAATGAACAATGAAATATGCACGGAAGAAGAGTATCGTATGAATAATAATAGTGATGATAGCAGACAAGGGGCAATTATTAGGGATGCTATAGCTGCAAGAATGTGGGCTGACTATGCTTCTAATAGACCATGAGGGCCTTCTTCTTTCTTTCTTTCTTGTTTGTTTGTTTGTTTGTTTTTTTTTTTTTTTTTTTTTTTGTTTTTGTTTTTTTTCCTTGTTGTGTGCTTGTGCGAATAAATGTTGTGATTTACTTATTATGTTGTTAGAATGCATGTAATGTTTAGATCTTATTTATACTTTTTTTTTTCCCATTCTCTTTGTAATAAGTGATGCTTTATTTCTTATTTTCTTGCATATCAATGTAAAATGACTCGAATTTAAAAAGTATATGTACATATTTGTGTTAAAATGCAGCTTGAAACATGGGTAAGAAAGCAAAGAATAAAGAGAGCATTGATGATAAGGCAAATTCGGTGAAATGGTCAACATATTGGGATGAAGTCTTATTGGATGCTCTCTTGGAGGAACAAATGAAAGGAAACAGGCCAGATGGGACATGGTCCACAACTGCCTATACTAATGTTGTGAAAACACTAACTCAAAAATTAGAATTCCCATTTCTGAAGGATCATGTTAAAAATCGTATGAAAACTCTAAAAAAAAACTTCAATACATGTTATGAACTTTTCAAGGGCATGAGTGGATTTGCATGGAATCCAGAAACACAATTGTTTGAGGCTGAGAATGAAGTTTGGAAGGAGCTTATACAGGTATTTTATAACTATGTACTATATAGTATGTTATATGGTTTTTCATTGATTGTTTTATATTCCTTTATATATATATATATGATTCAAACAATTCTATACGTAATCTTTTAAACATGCAGGCAAATGCAGCAGCTGCTACATGGAGGCATACTAGGATTTGCCACTATGATAAGTTATTTGAATTATTTGCAAAAGATAGAGCTACTGGTAAAGGTGCAATAAGTGCTAGGGAGAAAGTGAGAGCTTGAGCAGAAGAGGAAAGGCTTAACAGGCTTAACCCCATTGATCTTAATGATGAAATTAGTGGATATAATTTCAACTTTGAGCCACTATCTCCTGTTGGTACAACTACATCTTCTCAAGTGGACTCTCAATGTGGCGTCTCCTCAAAAGATAAAAAGCGTAAAGCTGATTTAATGATAGATGTGTTGGAGAAACAAATTGAAGTTGTCAATAGTGGAATTGCTAGTGTGGCAGATGCAATCAGAGAGGGAAATATAATTGTAGAGAGGGGAATTGCAATTGCAGCGCAAAGTCGTCCGCGCTGTTACTCTGAGGATGAAGTATTTAGTGAGATACTGAACATTGGAGTGCCAGAGCATCTTCAATTGGATGCTTTTTTATTCCTGATAAAGAGTCAGCCGAAGGTGAGAGCTTTTTTTGGTGTTCCATCAGACCGGCGTTTGGAATTGTTGATGAAGATGATGTATGAATCAAGGGATGCTTGAAAAAACTATGGTTGATTGTTGTTTTTTGACTTAGTGCTAGGCATGTGCAGTGGTTTTTGTTCTTTTTGGATGTGGGGATGTTATACATTGGTGTTGCATTCATCTTTTGGACAAATATTACATGTTGGGTAGTAGGCATGATATGTAGGTATTTTCACCCTTATTTTGTGCTCATGTCTAGGGGAATTACTGTATTTGTATTTTTGAATATGATTACATGTATTAGGGACTTCGACAGCATGGTTAGTCAAATTACTGCCAACTATTGTATACCTTGTTTGTCACTTTTTGGACCTTTTGTTTTTTGTTTTTTTTTTTTTTGGTTGAATGGCAGAGTATTGTATTTGTGAGGGATTAGTGCATTATGCAAGGCATACATCACATGATGTGGGACAAGCAGGGTATTCTTTATGAGCAATTGGTTTCCTAACTCCATCCTTGCTAGAAGGTGCTCCATGTGTAAGGCTGAAGCAAACTCAACGTGAACAACCTATTGATTCATCTTGCACCTTCATTTCCTCAGTTTAGTCCTAATTCCTTATAGAATCCAGAATGCACATCTTATCAAAAAATTTGAAATGCAGCAAGTCGTGCCAACTGCCACCCTTATAAAAATTGCACAATTCAGCAAGTCGTACCAACTGCCACCCTTATAAAAATTTGGAAAATAATGCCACCCTTATAAAAATTGCATTAATTTGTTTGAGGAAAAAAAAAAAAAAAACCAACTGCCCAAAAAAAATTTGGTATTTCCTCTATGAGGGTAATATGGTAAAATACCTCTTTTAGCCTCTTTTCCTTCCTCTTTATCTTCCTTCTTACCAAACAAAGAGGAAGGAAGGAAAGCCCCTTTCCATCCCCTTTCCATCCTCCCTACCAAACAATAGGAAGGAAAGAGGATTTCTTTCCCCTAGGGAAGGGTTTTCTATTCCTTTCCCCTTTCCTTTCCTTCCCCCTTTCCATCCCTCCAACCAAACAAGGGGTAATAGTTCTCCCACCCGTCTCTTAACCAACATTCCCTCTACCCCCTTTACTCGTACCACCCCATCTTCAAGCTCTCTCCCATCTATCACTGGCCACTCACAAAACCTCACCCTTCCAGCTCTTTCTGACCCACCTGGCCAGCCCTCCCTAGATTTTACCACATGTAAACGGAAGGTATTGGAGGGGGCTCTTCTCTCCCCCTCCCTTAAGAAATTCAAAGCCCCGGTGCTTTCCACAGAAACCCCTTGTCCCCCCATTCAACAGCCATTCTCACCCGGTGCTAAGGAAACCACTGGTGTCAGTTCTATGACTAGCAGCAGGAAACTCAGAATCAGGAAGCTAGCTAGGCAACATGCTGGCCCAACTACTCTGGTTGAGGGCATTGGCTCCCCTGTTCTGGTTGGTGTTGATTCTTTAATGACTGAGGAGGCGGGTCTATCCATGCCCCCCACCGATAGATGATTATCCTTGCTTGGAATTGCCGTGGCCTGGCCCGGCCAGCGGCAGTCCGTGCTCTCCGGGCCCTGGTGCGTGATAAGCATCCAGATGTTATTTTCCTTGCTGAAACCAAAATCACAGATGGTAAGTTAAAATCCTGTCTCTCTGCTCTCGGGTACCCCAATTTTGTCTCTACCCCTCCGCTTCACACTGCGGGTGGTCTCTGCCTTGGCTGGCGCAATGGGGTGGAGATTGAGATTACTCTCTCCAACAACTTTCTGATTAATGCTCTTGTTTTCTCTTCACCTTCTTCTCAACCATGGATGCTTACTACTGTCTATGGTCCCCCTTATTGGCAAACTAAGTTGGCTTTCTTGGATCAGCTTGATGTTCTTGCCAACTCTTTTGTTGGCCCGTTACTGTGTCTTGGTGATTTTAACTGTATACTTTCCCAAGATGATAAATATGGTGGCAGACCATTTGTAGGCTCTTCGTCTGGGGGTTTGGGTGCTCTTATGGATTCTAATGGCCTTGTTGATATGGGGTTCTCTGGTAACCCATATACCTGGACTAATAAAAGAAGTAACTCTGCACACATTAAGGAAAGGTTGGACAGAGGAGTTGCAAATATTGAGTGGCGATCCCTTTTCCCTGAAGCTGCACTTCTCCATCTGCCAGCCACTTCTTCTGATCACTGCCCCATTCTTCTTGATAGTTTGGGATTCTCCAACTCAGTCCCTCGTCCATTTAAGTTTCAAGCTATGTGGACAAGGGATCCATCTAGTTCACTGGTGGTGGATAGAGCATGGAAGTCTTTTTGTACTGGCTCCCCTACTTACAAGTTTTGTCATAAATTAAAAGAATCTCGAGTTGCCCTGTCCAGTTGGAATAAAGCTCACTTTGGTTATCTCCACTCTAAGATTAATGCTTTGAAGAACGAAATTACCAACATTCAGTCCCTCCTGCCTTCCTCTACTAATATGGAATCGGAATCTAATCTGATCTTGGAGCTTGATGAGTGTCACAAAAGGGAAGAACTCTTGTGGAAACAAAATTCCAGAGTGAAATGGCTTAAAGAGGGGGATCGAATCACTCAGTTTTTCCATCTGTCCACTATTATTCGCAGTAGAAGGAATGCTATTGATTTTTTGAAAGATGCGGCAGGGCAATGGATATCTAATAGGGAGGCTATTGGGAACTGCTTCAATTCTCATTTCCAATGCCTCTTCTCTTCTACCAATCAACCAGTTCCTAATGGGTTGGAAGGTCTTATTCTTCCCTGCATCTCATTGGATGATAATGCTGGCCTTTGCTCCATTCCTGATGAATCTAAAATCAGAGAAGTTTTGTTTCGTATGGGCTCTCTTAAAGCCCCAGGTCCTGATGGTATGTCTGTGTTATTTTACAAGCATTATTGGTCTATTATTAAATATGATATTGTTGCCTCCATTCGAAGCTTCTTTTTGGGAGGCTATATGCTGAAGCAAATCAACCACACTCATGTTGTGCTCATTCCTAAATCTGCCTCCGCTTCCACTGTTAAGAATTTTCGGCCCATTAGCTTGTGTAATGTTTTGTACAAAATTATTGCTAAAATCCTTGCCAATAGACTTCAACCTCTGTTGCATAAACTTATATCTCCTATGCAAGCTGCTTTTGTCCCTGGTCGGCTGATTGCTGATAATTCCGTGATTATGCATGAAATCTTTCACTCTATGAAGAAGAAGATGGGGAAGGGCGGTCTTATGGCGATAAAAATTGATATGGAACAAGCCTATGATAAGATTGAGTGGCCATTTCTCTTGGAAGTTCTTCGCTGCTATGGGTTTGATGCTACTTGGATTAATTGGATTCACCAATGCGTGTCTACCACTTCATTTTACACCCTTATTAATGGAGGGCCTTTTGGTTTTCTCAAACCTTCTCGGGGTCTTAGACAAGGGGATCCCCTATCCCCTTTTTTATTTATTCTGTGCTCTGATGTTCTTTCTAGGTTGCTCAACCGTGCTGAAGAACAAGGATCTATGCATGGTATAAAAGTTAGTCGAAGCTGTCCGGCCATTACCCATTTGCTTTTTGCTGATGATTTATTCATTTTTAGTAGGGCTTCGGGTTCTGAAGCTACGGCTATCCTCAATTGTCTTCAAACTTATGGGCAATGGTCTGGTCAATCCATCAACCAGACCAAATCCACTATTCATTTCAGTCGGAATTTCTCTGGGCAACCTGCTGCTGCAATTCGAGCCATTCTTGGTCTGAGTAAAACTCTAACTACTGCCAAATGCCTTGGTCTTCCCCTGTTTATTGGTAATTCCAAAAGACTTGCATTTGGGGAGTTGATTTCTAGAGTTAAAAGTCGCATTACTGGTTGGAAAGCCCGTACTCTCTCTCAAACTGGAAAATCTACTCTTATCCGGTCTGTGGCTTCTACTATCCCTAACTATACAATGTCCACTTTTCTCCTCCCCAACAATATCTGTGCTACTTTGGATGCTTGTTATCGTAACTTTTGGTGGGGTTTTAAGGATCAAGGAAGAGGTCTGTTTCTCAAAGCTTGGGATTCTTTGTGTCTTCCTAAATGTGTGGGGGGTCTTGGCTTCAGAAGAGCTAAAGATATGAACAAAGCTCTTCTTGCGAAATGGGGTTGGCTTCTTCTATCTGGGTGTGATAGTTTGTGGGCGACCGTGCTGAAATCCAAATATATGCATCAAGAGTCTTTCCAGTCAACAGCGCCTTCTCACTCTGACTCTTGGTTGTGGCGAGGTATTTTAAAAAGCCAAGATCTGGTTTTGAAAGGGGCGTGCCTTACAGTGGGCAATGGCAGTAGCATTGATCTATGGAAGGATCCTTGGATTCCATCCATTCCAGGTTTTTTATCTTTTCCTCGAGGTGAGCGAAGACTTGGGGTCAATCTTGTTGCTGATCTGATTTTCCAAGAAGGACTTAGTTGGGATAGTGATAAAATCATAAGCCTCTTTGATCCAGTGATTGCGGCTAAAATTCTTAAACTTCCTCTCTCTCCTACTCGTATCACAGACAAGTATATCTGGACACCTAATAAGTCAGGCACTTTTTCTGTGAAATCTGCTTATCTCTTTGACAACGCTGCAAGGCTCTCTTTGGCAGGTCCCTATTCCAACAAGGATTGGAACCGTCTGTGGAATGCCAAAATTCATGAAAGATTCAAAGTCCTCCTATGGAGAATGTCTTGGAATATACTCCCTGTTCGGTCAGTCCTCAATGGTAGGTTCCCCATAAATGACTTGTCTTGTCCCCTTTGTGGTGCTGAGGTTGAAACTTTGAAACACAATGTATTGGAATGCAAAATTACAGAAATGATATGGCTTAGTTCGCGATGGCCTATCCGTCTAGCCTCTTTCAACCATCTTTCTATCAATGACTGGATTATTACCATATTAACTAATGGTACTGGGTTGAATCTCCCTGTTGAAGATGCTCCCAAGTTTTTGATTTTTGCAGTAGTGCTGATGGACTGTGTCTGGATGACTAGGAATAAAGTGTTACATGAGGAAATGGATATTGACCCTCGGTGTATCCTCGCTCACATTGACAAAGTTGCTAATGAGCATCTGGCTTCCTTTGTAGCTCCTTCCAGGTCTATTGCCCAACGAGTGTGGATCCCCCCTCCTTCTCATTGGCTTAAACTTAATTTTGATGTTGCATTGAGACCTACATTTTCAGTCCTTAGTGTTGTGGTTAGAGATTCCAATGGTGCCTTTATTTTTGCTTGGACTAAGAAAGCAGGGCCTTTGCATCCAGGGGTGGCTGAGGCACAAGCTTCATGTTTTGCCTTATCTGAAGCCTTGAAGCATGGTCTTTCTGACATTGTTCTTGAAGGTGATGCCTCTTCTGTTTTGAATCCCCTTTCCAACTGGAGTTTGGCGCCTTACTGGGAACTCGAAGCTTACATACTTGAAGCTCGTGCTATGCTGGGTCTTTGGCAGCTTTGGCTTGTTAATCATGTTCCATGGTTAGCTAATAGAGCTGCCCATGCTTTAGCTCAATGGGCTGCTCACTGTAATTTTTTTGGATCCATCCCAATCACTTCTCTTCCGCCTTTTGTTTTGTTAGCGGAGATGGGTGAAGGCGATGTGATCACTGATGTTTCTTTTCCGTTTGTTCAATAGAATTCTCATTTGCTTATCAAAAAAAAAAGATTCGACCCCAGGTCCCATCTGCTGAGACCAGATCCTTTGCCAAAAAATCAACTTTTCATAGCTCAATATATCACAAAAGGGACCCATCTGCTGTGGCTTAGTAGTTGCAAGTTTTTATAACCCCATTTATGATTTCTATTTTGTGAATCCACTATTGGATAAGATTGTTTACTCATATAGAGCATGTGTGCAAAAAATTAAGTTGATCAGACATCAATTGTTATGGGATCAAAAAAATTTACAGTAGTCATTCAAAGAGATTTTTAGATGACCACGGCGGTAGGGCACCATCTTCATTGGAAAATGACACGTGTCATAAACCCAGTTGCAGCAATTCAGCAAGTAAGGAAGTCAAATCCTGCTTATCTCGTCTCTCCCATTCCCTTTCTTATGGCACAATATTTCTCACGCCACTGAAGGTAAGTTTGAGTCGCACGCCTAACACCTTCTCGATCCCCCACCTAACTTTTCTTAACCAAAGCATCAAAACCACTTCTTTAATTGCTATTCGGAGCATGATATTATATTCAGAGATCACCAAAATGAGCATTTGTTCTGGTAAATATATGCATGTAAATCAATTTTTTGTTAATATTTAAAGAGTTTGAATGTTTTGGCTTGTTGATAGATATTTTTATTATTTGTTATAATCGTTTTGGTTTTTTTTCTCTTTGTTCTTTGCTTTTGTTTGGTCGAAGATATGAGCATATTGTTAGAAGAATGAGTCATGTACTGTTGTTTGGTTTACTTTTGTTTATGGGGCTCATGGGCTATTTTTAGGCTCTTCGTTTTCTTGTTCTTAATTATGTATCTATTGATTGCCGATAAAGAAAAAAAAATTGTATTTATTGGTTGAACCTTGATTACTTCCTCCTTTCTCATATATTCGTTTCCTTTTTATGTGGAATATTGCAAGACGGAGTGATTATTGCAAGGTTTTTTTGGAGTCGCATGTGGAGAGAAATTTAATATTTAATGAATTAATGGAACAACATGGATTTTATGATTACCATAAAATTAAGTTTATTGAGAGAGGGGGAGATGGCCAATCCGGTGGAGAGTTGAAAGGGTATGGGAGTGGCCCAACGGCAGAATCACGAAAAAGGTGGCATTGGTGTTGTAGTGAGGAATGAAAAAGGTGAGTTTATGGCAAGTATATATGGTGAAAAGAATTTCTAGTGTGGAATCGATTCAAATTACAGAGGCACATGCCCAATCAGTTATAAAATGTCATAATCATGAGAAACCACCGTCCAAAAATATTGAGATACCATGCTTTAATTGCTTGATTGTGGCTAAGGTCGAGGAGTGAAGGTGAGTGGCTAGTACCAATACGGGAGGTCGATTGTTTGGTTGGATGTAATCAGTTGATTTTTTTCTTGTGAGTTTTTTTTTTTTTTTTTTTTTTTGGGTTTTTTTTTTTAATGACGAAGAAACCCTTTAGAAAACCCCGGATCCATGTAAGACATCACAATTAACCCACATGAACGAAATAAGACTAAGACCCATGAGAACCATGGAAACCTTATTTGAGTGGTCCTAAGGGGATATCAAGAGTCAAACTCAGGAACGCCGCTTTCTAGGACGAAATCCCTTGCCAACTGAGCCATGTTTCTCTTATATTATAATGGAAAGTAATCACTAATCATGCGGTGATGTGGAGAAAAATAAAAGTCAATGGAAGTTGTCCACCATTCCCCAATTGTTTTTAACATGGATCATTTTTATTAAATATCAAATGTTGTGGTGTGGTTAAGTCCCAACTGTCTTCCATAGAAAATAAATGATACATATTGTGCCTTTTAAATGGTATTTCTTTGAGATGGGAAAAGATCGGGAGACTCATATAAAGCACTTCATTTTTGCACCTCATTTAATTTGTCAAATGATGATTGGAGCTTAGCCACGTCAACCTTCTAGAATACTATTGGATCTTGTGAATCAAATAAATCAAGAATGAGATGCAAAAATGAAGTGTAAAATTTGAGTCCATGGATCCTAACCCGACTAAAATTTGAGCTTAGCCATGTACTTCCCCCTTCCCCCTCTTTAATGAAAGTAAGGCTCAGTTTGGATCTCCAAAAGTTGGTGGGAAAGGAATTGAAATTGCTTATGAATGGGTCCTTTATCCGAAAGTGCGTTGAAGCTCAAAGTGCATCAGTTGATGGTGCCACAGAGGAACACATGAGAACCATTTTTTCAATAAAGCAAAATGGAGTTTTGACATATTTCATTAGCCATCCTCCTTTTCTGTTAAACTCCTGAAAAACATTTCTGTTTCTTCTAAAAATCTCTTGTTCCTAGTTTTTAGTCCCCCTGAATCCATTTCTAAAGATGACTCAGATGACATTAAGTGAATGAGGAACTCACAAACTTTTTCCAAATCATCTGGGATGATGACCACCTTCTCTATGTGCTCCTCTGTGCGGTCATCTTGAGTATTGCTGGTGTAAATCCGTTTTCTGCATGCCTGCAATACTAAGAAGAATATGCATTTAGAAAATTGAATTTTTGCATTATTTTTCCTTTTTATTGCATTGACTGTAGTTTCTGTCAGACTTTTGGATCCCCACAACTTAGGGCCTCTTTGATTCTTCCATGGAATTGAATTGCCGCATATGTATTTTATATAGCATTTACGGAACAAATCCATCATTGTGAATGGGACCATTAAAAAAAGTTGGAGCCATCACCATAATGATAGTATAGGATAAATTTTAAGAATTTCCTGTTTTAGATTTTTTTTTTTTCCTGTCTTTTTTTACTGCCACTCTCTTGAAGTGCTTCATCATTCCACAAGGTGGATTTGTTCACAACACTATGTGCAAAACACAATACAAATATTCAGATTCCATGGAATAACAAAATAATCCCTCAAAGGATGGAATAATACTGTATCTTAAGGAATTGAAGCAGCTGAGGAGAGATTCCCATAAAAACCAGGCAGATAAGGATTTAATGAGCCACTTTCATCAATATAAAATAATAAATACAGAAGTTTTGATGTCATTTTTGTTTTTGTTTTATGGTGCCCCTTGAGATCTCAAGCCAGCCTAGAGAAAAGCTAGAAAACAGAAAATTAAATTAAATTAAATTAAAATTAAAATAAAAAATGTAGAGAAGGAAATTATCACCTGAAGGACCTGATTAAGACTAGCAATTTGGTCAGACTTCAGGTACTCGAAGCTCAGTAACTCTCGAAATAAAAGTACCATCTCTGTACTCACATTACTAACTGAAAGGTTTCCAATTATACCAGATATGCAGATATCATCAAACACAGATCTCATCCAGCCAGGAACCTCGTGCGATTTTAGCAATGCTACAGCAATGTGAACTGCGGGCTTGTGTTGATTCATGAATGATCTCGAAGCTAAACATGGAACAGCCAAAGACATTGCCAGCTCTTCTACAATTAATCTGCACCAATTATTTTTTCTGATAACTCTTGTTTCCTGCATGTCCAGCTTTTCCCACCCCAGAATCATTGATAAGCAGAGGCCACAGTTCATGGCCACTCTAATATCACTGTAAAAGACCAACCCCTCTAAGACAGCCATTACAGACATTAGGTACGGTATGGTGCATTTTATGTCATCGTGTTTTCTATTTATCTGGTCTGATATTCTAGTAAACAACTCCAACAGGCAATATGAAGCAACTAGCTTGACCAGAGGAGACCCAAAATGCATCAGCCTGCACAAGTCATGGCAGTGGATGCTAATCAAGGAGAGTGGCTGCATCCCATTTGATGAATCAAAGAAACTTTGCCGGTCCAGAAATTCTGGTAGAACAGCACGCAAACTGGGACAACAAAAATGTTAGCTCTAGAAACTTGGAATTTATATAGGCTAATTTAATGGGAAGCACTAACCTTCTAAATGAGAAGTAGTGTAGTAAAAGCACAAATATTAGCGTTTTTCCTGTGCCTTTTCCCTCATTGTAATCAATTAAAGCAGGTCCCTTTGAACATGCTGCATGGATCATGTTGTTGATTGTGGAGAACAAGGAAGCATTCAGAAGTACAGTTTTTGAAGCTTCTGTGAGCGCTCCATTCGTGGAATGGTGCAAGATCAAGGAAAGAATGCTAATTACTAAAAGACTTTCTTGAGTCCATATCTCTACAGCCACCATGGGGATCAAGAAGTCCATCAACTACAAAAGAAGGTGAATGGTCCAGCTGAATTCTGGAAATTAAGAGAAAAATGAACTAAAACAGAGTTGAGAAAATCACCTTCATAGTCACTGCAAGCCAAGCTTCATCATCGGAAAGTATTTCAGAGTGCACTGTGCGTAAAATGTTAAAAACTAGAAGTGAGATGGCTATGAATATCTGAGGGAGAGAAGAATTACTTGAATGGTAATATAGATTCTGAACAGCATTGCCTATCCCATGCAAGCAGAATTGGTTTGAAGCAGATGGAAAGATGTTAATGATTATTGTCATCAGATTCAACACTGAAATGATATCATGCTCGTGCCCTTCTTCCTCTACAAGCTGTTTCAATAAGCATACCAAAAGCATCGCTCCATAGTTATCCCCAGCTGCTACCAACTCTGCTATTACTTGGACATCTATGTTTTGATAATTGTTTCCATTAGCTATGATGTGGTTCCCATTAGAACTACTGCTTCTGCAGAATTTCAGGATCTGGTAAGACAATGGCTTGCTGATTTTCTCTTGTTGAAACATCCATTTCAGTGCTGTTGAGTGAATTCTTGCAGAAGGCATATCCCATTCTTTTTCAACCACTAGCTGGAAGAGGATCCTCTCAGCTTCTGGACTGTAGGGGATTTGGTAGTTCATCTTGGCAAGACCCCTGTACAGACCATAAAGATTCAGCAGCTGCACCATTGTCACTGAATCAACAGCAACAAATAGGAAATCGCTGCTGTTGACAAGAATATATTGCTCCAGCGAGGCTAAAACCAATTTCTCATCTGCAAGTCTGGAGCAAGATAACATCAAGGATTCATAGAAAGATATCAGATAAAATTTATATCTTTCTAGAACTATAGGAGTACGATAAGGAATTAGGAGCTCATTTACCTTTCATCATATAAAGAGCTAAAATATAGTATGAGCAAAGCTGCAGACTGACAAGAAGACAACTCTAGATTATGGGAGCTCTTCTGCCCAAGCAAAAATAGTAATTCCATTGGATCAGACGGCAGATATAAAGCGGCATCTCTGATGGGTTGCCCCGAGTCATTTCCCAGAAGAACATCCACTATGGAACTGAGCATCAGATATACTCTCCATTTCATCTTTTCTGTAGGAAACAGGCCTAAACATTCAAATGAGAGACTGAACCAAGATGATGAAACCAGAATCTTTGCAAATTCCTTGGCTTGGATATCAGAGTCTTGAAGCAGTATCGAATGAAAAGTTTCCAGTATTCCCAGGACAATTTCCTCTTTCATTTCATTAATGCTTCCTGCAAGACAAGGTAATAAATGTGTTTTACATACATCTAGAATACAGTTTCCTAACTCCTTGTTACAAGAGCTGGTGGAGTTCCTTTCACAGCTGTATGCATATGCCTCTTTCAGTAGGTTCAGAGAATGCAAAAGCTGGCTGGGATGTTCATCGGATATGCAAAGACAGGCCAAAATGGCATGTTTTGATGCTTCTTGAATTGATGTTACCAAATTTGAAGTCCCATAAGAAGGTGAAGATTTTATAAGAGCTACAAATATTGAGCAGGCCAAAATGAATGCCTCCGGACTCATGCCCATATCTCCATCAATATGTCTCTTCAGCATCCTTGTTAATACTGGACCAAGTTCTTCGATATGAGAAATGGATACTACTCCAGGGCAGTTAGAAACACAGGTCCAAATGAGCTTCAGCGTCTGACTTTGAACAGGATGAAAAGGAACTTCAGCCATATAATGCAAAACAGGAATCAGAGTTGCAAATCCAATAGCAAGCCTTTGTCTGAAGGCTTGCTCAGCCGTTGATAAAAGATCAAGAACTTGGAGGCAAGAGTTGACCACTGGATCATTATATTCTGTTCATTTAGAGGAGAAAACTCATCAGCTGCAACTAAATCTCTGCAGCGTCCAAGTATACACATAGATTTAGGGAAAAATTTTACATGATAGGCCTTCATGCATGGAGTCATTAGATTATGCAAGAGGAAGTAAACAATATGATTCACAACTATATAATTTGATCACACTCAGATGATTTAGAAAGTGTGGCGATCTAGACTGGATAGCATGATTAAACAGGCTGATCTCCCAGATATTGAACCAGAAAATGAATATCAAGTTTAATGGTAGGCTGTGCCTGAAAGAATACTCATGGCATCTCTTGTTCCAATTCACATAGTGAGGAAAATTTATATGAATCAGATTTCTGTCTGATAGATTAAATAATATATTTTATTCAATGCTAGTTTTACTATAGTTTATATTATAATTTGTCCAAATTTACTCTAATATGAAAATTCTTTCTCATGATTACATGATTTCACAGTTTGTTCTTGTTCTCTCCAAAACCCACACTCATTTTTTGTAAGATTTACATTTTACAAGATCATCGGATAAGATCCAGATCATTGAATTGGACATCCAAAACTAACGGATGAGATTTTGAATTTAAATATTAATATACGGAGTATTATTAATCCGTTGGATTGTTGGATCAGATCAGAGTTATTCCTTAACAAATAGGATTAGCATATTCCTCAATCTGATCCAAATCCAATCCATTGATAGGTCTAATAGCTACTCTAGGATCTCTTCTTTTCCCACTTTTTCCATTAAGAAAATTTATGCAAAGCAGTTTTGCTCACCTGACAATCTTAGAATCTCAAATACATAATCTGCAATGTTTTCTTCCACCAAGTCTTGAATCTGTTTTCTTGAAGCGCCTTCCGATGACAGATAATGAAAGATTAAATCTAGTGTGCCAATTTGAACTTGGCTGTCTGAAGAAAGCAGCGGGCTTTTGATGGCCTCAGCAAACAAGATATTCAGAGCAGGCCCATTAATTCCATCTTCTGTTATTTGCCTGAAATTATCAGCTTCATAGGAAATCATGCTGCTTTTGTCATTTGATAATGCATTCCCAAATAACCCTCTTTGAGCCAACACCGTCAAAAGTGCTGCACAAGTAAAATCAGTAAGTTCTTGCTTAAGAGAAGAAGAAGATGAAGATGAAAACGATGATGACGACAACAACGACAATGATGATGACATGGAACTGGTTGTGAGAGCATCCCCATGCTTAGTTAGGATGACTGTTACATTTAGCAAGTTAACATATACTATCCAAAAAATACAGCCAATGGTCATCACAAGCATAATTTATGAGAGCTCTAATATTTCATGAATCATACTATCACAAGTGATCAATCAGATGATGGTCCTATGATTATACTTTGATAACCGATGGACATATGATCATATTGTAATCGAGATGTCTCCAGTGGAACTCCTTGAGTGATCATCGTGGATTACTTACTTATGGACCTACTTATCCCAATATGGTGCACTCAGGGAAAATATTGTTAGAGCAATAATGAGGACCATTATCACCCAAACAGAAATCATATTACGCAAAATGATGGACTGGTCTTGTAGAGTAGTTGGGTCAATGTTTTCAACATACTATTGTACCTAAGAGTCCGAAAGATGAATCTCTTATGGATAAGGTTCTTGAAATCTGCGGAATTAACTTCATTCAGGTCAACTTTCAAATTGGGTACATCTCACTGCCTCTCTAACCCAGCTTAGCAGAAAGAAGTGACTAAATGCTACTTGTGTAACTGCAAAGAATGAAGTAAAAGAAATGTTCAAAAGTTGACAGACCTACACAGTTCAAGCGGACATCATCACTTTGGGTCTTCATGAGGGCTTCCAATGATAAGCACAAGAGCTTGGGACAATAAGCATATAAATCATCAGCACCATCGCCATCCTTAGATGCATATTGGAGGATAGAAAACTTGTACAGAATAAACAGGATCTCCCCCCGGATCTCCTCACTATATTGCAAGGAGGAACAAAAAATGCAGGGAGCTTAGATATGTTAGATGCATGGTAGAAGGAGATTCCGAAGTTACCACTTTGATTTATTCATTACCTTGGCAATTGAAGACCTGCAACAAGGTTGGAGACAAGGGCATCTTTGTTTTTGATGTGGCTATAGGGATTATTCATCGGACAGTTCAAGAGAACACCTAAGCAGTGAAGCTGCACATGGAGAAGAGTGAAAAATGGAGATCATTATTACTGTGACTCCATACAAATTTACTAGTTTAAAGAAAATTTTGCTTTACAAGAAACTCCATGGGTCCACATGCAAAAGAATGTTATTTAGACCAGCTCACACCCAGTAAGCTTGAATACATGTCAGAAGTGAATTGGTTCGAAAATGGAAATCTTAAAATGCTAAATTTTTTTTTTTCTTTTTTTTTTTTTTTTTAGGGTGAGGGGTTAATTTGTCACCCTTTTTCTCATAGGCAAGCTGGGGGAGACCGTGCTCAAGCTCGGGGAGTTGCACCCAGGTCTGCAATATAAGCTCCACCAAAATTTCTTAGCTGAGGTGCTGAGCTGACTGGAATCTTCAAGCTCAGCATTTAAGCAGGTAAAATCCAACAGTTCTCAACACGTGACCAAACTCATGCTAGCTTGAGTCCATATAATCCCTCAGCCAAAGTATAGATATAATTAATAGCTCATCCCACAACAAGTTCGGATTTGAGTGCTTCAAACTTCTATAAACTAAACTTACATGCACACTTACAATTTACTGATAAGAATATTATTTTGTAAATCCCACTGAGAGTAGGAAAAAGCCTGATAGAGCTTTCTTATTCCTCAAACTCTCCCGTATATCAATTAATAAAAGAAGATATAAATTTCAGAAAATCAGAGGAATCTTCAAATTGTGTCACCTTAGCTCCTCAAACTATTCAATCCTCTCAAAAACACTACTCCAAGAAAAAACTCAATTGGAATCCCCAATCACAACTGAACCAGCTGTAGACTAAGGCAATCACATCCAACCAGAACAAGATTATTGAGCTTGATTCACTAAATTTCTACAATGAAAATAAGTAAATGTTTACTTGCAGAGAAAACGATGGAAACAAAATAAACTAAAATTTTAAACCCTGAAATTTTCGTCTTTTCTCTTTGTCCACTCAATTGGTCCTAAAACCAACCAATTAGCTTAACGACTCTTGAGTAATTCATTTCCCAGAAACTAAAACAACAGAAAACATAAAATACAAATTACCATTTTTTTTAGATTCCTTTCGTCAATTTTCTCAACAGCCAAACAGAAGGTTAATAAAAACGTAATCTGTTTTCACAATTTTGTCCACCTTCACAATTAGACAACAAAAAGTCAAAGGCAGCAGCAGAATCAGAAATTATAGCCGTGTGACAGAACACTCTCAGATCCAAACACGACTATTTAGCTATGTCGAGTAATTCATTTCGAACAGGAGAACACATTAGATTCAAATATTTTCCATTCCTTTCTTCGCCAAAAAACAGAAATTTAGGGAAGAAAAGGTCGATTTGTCCTCATAACAGAGCCTGACACAACTATTTGGCGTTTTAAGATTCGAAAGACAAATTTTTTTCCTTCTCTTTATCCCCAGTTTTCTCAGCAACCAAACAGAAGGTCAAGATAAGATTGGAACCCAAAAAAAAGAATAAAATGAAAGAAGAAAGAGAATATTTCCTCACAATTTCATCAATATTCAAGATAAAAACAATCAACAAGACCAAAACTGAAACCATTACCGTGTAAACTTGACGGCGACTCCATGCCAACGCACCGGACGAGAGCAGATCGAAATGCGAGCCACAAAGTCAGCGTAAACCGAACCATCACCGGAATGGCATAAAGTGACAACTAGATCGGTGATTTGGCGAGCGATGGGATCGTCGTGGAAGGAGGAGAGGGCGAGGGAAAGAGGAGAGATGATAAGGTGAGAGTGGAAAGAGAGGAGAGCGTGGAGGAAGGGAGGGTGAGAGAGGGCGTGAGAGAGCTGAGAGAGAGCGTAGGAGACATGGAAGGTTGGAGAGGTAGGGTTTGTGATGAGGTTGGTGAAGCAGGCTGAGGCATATGCTTCCTCCTTCTAGGGTTTTGAGGTTGAGAGATGATCTGTGGCCTTGTGAGCAGGGTGATGATGGCGAGTGTGAATTCCGTGGATGAATGTGCGAGTAGGTGTTGGAGCAGTCGTCGTCTTCTTCTTCTTCTTGTGAGTCGTTGAAGAACATTGTCTCTGATAGTCTGTGAAAGTTTGAAATGAATGTGATCTACGCTCTTGTATATCTCTGTATGAGTTTCTGGAGAGAGAGAGAGAGGTCTGTTTATTGTTATGAGTTTTTAGAGAGAGAGAGGTCTGTTTATTGTTTGCTAATTCAAATGTTTGGCGGGAGCGTGATTCGCGTCTATGTGCGGAACGTTGAGTTCAAGATGGGGAATTACGCATCTCATGAAGAAATTATTTGTATTTTGTAAGAGGAGAGTTATTTATAGTTAGTTAGAATAGAAAAATAAAAAAAATAAAAATTTATTTTTATGTCTTGTTGTTAACAAAAAGTTAATAGATTAGTTAGCAAGGAAGACATACTTATTCACAGTGTAAAATTAAAATTGATTAGACTTATTTTTAAATAGATTTTCAAATTTGTCAAATAACTTTTCTTTTTTTGTGGTAATGGTCTTTATACAAAAAATTTGGTATGATGTCATTTATTACAATACTTTTATTTTTATTTTTGCAATTCATCAGTCATTACCATCTTGTCCAGTCCCAATAAATATTTGTCTATTAGATTAGTGTTGACCTATGGATATGTTAGTTTATAAAAATTGATAACTATCCAGAGTGTTATTAATCGAAGAAAGAAAAAGGAAAGAATAAATTAATTATACCTTCGTTTTGTATAACTAATATTTAAAAATACAACAAACCTTAAAAGAGATGATCCTGTGAAGGCTCAAAATGAAATGTTAATGACTCTCGAGTCTAGTGATATGTCCTATTCTAATAGGAATGTAGGATTTGTGGAAGTCTTGGTTTTAACTCTGCATAGGTGTATATGTTCTCCTATTATCATTATTATTATTTTTTTTTAAATCTAAGAAAGAATAAAGAAAAAAGAAATTATTCCTTGGTTTAATGCAACTGACGTTTAAAAATATGTTGGGAGGATTCTTTGGCGGCATTGAAGTGGAGTTGCCATCTAGCTGAGGAATGAAAAGAAATGATCCGGGAAGGCTCTAATGATGTAGACAAAGCGTTGGAAGTCGAAGACTACTCCCAACCAAGCCAGCTAGGGAGAAAAATCCCAGCTGTGGTTTTGGGAGAAAGAAAAAATGTCAATGATTTTTGTTTTTTTTTTTTTTAACGAAATTATCTCATGGATAAAATTATCATATCATTATTTATATTAATTGCATTAGTCCAAAAATCATTTTTGTTTATCCCATTTTAAAAATATAAGTGAAAAGTAATTCTCAATCAAAGTTCAGGGAGTCAAATTGTAATTTTTCAATCAAAAATAAAAAATAATGCAAATATATAAGTGTGTCGTAAGAAGCAAAATATCCATACTATTATATAATAATACTATTAAATAAAGAGTTCCATCCTTTCACCACGAAGTGACATATGATACATATTTATAATTTCTAGGGAACTTTGGTCACAAATCCATAAAATTAGACTTATGCAGTCATAAGTTCATCATAAAATCTTATGCAACTAAAGGTCACTTTAGATATTTTCAGACGATATTACCCCTTCATTGCACCTTTCTCATCTGTTTCACTTAGTAACCAGTGCCTGCCATTGTCGTCCACATCTCATCACCGACAACAAAAAGCACAAAACCACGAAACCCAGCCCCAGGTTCGATTCACCATCTTCTTTCATTGTTGTCCAAGTTTTGGGTTCAAAAACGAAGGGGAAAGAAGCTAATTGGTGTTATCTAAGACTTTGTTTATGACCAAAAAGCAACCAAAAGCAGTGAAGCTTCCAGATCTTTAAAATAAAAACATACAAATAGAGGTGAAACCCATTTTCTTCTTTTCTTTCTTTCTTTCTTTCTTTTTTCTTTCTTTTTTTTTTTTTTTTTTTTGGGGGGGCACAAAATAGAGGTAAAGCTTTGGAGGGAAAATAAAAAATAATATATAAAAAACACCCATAGAAGATGGATACCACCACTGCGAGCGGGATATTATTTTTGTGAAATAGTTACACATAACTATTTATTTTTAGAAAGTCATATATAATCAATGTAACTGCTTTTTTTTTTTTTTTTTATACATAATTTTATTTTCATCATGGATCTTGTTTTAAAGGACTCGATAAGTAAATTTCAAATATATAAATTTTATAAAAAACTAATGTGTATACTGAGAGTTATGCCATTTTAAAGTTTGCAATAAAAAAAATCTAGGGTAATGATGACTTTATGCATTTGATATTTACATAAAACACTCAAATTTTATTTAAAAGTGGACTTATGATTGTATAAGTTTTCTACATGAACTTGCGCCTTTACAAGTTCTATAAAATGAACTTCTTACTAATTTCCTCTAATTTCTATTGGGGGCGGCTACTGCCACTACAAAATTCTTTTGCACTCCCCATTTATTTTACATTTTTTAAGGTTTTATAAAAAAATATAAAAAGATTTCATGAAAACTAATTATGTTATCCACTATAAAACATCATTCTAAATAACTTTGTAAAAACAAGTTTTTTTCCAAAAACTGTCATTTAGATGAATTTTTTGACAATTTTTCATGAAACATTTTGTAAAAATAAAATAGAAAATATAAATGACCAAAAAGTCCACTTGAATAACTTATTTTGAAAAAAATGTATTCTATAAAGTTGTTCAAAATGATGTTTTTTAATGAACAACGCAGTTAATTTTCAGGAAAATCTTTTATATTTTTCATAAAACCTTAAAAAATATAAACTAAGCGAGGGATGCAAAGAAAATTTTTGTGATGGCAAATTGGCAATAACCTGTCTTATTTCTTTTTTATTTTATTTTATTTTTATAAAACTCATTTTAAATTTTAAAATCTGACGCACTTTTTCTATCCTTCTATCTTGCATTCCACGTCCAGTCCTCTCTCTCTCGCACTTCCCGCACACTGACACATAACAAACTTTTATAATTTCTTTTTGTTTTTCTTCTTATAAAACTCATTTCAAATTTTAAAATCTTAACCCTCATTATTTTCTCTCGACCTAACATCCTTACGAGAACAATATGACAAAAACAAACACATGAATATTAAATTTCTTTTAGTAACCTTAGGTTATAAAAATAATCATAATAATAATAATAATAACTACTGATTGGTATTAGAGTAGGGAGAGGTTGGGCTGCAATCCTTACTGATGGAAGTAAATATTAAAAAATGAACCCTTTTTCGTAGGAGTACTAATAAAGACTAGTTCCTCTTCCTCGTATACTTGGAAAAGTAATATGAAGGGTGTGTGGAGGCTGTGCAGCAAACACATCATCTGTGAGTAGGCAATGGCGGTCCCAAAGTTGACTAGGTCCAGGTCCTGCCCATATATGGATGGTTGGTTAGAACCTCAGGGGGTTTATGCTTTTTAATTTGGGTGATTCCACTTATCTCAAAACTCAGATTAACTTAGAAAATAAAAGGCACCTAGAGTAAACGAATCCTTAATCTTTTCATAAGGAGTCGAAGACTTCATGGAAAAACGAGGATCAAGATCCATCTTCACGTCATTGGCCTTCCTCTAATTATGATCTCTCCTCTTTACATCTTTTATTTTTTTATTCTTCCTTTTTGGAGCTAAATGCAATTTGTGCCTGGTCCAACCCCTGATTCGAGGGAAAGGATGTGAACCTTCATAAGGCACAATAAGATTAAATGCATCATATTTTAAAACCCAACCAAACAGGCTTATATAAAATATTACAGGCCTTGGTAAATTGTAAACATGCATGTAATTTTCTGGTCAGTAAAAGCAAACTTGAACACTGCCTCTTGGATAATTCTCCTCGTAAATTTTTACTTAGTTAACAGGCTGTTATGTCTGACCAAACAAAATATATATATAATATATAGGAAGGATTAGGATCAACATACATACTTTTTTCCATAAATGTTTAGATAACCTTTCTCCCATTCATATTTACAAAACCCTACAAAACCCACTGTTAGATTACATAGTCCTTCTCACATAGATCATACGTGCAAAAAATCAAGTTCATCCAAAATTAAGAACCACTTCATCCATAAATGTGGGATTTATAGTAATTAAAAAAATGAGTTTTTGGATCAAATAGCAATAAATCTCAGATAAACTTGATTTTTTACGTGCATAACTTATGTGGAAAGATTATCTAATCCAATGGTGGGTTTCATAAAACAAGAATTGGAGATAAATTATCTAAAAATTTGTACAAGAATTTGTGTAAAAAAAGTGTGTATGTTGATCCGAACATATATCTATATATATATATATTAGCTTTTGAGGAGACCTGCTTTGCCAAATTCATTTCAAAGTTGTTAACTGATTACTTTTTCTTCGTCTAGAGGTTATGTCGTTCACAACAAAATTGATCGATAAGGGGAAAAATATGGAAATTCAGGCATGACCGTAATTACGGCTAAATGTGGTTAAAAGAAATCAAATGGAGAGAGAGAGAGAGAGAGAGAGAGAGAGAGAGAGAGAGAGAGGTTGGCTATATTGAAAGAGGGAGGCAAAACAAATGACTCAAATTCCTGAACTTTTCAACCTAAAAGCACAAGCCCAATGCATATAACTTTTAAACTCAGATACACAAAACACAGCTCTGACCTGGGTGACTAACAAAAAAGAAAAAGGGAGGGAAAGGAAATGGCCGACAAAATATCTTCCTGACTAGTCCCGCTGCTGAAGCAGGGATGCTTTTAACTTACATTCTTATCGTACCTTTCTTTCCGTATAACTCAAAATCAACTTACCTTTGTGTCTCTTATTCTTGCAAGGAAGCAAATACCTCCCCAACACCCCCAAAGAATGATACATGCTTTCCTTATTGTTCAAATAATGTAGTTGGTCTAACCTCTCATCTTTAGAACGATGGAAAGAAAGGACTACAACCCAATGAAATGGGAGGGTAAAAGAGAGGAACTCACACTCGGGATTTTCTCCACATGAAAGAACCCATGAATACCTGCGGCAGTCCCAACTCTTTCAGGTTCTCATGATTGCACAGCCAACCTCTGAAGATGCTCGAAGAACACTTGAAGACTCACGTCGTCTGTGAAGATCACATCTGATCCAGCGGCCATCTCATGCGCATTATTATATGTAGCTGATGGATTCAACTTCGCCAATAGGAATCTTGCCTATATGTGATGAAATATAGTAATCAGAATCAGTTTTCCATACGCCTATCTTAAGGGCATTGGTTTCCATACCATGTGTTCAACAACCCAATAATAAATGATAATGGCTATAAGACAGATTTACATAGTACAAGTGAAAATGAAAGGATCTATGATGTAGCACTGCCCGATGATGGGGCAACATCATTTTATCAGTGGGGGAGCCAAGAATTCACTCTGATTGGACCCCTTTTAAGCAATTGTTTAAGTTTTATCTTAATTCTACAAATTAAATAAATTAGTTGACTACAACATTTCACATTTTTCAAGGTTATATTCTAATTGACAATAACATCAACAAAGAAATTTTTTGAACTAATGGCAGCTTTCAAACACTTAAAAGATTCATTGATAACATGAATTTAAAGGATTTTATATTCACATAAATTCCTAAATTAGCACATTAATCTTATAGTGATGTACTAATAAAATGATTTGAAGGGACACATAATTCTTTAATTCCTAAATTAGCACATAAATATTATATTCACATAAATTCCTAAATTAATTTCCATAAATTCCTAAATTATCCTCTCTTTTATCGGTTTATATACATAAAAAGTAAAATAAAAATAAAAACGGAGTGGAGTCACGAGCTCCCAAAGGTCCCCACCTAGATCTGCCCATGCATTTTATATTTTTATAGACTACTAATCGGACCATATATTGATCAAGACCATTAAAAATGATCTAACCATGCTAGAATAGATAAATGTTTGATTTCACAAGGATTAATAGTGCTAGACACTTTATGTCTTTACTTTCATTTGAACAGACAATATTGCAGTGTTTGAGCAAAAAAAAAAAAACAAAAAATTTAGTTTTTCTTTTCTTCTTCTTTTTTTATTTTATTTTAAATGTAATGAAAGGATTTTTAATTCAAATTTTTTCTTCATTGTTACTTATATAAGACATTCTCAATCTAATTAAATGTTTAAATTATTACCGAGACTCACCATTTTGCATATGATGTAGCCACATCAACTTTGATGGGGCACTGCCTCATCATAGATTGTCTCATCAAAAATTAAAACTTTTCCTTTAGAAAGTTTGCTAACCAAAAAACCCATCAACCAAGATGGACATGGGGCTGCTTAACTGTCCGCTCAGTTTGAGGGTCTGGTCTTCTTTTATGACATATCCGTGTTTGGATGTCAACTTTAGGTCAGTAACAAACCCCTAAAATTAAACGCTTTAGTTATGTTTGGATAAGGAATTTCTAGGTGGAATTTTGTCTTTGAAATGGAATTTGTAAAATTTTTAAATTTTACAACAATGGAATTAAAGACAAAATTCCATCTAGAAATTCCTTATCCAAACATAGTATTTTAAAAGGATTTTTTTATTGAATAGGGACTGTTTCAGTATAAAATACACTTCCTTGACAGATATGGAAAATCTTCTTTAAAAATTAAATACCTCTGATTTTTTAAAAAATAAATATAGATGTACACATCCATTAGGAAACCAAAAGAAGATCCATTTATTGCTAAACCCTATTACATATAAATAAATAAAAATTCCTCCCTCCGCCCCCCCCCCCCCCCCCCCCAAAAAAAAAAAAAAAAAAAAAAAGAAAAAAAAAGAAAAGGGACCCGTCTACATCCTTCCAACTTTTAACATTAAACTCATGATTTGCAAACAGAAATACAGGCATCATGTTTGGAGTTTCGGACATAGGAAGAGGGTAAAGGTCACAGCAAATCCACAAATACACAAGCAAACATGAATATATGTGCATATATGTGAAAATACTGTACAGAAATTACATGTATTCATATGTGCATGTGTTTTTGGGCATTAATAAATCACAAATAATAAGAAACAAAGTAGAAGCTTTTAATAATGCCCCCTTACAGAAATGCACAATACATACAACCTTCTGCGCATTATTTCTTTTGGAGAAAACAGAGGAAGAAGACTCTTTTGGAAAGTTCAAATTCAAGGGGAGTTTGTATCTCCCACTTGCTATATGCAATTGATGCTATCATTTTTTGTGGGGCTAGCAATAGGCGGTTATGATACCTTAGGGGAGTTTTACTTTCCTTTGCTTTGCTTTGAAGCAGGTTCGGGCCTAAAGATTAATCAAGGCAAAAGTCAGTTGTTTGCTATCGGGGAGGGGGTGGATATGGAGATGGCTGCTGCCAATTTGGGATGTAAAGTAGGAAGTTTGCCCACTGAGTATTTAGGTTTTCCATTTGTAGTGAAATATAAAAGCACTGCCGTACGAGACCCAATGGTGGAGTGGTTTAAAAGAAGGCTAAGTAGGTGGAAGAAGGGCTACTCATCATAAGGAAGGAGGGTCAAAGAGGTTGGAAAAATTGCAGAGAGAATTTGTTTGGGCTGGATTAGCAGAGGAACGGAAGATGCACCCAGTGGAGTAGGGGGTGGTTTGTTCACAAAAGGGTGTTGGTGGACTGGAATTCAGACGATTGGTAGTATTCAACAAAGCTCTGCTTAGGAAATGGCTATGTAGGTATGCCACAGAAAAGGAGGCTTTGTGGAAAAAAGTGAAAGGGTGGAAGTATGGTAGTGAGGAACGGGAGTGGTGGTCTACGGAGGTGAAAGAAACTTGTGGCACAAGTCTTTGGAACGCCAACAGGAAAGGCCTGGATTAATCTAACACTCTTAGGAGTAGAATGTATTTGGTAGGAACAAGTCCATTAAACTCAATTTTCAAATAAATAAACTACAAATCCAGCTTCCAAAATAATTTACAGGATGAACAAAATTACAAAAACCAGTAACTTATTTATTCAACACTTATTCGAGGTAATTAAAATATCTCAGGAGTTCTAAGCTGGTTGATGAAATATTTCAGAGTAGCATTTAAAATAATAATAAGAATTGGACCATTAGCCGTGAAAAAGAAGAACCTCAGAAAACTGAGGCTAAGATAAAGATGCTGACCTGGGAGCCATGCTGATCGCATACCACCAATCTAGGCACAGGAAACCGATCCCGGATAATTATTTGTGCATCATCCTGAGGAGCTTGCAACAGCAGTGCAAATGCCTGTAATAAAAAAGGAGAGCGAGAGAGAGAGAGAGAGAGAGAGATGTATTAGTAAGATGAAAGACTCAATGCATACATGCATGCTGAATTGACAGCTTAATCCCACAAAGAAGTTGTTCAAAGAATTGCCAAAACAGCCTAAACACAATATAACACTCCAATTAGTGTACTAGGAAATCTACAAATAATGTCTCATGCCATTTTTACAACTTTATAAGTTTAAACCAAACAAACTGCAATGTTTCTATTCAGTCTAAAATGCTGGGACATGAAAAAATAAATCAGGCTAGGACTGGAAAAACCTTAGCCAGGTAGAAGAAAGTCCTTAAAGAATGCCATAGGTGACCAGGGTGCCGGATCTCTTTTTTTTTTTTTTTTTTAATTTTTTTATTTTTTATATATGAAGTAAAATTTGTATTAATAGCAAAAGGCTTAGCTCAATTACATGAGACATATACAAGCACTAAAAAAAGACCCCTTTAAAGCTTAAGGGAATCTAAAAAAAGAACAAAGGAACGTTTTCTAACATTAGCATAGCTAGAAAACCACAAAAAAGGATTCTTTGTAAATAAGGATTTGAGATCAATAACTGACTTCTCGATCCCTTCAAAAGTCCTAAGGTCCCTCTCCCTCCAAATGCACCAAAAAAAAGGCATGGAGAGCCATTCTCCAAACTACTTTTGCCTCTTTAGTACCCCCTTTGATCCACCAACCTGAAAGAAGATCATAAGTAGATGAAGGAAGAACCCAATGAACACCAAACAAATTAAAAGTGAGCATCCAAAGACTCCTAGCCACAAAGCAATAGATAAAAAGATGGTCCACTATTTCTGTTGTTTCCTTACACAAGATACATCTATTAGGCATAGACAATCCTTTTCCAATTAGGTGATCCAAAGTCAAACATTTATCCCTTCCCACCAACCAACTAAAGAAAGTTACTTTAGTAGGAACCAAAGTACTCCACATGGTTCTCGCTGAAAGAAAAAGATCTCCTTGAGGGCTTAAGATGTTGTAGAAAGATTTTATCCAGAATAACCCTTTAGAGTCCTTACGCCACACCATGTAATCATTCTCATCTACCAAAATCTTACTATCATAAAGAACTTGGTAAAAAGCCAACACACTCTCCAACTCCCAATCATTAAAACTTCCCAAAAAAATGACATTCCAATAAATTACACCATTGACCCCTTCCATATAATCCCAAATCAAAGCTTCTTTATCAAGGGCTACAGCAAACAAAAAGGGAAACTCATCCATAAGAGGCAAGTTGGAGCACCACACATCCTTCCAAAATCTCACTCTACTTCCTATACCCACCTTAAAGTCAATCTCCTTCTTGAGATTATTTAAACCTCGCATAATTGCCATCCAAAGGCCCGAACCATGAGAACCTCTAATCTACCTTGCAAACCACCCCTCACTAGTAACACCATACTTCCAACCCACCACATCCCACCACAAACCTTGCTCACCCTTGCCAAACCTCCAAAGCCACTTTCCCACAAGAGCTTGATTAGTGCAAGTGATATGTCTAATTCCCAACCCTCCCGAAATTTTTGGAGGACACACGGGATGCCAATTCACAAGATGAAATTTCCGCTCCCCCCTTCCCCTCCTCCTCCATTCCATCTTATAAAAAGTCCCCTTGAAGCTTTTCAATTTTATTAGCCACCGATGTAAGAATTGTATGGATTGACAAAGTAAATAGGGATGCTAAACAACACACTTTTAATAAAGGTCAATACACCTCCCTTTGAAAGGTAACCTTTTTTCCACCCACAAAGTCTCTTGTCAATCTTCTCAATCATGGGGTCCCAAACTTTTGTATCTTTAAAGAAGGTCCCAAAGGGAGTCCAAGGTGACTCACCAGCAAGGAGCAACCTTGCAACCTAGTATAGAAGCAAGAGAATTAATATTATCAATCCTTCCAACCGGAATAATTTCACTCTTACCAAGATTAACTTTAAGCCCCAACACCACTTCAAAGCAAAGAAGAATCCCCTTCAAATTGATCATTTGTTCCTCATCAACACCACACACACACACACACACACACACACACACAAAAGAGAAAGAGAAAAGAAAAAAGAAAAGAGAATTGTCGACAAAAGGTAAATGAGACACTTTCCCAACCCCATACATCCCATCCCCAATCGTGAATCTCTCCAAAACATTAAACTCCATAGCCTTAGAAACAAACTTGCTCAAAACTTCCATCACCAAGATAAATAACAAAGGGGAAAGAGGATCTCCTTAACGAATCCCACGAGAGCTATGAAAAAAACCATAAGGAGTACCATTCACCAAAACCGAAAAGGAAGGAATAGATATGCACCAAGAGATCCATTTACGCCACTTCTCCCCAAAGCCCATTCTCCCAAGAATATGGGGTGGCGGTTTTTTCAGACATGATATCTTTAAAAAGTTTGCCAAGGTATAGAGAGCATTTCAGGATTCCCACAGGATTCCAAGAAATATAATT
Source organism: Liquidambar formosana (assembly GCA_039720395.1). Taxonomy (NCBI): domain Eukaryota; kingdom Viridiplantae; phylum Streptophyta; class Magnoliopsida; order Saxifragales; family Altingiaceae; genus Liquidambar; species Liquidambar formosana. The sequence continues at coordinate 29,349,331 of CM077822.1, forward strand.
TCACAATATGAAGAAAAGGGACTTCAACAGAGAGTTCTCATTAAAAGGGAAGAACTGGTGCCTAGGGTGATCTAGTAATCATCAATTATGTACATGGTGTTATAACAAATTAACAAGATTAAAATCTTAATGAGCTTTGTACATGAATCTGAAAGAAAACCATGGGATCACAGATGCCATTCAGATGCCATTTCCCTCCAAATCTCATTCTACTAAAACATGGTCTGTATACAAATCTCATTTTGAGATGCTCATGACAGTGGCTGAAACAAGTGATGATCTACATAGGTAGTCATTATAGAAATCTCATTTTGAGATGCTTATGACAGTGGCTGAAATAAATGATGCTCAACATAGGTACTTTGTTTGAAACATTGACGAAGACATCAGAAGAGAGTGTCAGCCATATTTCAGATAAAAATTGTAAAATTCTTGAATGAATGTGATTGTTGGGTTGTGGGGTCTTATATGGGCACAGGGTTTGCCCGAAGGTTTTCCTCGTCATTAAAAAAAATGTATATATATATATAAGATAGAAGTTCTTGTCACATTTTTTTCTAGTAACTTACTGTGTGATGAAGCATATGAAGATTCAAGGAATGTAGTTTGTACAAGCACAGATAAATTGCTAATGGTTTATTCTATGATTCGTTTTATAATTTTCTATCCCTGAGCTAAGAAGCTGAGTTGGAGAAGAGCTCAATAGAAAAGTCCCTCATAGAGATGAGGTATTTATTTGATCACCGTTACAGAAAAAGATTCTCATGAGAATGAAGATGCCAAAGATGCTTAATGTGAAAGATGTACACAAGCAGATCATCTAATACTCGATACTTTGCGGCTCATGTGGCCTGATAATCATGCATTCTATGGCAAGAGAATGCATCTAAAATAGATTGAACAGGTCAGTATTCTTTAGGAGATCATGGTATTCTTCCTGCAGTCTGCAAGCCATTTTGGGACTAGTAGACAAATTCTTTCACATGCAATCCAAAATAAGATCCAGATAGAGTAGTATAAAAACGAGTACATACCTGGTGTTCTGGCTGATTCTGATAACCCATGTTACGCCACTGAGCTATTGTCATTCCATGGAAAATAACAACACTGAAATATGAATCCAGCAAGAGGATACGATCAGCTGCAATAGAAGACACATCCAACAATGCCGGAGCAGGCAGTGAATTGAATGAATATGATATTAGTGATGGTTGAATCATGACAGCAGCATTGGTGATATTCTCCCGGTTCAATAACATGCGGAAGTAGGCTGTCTCATCTGGACTATTGTTAAAAACCTGCCAAAAACCAAATTAAATAGAACAAAATCACACATATATCAGGAAAATGCTTGGGCACCCATATAAGGGGAAACCAGCACTGTTCCAAAGCTAAGTATAATTTTAATTAACTTATAAAACAGAAGAGAGAAAAGAAAAAAGGATATATATTTACCTGTACAAATTGTGATCGACGCAGATTAAACATAAACTGAGGGAACAAAGAAAAAGAAGGGTTTAATGTGAAGGACGATGGATCATCCTTCCGGTAGTCACCAAATTTGGAACAGAGACGAATGAGGGACCGATCCAACCACCGTGTAGCGTCAAACCCTTCCTGTTAAACATGGACCATATGGTATGCATCAGTAGACAGTAACCGATTTATAAAGTCACAGGTACAATATAGAAATCAAATCAATAGTTACTTTGAAGAAACAACAAGAAACATAGGAATCTTAGAGACATTATTCATAACTACAAGAAAACTAATAGGTAAAAAACGACATCTAGAATAAAATTAAAATTTTTAGTATCAACTAACGGGAGAGTATTCCTGAAATTGGTCCTACAAACGAAAGAGTAACAGAGTGCAGCTAACATCAACAACATCGGCATTGTCTCTTCTAATCATAATTGAAAATGGAGTTCCGTAAATTAAATTAATGGGCGTTCATGTTGACAATAAACATGCAGCCAAAACTAAATGATCCAGCCAATCTTATTGAACATATCTTTAGATTTTGAAATAAATAAATAAAATAAAAACATCCCAAAGATGAGATGGTGAAATTCAGACCATACCTCTGTCTCCATCTTCAGAGAAGTTAATCTTGCCATTACTACAGAAGCAGTTTCCTGATCAAATCCTTGTACCAATTCCTACAGCAACATTCTTCTGAGTCAACCTTACATTTTCAATTGTGCACTCCCAGAAAAATCAGAAAAGGTAGACTGGACACAAAGAAAAATACTACCATAATGATTTCCAAGAAACAACAACAGCAGTTCAACAGATTACTAGTACTTGATATGTAATAACTACATGAAATAAGATATCCGGCATTACAAAATTTTGAGTCCTGTGGAACTTCGTTGCATACAGACAGCCATTCAACTGAAGAAAGTTCTCCTTTTCTTTCCAAGTCTATGCAACAACTATTAACTCATAAAGATTAGCTGTTAAATGTCAAAAGGAATATACACACACATACACACGCACACATATGTTAAGTTTCCAACCTAAAAGCCTAAGCTATTAGATGGAGGGCCCAAACAGGTATATGAAGACAGGTCAAACCCAATATTTGGACGATATATATATATATATAGCATAGAAAGAATCTAACTTCAAAAATGAGAAGGGCCAAAGTAAAATTCATTCCACAATGTCCGAACTTTACAAAGTCGGGATTGATAAACAAACAATGCAGTGGTGGGTAGGTTTGGGGGAAGGGAGCATGATGCAAAATAAAACATTAAAAAAAAAGAAAAAAAAAAGGAAATTAATCTTCTGCTATCTAACCTCTGAACCAACAGCACTATCTGCCCATCTTCTTGTAATGGTTGTGACTCGAAGCATCATTTGGCCTTCAGGGTTCTGATAACTGCAGTTAAATATGCCATCAAAACTCAATACCACCACATGCAATGTCAACTACAGAAGCAGATAGACTTATTTCTCAAGAAGTGCTCCCATTGATAAAATTCTCCAGCATACCTTGTAAGAAACTGTAAGTATAACTGTGGATTTATAGTTCCAGGAGGATTTGACCGATCACTAGCAGAAACATCAAAAAACACTGTCAAGCAAGTACTCTTGTCGAGGCCACACATCTTCCAAGCTGTAGTATTCCCCTCGCCAACAGTTGTATCAGCAACAACAGGTCCTTTCTGTAAGTCTTTAAAAAATCAGTATCAAACCCTAGGAATATAAATTTTATTTGTGTCATTCTATAGACTAGACAAAAAATTAGCTGACTGCAGGTACAATGTCATCAAGCTAAAGAAAAAGATATAGTGAAGAATTATAATCATCCAACCTTCTCCAAAGACGTGCAAGGTCCAATGATCCCCTGAATTTTGATGTCCTTTGAACAGTTGATCTCCAATGAGCCACTGAAAGAAAGAAGTTGGTAATGAGGCTTAACAAACTATTTTAAAACCTAGATGTAGTCCATTCATGAAGAGAAAGGCAGAATAACGCCAAAATTAACAAAGGAGGAAAAATGTAATATGTGTTTGCATGCACATACTACATGTGACTCGTATTTTGCAAAACCAACCGTTCGATTAGATCTGCTTCATATGAAGGTGATGCATGTCAAAAGAAAATGACTTATATATATATATATATATATATATATATATATAGGGAAGGGATCCGTTTACACCCAGAATAAAGCTTTTTACTCTTACACCCCTCAATACTTTTTGTAGGATCGATATTTTTCAAAGCCGACTGTTGGATTAAATACTTCTCTCATGAAGATCATGCCCACCAAATTTCACACTAATCAGATACTTGTAAGCATCTCATCTATAAATTCACTTTTCTTTTTTTAAATAAAACTATGATTTAGGCCACTTTACCGATGGAATAGTTCTTAATCTCCAATCAATGTGAAATTTGGCGTGCATGATCTCCATAAAACTATGAGAGTAGTATCCAATCCAACAGTTGGTTTTGAAAAATATCGATCCTACAAAAAGTTATTAAGGAGTGTAAGAGAAAAAAGTTTTACACCAGGTGTAAATGGATCCCTCCCCATATATATAGGAGCATAATCTTATAGAACAAAACCAAGCTGCAGGATCAGATCTAGTGAAGCAAACCAATGATTTCGCATGTAGATGCTAACCAAAAATAACCAACACCATACACAAAGGTTTCCCTTAAGATTATGCTTCACCATTAATTACGCTAATAAGGCCCATGTGGCTTGCCTATAAAGTACGGGTCCAACATCTGATCTATCTCACCAAACATATATATAACCATATATGTATCAAATTTTTGACAGGGAGACAACTTTAACCATGCAAGTCACCATTGAGTGCCATGTGGTACATATCTGTGACCCTTAGGTAAGGTCATAAACCCCTTCCTCACTTCCCTTGAGGGGCTCTATATCACCTCGATTCAAGTCTCACATATTCATCCAAACATTCTTGTGTACCATGGTCCAACTCACTTGCAGTGAGACAACTCGGTATTGGGCGAGATGCAGAAGTATGCATCAAAGAATGTTAAACAACAACAAAGATCTTTAAATCTGTTTGAAACACAATGCAAACAGCAATGAGGTTTCCTTCTTCTTCTCAGTTAATTCTCCACTCCTCTCTTCTCTTCTCTACTTAGAATTCTCTCTTTTCAGTTCTTTAGATTTCTCCCACTCTTCCCTCTCTTCCAAAAAAAAAAAAAACACTAAAATCAAGAATCCTTTAGATTCCTGAATTTTTTTAGAAACATTTTGATATGTTTCACTCAAAATATCAATATTTTGGTTGGTTTCAACCAAAAGAACAAAAATGTCTTCATGTTGAAACCATGGAATTTTCATATTCTACAGTGTTCCATTTCAGTCACCAACAAAATAAAAACATTTCGGCCATTTCAAAAGGAAAGAAAGAAAAATTATTTCTTGATGCTTATTACTATACTTGAATAAACATAATAAAAGAGTTAAAATAGTTTACATAAATAAAAAGTGGGGGTGGCTATTGCCACCAGAAAATTTCCTAAGTACCCCCACTTATTTTAAACTTTTTATGGATTTATGAAAAATATAAAAGGTGTTCACAAAAACTAGTTGCGTTGTCCACTAGAAAATATCATTTTGAACAACTTTGTAAAAGAAATTTTGTGAAGAAATTTTTTTCCCAAAATTTCTTCTACAAAGTTGTTCAAAATGATGTTCTCTAGTGGATAACACGGTCAATTTTCGTGAAAACCTTTTATATTTTTTATAAATACATAAAAAGTTTAAAATAAGTGGGGGTACTTGGGAAATTTTCTGGTGGCAATAGCCTACCCCATAAAAAGTGGGTTATAAATTCTTCATCAAAAATAAAAAAAATAAAAAAAGTGAGCTATGAATTACTTCTTTTTGAAAAGGCCAATGGTTAATAAAAGATACAAAAAATAAAAATAAAAATAATAGGAGTATTGGTCATTCACAAAAATTTATTGTGCAACCTTTTTTTTTAGATCTAAATGTAAATTTCTATTTCTCTAGCAGATTTCAGAAATGATCACATCTTAAATTTCATTTTGAAGGTTTGTGTTGGTCATTCACTAATTCCAAATCAAATAAGGGCCCATCTAGGCGTCTAAATGGAAACTAAACAATTTGTATGTATTTTACATAATATTGCAAAAATCCATCAAACCTTGAATTAGACAATTTAAAAATGTTGGGTTCACTATAGTGGATGTTACGAAATCAATATTTAGAAATTCATGAAATGCCACTATTTTGAATGTCTACTACCACTTGTGATGATGACCATCATTTTCTTGAATTTGAACTAATCAATGGAATAATAAACTCTTTTGACGGACCGAGTGCCCCAAAATATGGTCAAAGAATCATTCATAAGTCTTGGAGAAAATATGAAAGATATTGATGGGAAGTATTACAATACATAAATGATAAGAAACTCTTGGCGACCCATTACCATCTTTACAAAATAATAATACAACAAAAAGAAGATGATTAATCATGCAAAAACATTTAGCCTTTGTTTGGATATTGGAAAGAAGGAAAAAGGAAAGGAAAATGTTAAACATGCTTAAGAAAAGAAATCAATTTTAAGCAGTTTTGAAGATTTTCCTTTCCTTTCCCCACTACTTTCCAAGATCCAAATGGAATCAAAGAAACTTGAAAAATCTTTAACCATAAAACTATTTTCAAATTTGACATTTAAAATAAAGCATGCATCATTAAAACATGACTTTGTTGAATAGAGTTTAGAGGTACGAAATGCCCACTATAAAGACCCAAAAAATAAAATAACTTTAAAATAACAAAGGCACGCCTCCTGTTATTTTTATATAGTTTTAATTATGGGTTTTATTAACGTGCGCCCTAAGGGCACATGTTAAGCTACAATTAATAACCCACTCATTGCATGGAAAAATATGTTTTCTCAGTTTTTCAAGCATTTTCACATTTTTCCAAGCAACTTTCACCATTTGCAATGCATTTTCATCATTTCCAATGCAATGATTGGGTCATTAATTGAAGCTTAACCTGTGCCCTTAGGGCACACGTTAAGAAAACCCTTTAATTATTTATAAAATAAGATAAATATAATATCAATCATGAAAAACGAAGACTAATGGATGGGATTAATAGAACAATTATATACTAATCATCCATTTTTTATGTCTATTAAATCAATAAATTTAGATAACATAATTTAGAAGGGGGAAAAAATTATAAAAGCACAACCCCCCCCCCCCCCCCCCCCCCCAAAACAAAAAAGAAAAAGAAAAAAAGAGTTCAACAACAATTGGATTCATCCCTAACCACTTGAATGTGAATCCATGAATTTAACTCCAACACATTCACCTTATTCCCAGCTCATTTCACACTAATTGCTATGAATGTGAAAATAGAATTGAACTTAATTTTATTATAGCACTAAAAGGACAAGCCAAACCCTCCTACCCTCGTACACAGGAGGGATGCTATTTAATGTGTAGCTTCCCAATTTTCAATTCAACCCAGCAACAAAATGTATTCTCAAATGAAAAAATAAAAATAAAATGGGATAAAGTTCTAATATTAGGTATTTAGGTGACAGCTTAAACATAGAAAACCTGATTTTGTGAGCATGCAATTTCAATTTCCTTAAGCACCTTGATTCAATCACTCTGAGAAAAGAAACCTTTTGACAACTTTGACCAAATTATGTAAAATATTTATACTGCAATAAGAACTAATATATGCACTTCCTATTTTTTCCAATTCAAACACTGTTAACTGACAAGGGAGGGTAAAAAATGAATATTTTAGGGAGTAAAATTGACTTAAAGCCAACTAGTTGTTATGGAATACTCCCTCCGTCCCACAAAGATAGGTCATTTTTGCTACTTTTTTTGTCACAAAATGTTTGTCCACTTTGAAAAGTCAAATCATAATTTTTTTAAAGTTTCCTACACTACCCTTTGTTATTTCAATAATTACTTTCAACACAAAACTCAATACAATGAAGGTAAGGGTATTTTTGGAAATATGGAGTTTAATAAATGACAAGTCAATGCAATGATGGCCTTTTTTTAAACTCCGTGTTTTGTCAAACATGGCCTATCTTTGTGGGACGGAGGGAGTAAATAAACAGCAAGCACAACAAGCTCTATAGTCAGAATCAGAGAACCAGACTTGTATAGCAGCAGCAAGACCTCGTAGGCTTGTATAGACTATATACCAAATACTGTCGTAACTCAGGTCAGGTGTATTAAAGGAACAAGTCCACAAGAATCACATCCACACGGGAATAGATGAAAAGGACAAAGACTGGTCAATTTAGCAAATAGCAACACAACTGTAAAATTAATCACTAGAGGTGGTGGCACACGCGATGCATGCGCATGCACTTCACAACACCCTAGTTAATCCTTGGAGAGCATTGTGGGATATTGGGCTAGTGGATTTGAGTTAAAACTAATACGACACTACTATTTTTCCCCTTTCAACCTTTCAGCTACAAAATAATAAGAGGGGTATTTTAGAATTTTACAGGAAAGTGAGTATAGATATAGAGGTGGGAGACCAAGACGGCAAGACCTCCCAATCTCTTTCTGATAATATAATATAGATTGAAATACTAAAGACAAAATGAAAAGAAAAAGTATAGAAAAGCAAAAAACCTTGGCTGTTTCCTAAAGAGAAACTCACTTGAAAGAGAGGCCAAGAGACTGTTCCCCATCTTCAAATACGCGCTTGAAAGAATCTTTAAAAACAGAATGACCAAAACTTTCAGCTTGAACAACAAGGCCACCAGTTCTTTCAACGGCCACTTTCATTTCTGCTACCCCAACCTAAAAAATTATAATGCAATAAAGTCAAAGCACGATTACATACTGATAAAAGTTGTGATTGTTATACAAAACTACTAAACAATCTTCTCTATGCATAAATCAACATGAAGTGGAGTGCAACTATTAGCATCTTAAATTTTCTTAGAAGCAACCAACAAACATGTCAAGAATCCATATCCCACCCAAAAAAAAAAAAAACAAAAAAAAAAGCACAGAAAAACCAGATAAACTACCAGCACAATTGCAAGAGGCAACAAAGGCTCTTTTATCCTCATAATCATGCATTTATGTCCCCCTACCCAAAGAAAAATGCAATCTATTTTCCAGAGAATACTGTAGAGCAGAAAAAACAAGACAACCAACAAGCTGTTGTACATCAATTCAAATCCCTTAAAAAAAGAAAAAAAAAATTGAAGATATACAACTACCACCCAACTTGACAACAACAAAGTGATAAGATTTCTCAAAAACTATAACAAAATGTTTGTGTTTTTGTTGGCAAGAACATTGTATTTCACTTGTCTGTTGAAGTAACAAATAGCAATTATATGTAACAGGAAAAATAAAATAAAAAATAAAAAAACTACCAGTGTGACTACATGAAAATCAAGTCGACCAATTGCCCCGTGAGTCTGTGACCCGACCATCAAAATAGGTCAATGGCCGATCAGATCCAACAACTCTGTTAAAAGCACTCTTTCACACTTCTACACATTTATTATCAACTAGCCGTGAACCCGTGCGATGCATGGGATAAAATGTAAAGAGAAAAATTATAACATATAAAAATAATTATAAAAATAAAAAATAACATATATTTAAATCCAAAATATTCAAATACTTTTATATATACAAATAGAAGAAAAACTATAACAAATGACATACAAATTTATTGTTTTTTTTTTTTTTTTTAATTCAACGATTAGGGTTATCCCAGTTTTTATACCCGCCAAGGTTTCAGCCCAAACTATTCCTCTAATACGGGCAATGATCTCAGCGAAGGGTTGAAACAATGACCTCTATAGAGCACACCCAAAGCCTCACCGCTCAACCAACCCCGCAAGAGCAAATTTATTATAAAATTAACCTTAAATAAAAATTGTAAACAAAAAAAAAAAAAAAGTACTCAACTTAAATACTCTAAAAAAACACATTATAAAAGTACAGTATTGCTAAAGAAAATATCTGTAACAAATGCATCTATTTCAAAAGGTGTATAGAAGTAATACCTTGCTGACAAAAAAATCACTGACATTCATGACAACTGAATTCAATGCAGTCACTTATAAAGTACTAAAATGACCCAAATCCAGGTTCATCTAATAAAAGCGAAACAAATTTCAATATAACAAGAATTTTCAGATTAAAAAAAGCAATATTAATAAATTTAAAAAAATTACAACCAATACAAACCACTAAAACACAAATCCAGTATTCCACTTTGTTCATGAATGAGCTTACTTACGATAAATGAAAAAATAAGCCAAGGAATTGAAGAAGTCATAACAAAATTTAAAGGTGCACCAATACAAACCTGATCAAGTGCAGAAGCAAAAAGATCTAAAACATGACCCTGGCCGACCAACTGCTTCGCAAGATTATCATAAAATTTGACTGCTTTCTTAAAATATGGTGCTGCGTCCTTATCAAGATCTTTATGAGAACGCACTGGATCTGATAAATCTTTGGATACAATCTGTGAAAACATAATAGAATCAAAACCTTCATGATCACCAAAAATAAAAATAAAAATAAAAATGTCTAGATGTTGGAGAAAGTTTTGATTCCCCAAAAAATACCCGTATTAAAAGATTCAATGACAGTGCTAACCTTTTGTAATTGAAAAGACCAAAATACTTTTAAAAATAAAAATAAATACCATCACAAGCATTTTATCCACAGACATTTAAATACTATCACAAACATTTACCCATAGACGTTAAGTCTCGGTCCAACATCATCTCCTTCATCTTCTTATCTTCAACCAATACTCTTCTTTCAAATCTCTTTCTTCTCTTTTAGTCTCCTCAATTTTCCAATACTATTAAATAATGTTATTTCAGTTACAAAATTTCAATCATTAATCATCTTTTTTTTAATGACGATGAAACCCTTCAAGCAATCATAAATCATCTTTAAATCTATAGTACTTCTCAATCCATACCAAACTCCCCCGATTTGTCAATTCAGCAAGTCAATCACTCATTTTCCCATCGCTGTTCCAGCAAACCACCTCTCTATTTCCTCACCAATTTGTTCAGACTCCTATAAGGCTTAATCCTTCAAACATGTTTCAAAACTAAGTCTTCTACAATTGGCAGCAAGTTAAATCACAAATATGTTCTTTTCTTTTTGGTTCAAAGGGAGCTCTTTGATTTGGGCAATGGTTGCCTCAAGATACCTAGCTCGAGTTTTACCATCAATAGTGCACTTTGCGCAAATTGATCCATTAACCCCATTTCGGGTAGCTAGCCATGGCCGCTGAGAAGTTGAGAAGTTGACATGGTTCTCTGCCTCTCTTCTCTCTTTGTGTGTGTACTATATATATATATATATATATATATATATACATATGTGTGTGTATATATATATATATATATATATATAATCTCATTATTTTATTATTTTATTTTAAAATTATATGTAACATATGTAAAGTTTGCCAGTGGCCATGGCAGCCACCACTTCTCCAGTGGTTGAATGGAGAAGAAGGGGTTTTGAGTGTTTGACTGATTGTGGGTGAAAGAAAGGGAGCAAAAATAATATAATATAAGGGATGGGAAGGGTGAAATAGGGAAGCCACAGCGTCAAAAAGGGTATAATAGTCATTTTAATATTAAGTTGACGTCACATGACGGTTTACCATTACTTTCATGGAAAGCACGTTAACAGAGGTATTAAATTGTTACACACACATTGTTTAGGATCCATTTTGACTAGTTTTAAAGTGTAGGATATCAAAGTGAGACTAACCCCAAATTTCAGGGTAGTTTCCTACATATTACCTTAAATAAAAATAAATAAATAAATCTGATTCTATATATCCTTAAAACAAAAACCCTAAAGAAAACAATAATTTCATCAAAATCAAAATGACCAAAACTAAAAAAATTAATTGGAAGAGCAGCATTAATCCATCCAACTATAGAAATCTCCGGAAATCCCTATGTATCCATATAAGAAAGATCAAGCCTAGTAAATCTAATGATTTTGGGGTGGGCAAGAGTTCTAATTATCATGCATCCACTTTATAATAGAAATCTCCGGAAATCCCTTTGTCTTAATATAACAAAGAAATGGATTGCAGGATAATAGTAATAAGGCTAATAAAGAATCAGTATTGGGTAAATGCAGGCCTGCCACCTAAATTGAGGTTAACAGCAATACAATGTGTTGATATGCTACCAAAATAGATTTTCATCTTAATAATTTCTCGATACTGAACAAGTTTTATTGTTATTATTCTTGATACTTAACAAGTTTAATCAACAATGATAGCTTCAAACAGCATAATAATAACCCCAACAATGAAACACAACAAGAATCGTGCTTAACATACATTTATACAGAAAACTATAACAATCCAACAAATTGAATAAATAAATAAGTTCTACTATAATAATAAAAATTAAATAATTAATATATGAATCAGAGGTTTGTACTGTGCCCGGGCCTTCTGTGCACGGACCGCCCACCAACGCTATAATGCGAGCACCAGTACCAGGCAAACAAGCTCCAACCAAACCTGCCGCCACGCTTAATGCCACCCCGGTGCACCGGGATGCCCGATTACCCACTTCAACAGGCCACTGATCCGTTTGCAATTCATCCAATAGCTGAAATCCATAAATTTTAAATAAATTAATTTCGAAAAAATAAAGCACATAAAGATTTTAGAAAACCAAAACTTAGACGCATAATAATTCGATCCCTACCGAATCAAGCGTGTACTCGCAATCCGAAGCAGGCAGCAAAAATCGCGTCACACCCGAATTTGGAAACCCATTCTGAACCCCCTTCTGGAACCCCACTCCGGGAGTCGCCCTCCGGCCAGCAACACCGAGACCCAACTGTTCCAAAACCTGCTCTTTCGAGATCTCTTTGGACCCCCGAAAAACATAGACTTTCGACATATCAGAAAACCCCAATTCGTAAACCTGAACCTGCGTCCCGAACGAAACAAACCCGACAAGCGCGTTCTCGGGTAACAACCCGATCGCCTGTTTCATCGCGGATTTGACGAACCCCAATTCCTCCTCGATCACGCAGGTGTCGAGGACGAACACGAATACGGGCGACGGAACGGCAGAAGATTCAGAATTGATGGCTACAGACGCAAGGGAGTACTGGATGGTGGTATATTGGGGGTAGAGTTCGGCGGGGAGGTTGGTGTCGGAGATGAGGGAGTAGTGTTGGGGGAAGTGATTGCGCTGGAAGCAGAAGGGGCAGATCCAGATCTTGGCCGTGAAGTCCACGCGGCAGAAGGGGTTGAGGACGGCGGAGCAGGTCTTGCACCGCAGCGGCGCGTACGGGAGCGTGGGCATTTCGGGGTGGTGGCGGATCGGGGAGATGGAGGCGGCGATTGGGATCACGCACTTGCTGGCTTCGACCTTGGTGCGCGGCCAAACGTTCCACGTCATGCGCACGCCGTCGAGTCCCTCTGGATCCGTCCCTGCCATCTCCGACATCTTTCCTCCTCCTTGTTGTGTATGTCTCTTTGATTTCTAGAGAGAGAAAGCGAGAGAGTATTAGCGAGACCCCTTGAGGAATGAGACAACGGGGTCACCGAAATGGTAGAGCAGGGGAGGGTGAAGGGAATGTGTGCGAGAGTTCTTGAGGAGAGAGAGGTAAATAAATCATAAATGTGTGTAAATAAATGTGATACGACTGGTAATTGGTGGTTATGTTAGAAGGGGGGTGCATTGTATGCTGCTGTTTACCTGTTTGTTTTAGTGTGGAAAGCGTAGGCTGGGGCGCTGTTGTTTAGCTCCCTTTATACTGTAGGATCCTATTTTATAGGTGCATGCATTCTATTTTTTGTAGTAGGTGTTAGCTTTCCCATCTAGAAATGAAAAAGCTTGTGGGAAGGGTTTGATTTGCAAATTAAATGGTTCAAATTTGAAATTCATCTAATCGAGATATTTGGTTGTGTTTGGGCCTTCCAAACACAACGGTAAATTAATATTTTAACAATGGTAAAACAGTAAATTACTCATAAACAATTTCAAGTATTTTTTTTTTTCTTTTCTTTCAACTTTTTTCAATCCAAATTAAAGAACTTATGGAATCACCACTGACTACCAGGGTGTGAATGTGTGATGGTCGCCTTTTGGGGTTGCAATAATATTGCCATTCAATCTAATTAAGAAATAAAATTACAATTAGAGCGTCAAAACTATAATATTCGCAAAGAAGTTCTTTTGAGAATGAAAAGGGAGTTAAGACCCCATTCACGCTTCTGTGGAGTTGGTTGAGTGGTTAGGTTTTGGGTGTGCTCCCCATAAGTTATCATTTTAACGCCTCGTAAAAATCGTTACTTATGTGGGAATGCGACCTCTCACACATACAGTTAAAAAAATAATTTAGGCTGAAACATTTGCAAAAGTAAAGCTTTGGATACCCTTAATTGTGAATAAAAAATAAAAAAAATAAAAAATAAGAAAAACACCCCATTCACAACTGTTAAAACTAGAATTACCACATTTTTGTGAGATTTCCCTTTACATTCGCCACATTTTTGGTTTCCCTTCTGTAAAAATATTTGTCTCATGACTCTTGCATGCATCCATGAATTAAATACTTGTGGGCTTCATAGCCAAAAAAAAAAAAAAAAGATCATGCGGGCTTGTAAGCATAGTTTCATTTGATTGCTAGGTCAGCCCTAACCAACCTTTTGAAAACTAGTTAAAAAGAAGAGTTCTTTGTCTTTCCATTTGATAAGGGCATATAAACATAGTGCTTTATTTTGGGACAATTAGACTCTTAAAAGTTTAGTCAGATCCTAAGTCAAAACGCAAAGGAAGTAATTAAGTGGTCTAGAGGCTCTCGAGGATTGGCTGGTGGAAACAAGAAGGGAGATGACCTCTACATAATCTAAAATATCATAGTTTTCGAATGACCTTGTGACAAGTTAGACTGTCCTTAGTAACCGAGGGAATGACTACATGACAAGCACAAACGACCAAAGCCTTGTCATCTTTACTAAAAACAACTAATCTCAGTCTATCGAACTTGAAACGGATTTGAAGCTAGACTCGAAGATATTTCTTACCATATATGAAACGAACTAGGATGAAAATATTAAGGTTGTCTGACCAAAGAAATACTCAATGTTCTGATATGTCATAAACTTTTTAGGACTTCTCCTATGTGGCCGAATTAAGGGCTAGGATTCAAAGGAGATTAAAATGAAAATAAAAAATATAGCGATTGGAGAGTCATAAATTAAGAGTTGTCTTTTTCAATTGAAACCGGACCTTCTCTCTCTCTCTCTCTCTCTCTTTTCAAGTTAACAGGCCCAAACTAATTCTTTCATGATGCACAAACCACCCACAAGCTTTTACATCCAATAGTGAAGGAGCAAGACCTATACTTCTTGAGCCGCAGTCTTTTACCGTCTGAACGACTCTCACAAGTTAGAACTTTCTCTACTCGACTATAAAAGATTAATAGAAATCCATATTATATTTGATGGAGTATATTTTCACCTTACATGCCATGTGAGTGTATTGCCAATAAATTAAATGAATTAAAATGTTTAGTTGACATGCTGAATATTGTACCCAAGAATTGACGTGGGAATTTAACGTGCATGGGTCCCATTTGGTCTTATTCAAAGCCTATGAAACCATGTTTCATTTATGCAAAAGGACTTGCTGCTATTAAGTTGAGCTTTAATCCGACCTAAGCTAAATTAGCTTAGGACTGCCAATTCCAATGGATGTCACGCTGAAAGCTCTAAGCTGTCTGGAAATTCCGCCTATATTTTCTCCATGTTTCTCTCCAATTCGAGTCCTAAAGACACTCAACAACCATGCAATTAATGTTATCCATTATCTGCCAATTGGGGACACTCCTAAGCCAATGGAAATTCATACTCTCCTAATTTAACCAGGGGAGGGAATACAATCATTATAAATAAAGGGATGCACAAGATCTCGAGGTACATTTGAATTCTTCGAAAATTACTTAGACTCTCCATATTTGTATTCCTGACTTGAGCATCGAGGTGGCTCCTGCCGACAACCCACCAATGGTCTGAGTCTTTATTTTGTAGGAGCACGAGAGGAGCGCGTGAGGATTGACTATAAGTTAATTTTCAGCATCAATAGTTTGGCGCCGTTTGTGGGAAATGATTATTAACGTTTCTATAAAAATTCTTGGTGATTACACATTTGAAAAGTATAGAGAGTAATAACCGTTTAACACAAGAGATGTCCTTGCATCAAAATCCCAATGGTCAGGTTCATGACGGTCAGAATCTCCCCCCAAAGCATAACCGACAGCGAGGACCTAACACTTAACACACCCAGAATGAAGAAGAGCCTCCAACCTAAACCCAGAAGGTAGAGGGCTAGCGATTTGATGAGTTAGAGCTAAAGGTGAACACGATCTATGACATAATAGAAAGGGCCATGAAGCAAAATAAAGACAACACTCACCAAGAGCCCCCAAGTAGCCAAATCACTACAAAAACCAACCGCCAAAAGAGGTAATATGAAATGGAAGTCGTAGAAGGGAGTATAGGCGTGCTTAGCAAGAACAAGACAGCAATACTACCTCTGCAAACCATGACAGGCAAGTTCATGACTCAAAGGGATTTGAACCCTCCCAACAGTCTAACAGCGAGGCTCATTGACGATTGAAGAAGAAGGTAAAGGAGATGGACGCCCGCCTTGATGCGATGTTAGTAGCAATGAAAGGGAAAGGATCGCTAGACCTGGATGACGCAGTCGAGACAGAGCCTCCATTCATTAAGGAGACTATGAATGAGCCCATGCCTCATAGGTTTCAAATGCCCCAATTTGACACCTACGATGGAACAACTTATCCTAATGACCATTTAGACTCCTTCAGAACTTTGACTGTCCCGACCCAAATTAATTAAGCCGTGATCAATAGTAATAAAACAAGCTTTTCCTTAATAAATCATTTGATGACATGTGTCAAAATCTCAACTATTTTAAAAATTTTCGGGCATGACCCATCATGAAAACCTGTTGTAAAATTCATTCCATAAAATTTCCTATCATCTATAAAAGTGGTATCATCTTATACTTCACATTCTACGTCCACATAACCATAAATAATTAAAAATTACATCCTTAATTACATTTACATTGGCCCTAATGAAAACCAAATCAATACATAGTATTTTTCCTTTGAAAATAAATCCATAATCAATATGATGAAATTTCCATTAAGCATGCTTCTGCCTATGATAGCATAAACCAATCTTTAGATTATTTGAAAAACATTTAAAATAATATGCGTGAGTTCAACAACTCAATAGATACAATTTAACAAAGTAAAGTAAAGCAATGATATAAATAAAATCCTAATTATATCATTTAAAACAAAATATACTAACTGAGTATATTACAAATCCAAAATAAGTTATAACCCATAACTTAACATAAATAATGCATAATGCCCAATGCATGCGACTCACATCCATTTAATCAATTCCATTAATTACCAACCATTCCCGCAGGAGTCTTCGCGCAGAAAATAAAGATTTAAACCCAGCCTTCAAGAGAACGACAAAACTGTCATCCCTACTTGAGACTGTAAGTCGTCTCAATTTGAGAGTACAGTGACACATCCTTTCTTAGGACCGCAAGCAACCTAGAACCAAGGGATAGAGAACACAGCTTAGTCCCTTGACCACAAGTAAACCATGCCCAATGACCCTTTTATATATTACTTTTATCAAGTATTCGTTAATTCCATTTTATGCATGAACATGCCTAACATGAAATGCAATAAACCATAAAATGATTTTTTTTTTACCCAAAATCATCTCCAAAATATGTCACATAAACCATAGTGAAAATATCTCATAATTATATCAAATTATGATAAATCAACAACAAGAATATTCACTTATGATTACAACCTTAAAATCATACATTGAAAGTATCAATTACACATGGAAATTAACCATAAAATCCATACAACTATATTCCATTGTATGTATAAAACAAACCAAAATTTGTACTGAACATCATTCCTAAATTAGATTATCAAATACTATAATCCTATTTCAAAATTTATTCCACAAATCATCTATATATGTATTCTAAATCCAAGAATAACAAATACTATGATAATATATACCATATTATTATGTCAATAGTTTAAACCTATGAAAATTGCACCTACCTCCATAAAATGTGTAGAAAATGCAACCTTAAGTGTTGTAGGTGTGGAATCCAAGCCCTAGAATGCACATGTAAACTCCCAATCTAAGCTCTAGCTCCCAGATACCATGAATGATGATAGTAGTGGAGATTCCAACTCCAAGAATGCAACCAAGACTTCCAAAAGTCATGAATAAACCTAATATGTAAGAAATTTGGTGTGGATGAAGACCTATTCCCATGGATGTAGCCAAACACCTCCCAAATGCCTTGTACAAACCTCAAAAGATGAGAACCCAACCTCCAAATGCACATACATGAACCCAAATGAGAAACCCCAACTCCAAAATGCAATATTGAAGCTCCCCCCCCATGCAACCTAAGAATGAATCCCAGCTAGAAATGGAGAAATCCAAGCTCCCAAGGCATGAAAATTCAAGAAAACTAAAGAGAGAAGCACTTTCTCTATCCTCGAAACACCCATTATCTCTCCTTTATGTTCTCTCTCTCTAGCTCTCCCACACTCTTTCTAGGTGAAAAACCCAAATCTGGTGTGTATGGGTCGAGTTTTGAGGGTATAAGGGTAGTAGAAAGGCACATACGTCATTTTGCATTTTAAAACCCCAATTCAGCAAAGCCTGATCGATCGGGGTTAACAGTACTCAATAGCCATTTCTAGAGGGGTACTGATCGATTGGCCCCCTAACCCGATTGATTGCTACCTTCACAGTTTGTGAGTTTTGTAAGCATTTAGTAAAAACTCACCTAAATGCTTCCAAATAACCTGGAACCTTCCTAAAACCGTTAAAATGACTTTTAAACATAAAATAAACATACCCACGCATATGAAAATCAATATCATACCATACCTATGCATGAATACAAACCAACAAAATCCAATAATACACATACTAACAAAATATTAAACCCTTAATACTTTACTTAAAAATTACGGGTATAACATTGACGATGCTCCATAGGGCACCTGATGCTATTTTATGCCGAGCATTCCTGACCACGCTGAAGAAGATAGCTTAATCTTGGTATAACAAGTTGAAATAGAGATCGATCTCCAACTTCACGTAGCTCAGAAAGAATTTATCAAGCAACATAAGGATAAATCCCTCAAAGAATTTATCAGGCGTTTCAATGCTGAGATGCAGGAGGTCTATAACCTAGATAAGAAGGTCACTATAGCTGCCCTCATCGATGGGCTCAGGTCATCAAGATTTTTGTACTCCTTTTTAAAAAGGCCATCTAATACGATGGTTGAGCTCCTCACCAAGGCAGACAAATACATAGCTATTGAGGACCTCATCAACGCTAAAAAAGAAAAAGATGTTAATGCTCAGGATAAGAAGAGGAATGAGCTTGAAAAGGGGAGGCGAGATCAGGGTAGCTCATCCAAAGTAAGAACTGGAAATGACAGAAGCAGATCAGACCAGAATTCACACTCATCGCCTTCATTTAAAGAGTTTACTATCCTTAATAAACCAATATCACAAATCTTAGCGGTTATTAAAACGGAAGAATACATTAGATGGCCAACGAAGATGAAGTCTGGAAGGCATGATAAGTCCAAGTATTGCGAATTCCATAGAGACCATGGACATATCACTGAAGACTACTACCAGTTGAAGTAGGAAATTTAGGCTTTAATAAAAAGAGCGTACTTAAAAGAACACATAGCCAGTCAAGGTCAACAGAATCGCTAATATCGTAGGGAGGAACAAGCTCTAGGACCTAGGGAGTAGTGATGCCCTGATAATGGTAACAAACTAACTAGATGGTATATCAATGTTATTCTTAGAGGGATTGCTAGTGGAAGCGATTCTACCTCAGCTCACAAAGCTTATGCACGAAAGGCTAAGAGAGGCCCATCAGAAGATTTGTAGCTTTCACCTCAGTTCATCCAAAAGATGAAGAGCTTATCAGTTTTTCAAAAGGCAACCTAAATGGAGTTCACCTCTCGCACGACGATGCTTTAGTGATAACTCTCACTATAACTAACTTTAGTACTCGATGAATCCTTGTAGACAATAGAAGTGCTGCTAATGTTCTCTTCTTATCTGCATTCGAAAAAATGAAGCTCAACATAAACAAGCTCTAACCTGTGCAAACGCTCGTGCTTGGATTAAGTAGAGAAGCCGTTCACCCTTTAGGGTGAATTTCACTGCTATTTACTATAGAAAACGAGCCTCACAAGCTACAGTTATGGTAGATTTTGTAGTGGTAGATTGTTGTAGACACCCCATTTTGTACCGATTGTTATCTTGAGTCTCGGGTTCCTGATGATGAGGTCAATGTTATTTTATTGCTTTAGTCAATCAATATTCGGCAAGAAAAATAAGCACGATGAATTTCAGAGGCAAAAATCACTAAAAAAAGCCAAAATTTGCTGACCGTGCGTACACATGGTATTCAGTGCGTATGCATGGTCTGATCATGCGTAAGCATATTCTAAATATGCGTAAGTATGCTATCCAATTGCGTTTTTTACCCGAAAATGAAGCTTTTTTGCCTATTTTGAGCTCCATAAACTTGGAAATCGAGGAAGAGACTTTCCTAAGGTATTTCTAACCTAATTTTCACTATAAATACCTAACCTAAAGTATAGAGAGGGTATTCTGAACCCTGGAGGCTAGAGAGAAACCCTAGAGAAAAAACCCTAGAGAAAAAGACCTTAAGAAAAATAGCCCACTTTATGCCTACCAAAAAGTTAGGGATTCACCGTTGTCACACCCCATTTTTGCACCACCTTACTAGGGCTCATCATTTCATGCATGTTTTTGTTTTGTTTTTGAGTCTAGTCACTTGCATTAGTTTTCTAGAGTCACAAGGACAATGGATATGAATTTTGGTTCAAATTGGAGTTGATCTTGAGGGATAATAAGAGCTTTTGTGACTTGAGGGGCATAATCGTCTTTTAAGTCCCAAACTTTTCATTTGACCTTGGAATGATCTCCAAATTGTCAATTGGAGTTCATATGGATGCATAAGAGGTATTTCTAGGTTCAATTTGGTAAGTCAATGGCTCGGGATTAAAATGGCCCGATGTAGTTCAAGTTGGTTAATTGACCCTTCCTTGGGTTAGCTCTAATTGACTCACAATTACCAACCAAATCTTTTCAAATTGACTTTCATTAGTCATCATTTTACCCTCAAAAGTGTTTCATGAAGTTCAATTTTGATATGGCCTGATGATGAGTTTAGTGTGGTTATTTACGGATTATCCTTGAAGAATTAGTGCGAATCACAGCATGAGATTTTTGGTTAAAATGAAAAGAAAATTATTTTATTAAATTAGCCATTTTTATCATGACACTAACACGTGTACGTATGTGATGAGTGTGTGTACGCACATACGATACATGTGCATGCGTGTTAGCGGTCAGTCTCCCAATTTTTATAAGAGACAATTTCCTTTTCCTATTCAGATTAGAAGTCTTTTATCATTATAAAATACCTTTTGATTATTCTCCAAAGAAACCTAGTCCAGGAAGGAAAGGGAAACTCCAGATTTCAGCTATAAATACTCTCTTAATGTCTTTAAACAAGGGAGAGGAGAAGAGGGTTTGGAGGGAGTGAAATTCGTCATAATTCAGCAGCAGATTTTCTGAAAACCATCAGTCGTATTTTAATCATAACTTTTTCATCCGAAGTCAGAATTTGATGAAATTGGTCTTGTTAGAAAGATAATTCAATTCTCTACAACTTTGTATTTCACAAGCTTTGTCCAAATCCAACGTTTTCATACCCAAAAACGCGATTGAAGTTGCTGCTGCTGCAAAGTGACGAAAATCACTTTTCTTTTCTCTTGTTCTCTTTTTGTTTTCTATTTCTTTTCAAAGTTGAGTGAGTTTTGATCTCTTTGCTGTGATACCACTTTGACAAAGAGGAGGATTCGTGTTGGTTTGATTCACTCTAAAGACCTGAGGAGCTACGAACAATTACAAACACAAGGGGAGCCACTTTATGCATTAATACTTGAGTGTTTGAGAGAGAATAAGGTATTCTCCTTCTCTATTCAAGCTTAAACTAGGTTTTCATATAGGTTAGGCTTATTGCATGTTAAAGGTAGCCTTTTTATCATGTATTAACACTCTAGCTAGTTAATATACATGGAATATCTATTTTTTATCTACTGTTTAGCATGCTTTAGGGCTGTCCTTTATGTTTCAATGCATAGTTATGATTCTTGTGCTCCTGTTTGTCCTTGTGCTAGGATTAGTGTCATTGCATGTTAGAGTTAGGATTTTCATCATGTTATATTGCTTTAGTTAGTTAATATGCATGATTTAATTTCTGTTTAGTTTGGTTTTAGCATGATTAAAGTATGTTTTGTATGTTTTTAAGCATATTTGTGAGTTTAGGGTTTTAAAGTCATTGTTTCGTGTTTGTTTTCATATAGCATGATAAAGTAGACTTTTTTATTGGTTTTTCTTCGTGTTTGCTGTATATGTTTTTCATATGGAGTAAACATGATAGTTTTGCATGCATGTTAGTATGTTTTAGGGTTTTTATGCATGATATGGTTCTAGGAATATGTTAGGACTTATTATTGTTCGCTGTTTTTGCTATTGGCATGCTTAGTGGATGATTTTAGGCCATAATACTATTCTGTCCAGATTTGCATGTTAGTGTTTTCGCATGGTTTTGAGCACTTGTAAGGGTGCAAATAGGTGTGGTATTTGTCCTATGGCAAATAGGGCTGCTTATGTCTGAAATAGCTAATGTTTGGAGTAATTGCGCTCAGGTAAGTGGGTGTGAAGGTGCCCCAATTCACCTTTCTTCTTAACTCATTCTCTTCTCCCTATCTAGGGTTAATTTTTAATACAAGTCTATGGTTTAATCAAAGGTTTCCTTCGTAAATAAAATTCTGGTTTTTATTAAAGTTTCCATTTTGTGGATTTCTTTCCTAAAATCAAACTTTCTATCATATTCAACTCTTTTGATTCAAATAAGGAAACCTAGGGTTTTTACCATAGGTTTATATTAGGATTCAACCCTAATTCTAATCGAACTATGTGGACTTTGATCCATGTATTTCGTTGCATGGTACGTAGGCGCTCTTCGTGAGGCTCAAGTCCGTTCTAGGATCCAAGCATCCTAGGTTTATTTTTGTTTTCTTTTCTTCTTTTTCTTTTTCTGTTTTTATGCGCTTATTATGCATGGATGGATGAATGAAATATATGATATGCATGCAATTCTTGTGATGATATACTTGCTGATTTTTGTATGGAAAGATCTTGATTTAGCCCAAATGAACTGAGAGACCGAAAGGGTGACATGGGTGCCTATAGGCTTTGCCTAGAACCTTCCCATGTCATAACTTAGCCTCCGAATCCCCGATTTCTTTGGTTTTCAAAAGATTGGTTTTTGCCTTTCCTTTTTTTATGGAGTCATTCAAATTGTTTTCCTAAAACAAACTATTTTTAGGGTTTTCCTTGTTTCCTTTAAAAAATAAGGTGGCGACTCCTTTCCTTTTTCTTTTTCAAACCCATTTTCTTTCAATCCCTTGTGGGCCCAATTTCCGGGGTTCACAACCGTGTTTATTGACTTTAGAGAAGAAGATCAACAACGAGTTTTCACACTAGACCTGAGGGAACCATGAATCAACCACAACATCGCGTGTGGTAAACTTTCCCTTAAATTTATGCTTTATTGCTTATATGGTTAAGATATTACAATATTTTTATATTGAAATGCATGATATAAGGTAGTGAGCGCCGCGTCCTGAACCACGCCGGCTCGGGAGTACACCGCTAACCACGGATGATTAGGGCGGAGAGGGAGTCACCACCTGGTTTGGCTCCGGGAACCGATTGACCCCTAGCAAGAGGCCCACTCGTCATTACCTAAAGAATTAAGGTTCAGAGTTAAGGTACGTTGTCAGGAAGGTGTTAGGCACCCGACAACGCCCGGCTGAATCCGGCCTCCACACGCATTTTTTTGGCTTTAATTAACGAGAAATGTCAATTGAGTTCAACCCCTATTTATGAGACAGATATATTAAACAGCAATGGCACACAGGATGATATTATATGAATAAAAAATATGCAAATAAATAATTAAACAGAAGATAGAATTGATACACAGAAATAAACAGTAGCTATGAAAGAAGAAAAGGAGGAAGGATTCATTACTGCCTGCAAAAATGGGTTAACACAGCATCTTAAATATATGTACACACAAACATAAGGTGCGTACGTACCTTTAATTTGCACGTACGCACTAATAGTGGCAGATTCGAGAGAACAGGTAGAATGTATTTGAATCTTCTATGCTACTTACACAATGCTGTAAAAAGATGCAACGTGCAGATTCCTATTTTACACAGAAATGCCCTATCATTTATCATTCCATTCTAAACCTAAACATAGATTTATGCACTTTAAATATTATGCCAATTAACATGTAAGGACATATTTAAATGATATTTAAGCATGCTAAAACATAATACAAAGTGTAGATCCATTCATGAAATATTTAATTGAAAACATTCGACCAAATCTGACATCATGGCATTTAATGAAATTATGTATATGTTTGAGAATATGCTCGAGAAAATAATTAATGATTATTCTAAAATTGAGGAAATGAATGTAAAAGAAGATGTTACCCTCAGGTTTGGGTGAATCCAAATGAGTGCGCTGACAAATTCTCTTCTCTAAGCCTCTGCAATCGCAGCTGCCGCCTCCGCATTTGGGTTAATGGTTCTAGGGTTTGTGTGAGTTTCAGAGTAGTGGTGGCCAAGGTCCCCCCTAAACATATGAGAAAGTAGTCTTTATATAGGCAAGGTATTAAGGTTTCAGTGGTAGGTAGGTTAGGGTTTCTGGCTTCTCCAGCCGTCACAGGCCGGATCAAGGCAAGTTCCATTCATATAAGGTAACAGAGGGAAATGGAGGGAAGATTTGAATTTTGGCCAAATAACATGCGTACGCATAAAAGGAATGTGCATACGCACATTAGGATAATGCGTACGCATATTCTGATAATGCGTACGCACAAAGTAATGGGTTGGCCTTCTCAAATACTTGGACTAGGCTGTGGCTACAATCACATTAGCTTTCTGAAGATTACTTATCAGTCATTTCAAGTTGGGCCACCCTTCATCACCGGGCTTGAAAGAATGGGCTTGGAATATTTAGGCGGCACAAAACAGGGTGTTAACAGTTGCCCCTTGTTTCAGCTCTATTCGTAAAGTGAATAGAACTGAAAGACTAGAAACAAACCATTTTGGCAGACTAATATTTCAAGTCCTTGGAACAAATGCTGATGTATGCGTAAGATGAGATGAGGTCGAATCTGGCGAAAAACCTGCTTTCCTACGTACTCTTTTCAGAGATCAGACCCAACGTAGTTCTTATGTGTGGTATTGACTTTTCGGGGCATGAGAAAGTCTGTGAAGAATGGTAATAAGTTGAATTGACGTTGCGGATTAAACAATTCGCGGGTGGAGTCGAGAAATCCATGGGTTGAATTTCTGATAATGGATGATTTACGGGTGGAATCGAGAAATTCACGGGTTGAATTTCTGATAACAGATGATTCACAGGGGGAATCGAGAAATTCACGGGTTGAATTTCTAATAACGGATGATTCACAGGTGTAATCAAGAAATTCACGGGTTGAATTTCTGATAACGGATGATTCACGGGGAGAATCAAGAAATTCACGGGTTGAATTTCTGATAACGGATGATTCACGGGTGTAATGGAGAAATTCACGGGTTGAATTTCTGATAACGAATGATTCACAGGGAGAATCGAGAAATTCACGAGTTGAATTTCTGATAACGGATGATTCACGGGGAGAATCGAGAAATTCCCGGGTCGAATCAAGGATTAGATGACTTGATGAGCTGAATTTCGAAATGTAGCACTGAATACTTGAGGTATGGTCAAGTGATTTGCGGGTGGTATGGCTCACATGCCTAGAGTACCCTGCCCCTTGAATTGCAAATAGGAAGTTTGTCACTTTAAAGTGCGTACGCATAAAAGTAATATGCGTACGTTTAATAAAAGTATGCGTGCGCACAAAAGGAATGTGCGTACGCGCATTTACTTGGGATCAGAAAATAAAAAACGGAACGACGCCGTTTCCTGTGAAAAGCTGGACTGTTCTTCTTCTTCACGAAACCGACACCCCTCCTCCATTTTCTCTAAAAACCCCTGCTCTACGATTCTCTCTTTCTCCTTTTCTCTCCATACTCTATAAAACCCTACATTCCTTCCCTTCTCCAAACTAAAACCTATTCTCTCCCATCCCATTCTAAACGTAAGCATTCAAATGGCTCCCAAGCGAGCACGACGTGAGGGTACGCAAGGCGGCGAGGAGGGCAAACTGGAGGTGAAGCGATGGGCTCCGAAGCGGATAGTGAACGAAGTGATGAGGATAGTGCACCGTCCTAAGGAGCACTTGTCCAACTACACGCGCCAAGGAATGGTACGAAACTCACCCACTTTCGTTTTCCACATTTTTTGCATGTCGACCTAGATTAGGATTGTGAAACCCGTTGCAAATGACTAAAATATGCCCATGGTAAATAAGATAAACGGCCTGAATGGACGAAAGAAAGAGGGACCTTGACTGATTGTGATGGGGGCGAGAAACGTAGAGACGATGACACGACTTTGAACCAGGAAATGTGCGTACGCGTAAATGTAACCTGCGTAAGCTTGTTGGATTTATGCGTACGTGCATTTCCATTATGCAGGAATTGTAAATACGCGTACGTGTGAATGTAACCTGCGTAAGCTTGTTAGATTTATGCGTACGTGCATTTCCAATATGCAGGAATTGTAAATACACGTACGTGCTTTTAGGTGCCCATCTTGGCTTCAGATAAATGCGTATGCACATTCCAGATATGCGTACGCACATTACAAATATACGTACGCATGTTTACTAGGCAGACAGTATTGAATATGTGAGATGTTGCGCGTACCTAAGCTGTATACTTACCTGTGACTTTTCTTATGGTAGCTTTCGCCTGAGCTCGTGACGAGGGGTAGCTTCACCAAGACAGGCGCTTGGTGGAATCGGCTCACTGGCTAGACCAAGGCTTTGGTCAACACCGTTGGTTTTTCTGCGATCACAGCCGACGTAAACGTGCGCACTCCCAGGGCCATAGTCCATTGCTTAGCCTAGAGGTGGTGGGACACCATGCATACGTTGCACATCGGAGGGCGAGAGTTGACGATGACCCCTTACGATTTTTACCGGTTGTCTGGGCTGCATATGACTGGGGAGCCCTTCTCTTTCGACCATGATGCTGATGAGCGAGTAGAGATTTCAGTGCGCCTGTTAGGCATAGCCTTCATCGGTTCTTCCATTTACTGCTCCGGCTTACATGATGCATATCTCTCCTATCCACACGATACCCCTGAGCACCACGCCCATATGGCACGAGCCTATATCATGTTTCTCTTAGGGGCCTATCTGGTGCCCAACTCTTCGCAGACTACTTCTTTCGGATGGTTGCTGGCTTTGGAGGACCTGGAGACGGTTGACCGTTTCTATTGGGGCACAGCTATTTACGCCCATCTGATTTATGCTATGGATTCACTGAGCAGGGGTGCCATCAACTCTATGCTCAATTACTGGATGGTGTGGGTGGTAGGATTCTTTATTTCTCTGGATTTTGCAGCTCCTTTGTTTATCATGCTTTATTCTGTCAGCTCACTTGTGTTTTTATGATGTCACAGCTATGGGTCTATAGGTACCTACGGAAGGAGGTCGAGGAGGAGGGAGCTCCTACAATGAGCATGCGACAGCATTTTAGCTCTCGCAGGTTCCTCGATGAGATGGTGATCGAGAGGGTAAGAATCGTTCGCGATCCTGCGTTTCTTTGTTTTTCATTTCCTTTCCTGATTCCTTTTGTATTTGCATATTGTACCTCGCCCTTGGGAGGATGAGGCGCCTTTGCCCCCGGTTGAGCATGACACCGTGGCGTGGGAGCTCACCTCGTTGTCGCAGGTGTTCGAGTATGCTGGCGCCCGCTCTTTCTATCTGGCAGAGAGAGTGGCTTGGCAGTTCGATGCCGATATGGGCCCGATCCCTCGTGTGCCATTGGATCCTCCCCTGTATGTTGCATTCTCCTACTAGTGTTGTGACGAGGATTTAGCTGTCTGGCGAGGTGGGATCACATATACGGACAGACTAATGGGGGAGGATTTCGATTATGAGCTTTTCACCAGAGAGCAGCTCATGCCGAGCCTTTCCATACCCTTGACGGTGGGTCATTATTCCACTCTTTCTTTCCTTTCACTTTACTTCTGTTATCTGATCTTATGACACGCGTTGGTGTAGAACCCACATGCGTCATCTTTCGGGGCTGTGGATCCTGTGTACCTGGGATGGTACGTACCCTTTTGATGAGACGAGGGGCATTCCAGGGGAGCGGATGCTTCCCAGGGCGTCTTCTTGTCTCAGCTATCCCATGCCCGAGGGTGTCCATGCGGTATGCAACATCCTACCCTGTATTTAGACATATGTTAAAATGCTATACATGTCCTAACGCGATCCCAACCTTATTCATTCTGGACAGCCTACTATCCCAAAAGTATCGGATTTGATCCATCTGGTGGGCAACCTGAAGCTGATGGTGACGGACTTGTCCCTTTAGCTAGTCGTAGCTCGGGAGGAGGCAGAGGGTCATGGTGAGGACGCCGAGAGTGGCGATGATGATGATGGTGGCGAGGACAGCGATGCTGCCTCTGATTAGGACTGTTTTCTTTCTTTCATTTTGCGGATCAGACTTGTTTTAAACTTTATATTCGGGGTTGTGTACTCATGTTACTCATTTCTCCTTCCTTTTCCTGTGTGGGTGATATTATTCTGTAACAACTTGAAATCTTTTATCATTGCCTTGTTGTGTTTCAATTGTGCCGTGAATTTAATCATCCCGCCAATATCGCAAAGCAAATTGATGTGTCGAGGACTTGAAGAGCCAAAACTGCCTAAAACTCCATCAAACAATCGTACGCATAAACCAAATATGCGTACGTATAAAACAAATGTGCGTATGCACATATTGGAATAGGTTGTGATAAAATATGCGTACACACAAATCTTAGATGCGTACGTATGTTTAAAATGTGCATACGCACATTTAGCCTTACTTCCCTATTTTCATACTTTCCAAAAACGAAACCGGGAAACCCTGGTACTGTCTATAAACCCAGGCTCGGCCTTGCGCCTCCTTCCCCACGAGTTAGAATTCATGGAGACCTCCCAACTTAGCAAGGTGATTTCCCGAGGGCTAACGTCCTTCAGCGATTCGCCCAAGGCTGAATTCAATGAACTCTTTGGCTTGCCGTGCATCTTCCATTACTGTCAGGTGGATATCAACTACCCTTTCCTTCATGTGGCTGCTAAATATTGGCACCCGTCTCGCCATGTGTTCCGGTTTAACTGTAACGAGCTATGCTCGACCATTGAGGATTTCGGTGGGATACTGGGATGTACTACCTTCAATGGTTTGCTCGTGCCAGTGACGGAAAAGGTCACCACAGATGAAGTTGCTCAGTTTCTCGGACTCTCTATGAGGCTGGTGAAGTAATGGGTAAAGGATTTTTGTATTGACATCCCTTCCTTGTCGCGGTACTTTATCAACCGCCCAATGCCCACGGGGGAGGCTCGTGTCTTCTATTTGCGTGCTGCATGCATTTGTGCCTTGGCCACTCTCTTCTTTTTGGAGGAGCAAAACAAGATAGAGACCTTCATTGTTCGTTCTCTTACCGAGATAAAAAGTTTCAACCCGAGCATGATGATCCTTACTAGTACTTTCAACGGTTTGGATCGGGTTGTGCGCACTGAGAGCTTTTCTTTTGATGGCAGTCCCCTCCTACTGCAGGTGCCCGAAAGATCCCCTGTCTTTCCTGCTTTCCATTTTTTTTTTCTTTCTTGGAATTTGCTTAAATGTGCGTACGCATATAGTTAATGTGCGTATGTGGGTTTGTAATGTGCGTACGCACCTTTATAACCCCTGTTTCTCTTCTCTTGGCAGATTTGGCTATACGAGCGTCTGCGGTTAGTTGCTGAGCCAAAGATGAGCATCTGGACTTACCATCCTCAACACTATCGCTACCGAAAGCTGCAGGCTCCTTTTCCGTCTGTCGAGGAGACCCGAGAGATGCTGGACACCATTCCTTATCATGCGATCTTATGACATTGTCCCTGGTGGCGAGTTACTTATGCTGTAAAGAAGCTTGTGCTCTCTTACTGCATTATGATGGTTGGTCTCAAGGAAGTCTCTTTCTACTCACCCCTCTGTATCCATCGCCAATATTGGGAAAAACAAAAACCTATCAAATATTGGCATCTCGGGTATACTTGCCCATGGTCCCCTAGGGTAGTGGAGCGTATTGAGGATGAGTGGCACAACCAAGCCGTATATTGGCGTATTTCGACCCCCAAAGTGATCAGTCCATCGGGAAGTTACTACACATGGCTGGTTGCTGACATGGAGAGGGAAGTGGAAGCTGAAGAGACATACAAGCGGAAAAGGGATGCTGAAGACGAAGAGGGAGCGAACAAGAAGGCAAAAGATAATTCTACTCAGTGAATGAGCTCAGATGATTTGGTTTCATTTATGCATTTCCTTTTCTTTCTTATGAATTAACAAATTAGCATCAAAAGATGTACTGATCTTTATCATTATCAATGAAAAATTATTATATTAATATGAGCACCGCATTACACAAAGTTGGCAACACCCTTTCCTATACATAATATTTGCGAAGCCTATCTATGTTGATTGGATGAGTGAACTCATTGCTATCTCCGTCCATAAGCTTAACAGCGCCTCTGGGAAGAATTGTCTTAATGATGTAAAGTCCCATCCAGTTTGGCTTGAATTTTCCGCGGGGGTCAAATACTGGTGCTCGAAATTCCTTAAGTACCAAATCCCCTTCTTTCAAGTTCCATGGTCTAACTCTTTTGTTAAAAGTTCGGGCCACACGGCGTTGATAACCTTGCACATGGTAGGATGCTTTTAACCTCTTTTCTTCCAGCAACACCAACTGCTCATATCTTTCCCGCATCCAATCCACTTCTGGAATTCCACTCTCTGTCGCTACCCGTAGCGATTGTACTTCCATCTCTATGGGCAAAACAGCCTCCATTCTGTATACCAATGAGTATGGGGTTGCTCCTGTGGAAGTTCTTATGGACGTCCTAAATCCCCATAACGCATACGACAATTTTTCGGCCCAATCTTTGTAAGTTACTGCTGACTTTTCTAGGATGGTCTTAACATTCTTGTTGGCAGCTTCGATAGCTCTGTTGGTTTGTGGCCTATAAGGTGAAGACTGGTGGTGTTGAATCTTGTATTTCTCAAACATGCGCTTGACCTCATCCTCGAATTGTGTGCCATGATCTGAGATGATCTCATGTGATACCCCATAACGACAGACTATATTGGTTTCTATGAACTTAGCCACTTGCTTGGATTTCAATTCTGTGTAGGCAGCTGCTTCCACCCACTTGGTGAAATAATCAATGGCCACTAGGATATACTTGTATCCTCCCATTGCAGCTGGTTTGATTTCTCCGATAATATCTATGCCCCATGCAGAAAATGGCCAAGGGGCACTTAACTGATGCAACTCAACTGGCGGCATGTAGTTGGAACTAGAATATATCTGGCACTGATGACATTTTCGAACATACTTTACGCAATTGTTCTCCATGGTACTCCAGTAGTACCCCAACCTCATAAGCTTTTTAGTTAGCATTCTTCCATTCATGTGTGGCCCGCATTCCCCCTCGTGAACCTCCCTCATTAATGTTTCCCCGATGTTTTGATCGACACACAACAGATGAATTCCGTCATAAGACCTTTTGAACAATTTCCCCCAGCAGATAATGAACTGTGTAGCGAATAATCGCAAAGCCCTTTGTCCTTTCTTATCGGCTCCTTCAGGGTATTCCCCTTTTCCTAAGAGGTTCCAAACATTATAGTACCAAGGATTTCCGTCATCGGGCTCCCCGTCTATCAGTGCAATCATTTCTTCGTGCACTGGCCTAGACTTTTGCTGGACGACCAATGGCTCTATCTGGGTTCCGCAAGGTATTCGGATTAGTGAAGCTAAAGTGGCCAAAGCATCTGCGAACTGGTTGTGGATCCACGGAAGTGGGGTAAATGTTATCTTCTGGAACTTCTGTGCTAACTTCTCTAAGTAGCTCTGATAGGGTTTCAAATGCTCTTCTCGGGTTTTCCAAATCCTCTGAACTTGGGAAATTACTAGAGCCGAATCCCCATATACTTCTACCTCCTCTGCCCCTAGCACCAATAATGCCTCTAGACCTGCAATTCACGCCTCGTATTCTGCTGTATTATTTGAGTTTGGGAAGTTCAATTTAAACGATAGTGGCATATGGGACCCATCTGGAGTAATTAAGAGAACTCCCACCCCATCTCCATATTGATTAGAAGCCCCATCGAAGTACATCTTCCATGGTCCAACACAATCTATAACAAAGAGGTCTTCATCAGGAAATTCATCGTTAAAAGCCTGCCCTGGGACCGGATTCTTAGCATAATATTCCGAGATTGCCCTTCCTTTGATGGATTTTTGCGTTACGTATATGAGTTCAAACTGGGCCAATAAAGCCAACCATCGTGATAACCATCCATTCAACACAGGCCTTTCGAACAAATACTTGAGTGGATCCATCCTGGCTATTACCCAGACCTCGAAACTTAACAAGATGTGCCTCAACCTTTGCACAGCCCAAACCAATGCGAAACAAGATTTTTCTATGGCGTTGTATCTCGCCTCATACCCCTGTAGCTTCTTACTTAAGTAGTATATTGCCCGTTCACAGCTTTGATCGTCCTCCTGTGCTAGCATACTTCCCAGAGCTTCCTCAAAAAGAGACAAGTATAACAGTAGAGGTTTCCAGGACGAGGAGGGACCAGTATTGGTGGGTTCAATAGATACTTCTTGATGGTGTCGAAGGCTTCCTGGCATTGTTCATTCCACTCTTTCGACTCTCCCTTCCTAAGCAACTTAAAGATTGGTTCACAGGTTGGAGTGAGTTTTGCGATAAACCGGCTGTTAGGATTATGCCCTAGAGCCAATTATAGAGATGATTGTTTAGGGATTAGGAACAATCATTTGATTTCATTTATGTATGTCACATTTATTATTGATTTAATAAAAGGGCTTATTCTATTATGTTTATATGCATCATTTATATTTACATAATATGTCCATGGAGTTAGAGTTGAGAATATGGAATTACAAAGAGTTGTAATTTTGAGACTATAGATATATCTCTGTACTAAACTCCTTAAGCATTCCTAGTTGAAGGTTCACTATGATGGACAGTAATGAACCATAGGACTAGCACTTGTTAGGTTGACTCTATAGGAGGATAGCTAGTCTCAAGCTATTTGTGTGGAGACACTACAACCAACAAGTGGGTGCCTATTATAAGAATAGGTACACTGAATGTGACCAAAGATATGAGATAAACTGAATGGAGTTTTATCCTGCCTGTCAATCAGTTTCTCATTGTTATAGTGGTACAAGTAATCCTTAGACCTGAGACACCATAGTTGCCTTATGCATGTAGCTTTAGAAGTTTGATAACACTAAGTGCAGATCCTATTCAGGGGTCTGCAAAGGTGTTCATTGGCCCTACTGCTATGTGTATGAAGGCATGTGAGTGATCAACAAGGGATCCATCACTCTCAGGAAAAAGAGAGAGAATGTCTCATATAGCATTCATAATATAACTCATTAAATCCATGGCCATGGTAGGATGAATATGAAAAGAGTTTCATGAGTTCATCTATGAGTTGATATCTATGAATGAGTATAAAGTAATTGAACTAGGGACTTGACAGACTTCCATGTCCTATTAGTTCAATTGGAGACATTGTGTTGAAGGAAAGATGCAATTGTAACCTATAAACTATAACAGAAGGGTTCTTTGTAAATGACTATTCACCTCATTAAGGACCACACCATGAGCCATATGCTAGGTGTTACTCATGGTTAGTAGAAGCCCTAATTGATATAAGTGAGTTATAATCAATTAGGAAATTGGAAGGAGTTCCAATTAGACCCTAAATGGAAAGAGTTCCATTGTGCACACCTCGTGCTATTCCTACTACTTAATGATGTGAACCCAATGGGTCACACACTGATCATGCAAGAAGGGCTTTAAAGTCTATGAGAGAAAGGGTTTTAGTGAATAAAGAATAGTTCTTTATAGGCCTATTTGTATTTGATACAAATAATAGGGGTTAATGTGCAATTAAGTGTAATTACACATAACCCTATTAGGGTTTCTTCCCCATGGCCAGCCCCCTTTAGTGGGCTGCCTATATAAGTCACACTTATGTGTGACATGGCATAAGAGGCTTGCACAATAAACCCTAGCCGTCCAGCCCCTTGGAGGCTCTCTTCTCTCTCTCTCTCTTCTCCACCTCTAGCAACAACAAGGAAGAAGAAAGAAAGGACTTGAAGCTCTAGCTAGGTGTGGATACCGTTGGAGGCAGCACACTTGGGCTGCTCATTCACCGCTGTCCGGAATCAAAGCTTGGAGCAAAAAGGAGAAGACAAAAATTCTGTAAGTGTTCTAACCCTCTTTGTAGTTAGGGTTTGATTTTGTGTTATGCATAGTTAGATTCATGGGATTGGGAATCGTAGGAAAATTTTTTTATATTCCGCACTTCTATTTTTCCCTCTTGTTCGATTCCCAACACCGGCTTATATACTGTAATTTTCCCAAGAATCCTCTGACTTCCTTCTCCGTACCAGGAGGCGGCATCTCTAAGATCGCTTTTACCTTGAGTGGATCTACTTCGATACCTCTATTGCTCACAATATACCCTAGTAACTTCCCTGACGTGACCCCAAAAGTGCATTTTTAGGGATTCAGCCTTAAATTGTATGTTCGTATCCGCCCAAAGAACTTCCTCAATTTCTCCAAATGTCCCTCTCGAGTCTCTGCTTTCATAATCATATCATCTACGTACACCTCAACCTCTTGGTGCATCATATCATGTAGCAAAGTTGTGGCCATCCTTTGATAGGTGGCTCCAGCGTTCTTTAACCCGAATGGCATGACCGTGTAACAGTAGGTGCCCCATCCGGTGGTAAAGGTCGTTTTGCTTATATCTGCTGGTGCCATCCGTATCTGATTATATCCCGAGAAACCGTCCATAAACGACATCAATGCGCTCCCTGCGGTGTTGTCCACCAGAACATCTATGTATGGCAATGGAAAGTCGTCCTTTGGGCAAGCTTTATTGAGATCCCTATAGTCTATGCAAACCCGAACTCGCCAGTCCTTCTTTGGCACAGGTACTATGTTTGCTATCCAGTCAGCTTGATCCACAGCTTTTATAAACCCCACCTTTAGCAGCTTTGTAACCTCTTCTTTGACCTTCAAAGACCATTCTGGTGACATTCTCCTCAATCTCTGCTTTATTGGTTTTGCTCCATCTCGAATGGGGATGTGATACTGAGCGATTTCTGGGTCTATGTCGGGCATGTCCTCATACGACCAAGTGAACACGTCCTGAAATTCTTATAAAAAGGCTGATAGGCTCGCCTGTTCATGTATAGTTAGGGTGGAGCCAATTTGTATGTTTTTGAGATTTTCTGTAGCGCCTATATTAATAATAATAGTTTCTTCTTTGATAGGTTCGATTTTTCCATCTTGGTCGCTATTAGTTAACTCATTTGGATTTAGAAGGTCATGCATTGGATTAGCCTTCTCATCGAGGGACTCATTCAAATAAGCAAAATTAGATTTTATTGCATTATCAGAAATTTGGGTTACATTGGTGGACTTTTTAGCAACAGACTCGTTCCCAGACCTTGGTCCAACTTTAGAAAGGAAAGACTTTTTGTTTATTTTGACACTATAGATGATTTCAGCCTTGTGTTCCCAAACCCAAGCACTAGTGTTCCCATTAGCCGCAGAGATGAACTCAGAGGGGTTGACAGTTCCAGCGTTCCTACTCAAAACCAGCACGTCTTCGTTGTGTTCGACAGACAATAGGAGATCCCAGCTTGCCTGATCCACATTCTCAACCCAATCTTGTTCTTCAGGGGTCTTAACAGTCTCCGAGCTTGTGCCTCTGAGGGTTAATTTTTCTTGGAAAAATACTTCCAGCCCCATCTCCTTCTTTCCACTCCTCTGATTCATCCATAGTTCAGGGAATCCGCAATAAGGGAAATCTTCTCCTTCTTTTACGAAATTTCCGTTAAGTGTATCAATATTTTTGGGAAAATGTTCCTTATCCTCGCCTGTGTATCTGAGTCCCCTGCGATTGTTCTGCATGTGAAACTCTGGGAATTCAGTGATGTCGTTTCCTTTCTTTCCCAACCCCATGCCAGGCATATATCCAAATTTCTTCATGATGTGGGCCACGATGTGATTGATGTTTTCCCCAAAATCCGGGGACACCTTCTCCTTCTCCATACATGCTCTGTCAATCACCTGTATAAATTCGAAGCCCCTCTATTCCAGCTCATTGCTCTCTTCTTTTATCCCCAAGACCTGCTCGGTGATCTCCCTATCCCCATGAATTACCAAGATACTTCTATCCCATGGCAATTTGATTTTTTGATGCACAGTAGAAGGAACCGCCTACAGAGGGTGTAGCCAAGTCCTTCCTAATAATAAGTTATAGTTGGCGGGGATGTCCATGACACAAAACTCAACTGCCGATTCTACCGGTCCCACTTTACATATTATCTTGAAAGTCCCCATCACACTTCGACAACCATTGTCATATCCTCTGACTGTTACCGTAGACGGTGAGAGATTTTCCTCTGTTATCCCTAACTTTGTTGCAGTACGCATCGGGCAAACATTCAATGCCGACCCATTATCGACCAAAACCACTAGTATCTTTAGATCTTTACATTCCACAGTGATATATAGCAGCTTTGCGTGTTCGAACCCTTCAACTGGCAAATCTTCTTGGGAGAAGGTCATCACGGCCTTCTTTATCGAGCTTACTCCCTTGAGGGACAACACTTGTTCAGGAATAGTTTCCATTGGCACCTCTTTTTGTGCTAAAGCATCCAACAGGACTTGACGGTGTTTCTTTGAGGTAGTTATCAAACCCCAAATGCTTATGCTTGCCTGTGTCCTTTTTAGTTGTTTTAGGACCCGATCTTCTTCTTCTTCTTCTCCTAGGTGCCCCATTCTCTCCCTTACTTTCTCCATGTCTGCCTCCTGGTTTATTTCTCGGCCCAGGTGATCTACTTCCAGAAATTCGGGCTTAAAGTGTCTTCCGGAGCGAGTTAAATGCATGGAATCTTTTCTCATTTCTGCCCAGATATCTTCTTCTTCACTATCATAATCTTCCCACAGAGCCTTCTTTGTACTGATCATTAGAATGAATTCCGACGGATCCTCAATCTTATTCGCACAACTGATCAGATTCATAAATGCTAGGGTCAGTGTATTCCTGAAATCTGGGAGCGGATTACTTTGTATGTTTGGCTTATCGCTGCTTGGTGGTGGTAGTTTCCCCGAATCAATTAAATCCTGGATTTCATTCTTCAGACGCATGCAATTATTGGTTCTGTGACTGATGCGCTGGTGGAAATCACAAAATTCGTTCTGTCTCCAGTGCGGGGGAATAGGGTTGGCTAGCACCCTATATTCCAATGGTTTTAAATGTCCCCTTTTGTTCAGATTGGCCAAAGCTTTTGACAATGGGACTCCTAGGTCATGGTATACCCTTGGAGGCTTCTGTGTTGCTTGGGCTTGTTGGACGGCCCCTACCGTGGCCTGTGTTTGGGTTCCGCCACCAATTCTGTTGCCTCCGTTTCCACTGCTACTACCAAAACCATATGTCTTCTTCTGCCTGTCCACCTGACCACGATGAATGCCATCTTCGATACGGGTCCCACATTGGTACAACTGTTCAAAATTCATAACTGAAGAAGTCAACATGCGGTCGAAGTAGACGGGCGTCAAATTCCTCAGGATAATGTTTATCTGGTCGATTTCAGTGGGTCTATTTACCATTTTGACAGCTTTAGCTCTCCACCGGGTCAAAAATTCAGAAAATGTTTCATCCGGTTTCTGCCTCATCATCTCTAGGTCCCTCAAAGTGACATCCAGCATAGTGTTGTAAGCATACTTGTTGGTGAATTCCGAAGCGAGTTGTTCCCAAGAGTCTGCGACCTTTGGGTCGAGGGCGTAGTACCATTTTGAAGCATCCGACCAGAAGGACAAAGGGAAGGCATACAAAACTTGGTCGGGAGTTAACCCCTTCATCCTAGCGATACTCAGGTATTGGCGCAAGTGCTGTTTGGGATCACCAGTGCCATCAAACTTCTCATAATCAGCTATTTTAAATTTCAGGAGAAGCTGTACTTTTAACTCAGTTGTGATTCCTGCCATAGAGTACATATAGTCATCCATGCCTTGCGATTTCTGCCTTGCTGTCTACATCCGGTCCATTCGAGCCTTCATGTCGGCATTTTCCGCTGCCAGTTTCTCTACCTGGGCATCCTTTTCTTTGGCCTCTTTCCTCTTTAAATAGTCCTCATAGTCGTCATCTTCCCACCTTGGGTGTTCCTCTTCATTTCCCTTAGGTTTCCCTTTTTCCTCAGTCTCAGGTTGTTCTTCTTCTCCTGACTTTCCTTTCCCCTTTTCTAACTTGGTAACACAATCCCTCATCTCATTCATGAAGCCCCTCATCTCGGCTTTGTCGCTTCTCATCTATTCAAGGATTTCAGCTAAAGTCACTTGCTCTGCCATTCTGCTTGTTGCAACCCTCCTAAGCCTGTTGGTGGTTGGAGATTGAGCCCAAACATAACTAAATGCTGTTCTTGGTGTTGAATCAATCTTGCTGAAAGGAGAATGAGCGCGAATGAGTACCTTCCCCAATTTAAAGTTTTCTTTTTCAAGTCTTTTACCCATGTCATACCTCATCATCAAACCTTATTATGTTTACTAAATCTTCAAAGGTTCGATGATAGGTAGACCTCTCATGTGAAATTGAAAACATCATTTCATCCTTGGCCCATTACAATGCACTCATTTGGGATCCAAACCTCTTCCTCTTTTTTTTTTTTTTTTTTTTTTTTCGGGGTTTGGTCCCATTATAGATTTACTTTTCACTTCACTTTCCTCTCGCTGGGCCTTGGATGCAATGGTGCTTGGACTTTGGCCTAGCTTAGAAAGTTATGGCTACTTCCCATAGATCCTTAGTCCTTCACTACTAATAAGCCCAACTCACTCGTAAATTCTCCTTGTTCGAGCCCGAGATACACACATCTTACAACTTACTTGGATCATAGGCCCAATGGATTTTTTTTATTAGTCCGACGGGTCTAGATCCAATTACATTGCCACACAATCTTCCCTCAAACAGGCTCGAGCTTAGAAAATTTATGTTAAGGTGGGCCTCGTCCCATACCCACGCTAGAAAATGAATGCGACATGACATGCGATGCAACACACATTCATACAAGGTCAGGTAAAGGCCTCGGGGGTCACTAGTGTGGTTGGTCAGAATGGGGTGTCTTCTTCAAAGGTTACCCAGGCTAGGGTGCTCAAAGAGCAATCCGTTAATGTACTCGCTAACTTGTCACAGGTCAGTGGCACAGGCCATGGGCTGATGGTGCTGAGCCAAGTTGCCCATAAGATCGAGTGGATCCCAGGTCTCTAATCAGACTTCTATCGAGGGGTAACAAAGTGCCAAAGTCATGCGCATGTGTGCAATTGTGATTTCACCCAATTAAAATTTCTCATTAATTAAAGCCAACAAAACACTTTGGAGTTGTAGACACCCCATTTTCACCCCCATGAGTTCATGATAGCATTTGGTTAGGTTTAGAAGCATTTAGGAGTCCCTAAGCCTTAAAGGACACTTTTGCCCTTTTAAGCCTTAGGAGAATAGGTCATCATTGCATGCATATTTTTGTCTTTTTGTTGAGTCCCATCACTTGCATTTAGTTTCTAGGATCATTTTGGATATGTGTGTCAAGTTTGATTCAATTCCAGATAGGTTTGGATAGCTAATTAGAACTTTTGCGACTTGAAGGGTAATTTCGTCTTTTACTTTGTATATTTTCCAATTGACTTCCAAATTTGTTCCGGAATGTTCCATTGACCTTAGAATGATGAAATAAGTCTAATTGAAGTGCCAATTTAATTTATTGATAGGTTTGGGATTGGTTCACCACATTACCCTATGGTTAATTGACCTTTTTTCAGGTAATCGCCTCATGAAAACCCGGCCACCTGACTGTAGTCAAGGATTTTTGGTTCAAAAATATTCTAGGCTTATTCTACATTGAATCCTTGAAATTTTGGCTTTTGAATCACTCAAATCGGAGTTAAAATGAAGAATTTGTGTCCGTTTGAAGTTTGGAGTCTGAACCGAGTCAGAATTCCAAAATTTTTGGATTCCTCTTGGGTGACCGGTTCACCCCAACCGGTCCAACCGGTTGGCCAACCGGTCCAACCGGTTCAGCTCAATTGGTCACCTGAGCCCTGAGCCCTTCATCCTGATTTATCTCTTTTGCATTTTTAACGGAATGGGACTCTACCACTCCGAATTTCAGCCTTCTAAAGGACTTCTAAGCCTATTGGGAGGTGGTTTTGAGTTGTTTAACATTCATGGGATTTAATTACAGCCCTAGATTGATTTTATGGTGAATTAATCTCAACCATTGGTTCATATGGTTGGTTGGTTATAAATAGAGGCTCATTCATCAGCATAAGGGACTTTCGGACTTTTTGACACTTCATATTCCTAAGAGAGAGAGGGACCACGAGTTTGCACACACCCACATCACTTGGAGGAGGCTTTCTACTGCAATTTTGAAGAGGAACTAGAAGGGAACCAAGCCAAAGAGATGGAAAAACGCAGCGAAGACCCTTGCTTTGTTGTGAGTTTCCTTTGTATCCTTTTATGATTCCTTCTTCTTCTACTCCATTCTCTGCATAGTTATGGCTTAGAATTGATTTAGGAATCATATATAGTCTATATTTTAGAGTGTATATGATTCAAAGATGATGAGAATGCATGTTAGTGGATTAGGATTGTGAATTGTTTGTTGGTAGGATAGTTTCTCTCTTAAGGATAGAGGTGTATTTTGCATAAAAAATCAATTGATGTGTTTAGGCCGTTTTCTCTTCATGGTTAAATTATATGCATGATTTTAAGCATCTTTTGTATAGGACACTTGCTGTGTAAGCCTCATCTTCATAGGTGTATGGATGATTATCCTTTCCGAGGATAATTATCGTCCTTAGAAGGTGAGGTTGTGCATGGGTGCTTTCTGGAGTATGTTTAAGTGCGCTATGAGTTTCTTTGCATTCTTAGGTATATATTTTACGTAGGATATGTGAAGAAACCATTCATACGGAGTGATTTCTACGTAAAATCATCTCCGGATAGTTTTACGTAAGAAAGCTCGCCGTAAGGATGATTATTTCACATTCTTACATAAAGTACTTACCTAAGGCATCATGGTAGATTTTCTTTTCATGTTTAGGATTTTCATATGATATTTTCATCATGGTAATGCCTATTTAGCATATTTTTGATAGTTTTGTGCATGTCAGAGCATATAGGAGCACACCAGGATTTTGTGTCTCTTTTGATTTTTGTTATTTGCATGAGTTTTAGGTCATTATATGCATGTTTAGTATTCTGTCCAGATTTGAATTAGGTCTTCTAATGATGATTTGAGCATGAATATGGTTGGTTCGAGCTTAATAATTGCCCTATAGAATACATAGGGTGATTAATTGGTGTTTTCTCGATGTTTCAGGATAATTTGCATATGGCAAGTGGTTCATGGTGAGTATTGTGTGAGTTGTTCTCTTCTACCCCCTTGGGTTATTGTCTTTACTTTGGATTAGAAGTCCTAAGTTTCCAACTCTCTCAAAATTCTGTTTTAATTAGAGTTCTATCTCTTTTAGAATTCTACTTCTTTCAAACTTTTTTTTGGATAAGAGTTCTATCTCTTTTCGAATTCTATCTTTTCTCAACTTCCTTTTTTTTTTGGAAATCTTTCTTCTTTTTTAAAACTCTTCTTTTCTTTTAATGGAAACTTAGGGTTTATAGTTCATTGTAAAGGGAGTAACCCCTTCTCAATCGAACTACGTGGACTTTGATCCTTACATCTTTGTATGTAAGGTACGTAGGCGTTCATTTGATGTTCAAGTCCGCCCTAGGATACTAAGTATCCTAGGTTTTCTTTTTCTTTCTTTTTTTTTTCTTTCTTTCTACTCATTTGTCCATCACATATATGCTAGAGGAGTAGAATGGACCCATGCTTATACATTATCCATCACATATTTGTTAG
Organism: Liquidambar formosana; assembly: GCA_039720395.1. Taxonomy (NCBI): domain Eukaryota; kingdom Viridiplantae; phylum Streptophyta; class Magnoliopsida; order Saxifragales; family Altingiaceae; genus Liquidambar; species Liquidambar formosana. The sequence continues at coordinate 29,391,338 of CM077822.1, forward strand.
TGGATAGGATGGATTTGTTTGCTTGCTCATTTATCAATCACATATTTGCTAGTGGATAGGATGGATTTGTTTGCTCATTCTCTCCTTCTCTTGCTTGCTTTCCATATCTCTCATACTTGTTCATGGATGTTTACATGCTTTATGGATATTTATTGCTTTATAGATGTTCATGGATGAATGTGGATTATTTGTGGATGATTCTTTGCATATGCATGGTGACTAATTAGGAAGTGATTGAAATAGCCCATATAAATTCAGAGACCCATTTTGGGGCGATGTGGGTGCTGTTGGCCTAAATGGTTTAATCCTCGAGGTTTTGATGATAACAATACATAATAAGATGTTTAAGGACTAATGAGCAGTTAAGTGATGAATCTAGACAGGTATCAAAGCCATTCAATGTCTCAAGGATCAAGGATCAACTTGCAAAAGCAAACAAAGCACAAGTTCTTAAAGAAAACAGAGCAAATGGTTCCATCATCGAGCACAAGCCTATGTGTGAAAAGTTTAGGAACCCATATGTAAGATTAATTTCAATTATTGCTCACAAAAGGTTAAAAAGGGCTTAGAACTATGCTAAATTGTTTATCATGAAAGCCTAAAACAAATTGCCTAGAACATGGACTTACTGAAATTTCATGGTCTGAAAACAGAGAGTTTCAGCCGGCTGAAAATGCTGTTTCAGCAGGCTGAACCTTTTCAGTAGGCTGAAAATATGAACTCCTAAAAAATTACATTCTTTGTATTTTTCAGACGGCTCATTGAGCCGGCTGAAATGTCAGTTTAAGCCGGCTGAAAGAATGATCAGACGGCTGAAGGAATAGGCTTGTCCAATATGCCATATGTTAACCTCTCTGAAATATTCAGCAGCCTTAATCAGACGGTTAAAAGAATGTTTCAGACGGCTGAAATGCAGCTTTGAGACGGCTAAATGACATGTTCTCTTGTTCCATTTTACACCCTCTCTGGAATAATCAGCAGCCTTACTCAGACGGCTGAAAGGGATATTTCAGACGGCTGAAAGATGTTTCAGCCGGCTGAAACCCTCGGGGAGAAGTATAACGGCTAGTTTTTTAACGGACATTTGAAGCATTTATTGCCCACCAAACTTCTTTTCCCAGCATTTATTGTTCCAGAACGGCTATTTTGGACCCCTTGAGTATAAATACAAGGCTTGAGCTCATTTATGAGCATTCATTGAGCTAAAACAAGAAAATCAATTACAAGCTCTAATTCCTCTTGTGAGCATTCATTGAAATCAATCAATAGCTGAAGTGTGCTTTCAATTTCTGTGTATTTACTCTTTGAGAGAGCTTTCTTTGAGCACAAAATCATCTCCAAATATTTTGTATCAAAAGGGTTGTGAATACCCTCACTTGTAAGCACTTGAGAAGAGTGCATTTGGCTAAGTGTTGGTGAAGAACACTCAAGTTGTAAAGGTTTGCTGCTCCACCTTGAAGGAGAGTGATAGTGGATTGGTGAATCCTCAAGCGCGCTCTTGAGGCGAGGACGTAGGCGGGAGGCCGAACCTCGTTATATCGTTTGCATTCTCTTTCCCTTTATCTCTTTATTATTGCATTATCTTACATTTAATCTTGCTTGCAATAATCTGATTTTTGATTGCTATAATTTCTTTTTAATTGGCCTATAACCCTATTCACCCCCCGTTTAGGGTTATTTACTTGGGACAATAGGTGCCTATAGGATGTTTCCTAGAACCTTCCCACATCGTAACTTAGTCTCCGAATCCTCTCTTGTTTTGATAGACCTGCTTTTCCTTGATCAGAGTTATGTGGTTTGTTTTCAAAGGTTTCCTTTTAAAACTATTTTCAAAGGTTTTCTTTTTTTTCCTTAAAAAAATGAGGTGGCTGTGAACCCCGGAAATCGGGCCCACAAGGGTTTAAAAGAAAATAAGTTTTCAAAAAGAAAAGGAAAGGAGTCGCCACCTTATTTTTTAAAGGAAACAAGGAAAACCCTAAAAACCATTTTGTTTTAAGAAAACAATTTTGAATGACTCCATAAAAAAAGGAAAGGCAAAAACAAGTCTTTTGGAAACCAAAGAAATCAGGGATTCGGAGGCTAAGTTATGACATGGGAAGGTTCTAGGCAAAGCCTATAGGCACCCATGTCACCCTTTCGGTCTCTCAGTTCATTTGGGCTAAATTAAGATCTTTTCCATACAAAAATCAGCAAGTATATCATCACAAAAATTGCATGCATATCATATATTTCATTCATCCATCCATGCATAATAAGCAAACAAAAACAGAAAATAAAGAAAAAGAAAACAAAACAAAAAGAAAACTTAGGATGCTTAGATCCTAGAACGGACTTGAGCCTCACGAAGAGCGCCTACGTACCATGCAACGAAATACATGGATCAAAGTCCACGTAGTTCGATTAGAATTAGGGTTAAAACTTAATACAAACCTATGGTAAAAACCCTAGGTTTCGTTATTTGATCAAAAGAGTTGAATAAACAAAGTTTGAATTTGGAAAGAAATCCACAAGATGGAAACTTTAATAAAAACCAGAATTTTATTTGTGAAGGAAACCTCTAATTAAACCATAGGATCATATTAAAAATTAACCCTAGATAGGGAGAAGAGAAAGGATAAGGAAGAGAGGTGAATTGGGGCACCTTCATACCCACTTACCTGAGCGCAATAGCTCCAAGCATTAGCCATTTCAGACATGAGCAGCCCTATTTACCATAGGACAAATACCACACCTATTTGCACCCTTACAAGTGCTCAAAACCATGCAAAAAAAATGATATGCAAATCTGGACAGAATAGTATTATGGCCTAAAATCATCTACTAAGCATGCTAACGGCAAAAACAGCAAACAATAATAAGTCCTAACATATTCCTAAAACCATATTATGCATAAAAACCCTAGAATATACTAACATGCATGCAAAAGCATCATTTTTACTCTATATGCAAGACATATACAGCAAACACGAAGAAAAACCAATAAAAAAGTCTACTTTATCATGCTATATGAGAATTAACACAAAACAATGACTCAAAAATCCTAAACTCACAAATATGCTTAAAGACATACAAAACATACTTTAGTCATGCTAAAACCAAACTAAACAGAAATTAAATCATGCATATTAACTAACTAAAGCAACATAACATGATGAAAATCTTAACTCTAACATGCAATGACACTAATCCTAGCACAAGGGCAACAGGAGCACAAGAACCATAACCATGCATAAAAAACACATAGGACAGCCCTAAAGCATGCTAAACAGTAGATAAACAACAGATATTCCATGTATATTAACTAGCTAGAGTGTTAATACATGATAAAAAAGTTACCTTTAACATGCAATAAGCCTAACCCATATGAAAACCTAGTTTAAGCTTGAATAGAGAAGGAGAATACCTTAGGAAGGGCCTTCCTTGCTGCTGTATGAACTCCCTCTTGCTCTTATGGATGACTTGAATCAATGTTCTCCAAGGCTACAGCAAGAACTCCAGCTCTCCTTCAAGTCCCTCTCTCTTATTCCCTCTCTAACACTAAGGTTTTTAGGCATAAAGTGGCTCCCCTTGTGCTGAAGCATAGGGGGGTATATATAGAGTTTCATTAGAATTAACCAATGGCTAGGATTAAAACCCTAAAAATTAATCCAAGGGCTATTAGAGACCCCCTTGGGGCTTAAGTAACTCAGAAGTTACCAAAAAATAGAAGGAAACTTGTCCAAAAGAGCCCAAATACGTCAAAATAGGCAAGAGTCCGCTTCAGCAAGGAGTTAGAGTGAAAATAGGAAAGTGGTCTCGGGTGACCACCCAAAGCTGGGCGGCTAGCCACCTGGGCCCAAGCGGCTAGCCGCCCAGGCTTGGGTGGTTACCCGAGCCCACTTCTGATTTTTCTCCTATTTTATCTCCCTTCCCTTCTAGAAGTGTTTCAAGGGGCAAATTAACTCCGATTTTGATGAAACAAAAGCCAAAACGACCGTGTTTCGATGAGGAATATGTTTTTGAACATTTTAGGGTGAAAACCACTAACCATGGGGGCATGGTTAGGTTTGAACAAGGCGGTTAACCACTATACTCTACCTTTGTTAAGCATAGGTATGCATATAGGATCAAACCAAATGCTTTCCTCATCAAAATCGAACTTCATAAAACACTTTTGGGAGTAAAATGATGACTAATGAAAGTCAATTTGAAAAGATTTGGTTAGTAATTGTGAGTTAATTAGAGCTAACCCAAAGAAGGGTCAATTAACCAATCTTGAACTACATCGAGCCATTTTAATCCCAAGCCATTGATTTATCAAATTGACACTAGAAATACCTCTTATGCATTCATATGAACTCCAATTGACAATTTGGAGATCATTTCAAGGTCAAATGAAAAGTTTGGGACTTAAAAGACGATTATGCCCCTTAAGTCACAAAAGCTCTTATTATCCCTCAAGATCAACTCCAATTTGAACCAAAATTCATACCTATTGTCCTTGTGACTCTAGAAACCTAATGTAAGTGACTAGACTCAAAAACAAAATAAAAACATGCATGAAATGATGAGCCCTAGTAAGGTAGTGCAAAAATGGGGTGTGACAGTGGCGACGCCTTGTTTGTTTGTTTTTGTAAACCTTTTAAAAACTAGATTTTTATTAACTTAAATCTCTACAAGTCTTTTTAAAAGAAGGGTTCTCTTTCCTTCCTTCTCCTCTTGGATCGAAACCCATGGTTCATAGGAGTCTAACTCTCTATCCCCAGCGGAGTCGCCAATGTGAGCACCGCGTCCTGAACCACGCTGGCTCGGGAGTACACCGCTAACCACGGATGATTAGGGCGGAGAGGAAGTCGCCACCCGGTTTGGCTCGGGGAACCGATTGACCCCTAGCAAGAGGCCCGCTCGTCATTACCTGAAGAATTAAGGTTCGGAGTTAAGGTACGTTGTCAGGAAGGTGTTAGGCACCCGACAACGCCCGGCTGAATCTAGCTTCCACACGCATTTTGTTGGCTTTAATTAACAAGAAATGTCAATTGAGTTCAACCCCTATTTATGCGACAGATATATCAAACAGCAATGGCACACAGGATGACATTATATGAATAAAAAATATGCAAATAAATAATTAAACAGAAGATAGAATTGATACACAGAAATAAACAGTAGCTATGAAAGAAGAAAAGGGGGAAGGATTCATCACTGCCTGCAAAAATGGGTTAGCACATCATCTTAAATATACGTACGCACAAACATAAGGTGCGTACGCACCTTTAATTTGCACGTACGCACTAATAGTGGCAGATTCGAGAAAACAGGCAGAATGTATTCGAATCTTCTATGCTACTTATGCAATGCTGTAAAAAGATGCAACGTGCAGATTCCTATTTTACACAGAAATGCCCTATCATTTATCATTCCATTCTAAACCAAAACATGGATTTATGCACATTAAATATTATGCTGATTAACATGTAAGGACATATTTAAATGATATTTAAACATGCTAAAACATAATACAAAGCGTAGATCCATTCATGAAATATTTAATTGAAAACATTCGACCAAATCTGACATCATGGCATTTAATGAAATTATGTATATGTTTGAGAATATGCTCGAGAAAATAATTAATGATTATTCTAAAATTGAGGAAATGAATGTAAAAGAAGATGTTACCCTCAAGTTTAGGTGAATCCAAATGAGTGCGCTGACAAATTCTCTTCTCTAAGCCTCCGCAATCGCAGCCGCCGCCTCCGGATTTGGGTTAATGGTTCTAGGGTTTGTGTGAGTTTCAGAGTAGTGGTGGCCAAGGTCCCCCCTAAACATATGAGAAAGTAGTCTTTATATAGGCAAGGTATTAGGGTTTCAGTGGTAGGTAGGTTAGGGTTTCTGGCTTCTCCAGCCGTCTACAGGCCGGATCAAGGCAAGTTCCATTCATATAAGGTAACAGAGGGAAATGGAGAGAAGATTTGAATTCTGGCTAAATAACATGCGTACGCATAAAAGGAATGTGCGTACGCACATTAGGATAATACGTACGCATATTCTAATAATGCGTACGCACAAAGTAATGGGCTGGGCTTCTCAAATACTTGGACTAGGCTGTGGCTGCAATCACATTAGCTTTCTGAAGATTACTTGTCAGTCATTTCAAGTTGGGCCACCCTTCATCACCGGGCTTGAAAGAGTGGGCTTGAAATATTTAGGTGGCACAAAACGGGGTGTTAACAAAGGTGTGTCACACCCCATTTTTGTCACCCTAGTTTGAGGCCATCATTTTATGTAGGTTTTTATTTTATTTTCGAGTCTAGTCTTTTGCATTGAGTTTCTATCGCATTAAATATCATGTGTATGAATTTTGAAGTGATTTGGAGTTCATTTCGATAGGTAATAAGAACTTTTGCGACTTTAAGGGCATAATCGTCTTTTAAGCCATATATTTTCCATTTGATCTTGAAATGAATCTCGAGTCATTCCTTTGAGTTCATATGAGTACATAGAGTCTATATATAGGTTCAATTTTATGAATTAATGGTTTAAGATTAATTCGACTCATAGTGGTTTAGGTTGGCTAAAAGACCCTTTATTGGTTTGCTCAAAATCGACTCATAAGACCCAACCAATTTTCTCTCATTTAACTTCAATTGGACTTTATTTACATCCTAGGTGTGTTTAGAAAGATCGAATTTCGATTGGGAAAGCATTCAGTTCGACCTTGTGTACAAACCCAGCGTAGCGATGGTGAGGCACCATGGTTAACCACCTTTGTAAAACCTAACCATGCACCCATGGTTAAGGATTTTTGTCCTAAAATGCTTAAAAATGTGTTCCCCTTCGAAACACGGTCGTTTTGGCTTTTATTTCGTCAAAATCGGACTTAATTTGACCTCCGAAAGACTTCCAGAAGGCGAAGGAGTCTAACCAAGGAATGCTGATGGGAGCCCTCGGGTGACCATCTGGGGCCAGACGGTCAGCCGTCCAAGCCCAGACGGTCACCCGAGGGAATCCGTCTTTAAGTGGGATTCTACCTCTTCTCTCCCTCTTTTGACGGTTTCCTCCGCCATTACAACTTGTTTTCTCTTAGGAGTGTGTAAGTTTGAGTTGTTTGAGCACCAAGAGAGTCTCTAATAGCCCTAGGATCATTGTTTAATGAATTAATCTTAGCCATTGGTTCATGGGGTCAGTTCTCTATATAAAGAACATGATATTCAGCACATAGGGGGGCCACAAGTGCACTTTACACTTAGAGAGAGAGGGAGCTACGAGTTTGGAGAGCTAGAAGGACATCAAGAGAAGGCTTTTCAACCCTAAGCAAGCAAGAGAACAAGGACTTTGAAGGCAAGGGAGGTTCTACAAGAGGTAAGCACTCTTTTTGAATGCTTAATATAGGTCTTCTCCTTCTCATTCTCCTTCTTCTTCTATGATAGTTCTAGTGTATGTTGTAACTCCACATGTTAGGTTAATTCCATACTTTTGTGATATGATATGAATGATTTTAAGATGATTCATGGTTCTATGTGCTTGATAATCTTTAGTTTACTAAGGATTTGAAAGCGTTACTCTTTTTGTCTTCTTAAATCATGCATAGTTCATATAGTCTATTCGCTGTGATTGTTGTCATGAGTTGACGCTCCTGTTATTTAATACATATGATATGAATGATATTCATGATGATTTGAGCATGTGTTAGGGTTGTTTCATATGTTTTAATGCATAGTTGTGAAATTAGGGTTTTGATAACCCTAAATTGACACAAGTTTCCTATAGCATGATAGAATAGGTTTTGTTTTCTGTTTTTCTTTATGGTTATTATATATATGATATATATAGAATAACTATGATAGTTTTTGCATGCATGTAGTGGATTTTTAGGGTTTTATGCATGACATGAGATTAGGGTTGCATCAGGGTCTCTATTTATTCACTGTTTTTGTTGATAACATGATTAGTGGATGACTTTGAGCCTTAATACTATTCTGTCCAGATTGTTATGTTATCCTTTTTGATATGCTTTGACCAAGTGTAAGGGTGCGAACAGGTGCAGTAGTTGCCTTATTACAAATAAGGTCGCTATGGCTTAAGCTTGATATTGCTTGGAGTAAATTGCAGAAGGTAAGTAGGGTATGAAGTGCCCTAATTCACTTTTCTTAACCTTTCTTTTCTCTTCTCCCTCCTAGGGTTATTCTCTAATAGAGGGATATGGTCAACTCTAGGGCTTCTTTCCACTCCTTTTTAAAAGTTTATATCTTATGTTGGATTTTTTTATTAAGAATCATTTTATCTTTGAAAATCACTATGGAAGGAAACCTAAGGTTTACCATAACTCTCTATTAGGATTTAACCCTATTCTTTTCGAACTACGTGGACTTTGATCCATGTATTTCGCTGCATGGTACGTAGGCGCTCTTCGTGAGGCTCAAGTCCGTCTTAGGATCCAAGTATCCTAGGCTTTTCTTTTCTTCTTTTTTTTCTGTTTTGTTTTATTTGATTGATTATGCATGGATGATTGGATGGAATATATGATATGCATGCTGCCTTGTGATGATATATGCTAATATTTGAGTGGAAAAGATCTTAAGTTAGCCCAATCAAATTAAGAGACCAACTCGGGCGATGTGGGTGCCTATGGGCTTTTGCCCAGAACCTTCCCACGTCGTAACTTAGCCCCCGAATCCAATTTTCTGGTTTCAAAGACTTTGCTTCTCCTTTAATGGAGTCATGTGGTTTTGAAAATAAAATATTTTTGTGGTTTTCCTCTTTTCCCTAAAAAATGAGGTGGCGACTCCTTTTTGTTTGTTGTCTTTCACCTCTTGTATTTTTTGCCAAATCCTTGTGGGCCGTTTTCCGGGGTTCACAGTTTGGCGACTCCACTGGGGATATCGAGGGCTAGACTCAGTTAATTTGATTGGGCTAAATTAATTTCTTATTGTTAATTAAAATCAATCACATTGCATCCGCTTGATTGTGTGCTTTCATTTACTGCATTGTGTGCGCGATTGTTGCATGATCACTCGATTGTCCCTCGATGTATTCTTACCAACTGATAGCCTAGTTCGACCTTGGTTTTCCTGATTCCATGTGTTGGGCGAAGCTATCAAACCTCTCTTGCCAAGTACCCTTGGGTATATCAAATGGATCAATCACGTACTGCTGGACCCACGCGACATTCCTGATGTCACATGTGGTTAGGTATAAAGATTGGTACAAGCAAAGTTGAGGACCCTAGCCTACCCTCTTAAAAGAAAGAATTGCATGTAATGGACCTTCTAGGACACCGTTGGATCACCTATATGCACACACTTTGTTGTAATGATATGCTGCTAAATTTTTGTGAGATGTGATGAGTGTTTGTGTTTGCTTTAAAACATGGGTAATGATCAAAACTTAACATTCTGTGGCCTCATCCGCATACCTTTAACAAGTACCTCCACCCTTCACCCAAGGAGCTCCCTAGAAGAGGGAGGGGAGTGCCTAATTAAAGGTGTGTAAGTTGAGACCATTTAATCATGGGCTTTAAAGTAAAATGATAGGGGCTTGTTTGGAATGAAAAGTTTGATCAAAAGTTAGGAAGTAGGGGCTCATTTATCTTTATGTCCTTAGTATGTCACCTCACCCTTCGTCTTAAGGGACACTTTTAAGGATGAGGTGTCCAACTAAGGAGATATCATGTTTGGACCTGGCTCCTAGTTTGCTTGCACATATTGCATTGTCATGTTTGGGGAAATGAAATTGTTGATTGTTTTAAAAATGGTTAATGGCTAGAACCTAAAGATAAGTGACTCACCTTCATGCCTTTAGTATGTCGCCTTACACTTCAAGGTACCCTTGGGGATGAGATGTCTAACTAAGGGCATGCTTTATAAGACCACACTTATCAAATTTAGTGCAGTCATGGAAATCTTGTTACAATGTTTTGGTCATGGCCTAAAAAGGGGAATTTGTTCTAAAAGGAGGGTTGGATTAAACCCGTGATAACTTATTAAGGTTAGTCAACGTGGGCTCTAACTTTGAACCCAAGATGGCCTGAACAAACTAGCAATTCTACATTCAACCTCGAGGCTTGTCTTAGAACAATGATGGAGAAACTTGACCACACCATTATGGTATCCGAGACAGCGTTGAAGATGGCCCAAGAAATCCAACAGAAAATTTTAAAACCCGAATCTAGGGCCCCCACTTTTGACAATCATCAAGGGTCTAATGATTCTGAATCCACTGAGGACCCCAGAGGAGAAGGAGAGGAACCACCTAAGACTAAAGAAAGGGAGTCTAAGATTGCATTAAGAGAAGATTCGACTGTGTTGGCTAACAAGGTGGAAGCTTTGAAGCGGACCTTGAAGGGGATCCACAGATCTGATGATATAGTGGACATCCGTACTTTGTCTTTGTTCCCAAAGGCTTGTATTCCACTCCAATTCAAAATGCCTGAGCTAGAGAAGTTCGATGGTACGGGTTGTCCTAAAACTCACTTGAAGATGTATGTGCGAGCTATGCACCCCCGTGGGGCTAATAATGAATTGTTGGCCCAAATGTTTCAAGAGTCACTGGTTAACTCTGCATTGAAGTGGTTTTTGGCTTTGGAAGAATCTAGAACCGAGACTTGGGAGGATGTCTGCAATGGATTCACAAATCATTACAAATACAACACAGAGGTGGATGTGACTCGTAGGGATTTGGAGACTACTAAACAAGCTATGAATGAAACGTTCTCTTCTTTCATTACTAGGTGGAGGATCAAGGCTTCTCAGATGGCGAACCGACCCAAAGAAGAAGAACAAATCCAAATAGTGGTCAAGAACTTGCTTCCTATTTACCATGAGCATTTGTTTGCACATTACTTCCAAAATTTCAAGGCCTTAATTGGAGCTGGAACGCAAATAGAAGATGCTATAGCTAATGGGACCATCGAGAACGAGGGGCAGGCTTATGGGGAATTTCCTTAGGTCAATAATGTGAGTGGTAGTCCTCATTGACAACAAGATCATTTAGTGCTTGCTGCTGCACCAATTTTGTCATGACTATCCATGATAAAGAGTTTAGGTTTTTGTTTGTTTTCTAGTTATTTGATTGTTTTCTAGTTATTTGATTGTTTTCATCCTCCAAGTCAAATGTCCTTTGAGTCTTTTGAGTCCTAGTTATTGTCTAGTCAAGATTTTCAATGTGTTTTTCTTCATTCCTTTAATAAGATATTTGATTTCAAGAATTCCATTGTCTCTCTATTTCTCTTCTTATTAATCAATTGACCATCAAAGTGGCATGAAAATATTTCCTAAGAGGCTCAAAAGCTCATTCCACTAAAGGAGCAAATGATTAATGAATTGTGACTAATTGACTAGGAAACATGGGAAAGCTTAAAAGTGGTAAACATAAGGGACCACCCACCCACCATACTGCATGAAGACATTAGTCAAGTAATTAAAGAAGGTCTCGAAGCCCTTACAAGAAGCAATTCGAAGATCAAAGGTAGAAATCAACTAGCATAGCTTAGGCTTTCCGAGATGTCTACTTCCCTCTCCCTTAAAAGAAAAAAAATCAAAAGAAAGAAAAAATTATGAAAAGAAAAGAAAAATGAAAGAGGAAAAAAAGTACAAAAGGAAAGGAGAGGGAAGGGGTCAACATATATCTAAGAGCACTAAGAAAGAAGATCAACAACAATCAAAAGAAGACTTTGTGATTAAGAAGACTAGATCATCCGTTCGAGGAATGCAAAGAAAAGTTCAAGCTAAGGTAGGGTGGTCCCTATGTGGTTATATGTAGAGCCTAGGCCCGCTAGGTTGAAAACTTGAAAAGGCGACCTAAGCAAAAGTTAGGGCTTTTGAAAAAAAAAAATGAATAATGAAAAAAGAAAAGTGAATTTTCTTGAACTACGAGAACCTGATTCTCTACAAAAGAAATGTTAGTTTGTTTGATTAATGTCTTGGGAAGATCAAAGTGGAGATACGTAGGCAACCCATAAAGTTACTTTGGGTACGGTCCAATTCATTGAAAAAAAAAAAGAAAAAAGAAAAAAAAGAAAGAGAAAGAAAGGGGCTTTGCACATAACCAACCATTAAACGCAATTCTTTGTGACTAAGTTAAGAAGAAGCAGTTTCATTGATTGAATTAGTGAGCTTAAAATACTACATGCCACTGAGAAATTTAATTTGATTATTCTTCTTTTTCAATCTGTTTTTGTTTGTCTTTCTCAATTACTTTGTGTGTCCTTCCATTTTCATCTTTTGAGTCTTGTGTGTCTCCAATGGTCATCGACCTTGTCCTTTAAAAGCACTCATTCACTACAATCCATTTGTAAAGTCCATTAGATTTTGTCCTATCATATCTTAATTTAGACTTAGACTCTTGTCATGGATTTAATGATGGAAAAGGGGTAGCAGTAACTACTAAGGAACAATTTGCCCTAGTTGTAGGCATGAGACTTTATGAGCTTGGGAGAATGGGTGTTGCTTTCTGTGAACCTGGGGCTAATTTGTCTTGCTTAGCCAAAGAGCTTGATCAAACATGATACTCTATGAACTTGGGGGTTGATTCTACTTATAGAAGAAGAAATGAAATGTGTGCTGGGGCTAGTTTGTTTAATAAGAAAACTTGGATAAATTAATGAAGAGAAGGGGCTGAGGCTTCGTGAGTTGAATTCCTTTGCACTAAGGAGAAAAGAAAAAGAAAAAGAAAAGAAAAAAAAAAGAGGAGAAGAAGAGCCCGCTAGGTTGAAAACCTGAAAGGGCAGCCTAGGCAAAAATTAGGGCAACCCGCTAGGTTGAAAACCTGTAAAGGCGACCTAGGCAAAAGTTAGGGTTTTTGAAAGGAAAAGAGAAGTGAAGAAAGAAGAAGGAAAGATGAGTTTCCACTCTATACCTTGAAGAAGGATCTATGGGTTTAATCAAATCCTCTTGAAATGCATTGTTTCCTAAGAAGGCATGATTACTATTTTTAAAGAAAGAAAAATGTTTTTTTTTTGAAAAAATTGCATGACTGTGCTAAGTCCGGATTAGTTACCTAAAAAGCTTTATGAGAAAAATTTGATGAAAATGATGATTGTTTCAATGTGTTTTCTTATGTGAGTTGCATGTCTTTTGGCTAAGCCATAACATATTTATGAAATAATCAATAGGAACTTTCCCCAATCATTTCAAGGACAATGAAAAAATAAATTTTCAAAAGTGTGAAGTCACCAAAGTGATGTGAGAAATTGAAATTGTTTTCCTTGAAAAGGAACGAGATTAAAAGAGAAGTTTCACCTAGAAGGGGTATGATTGTTGATTTTGTTGCATGCTAGAAAAGCTTTGATAAAATGAAAATGTGAAAGGGTTAAGCTTTGTGATTTGTGCATAGGTTGATAACATTCGACCTTCGGATTTTTTTATGATATTGGTATTGAGTTGTTTGATAGCGTTTGATTTATGATATTTGTGATTTGTTTGAATAGTTTTCCCCACATATTATCTACTGGTGTAATATGGGAAGACCTTTCATCGAACGCAGCTCGGTGTAAGTTATGGATACCTCATATTATTCACCGGTGCAACTGGTGTAATATGGGAAGACCTTCATTGAACGTAGTTCGGTGTAAGTTATGGATACCTCATATTATTCACCCGTGCAACTGGTGTAATATGGGAAGACCTTCATCGAACGCAGTTTGGTGTAAGTTATGGATACCTCATATTATTCACCGTGCAACTGGTGTAATATGGGAAGACCTTCATCGAACGCAGTTCGATGTAAGTTATGGATACCTCATATTATTCACCGGTGCAACTGGTGTAATATGGGAAGACCTTCATCGAACGCAGTTCGGTGTAAGTTATGGATACCTCATATTATTCACTGGTGCAATTGGTGTAATATGGGAAGACCTTTCATCGAACGCAGTTCGGTGTAAGTTATGGATACCTCATATTATTCACCAGTGCAACTGGTGTAATATGGGAAGACCTTTATCGAACGTAGTTCGGTGTAAACTATGGATGCCTCACATTGTTCATTGGTGTAACTAGCGAACAATATGAGAAATATGTGTGAAGAGTTCTGTGAAACTCATGAGGAGTACCTTTGTGTGTGAGGAGTTCTGAGGAGTACCTTTGTCTGTGAGGAGTTTTGTGGAACTCATAAGGAGTATGATTGTGTGTGGAAGCTAGTTTGTGTGTGACGAGTTATATGGGTAGGTGGCTTCCAACCTATAGAATTCAGTGACATGGTCACCTTCTTTTCATGTGTTTCCCCAGTGGGTATTAATGGAATTGATTTTACCAAACAAAAATGGGTTGTTCTTTTATCATTGGTTCACAAGTGAAACTTGTTCACCAATGAGGGGCTTCTGTCACACCCCATTTTTGTCACCCTAGTTTGAGGCCATCATTTCATGTAGGTTTTTATTTTATTTTCGAGTCTAGTCTTTTGCATTGAGTTTCTATTGCATTAAATATCATGTGTATGAATTTTAAAGTGATTTGGAGTTCATTTCGATAGTTAATAAGAACTTTTGCGACTTTAAGGGCATAATCGTCTTTTAAGCCGTATATTTTCCATTTGATCTTGAAATGAATCTCGAGTCATTCCTTTGAGTTCATATGAGTACATAGAGTCTATATATAGGTTCAATTTCATGAATTAATGGTTTAAGATTAATTCGGCTCATAGTGGTTCAGGTTGGCTAAAAGACCCTTTATTGGTTTGCTCAAAATCGACTCATAAGACCCAACCAATTTTCTCTCATTTAACTTCAATTGGACTTTATTCACATCCTAGGTGTGTTTAGAAAGATCGAATTTCGACTGGGAAAGCATTCGGTTCGACCTTGTGTACAAACCCAGCTTAGCGACGGTGAGGCACCATGGTTAACCACCTTTGTAAAACCTAACATGCACCCATGGTTAAGGATTTTTGTCCTAAAATGCTTAAAAATGTGTTCCCCTTCGAAACACGGTCGTTTTGGCTTTTATTTCATCAAAATCGGACTTAATTTGACCCCCGAAAGACTTCTAGAAGGCGAAGGAGTCTAACCGAGGAATACTGATGGGAGCCCTCGGGTGACCATCTGGGGCCAGACGGTCAGCCGTCCAAGCCCAGATGGTCACCCGAGGGAATCCGTCTTTAAGTGGGATTCTACCTCTTCTCTCCCTCTTTTGACGGTTTCCTCCGCCATTACAACTTGTTTTCTCTTAGGAGTGTGTAAGTTTGAGTTGTTTGAGCACCAAGAGAGTCTCTAATAGCCCTAGGATCATTGTTTAATGAATTAATCTTAGCCATTGGTTCATGGGGTCAGTTCTCTATATAAAGAACATGATATTCAGCACATAGGGGGGCCACAAGTGCACTTTACACTTAGAGAGAGAGGGAGCTACGAGTTTGGAGAGTTAGAAGGACATCAAGAGAAGGCTTTTCAACCCTAAGAAAGCAAGAGAACAAGGACTTTGAAGGCAAGGGAGGTTCTAAAAGAGGTAAACACTCTTTTTGAATGATGAATATAGGTCTTCTCCTTCTCCTTCTCCTTCTTCTTCTATGATAGTTCTAGTGCATGTTGTAACTCCACATGTTAGGTTAATTCCATGCTTTTGTGATATGATATGAATGATTTTAAGATGATTCATGGTTCTATGTGCTTGATAATCTTTAGTTTACTAAGGATTTGAAAGCGTTACTCTTTTTGTCTTCTTAAATCATGCATAGTTCATATAGTCTATTCACTGTGATTGTTGTCATGAGTTGACGCTCCTGTTATTTAATACATATGATATGAATGATATTCATGATGATTTGAGCATGTGTTAGGGTTGTTTCATATGTTTTAATGTATAGTTGTGAAATTAGGGTTTCGATAACCCTAAATTCACACAAGTTTCCTAAAGCATGATAGAATAGGTTTTGTTTTCTGTTTTTCTTCATGGTTATTATATATATGATATATATAGAATAACTATGATAGTTTTTGCATGCATGTAGTGGATTTTTAGGGTTTTATGCATGACATGAGATTAGGGTTGCATCAGGGTCTCTATTTATTCACTGTTTTTGTTGATAACATGATTAGTGGATGACTTTGAGCCTTAATACTATTCTGTCCAGATTGTTATGTTATCCTTTTTGATATGCTTTGAGCACGTGTAAGGGTGCAAACAGGCGCAGTAGTTGCCTTATTGCAAATAAGGTCACTATGCCTTAAGCTTGATATTGCTTGGAGTAAATTGTACAAGGTAAGTAGGGTATGAAGTGCCCTAATTCACTTTTCTTAACCTTTCTTTTCTCTTCTCCCTCCTAGGGTTATTCTCTAATAGAGAGATATGGTCAACTCTAGGGCTTCTTTCCACCCCTTTTTAAAAGTTTATATCTTTTGTTGGATTTTTTTATTAAGAATCATTTTATCTTTGAAAATCACTATGGAAGGAAACCTAAGGTTTACTATAACTCTCTATTAGGATTTAACCCTATTCTTTTCGAACTACGTGGACTTTGATCCATGTATTTCGCTGCATGGTACGTAGGCGCTCTTCGTGAGGCTCAAGTCCGTCCTAGGATCCAAGTATCCTAGGCTTTTCTTTTCTTCTTTTTTTTCTGTTTTGTTTTATTTGATTGATTATGCATGGATGATTGGATAGAATATATGATATACATGCTGCTTTGTGATGATATATGCTGATATTTGAGTGGAAAAGATCTTAAGTTAGCCCAATCAAATTAAGAGACCAACTCGGGCGATGTGGGTGCCTATGGGCTTTTGCCCAGAACCTTCCCACGTCGTAACTTAGCCCCCGAATCCAATTTTCTGGTTTCAAAGACTTTGCTTTTCCTTTAATGGAGTCATGTGGTTTTGAAAATAAAATATTTTTTTGGTTTTCCTCTTTTCCCTAAAAAATGAGGTGGCGACTCCTTTTTGTTTGTTGTCTTTCACCTATGTATTTTTTGCCAAATCCTTGTAGGCCGTTTTTCGGGGTTCACAAGGTGATAGAGTTAATCTTTTGGTTTATTTACATGATTATTATGCGAATATTATGATGTAAAAAGCATGTTAAAAATACTTAAATAATCTCTGATAAGATTATTTGATGATTAGAAAGTTTAATTCAATGAATTATGTATGAAGAGAAGGCTCACGATCTGTTTTGTAGGGGAGTAAGGCATACATATATGAAATAATGCGTACGCATTGTTTAAATTATGCGTACGCATGAACCTTGGTGTGTATACATATTAATTTATGTGTACACATAAACTGCTTTCTAGTAGTATTTGGTTTCTTTGATAGTACCTCATTCTCTATTCTTTATTTGTTTGTTTAGTATATTATGTTGCATTAATTGGTCATTTGTGTGTATTTGAATTGTTGCATGCCTTTAAGGTAATCCTAATTAAATTGGAATATTAAATATGGTTAATAAATGCAAAATGGGGGCCGGTCTAAGGACCAGGCAGCGTCAGGTGCCTAACACCTTCCCGACAACGTACCCTAGCTCCAAAACTCTCTCTAGTTATGATGAGTTAGACCATTGCAAGGGGTCAAGTTTGGTTCCTAGGTTTCTTGGGTTGCAACTCCTCTCCGTGCTAGCCCTCCTGTCTAGTGGTGTACTCTCGAACCGTACGGTTCGGGGCGCAACGCTCACAACTATCAATCAATGTATAATGCCATTATTGGAAGGCCCTTTTTGAACACGCTCAAAGCCATAACCTCTACATACCATCTAATGCTAAAATTCCCCACAAAAAATGGGGTCGAAGAGGTTAAAGGGACCAAGTAGTAGCATGGTCTTGCTACCTGGTTGCCTTTAGGACAGCAATAAAATAGAAATTACAGTTGGGAAAGCTCGAGGACAAAGATTTCCGAGATCAGCCGAGCACCATACCCTTAGAAGAATTAGTCTTAATCCCAATCGACCCAAAGCTTGGAGAACACACTGTTCAAGTTGGATAATTGTTGTTAGAAGAATTTAGGGGTTAGCTTGTCTCCTTTCTATAGAAAAACCATGATGTGTTTACTTGGACGCACGAGGACTTACCAGGAATAGACCCAAGTGTAGCAGTCGATTGACTTAATGTTGATCCAAGTCATCCTCCTATAAGGCAGAAGTAAAGAAAATTTGCACCAGCACGCCACCAATTCATTAATAAAGAGATCCAAAAGCCTCTACACGTTGGATTTGTCAGGGAAGTTCAATATCCAAATTAGCTCTCCAACGTCATAGTAGTAAGGAAGAAGAACGTGAAGGGTAAAGTCTGTATTACGTCAGGCCATGAACTTCTTAGCTTCATAGATGCCTTCTCTGGCTATAACCAAATTAAACTCTATCCTCCAAATCAGGAGAAGACCTCTTTCATCACAAAGCGAGGCCTATACTATTACAAGGTTATGCCCTTCGGGTTGAAGAACGCTGGGGCAACATATCAATGCTTGGGGAATAAGATGTTTCAGGCTTAACTAGGCACGACTATAGAGGTTTATATAGATAACATGATTGTGAAGAACCTAGAAACAGCCCAACATATCTAACACCTAGAAGAGGCGTTTAAAATTTTAAGGTAAAATGCAAAAAACCCCCTTCTATTCTTATCCATTTTGTAGGATACCCCTTCTAAAAAAAACCCAACAAAAAACTCCCCATATTGTGCCAAGGGGTACGCCGTTAACGATGATGTTAAATGATCATTATACCCTTGTATGGAAAAATATTAAAATATTAGTTTTTGAAATTTTTAAATGGATTTTTTAAAATATATATATGAAATGTCCCTTTTACCCTTGAATTGACACTTAAGAATGGTCTTTTCATTGTGGTGAGTGAAGGTATTATAGTCTTTTTAGTGTGCTAAAGGGTATTATAGTCATAAAAGTGTTTTAACCTCATTACGTGCAACTCACATGCTCTTTTGCTATTAAATTAACTGACGGAATGTGGATGGATGGGGATATTTTTCAACCCTTCACAATATGGGGAGTTTTTTGTTGGTTTTTTTTAGAGGGGGGTATCCTGCAAAATGGGTAACAATAGATGGGGGTTTTTTCCATTTTACCCAAAATTTTAAGAAAACATGGAACGAGGCTAAATCCCAGTAAATGCATATTTGGGGTGACATTGGGAAAGTTCTTTAGCTATTTAGTTACCAAAAGAGGTATTGAGGCCAATCCTGATCAAATTCAGGCTCTGAGAAAGATGACCTCACCTAAGAATGTTAAGGAAGTCTAATGTCTGACATGTCGCATTACGGCCCTAAATCGTTTTATCTTTAGATTGTCACATAAATGTCTCCCTTTTTTTAAAACTCTGAGAAAAGGGAAAACCTTTAAATGGAATAATGAATGCGAGCTAGCCTTCCAACAGCTCAAAAACTATCTCAAATCCCTTCCATTTCTTAAAAAGCTTTTCAATGGGGAAGAACTATATATCTACTTAGCTGTTTCATCGATTGCCATTGGTTTAGCTTTGATTAGGGAAGAGGACAAGGTCCAAAAGCTTATTTATTATACTATCAAAGTTCTCCTGGACGCTGAGACCAAGTACCTAATGATTGAGAAATTGGCTTATGCCCTATTAACTTTAGCCTGTAAGCTCAGACAATACTTCCAAGCTCATTCAATAGTTGTTCTCACGGACTAACCATTGAGGCAAGTCCTTCACAAACCTAACGCATTGGGTCGGTTTATTAGATGGTCCACTAAATTAGGAGAGTTCCATATAATTTATCAATCATGAACAATAATAAAGGGCCAAGTCCTAGCAGATTTTATAGCAAAATTTACTCTTCCCAGGTTTGAACAATAAGGACAGGTGTCACACCCCATTTTTGTCACCTTAACTAGGACATATCATTTCATATAGGATTTTGAGTCCTTTTTGAGTCTAGTCTTTTGCACTGAGTTTCTATGGCATTGAATATCATGTGTATGAATTTTGAAGTGATTTGGAGTTCATTTCGATAGTCAATAAGAACTTTTGCGACTTTAAGGGCATAATCATCTTTTAAGCCGTATATTTTCCATTTGACCTTGAAATGAATCCCGAGTCATTCCCTCGAGTTCATATGAGTACACAGAGTCTACATATTGGTTCAATTTCATGAATTAATGGTTTAAGATCAATTCGGTTCATAACGGTTCGAGTTGGCTAAAAGACCCTTTCTTGGTTTGCTCAAATTGACTCACAAAACCCACTCAATTTTTTCTCATTTAGCTTCAATTGGGCTTTATTTACATCCTAGGTATGTTTAGAAAGATCAAATCTCGATTGGGAAAGCATTTGGTTCGACTTTATGTACAAACCCAAACTTAGCGACGGTGAGGCACCATAGTTAACCACCTTTGTAAAACCTAACCTGTGGACCCCGAAAACGGTCACGAGGCCCACAGGAGGGTTTACAAGTAAAGAAAGGAGTCGCCACCTTATTTTTTAAAGGAAACAAGGAAAACCCTAAAAAAACAGTTTTGTTTTAGGAAAACAAAAGATTGACTCCATGTTTAAAATGGTAAAGCAAAAAAGTCTTCTGGAAACCAGAGAATTCGGGGATTCGGAGGCTAAGTTACGATATGGGAAGGTTCTAGGCAAAGCCTATAGGCACCCATATCGCCCTAAACGGTCTCTTAATCTAATTGGGCTAAATCAAAGTCTTAATCACACACAAATCAACAATTATCATCACAAGACAGCATGCATATCATTCATTCATTCATCCATATAGTCAAGTAAATCAAAGAAAAACAGAAAAAAAAAAGAAAGGGGGGGAGAGGAGAAAACCTAGGATACTTAGTATCCTAGGGCGGACTTGAATATCACGAAGAGCGCCTACGTACCATGTATGGAAATACATGGATCAAAGTCCACGTAGTTCGAAAGGGAATAGGGTTATAACCTAATCAAGGCCTATGGTAAACCCTAAGTTTCCTTTCAAGTAAAACATGGTAAGTTTCCAAAATAAATGATTCTCGAAAGATTTTCGGTAAGATATGGAATTTTGATAAAGATGGAAACTTTGATTTAAAAGGTATTTTTTATTGAAAGGAAACTATAGAATCTACCATACCCCTCTATTAGGAAACAACCCTAGGGGGGGAGAAAGGGAAAGTTTCAAAGGAAGGAAAGAAGGGTGAATTGGGGCACCCTCACACCCTACTTACCTTAAGCAAAAGCAACCTGTCAAAGTAACCTCCCTATTGCATAGGGTAATTACCTTATTTGTAAGATTTCATCTCACAATAGCCAAGATAACCACCCCACATTGGTGGGGTAGTTGCACCTGTTGTACCTATCAAAGCACCTGCAATTTCCATGCAAAACATACCAAAAATACCAACCAAGCAAGCTAGATTCCAAATCAAGCCATTATCGTGCCCAAACATGGGCTAACACATGCTCAAAATATCATATCAAAGACAAATAACAGATCTGGACAGAATTGAAATAAGGTTTAAAATCAACCACAAGTCATGCAACAACATGAATCATAAGCTAACTAAAACCCTAATTCAACCCTACATGCAATGACATGCAAAAAACCCTAAAATCAACTATATGAATGCTAGAAATATCATAGTTATCAAATATGCAGCACATATATATCAACCATGAAGAAAACACAAAGAAAAACCCTAAGCTATCATGCTATATGCTACTTTCCTAATACAAGGATGAATGAAACCCTAGAATCACAATTGTGCTCAAAATCACATAAAATAACTCTAAATCATGCAAAACTCATTGTGGACATCATTTTAATCATGCATATTAATCAATAGAAGCATCAACACATGATAAAAACACAAGCTTGCACATGAAATATAGCTATTCTAAGTGAAAACCTAATTTCAGCGCAAGAGAAACCCTAGAATTGCAAACATGCATTAACTCACATGGAACAGCATCCTAGCATACTAAACAGCCCACAAATATCATCCTAACATGCATACTATCTAATAGAAGCAATAAGGCATGATAAAGACACAAACTTGAACATGAAATAATGACTATTCCATGTAGAACCCTAGAAAAAACTCTAAAAAAACCCTAAAAACACAAACACTCATAAAACCACATAGAATGACATTATATCATGCAAAACCAGCCATAAACAATATCCTAATCATGTATTCTAAGCATTAGAAGCATCAACACATGATAAAACAATAAGCTTTTAACATGAAGTAATGCAAAGCTATGCAAGAAACCCTAGTTTGAATGAAAGAGAGAAAGGGGGAGGGGTATACCTTTAGTGGCTGCTGTAGAGAGTCCTCCTCCTCTTGTGTGCTGCTGGAAACAACCTCCTTCAAGCCTTCAAGCAATGCTCCAGCCTTCCTTCAAGCTCTCTCTCTCACTCTCTCACTCAAAATATAGGTTAAACTACCCTAAGGATGGCTGCCATAGCCTCCAATGTCCCTCTCACTTCAGAAAATGCCTCCCCTTCAGGAATTCCCTCCTTATTGCTGAAGTATAAGGGGGTATTTATAGGGATTGAGGGAAAACCCTCAATGGTTGGGATTCAAACCCTAGGGATTGATCCAAGGGCTCTTAGAGGTTCCCTTGGGGCTCAAGTAGGTCAAATAGGGCTGAAATTAGGGTTAAATGGCGGCTAAAGGCGAGCAAATCCGAGGAAATAGGGAAGGAGCCGCGTCAAAGCTCAAAAAAGGAAAGTGGCTCGGGTGACCACCTGGGGCTGGGCGGCTAGCAGCCTGGGCCCAGGCGGCTAGCCGCCCAGGCCTGGGTGGTCACCCGAGGCCATGTCAGCTTCAGCCCATTTTTGACCCTTTCAGCTTCCAAATGTGTTTTAGGGCCCAAATCAACTCCGATTTTGACGAAACGAAAGCCAAAACGACCGTGTTTCAAAGGGGAATGTAATTTGAGTCACTTGAGGGCGAGAAACCCTAGCCATGGCTGCATGGTTGGGTCCTACAAAGGTGGTTAACCGCTATGCCTCACCATCGCTTAGCTTAGGTATGCACATAGGGTTGCACCGAATGCTTTCCAATTCGAAATTCAACCTCCCTAAACACATTTGGGGATGAAATTAAGACCAATCAAGGTCAAATGAGTAGTCATAGAGTGAAAATCATGAACCAATTCGAGCTAACCCGAAGTAGGTCTTCTAGCCAACCTGAGCCTTGCTGAGCCATTCTAATCCCGAACCTTCAATTCATCGAATTGAACCCACAAATACCTCAAATACAACCATATGAACTCCAATTGGCAACTTGGAGATCATTTCAAGGTCAAATGGAAAGTTTGTGACCAAAAAGACGATTATGCCCCTCAAGTCACAAAAGTTCTTATTAACCCTCAAGATCAACTCCAAATCGAACCAAAATTCATACACACCATCCTTAGGACCCTAGAAACTCAATGCAAAAGACTAGACTCAAAAAGGAAACAAAAAGACACATGCAATGACAAACCCTAGCTAAGGTGACAGGTGGCAAAAATGGGGTGTGACAGAAGCCCCTCATTGGTGAGCAAGTTTCACTTGCGAACCAATGACCAAAAGAACAACCCATTTTTGCCCGGGGAATTGATTTCATCAAGACCCACTGGGGAAAATAGGGTGATCATACCATTGAATTCTTCGAATTCATCATACACAAGCACAAAGGTACTCCTCATAAGTTCTACAGAACTCCTCTCATACTGTATACCAGTTTCACTGGGGAACAAGATGAGGTATCCATAGCTTACATCGAACTTCGTTCGATGAAAGGTCTTCCAATTCTATGCCAGTGACAACTGGCGAATGGTACGAGGTAACATTATGCCATCAAGGCCATCCCAAAATATGAGAAAGATACATCCTTCTCATATTCAAACCGTCAAGGTTATTACTCAATTATCAAGGTAATCACATCCCATACTGCACCAGTGACAACTGGTGAATAATACGAGGTATCCATAGCTTACATCGAACTTCGTTCGATGAAAGGTCTTCCCATACTACACCAGTGACAACTGGTGAATAGTACGAGGTATCCATAGCTTACATCGAACTTCGTTCGATGAAAGGTCTTCCCATACTACACCAGTGACAACTGGTGAATAGTACGAGGTAACACTATGCCATCAAGGCTATCTCAAAATATGAGAAAGATACATCCTTCTCATATTCAAACCATCAAGGTTGTCATTCAATTGTCAAGGTAATCACATAGCACGAGGAAGGTCACAGCCTTCTCTTGCTCAAATCAATCAAGGTAAATACATACCACAGGAAACCGTCAAGGCTATCTCAAAACATGAGAAAGATACATCCTTCTCATATTCAAATTATCAAGGTTATCATTCAAATATCAAGGTAATCACATCCCATACTGCACCAGTGACAACTGATGAATAATACGGGGTAACACTATGCCATCAAGGCTATCTCAAAATATGAGAAAGATACATCCTTCTCATATTCAAACCGTCAAGGTTGTTATTCAATTGTCAAGGTAATCACATAGCACGAGGAAGGTCACAGCCTTCTCTTGCTCAAATCAATCAAGGTAAATACATACCACAGGAAACCGTCAAGGCTATCTCAAAACATGAGAAAGATACATCCTTCTCATATTCAAATTATCAAGGTTATCATTCAAATATCAAGGTAATCACATCCCATACTGCACCAGTGACAACTGATGAATAATACGGGGTAACACTATGCCATCAAGGCCATCTCAAAATATGAGAAAGATACATCCTTCTCATATTCAAACCGTCAAGGTTATTATTCAATTGTTAAGGTAGTCACATAGCACGAGGAAGGTCACAACCTATAATCAGGGTAAACACATACCATTGGGAAAGATCGCATCTTTCAAGCCATCAAGGTAAACATAGGACGTGAGAAAGATTGCATCCTTCTCATATCAAACTCTCAAGGTGAACACATAGCATGAGAAAGATCGCGTCCTTCTCATAATCAAACCATCAAGGTAAACACAAGTCATGGGGAAAGATTGCATCTTTCAAATCATCAAGGTAAGCATGTAATCATGAGAAAGATTGCATCTTTCTCTCACTAAGTCATCAAGACAAAGGTAAGCTTCTACTTACCAACACTCAACAAATTCACCAAGTCATCTCACATGGAGGCTATTCATGCCTCAACTCAAACATCAACTCATATAGGAGACACATTCTCCTCATGAAAGCAATCATTCACATGCATATAGGGAAGGTATCTTTATCCCAAATGACAACAAATCATAGTGACATAGGAGGGAATTCATCCCTAACAATCAAAATCATATGCATAGAGAGGGTTGTTCACCCCTACTAGCATGCCATGCCCACACAAGGGCAATCAATGCAATCTCTTTCAAATCATTTCATGTCAAACAATGTCAAGATATTCATTCATTTTTCAACTCAAAACAAGCTTGAGATTTCATCTCAAAGAGGGTTCAAAAGCGCGAATAGGCGAGCAAAGGCCAAACGAGCGCAACGGAGCGAGCAAGGGAGGCTGACCACCTGGCTGCTGGTGGCTTGCCGCCCAAGCCCAGGCGGCTTGCCGCCCCATGCTGGGCGGTTACCCGAGGCTGGTGCTGCCCAGTTTGAGGGTTTTTAAACCCTTGACTCCCCATTTGTGCATTCAAGCCTCTAAGCTCGAAAATAGAGAGCTTCTCTCTCTAGAACTCACTCCATCCTTCTCCAAATTCTCACATACATATTCTCATTCAAAGTTTCACTTGCAATTCAAGTTGTGTGCATGAAATAGCATCAAGAACAAGTCATTCAACAACAAAAACAAGCATCAATCATCAAGTTGCAAGATCAAATTCATCATCTTCCTTATCAAACCCATTTTTCTCACATACAAGCTCAACCATCAACAATGGCTTCTAGCAATGATTCCAACATCAAGTATCCATATTATGTGATCAAGAATACATACAAGGCACCAATCTATGATGCATCCCAAGACAAGGTGTTGCTTGAACCCAAGAAGCATCTCTCATACCTCCATTCCCAACATGAGGTTAGTTCTTCCCAACTTAACATGTTTATCTTGAAATCTTGATTTCTATTGGATAAAATGCATTCCCATGGTCTTCTTTTGATTGTTTCTATCATTGTTAAGCCAAGTTCATTGATTTGGCAAGGATTGAATGTGCAAAAAGCTTGTTTCCCAATGCTTGAGAAAAGATGCCCACCAAGTGTTTGATAAAATGCCAAAGAGACAAAAACATGTTCAATTCTTGAAAAATCAATTGGTTTGCATTGTAGAACCAAGTCATATGGTCTTGGCAAGGATTTGATATACAAAAATCTTTCATTTCAATGTTTGAAAACAAGTCACACACCAAGTGTTCGATAAAATGCCCTGAAAGGCAAAACCATGTTCAATCCTTACAAAATCAATGAATTTGAATACACAAAGTCATGGGCATTCATTTCTAATTCATTTCATGAATCAAAACCCAAATTTTAAAACTTTTGGAAAACCATTTGAAATCAATTACCAATGCGTGCCCAATATCTCTATGTTTTCAATGCTAACTCAATGCACAATCCTTTGACATAGCCCGACTTCCAAAGTCTCCGTACAAGGACATCAATAAAGGGACTCATCTCTTGGTGGAGACATATGAATCATGCCCAACCACGTGCTCGCAAGATAATAAAGAAGGCGGGTTTTGAGCCCTTCCTAGATGCTCTATGGAATGAGCAATGGGATAGGCAAGCATTGTTTGCCTTAACAGAGCTATGGTGGGACACCACCAACACTTTCCATTTTAGCTTCGGGGAGATGACCATGACCCCTAAGGATTTCACCATGATAACTGGGTTGAGCTTGAAAGGCAAGCGCTTGGAATACTATGAACATGCCAACATGGATCAAAACTACATAGTAGCTCTACTTGGGGTTGAAGCGGAATTAAGCCCAAAAGGTGTGCGCCGTACTTGGCTCTACAACACCTTTGCCACTGAAGAAGAGAGTGAGGGGACGGATCCCAAATACATTGTGAGAGCTTTCTTGCTCTACATGATTTCATGCACCTTCTTTGCGGGCACCAATGACATGGCTCGACTAGAGTTGCTAGCTAGCATGGAAGATGTGAACAAAATTGGGAGATACAATTGGGGTGGAGCTGCTTTTGCAAACATGTATCGCTCCATGACTGACATGTCCCGAGGAGTTGCAAAGAACTTTGGGGGACTTCCTTTCGTTTGGGAGGTAACACAGAACATTCAATTCTCTATTATTTCCCGAAACTTAACACATACATGATTTCTTCTATTTTTTTTTCTTTTGATTTTCCACAGATATGGTACTACGAGTACCTGAACATGTGTCGCCCAACTCTTGCTAGTGATGCCATGTCATGGCCCATCCTTCAGAATTATGCTCCATCTTGCTTGGCTACAAGAGCCTCCAATCGACACGATTATGCCCATGCAAGGGCATATCTTGCCAGCTTGACTGTTGATATGGTAGAATCTTTCTTTCTCCTTATCTTTTTTATCTTTCTTTTTTCATTTCTCATTTCAAACTCAACAGGTGGAATGGGATCCATGGAGGCTGTGGGAGCATAGGCTTCCCGAGAAGTACTCCTCTTGTTTAGAGTTGACAAGCAAAAGGGTCCTCTTTGAAGGCCCCACAGGTAGATGCTGGTATCTTGGGGAACGAGTCCTGAGACAAGTCCATGGAAATATGAATGCAGCTGTGACACCTTCCATGCCACCAGAGAACATGAGGCACACTAGCCACCTAGTGGGGGATGAACTAGAAGAAGCTCTGAGGGGTTGGGATGCTGAGGGATTCACCTCCCCTCGCATAGAATACACTGCCTTCTGTCGACAATATCTGATGAATCCTAGGGTCACTGGTCTCCCACCTCAAGGGGTGAGCTCCCCACACTCTTAAACTCTTTTTTAAGATTATAAAAAAGACTCCATTTGACAAGCATTTGAATTTCAGGGCCGACGGGCAAGGGGACACAGCTCCACAGTTGGATCTGCCACTGGGATGACTTACAACGACGAGGATGAGGACCTTGAAGGAAATCAACCTCCACCCCTTCCACAACTAAATTGGTATGTGAACTTGTGCAGTGGAACAAAATTTGTGAAGACTGACATTACCCATCCACCATTCGATGAATATCCCAAGATCGATCCATATTATGAGAATGTGAGTTCCAAACTCTTATCTTCTTGAAATTGGATTCTTTCATTATTGTTAACCATGTTTATACTTTCCTAGGTTCCACGGGAGTATGCCCAGGAATGCATTGAACTCAATGAAGGGTTGAGGAGGGATCTTGTGCGAATGAGTTTAGAGAACTCAGTTCTAGAAGCACGCTTAAATCCCCAAGTGAGTGATCATCTTATTAGCTTTCAACTAGGATTGGCACCATTACCCTCCTAACTCATTATCTTTGTTTGCAACAGGCATCATCGTCTAATCCACCACAGGATATGCCCCCTTCTAGAGCACCTCGTTCAGGGCATGATGGAGCTGGGCCAAGTCGAAAGAGAAGGCCCACGGGAAATCATTGAGTTTCACTCACCTCTTGTTAGGAATGTTTGGAATCTTTCTATCTATCTTGTTATGTACTAATTAGGAATTTCAATTCCCAACCTTGAACCTTTATTATGGATACTTGATGAATCTATGTTCGAACTTTATTGCAATGATATGATCTTGTATTGAGTGAAAAATGGGCTTAAATCAAGCACAAAAAAGTCACAACATCACAAAAGGGCCAAACGAAGGCATAACAAGGCAAAAATGGGCGAAACAAGACGGCGGCCTCGGGTGACCACCTGGGGCTGGGCGGCTAGCCGCCTGGGCCCAGGCGGCTAGCCGCCCAGGCCTGGGTGGTCACCCGAGCCCGAAGCGGTGTTTCGCCTGATTTTAGGAAACTTCCTATTTTGATGGAATTCCACCTTCCAAAACACGGATTTCCGAATTTTTTCCTATAAAAGCACATCCAAGGGGTCTCAAACCCTACTAACATTCATTGAGAGCAAGTTATGGAAGCCCTAGACAAGCTCTTGAGTGATTTTCTGAAGGTTATGAGTGCGGAGGCAAGGAAGGAGTTCAAGCGCTACTGCTTGGATCCATTGTTTTCTTTGATGCATGTGAAGCTTGAAACCACTCTTCTTACTGCTGCTACATATTTTTGGGATCCCCAACTTCATGTATTCCGCTTCAACTATGAAGAACTATGCCCAACAATGGAAGAGTTCTGCACTTTGTATGGAGTTTCACCTGTAGGACCTTTCATCCTCCCTACTCCACGCTCAAGTTTCTTGATTTCCTTCTCCAACTTCCTTGGGATTTCTCAACAAGAGGCCTCCATATTTGTGAAGGATCATGAGGTGAATCTCATGGAAATAGCAACTTCCTTCTTGGCTCATGATAGCAAAGGTACCTTGGATTTCAACCTTCCTACTCAACATGCTCTTGCTTTCTGCTTGGTTGGTCGCTTCCTTATCTCCACGGGGACTCTCTATGTCCCTATTCAGATTTGTGAACTGATCCCTTTTCTTCTTGAACACAACAACCTGATTCCCATGGTGCTAGCTGAAACCCTCAACGGTTTAGACAAAGTTCATGATAACCCACATGCCCCATTAGGAGGGAGCCCCATTCTACTGCAGATGTGGCTTCTTGAAAGGCTTAACTTCTTATCTCCTACCACCATTAATCCATACAAACCCCAACATTATTGTTGCCGTCGAGTTGAACTTCCTGGTCAATTTTCTTTGAGGGAATGGTTGGGCTACTTCCAAACTCTCTCATGGCGAAACATCAGGTGGTTTGTCTCCACATGGGGATGTAAGGAACAAATTCTTCTCCGAACTTCTGGATGTGCTATGGTCAAGCTCATAGGGTTGAGATCAACTTCATTCTATTGGACTTCAAGAATCCTTCGTCAAATGGGTGCCATGCAAACCATACCTACTTCTGTGGTATTTGATCATTCTGTTGAACCCGTGGGCCCCACAATGGTTAAGTGGGCTAAGACTAGATGGACTGACCAACTGAAACTGACTCGAGTTGAAAACACTGATGGGCCTTATGTCATGAGCCCTGAATACAAGACATGGTTGAAGACTAGCTTGGGTGAAAGAGAAACCATACGCAGGGAAAGGATTTATGACCTTATCAAGGACACAAGACTTGGATTTTGTAGGGAAGACATTCTGGAAGCAGTGGAAGCAGCACATGCTCATGACTTGCGAAAAAAGCGAAGACTTGAAAGAAAAGAGAAGAAAGCAAACCAAGAGACTCTGAAGAAAAACAAAAAGACTTGAAGACTTTTAGAAATAGGTTATCTATGGCATGTCAATAGTTCTTTATCTAACATCAATAAATTGCTATGTCAATCAATTAGTTCTAAATGAATTGCCAATAATAATTCAATTTTGTTGTGGTGTTGTTTGGACCGCACCCAAGGTAACTTTATGGGCTACCTACGTATCCCCATCCTTTTTTCAATTTTTTTCAATTTTTCTTCTTTTTTTTTTTTTCATTTTTTTTTTCATTTTTCTCTTTTTTTTTTTTTTTTTTTTTTTTTTTTTTTAGGAATGGGGAATCAGGCCCTCGTAGTTCAAATGCCTTAACTTTTGCCTAGGCCGCCCTTATAGGTTTTCAACCTAGCAGGCCTTACACATAGTACTTCTTCAATTGATCCAAATTGGTAGGACGAGCGAACTTAATTCCATCAAAATCCATGAGGCGAACAGCCTCTGCTGGTAATATCTCTTTGATAACATACGGGCCACCCCAACTTGGCTTGAACTTCCCTCGTGGATCAAAAATTGGAGCTCTGATTTCTTTCAACACCAAATCCCCTGTCTTCAAACCTCGGTCTTTGACATGCTTGTTGAATGCTCTTGCAACCCTTCGCTGATATCCCTGCACATGATACAAGGCCCTCAATCGCCTTTCATCGAGCAATGCCAGCTCATCATAACGGTTCTTAACCCAATCTGCTTCTGCTATCTGACTCTCCATAGCAACCCGTAATGACGGTACCTCCAACTCAATAGGCAAAACAGCCTCTATCCCATACACCAAGGAATAAGGGGTAGCCCCTGTTGATGATCTCACAGATGTTCTATAGCCCCACAAGGCTAATGGCAACTTCTCATGCCAATCAGTGTAGGTGTCAGCTGTTTTCTGTAGTATCTTCTTAACATTCTTGTTGGCGGCCTCCACTGCCCCATTAGTCTGTGGGCGATAAGGGGAGGATAGATGGTGCACTATATTGTATTTTTGCAAAAGTTCCTTGGTTTCTTTCTGAAAGTGCTGACCATTGTCTGAAATAATCTCATGGGGTACCCCATACCTGTAGATAATGTTGAGCTGTATGAACTGTGCTACCTTTTTGGCATTCAGGGTCTTGAAAGATGCTGCCTCTACCCACTTAGTGAAGTAATCGATAGCTACCAAGATGTACTCATGCCCATTGGAGGCTTTCGGCTTAATCTGCCCAATTATATCTATTCCCCACACTGCAAACGGCCAAGGTGACGACATACTTGTCAAAGGCATGGAAGGTAAGTGTTGTCCATTAGCAAAGACCTGACATTTGTGACACTTCTTAACATGTGCATGGCAATCTCTCTCCATTGTAGACCAATAGTAACCCAACCTCATGATCTTCTTAGCTAGCATATAACCATTCATGTGCGGTGCTCCAACTCCTTCATGGATTTCACTAACAAGACGTTCGGCTTCTTCCTCAGTGACACACAACAGATGGACCCCATCGTATGACCTTCGGTATAGCTTTCCTCCACACAAAACATAGTGACTTGCTAACCTCCTTAGTGTTCTCCTATCAATGCGGGATGCTCCTTCTGGATACTCCCTTTCCTCGATGAATTTCATGATGTCATAGTACCAAGGATGGCCATCCTTTACCTCTCCTTCTCGAATAGAGCAGCAATACACAGGTTTTTCTCTACATTCTATCACCAACGGTTTTACATTCCCACCATCCGGGATTTCCACCATGGAAGCTAGAGTTGCCAAAGCATCGGCGAACTGATTCTTATTTCTTGACAAATAATAGAACTCTATTTCCACAAATTCTTTAGTCAAGGCTTCTAAGTATGCATGATATGGCAGCAGCTTCTCATCACGAGTCTTCCACTCTCCCTTTATCTGGCAGATAATTAGTGCTAAATCTCCGAAAACCTCAACTCTTTGATCCCCAATTCTAGTGCAGCTTCCAACGCGAGGATGCAGGCTTCATACTCAGCAATGTTGTTGGTTGCTTCAAACCCTAGCTTAACTGCCAAGGGTGTAAATGCTTCTTCAGGTGAAACCAGTAGGACTCCTATCCCATACCCTCTCTTATTTGCAGCTCCATCAAAGTATACCTTCCAGACCTTCTTTCCAATCTCCAGGACATCCTCATCGGGGAATTGATCATTAAATTGTTCTGATGACGCCACAGGGCAGCTAGCCAAGTAATCTGCAATGACACTTCCTTTTACTGACTTCTGTGTTACATACTTTATGTCAAATTCATTGAGAAGAATCGACCAACGAGCAGTTCTGTAGGACAAGACCGGCCTTTCTATCAGGTACTTCAGTGGGTCCATTCGGCTTATCAAGAAAACCTCATACGAGATCATGTAGTGACGGAGTTTCTGAGTTGCCCATACCAAAGCCACACAAGCCTTTTCTATGGCATTGTACTTCACCTCATAATCTGTCATCTTCTTGCTTAGATAGTAAATGGCATTCTCCTTTTTTGACCCCTCAAGGTACTGAGCTAGCATAGCTCCCGTCGCGGTTTCAGTGACCGTCAAGTATAACAATAACGGTTCACCTTGTCGCGGGGGAACTAGAATTGGTGGATTACTCAAATACCTTTTGATAGTCTCAAAGGCTTCTTGACATTCTTCATTCCATACCTTCGGCACACCCTTCTTAAGCAACTTGAAAATCGGTTCACACACCATAGTCAAATTAGCAATGAACCTACTTATGTACTGAATTCTCCCCAAGAACCCTCGAATCTGCTTTTCTGTGCTAGGCGGCTCCATCTCTACAATGGCCTTGATTTTTCCCGGATCAACCTCGATTCCCCTCTGAGTAATCATAAATCCTAATAGCTTGCCTGCAGTGACACCAAAAGCGCATTTCTGAGGATTCAACCGCAAGTTGTACTTCTTTGCTCGCTCCAGGAACCTTTCCAGTGCCATGAAGTGTCCTTCTCGATCCACGGACTTCACGATCATGTCGTCCACATACACTTCCACCTCCTTGTGGATCATGTCATGCAGCAATGTTGTAGCAGCTCTCTGATAGGTAGCCCTGGCATTTCTCAAACCGAACGGCATCACTTTGTAACAATATGTTCCCCACTGTGTGATAAAGGCCGTTTTCTCCATATCTTGCGGCGCCATCTTTATCTGATTGTATCCAGAAAACCCATCCATGAAAGAGAGGAGCGCATGTCCTACAGTACTATCTACCAATACATCAATGTGGGGCAAAGGAAAATCATCCTTAGGGCTTGCTGCATTAAGATCTCGAAAATCCACACACATCCTCACTTTTCCATCCTTTTTAGGCACGGGAACTATATTGGATAACCACTCGGGATGCTCCACAACCTGTAGGAACCCCGCATTGAGTTGCTTGGTTACTTCTTCTTTTACCTTCAATGCCCACTCGGGTTTCAATCTTCTCAATTTTTGCTTTACCGGCTTTTTAAGGGGATTGGTGGGGATGAAGTGCTGCACAATGTCTGGATCTATGCCGGGCATGTCTTCATAAGACCATGCAAAGGCCGTTATGTTGGCCTTTAGGAGGGCTATCAGCTTTTCTTTTTCAAGTGGTGAAAGGGTTATCCCAATTTTAATTATCTTTGGCAATTCATTTGTCCCTAAATTGATTGATTCCAATTCATCCATGTTAGGTTCGGTGACACCCCTTTTCCTTCGCTCGACGAGCTCCGGGGGGACGTCATTCCTAGGATCTATATCCATGCCATAAATATCCATAGAAGAGAGAAAGGAAACACTGCAAGCAAACAATGTATAAAAGAAACACACTTCATTAAAGGAACCAACAAAAAGACACAAACTTGAAAAGGAAACAAAATTTGGTGCCACAACTATGCAACGACTCCTAACTCCACAAAGTGGGATAGGCGGACACACTTTATTGAAAGCGGGAAAGACTCTAACTAAGGAACCTACAAGCTACTATCAGGCAGGTCATGATCTTCTTCTTCAAGGATCTCTGCAATGGCTCCATCTTCTAGGTACCAATTATGAAGCGACATGGTTGCATGGTGAATTGACGAATCTTGGCAATCTTCTGTTGCTGACTCCCCCAAAGTAAGAACCATATCTTGGAACATGGTGACCATAGCATCGGTATCCACATGCCTTACCCAGTCTTCTTTCTTCTTTCCCATAGAATTGTACCAACTTGTCAAGCTCTGAGGATTCAGCCCATCTGTAAAGTACTTGTCACAAAAATCCTTATCTGCCAATGCTGGATCAGAACTTGGGTAAAAAGTGCAATAGTGTGATGGCTCTTCCTCTTGTACACCTTCAAACCCTATGGTAAGGACCATGTCTTGGAACAAAGTGGCCATGGTTTCAGAATCCATGTGCTCCACCCAATCCTCTTCTTTCTTCTCCCAATAACTGTCATTGATGGCTTCATCATCCACCATTTCGGCGGTGATTGGATACCACTCAGTGAAGAAAATCTCAAATCCCGGGATTCTGATCTTGGTTGTTGGATTGAACCTAGGCTCTGGGAACCCACAGTACAGGAAGTCATCTCCTTCCTTGATGAAATAGCCATTCAGAGTCGGCCTGTATGGTGAAATCTTAAAGTCTGGCGCCCTTCCTTCTGCTCTAGCTTTTCCCTTCTCCTTATTCCTCCTTGTCATTTCTGCATAGTCATTCTTAGTGGGCTCATATCCTAACCCAAAAGTGTAGGAAACAACCCGGCTTTGAATAGAATGGGGAATTCCTTGTTGGCGACGCCCTAGGCCCATACCCGGGAAGAAATTCATTTTCCGCATTATCTCACCAACATGTAAATTACCATGGGGACAATGGTCAAGGGGTATCAATTCTTCCTTTTCCAACTCCTTTTCAATGCATTGCATATACTCAAACCCAGACAAGGGTATCTCAACTGATTCTGGTTTTATTTCACATATGGGTACACCCGCCATTTTCAAATCATAGTCCCCTTGAAGCGTAACAATGGCTCCCTCATGTGGGAACTTTACCTTTTGATGCAATGATGATGGTACAGCCCCAGCGGGATGAATCCAAGGCCTTCCCAATAACAGATTGAAACATGACGGCACATCCAAGACTTGAAACTCCACTCTGAACTCCGTGGGTCCCATGATTAAAGGTAAAGTGACCATCCCAATTACTTCTCTACGGGTATTATCATACGCCCTCACTGTCTGCCCAGATGGAGTGAAATCAGTGGGCCCCAAGCCCAAAACAGTTGCAGTTCTTAAGGGACATACATTCAATGCGGAACCATTATCAATCAAGACCGTAGGAACTCTCTTCCCCATGGTATCAACAGTTATATGCAAGGCTTGGGAGTGGCTTGGCCCACTCTTAGGTAAGTCCGCCTCTGTGAACACTATAGTGGAATTCTTCGGAGTAGGGTTTACTAGATTCACCAATCCCTCAGGGGACAAATCAACCGGAACCTGTATCTGATTTAACAACTTCAACACTGTCTGTCTGTGCTTGTGAGAGGCCATAAGCAAGCCCTATATGGTGATATTGGCATTGGTCTTCTTCAATTGTCGGAGTACTTCGTCCTCTTCTTCTTGCATATCAAGGCGCTTATCTAACTCACCCAGTGGATTATCAGATTCCAAGTGCGGAGGCTTGAAATGGCGGCCCCCTCTTGTTATGTGGTCTATTTCTTCATCACTAGCCCATATGTCATCAATTTCATTTGTGTCACCCATCAGGTCATCCCATTCAATCATGTCAATGTCCTCCATCTGCACCTCTTCGGGTATATCATCCCAGCCCGTAGGAATTATGGGCTCACTTGGCAATGGATCAGGATAAAGCACATAGTAATCAAACTTCCCCAAAGGTTCTCCCAATAACCCCACTTGAGGCTCTCCTGCTTCATACCTTTCTTTCAACTGCTGTTGGATGGACTTCTTTGGCAATTGTAGGGTCTTTTGATCAATGAGGTCTTGAACGACCTTTCTCAACATAGCACAGTCATCAGTGTCATGGCCGGGTATACCATGGTATTGGCAATATTGATGGGGTGTTTGGGGTCTTGGCTTTGGAGGGTGAGGTATGATAAGGCCTTGGTTACAGCATTGGTAAAAGGCTTGGGTCAAGGACATGGGTAATGGAGTGTATTGTCTTATGGGTAGGCAAGGTCGAGATGGGTCGGCTTCAATGGCATTTATGGAGTTGGATGAATTATGAGAGGGAAGTAGATTTTGAGTGACATTTGGGCGATTTGGTGGAGTTGGTGGTGAGATGATTTGCTTGTCAAGTAAGTCTTGGATCTCATGCCTAAGGCGATAGCAACGGTTGGTTGAGTGGCCTTTGGCTTGGTGGAATTTGCAGTATTCATTCTCATTGTAGCTCTTGGGCAATGGATTTGGTGGTGGTCTTGGGTCGAGAGGTTTCAACAGGCCTCGGCTTTTTAGCTTTTCAAGTACTTTCTTAAGCGGCATATGCAGCTCGGTGAATTGGCGAGGTGGGTTGGTGTCATTTAGGGAGATGGGTTGAATGGGTTGGGCTATGGCATTGACCTTGGCATTGTTTTTCCCAGCAAAGTTCGGCCTGCGGCTCTTTTGGACTTCTTCTGTCTTGATTGACCCATCGGTAATGGCATCCTCAACTTGTGTACCTGCTCCTATAAGAGCCTTGAAATTAGGGAAGTAGTGAGCAAAGAGGTGCTTGTGATACACCGGCAATAGGTTCTTAACCACCAACTGAATCTGATCTTCCTCATTCGGTCTATCTGCCATTCTCGAGGCCTTTTGCCTCCACCTTGTAATGAAAGCAGAAAAGGTCTCATTAGCCCCTTGTTTTGTGGTCTCTAGGTCCCTTCTTGTGACATCCACCTCAGTGTTGTACTTGTAGTGCTCTGAAAACTCATTACATATGTCCTCCCAAGTTCGGGTTCTATTCTCATCCAAGGCTAGGAACCACTTTAAGGCAGAAGTGGCTAGGGTTTCATGGAACATTTGGGCCAAGAGTTCATCTGTCGCTCCTCGAGGGTGCATAGCTCGCACATACATCTTCAAATGGGTCTTAGGGCAACCCGTTCCATCAAACTTTTCTAATTCGGGCATCTTGAATTGTAGTGGAATACGAGCTTGAGGAAACAAAGATAGGGTACGTACATCCACCATGTCATCTGTCCTACGGATTCCCTTTATAGTTCTCTCCAAGGCTTCTACCTTACTAGCCAACACAGAGTCTGTATTAGAGGTCTTCCCCTTACTTCCCCCTTCTAGGTTAAAAACTTCAGGTGATTCATTCCCCTTGGGCTGAGTGCTTCCCCCATCATTGGTCTTAGTGCCTTCTCCAGACTGGGTCCCATTTTCGGTGTTATCCCCCGGGGTACGGCCATTATTCTGTTCGGGTTCGGACATCTTATGTTGGATATCTTGGGCCATTTTCAATGCTCTCTCGGATACATCAGTGGTGTAATCAAGTTTGGTCATGATAGCCTTCAAACAAGTCTCAACATCAAAACCCCCTTCACTAGTTGCTTCATCGGCCATGTCTGACTGGTTGGTAGAATCAATCTTCACTAAGCGCCCTTGCTGGTCGCGGATCCAAGCCAGTACGTCTTCTCACTCCTCTAAGAAAGGGAACAATCAGTCTCTCATCCTAAGGGTATGTCCTAGGCTTCCATATTTGTCTCAATGACTTCACGCCATATATACTCAATTAGTCCCTTTTAATCCAATCACCTTTACAAGGGTCATGGGCGAAAGGTACGTATTAAGGATATAGGGTGCAAAGGTCCTCTATTAATTTTTCCATTAAGCACATCACAAACACGGTCATGATATCATTACAAACAATGTGGGTGCATAAGGGTGAAACCATAGTGCCCTACAAGTCTGTCTATATGGACTAATGATAAGGGTAGGCTGGGGTCCTTCACTTGCTTGAGCAATCTTTATACCTAACCACATGTGGCATCAGGAACGCCGCGTGGGTCCAGCAGTACGTGATTAACTCATTTAATATACCCAAGGGCAAGCCCAAGGGTACTTGGCAAGAGAGGTTGAGAGCTTTCGCCCCAACTCATGGAATCAGGAAAACCAAGGTTGAGGCTAGGCCCGTCAGTGGCAAGGGACATCGATCCTATCATGCAAGAGTTTGCGCACACAATGCAACAAATGAAAGCACACAATCAAGCGGATGCAATGTGATTGATTTTAATTAAACAAAAGAAATTAACTTAGCCCAATCAAATTGTATAGAGTCTAGCCCACAAATCCCCAGCGGAGTCGCCAGTTCTGTGGACCCCGAAAATGGTCACGAGGCCCACAGGAGGGTTTACAAGTAAAGAAAGGAGTCGCCACCTTATTTTTTAAAGGAAACAAGGAAAACCCTAAAAAAACAGTTTTGTTTTAGGAAAACAAAAGATTGACTCCATGTTTAAAATGGTAAGGCAAAAAAGTCTTCTGGAAACCAGAGAATTCGGGGATTCGGAGGCTAAGTTACGATATGGGAAGGTTCTAGGCAAAGCCTATAGGCACCCATATCGCCCTAAACGGTCTCTTAATCTAATTGGGCTAAATCAAAGTCTTAATCACACACAAATCAACAATTATCATCACAAGACAGCATGCATATCATTCATTCATTCATCCATATAGTCAAGTAAATCAAAGAAAAACAGAAAAAAAAAAAAGAAAGGGGGGGAGAGGAGAAAACCTAGGATACTTAGTATCCTAGGGCGGACTTGAACATCACGAAGAGCGCCTACGTACCATGTATGGAAATACATGGATCAAAGTCCACGTAGTTCGAAAGGGAATAGGGTTATAACCTAATCAAGGCCTATGGTAAACCCTAAGTTTCCTTTCAAGTAAAACATGGTAAGTTTCCAAAATAAATGATTCTCGAAAGATTTTCGGTAAGATATGGAATTTTGATAAAGATGGAAACTTTGATTTAAAAGGTATTTTTTATTGAAAGGAAACTATAGAATCTACCATACCCCTCTATTAGGAAACAACCCTAGGGGGGGGAGAAAGGGAAAGTTTCAAAGGAAGGAAAGAAGGGTGAATTGGGGCACCCTCACACCCTACTTACCTTAAGCAAAAGCAACCTGTCAAAGTAACCTCCCTATTGCATAGGGTAATTACCTTATTTGTAAGATTTCATCTCACAATAGCCAAGATAACCACCCCACATTGGTGGGGTAGTTGCACCTGTTGTACCTATCAAAGCACCTGCAATTTCCATGCAAAACATACCAAAAATACCAACCAAGCAAGCTAGATTCCAAATCAAGCCATTATCGTGCCCAAACATGGGCTAACACATGCTCAAAATATCATATCAAAGACAAATAACAGATCTGGACAGAATTGAAATAAGGTTTAAAATCAACCACAAGTCATGCAACAACATGAATCATAAGCTAACTAAAACCCTAATTCAACCCTACATGCAATGACATGCAAAAAACCCTAAAATCAACTATATGAATGCTAGAAATATCATAGTTATCAAATATGCAGCACATATATATCAACCATGAAGAAAACACAAAGAAAAACCCTAAGCTATCATGCTATATGCTACTTTCCTAATACAAGGATGAATGAAACCCTAGAATCACAATTGTGCTCAAAATCACATAAAATAACTCTAAATCATGCAAAACTCATTGTGGACATCATTTTAATCATGCATATTAATCAATAGAAGCATCAACACATGATAAAAACACAAGCTTGCACATGAAATATAGCTATTCTAAGTGAAAACCTAATTTCAGCGCAAGAGAAACCCTAGAATTGCAAATATGCATTAACTCACATGGAACAGCATCCTAGCATACTAAACAGCCCACAAATATCATCCTAACATGCATACTATCTAATAGAAGCAATAAGGCATGATAAAGACACAAACTTGAACATGAAATAATGACTATTCCATGTAGAACCCTAGAAAAAACTCTAAAAAAACCCTAAAAACACAAACACTCATAAAACCACATAGAATGACATTATATCATGCAAAACCAGCCATAAACAATATCCTAATCATGTATTCTAAGCATTAGAAGCATCAACACATGATAAAACAATAAGCTTTTAACATGAAGTAATGCAAAGCTATGCAAGAAACCCTAGTTTGAATGAAAGAGAGAAAGGGGGAGGGGTATACCTTAGTGGCTGCTGTAGAGAGTCCTCCTCCTCTTGTGTGCTGCTGGAAACAACCTCCTTCAAGCCTTCAAGCAATGCTCCAGCCTTCCTTCAAGCTCTCTCTCTCACTCTCTCACTCAAAATATAGGTTAAACTACCCTAAGGATGGCTGCCATAGCCTCCAATGTCCCTCTTACTTCAGAAAATGCCTCCCCTTCAGGAATTCCCTCCTTATTGCTGAAGTATAAGGGGGTATTTATAGGGATTGAGGGAAAACCCTCAATGGTTGGGATTCAAACCCTAGGGATTGATCCAAGGGCTCTTAGAGGTTCCCTTGGGGCTCAAGTAGGTCAAATAGGGCTGAAATTAGGGTTAAATGGCGGCTAAAGGCGAGCAAATCCGAGGAAATAGGGAAGGAGCCGCGTCAAAGCTCAAAAAAGGAAAGTGGCTCGGGTGACCACCTGGGTCTGGGCGGCTGGCAGCCTGGGCCCAGGCGGCTAGCCGCCCAGGCCTGGGTGGTCACCCGAGGCCATGTCAGCTTCAGCCCATTTTTGACCCTTTCAGCTTCCAAATGTGTTTTAGGGCCCAAATCAACTCCGATTTTGACGAAACGAAAGCCAAAACGATCGTGTTTCAAAGGGGAATGTAATTTGAGTCACTTGAGGGCGAGAAACCCTAGCCATGGCTGCATGGTTGGGTCCTACAAAGGTGGTTAACCGCTATGCCTCACCATCGCTTAGCTTAGGTATGCACATAGGGTTGCACCGAATGCTTTCCAATTCGAAATTCAACCTCCCTAAACACATTTGGGGATGAAATTAAGACCAATCAAGGTCAAATGAGTAGTCATAGAGTGAAAATCATGAACCAATTCGAGCTAACCCGAAGTAGGTCTTCTAGCCAACCTGAGCCTTGCTGAGCCATTCTAATCCCGAACCTTCAATTCATCGAATTGAACCCACAAATACCTCAAATACAACCATATGAACTCCAATTGGCAACTTGGAGATCATTTCAAGGTCAAATGGAAAGTTTGTGACCAAAAAGACGATTATGCCCCTCAAGTCACAAAAGTTCTTATTAACCCTCAAGATCAACTCCAAATCGAACCAAAATTCATACACACCATCCTTAGGACCCTAGAAACTCAATGCAAAAGACTAGACTCAAAAAGGAAACAAAAAGACACATGCAATGACAAACCCTAGCTAAGGTGACAGGTGGCAAAAATGGGGTGTGACATAACCATGCAACCATGGTTAACGATTTTTGTCCTAAAATGCTTAAAAATGTGTTCCCCTTCAAAACACGGTCGTTTTGGCTTTTATTTCGTCAAAATCGGACTTAATTTGACTATTTTAGGACTTCTAAAGCGAGTAGGAGTCAAAACCAGAGTGAAATAGAAGAGCCCCTCAGGTAACCGTCCGGGGCTAGTTGGTCACCCGAGGACTCCATCCTCAACTAGGTTTCTGACTCTTTTCTCCCTCTTTTGACAGTTTCCTCCACCATTACAACTTGTTTCCTCTTAGGATTGTGTAAGTTTGAGTTGTTTGAGCACCAAGAGAGTCTCTAATATCCCTAGGATCATTATCTAATGAATTAATCTTAGCCATTGGTTTAGGGGGTCAGTTCTCTGTATAAAGGACATGATATTCAGCACATAGGAGGAAGTTAATTGCACTTTACACTTAGAGAGAGAGGGAGCTATGAGTTTGGAGAGCTAGAAGGACATCAAGAGGAGGCTCTTCAACCCTAAGCAAGCAAGAGAACAAGGAGTTTGAAGACAAAGAAGGTTCTACAAGAGGTAAGCACTTCCTTTGAATGCTGAACATGGGTTTTCTCTTTCTCCTTCTCCTTCTTCTTCTATGATAGTTCTAGTGCATGATGTAACTCCACATGTTAGGTTAATTCAATGCTTTTATGATGTGTTATGAATGATTTTGAGATGATTTATGGCTTTATATGCTTGATAATCCCTGGTTTACTAAGGTTTTGAAAGTATTATCTCTTCTATCCTCTTAAATCATACATAGTTCACATGTTTAGGTCGCTGTGATAATTGTCATGAGTTGATGCTCCTGTTAGTTAATATATATGATATGAATGATATTCATGATGATTTAAGCGTGTGTTAGAGTCCTTTCATAGGTTTTTATGCATAGTTGTGAGATTAGGGTTTCGATAACCCTAAAATCACACAAGTTTCATACAGCGTATTTAGTTCAATTCTGTGAGTTGTTTCTCATCATAGTCATTCTATATATGCTGCATATAGTTGAATCATGCTAGTTTTGCATTCATATAGTAGATTTTATAGGGTTTTTGGAGATATTATCCTTTTCTAAAGATAATTATCCTTTTCGTTAAGTAAAGTTTTGCATGAGAACTTTTCGTGATGTGTTTAAGCATGAAATCACTTCCATTGTATTCTAATATACATATTTTACATGGGATATGATCATTGCACCTCCCCATAGTGACTTTTTTACGTGAAATTATCTTAGGATAGTTTCGCTTAAGAAAGCTCGCTGTAGGAAGGCCTATTTTCATGTTTTACATAAAATATTATCTTTTTGGTAAGAATAGACTATGCTATCATGTTTACTGATATTGTGGGAGTCCCTCATGATTGTTAGTGTGTCTTTGGTAGGTTTTTATGCATGTTAGTCAGGTAATTGCATGTAGGATTGAGTTAGGGTCCTTAGTTATTCATTATTCTTATTGTTTGCATGATAAATAGATGATTTTAGGCCTTGTCATGGTTCTGTCCAGATTAGTATATTGTTCTTCTTGCATGGTTTTGTGCACTTGTAAGGGTGCAAACAGGTACAATAATTGTCCTATTGCAAATAGGGCTGCTATTGCTTGAAATTGCTAATGCTTGGAGCTATTGCGCTCAGGTAAGTAGGGTATAAAGTGCCCTAATTCACTTTTCTTTCTTTTCTTATTCTTTCTCTTCTCCCTCCTGTGGTTATTTCTTAATACGGACACATGGTAACTATCAAGGGTTTCCTTCATTAATAAAATTCTGGTTTTCTATCAAAGTTTCCATCTTGTGGAAGTTTTCAATTTTGGACTATTCAATACATTCTTGAACAAGGAAACCTAGGGTTTTTACTATAGGTTTGTATTAGGTTGTAACCCTATTCTTTTCGAACTA
This sequence comes from Liquidambar formosana, assembly GCA_039720395.1. Classification (NCBI taxonomy): domain Eukaryota; kingdom Viridiplantae; phylum Streptophyta; class Magnoliopsida; order Saxifragales; family Altingiaceae; genus Liquidambar; species Liquidambar formosana. The sequence goes on from CM077822.1 coordinate 29,434,777, forward strand.
CGTGGACTTTGATCCATGTATTTCGCTGCATGGTACGTAGGCGCTCTTTTTGAGGCTCAAGTCCATTCTAGGATCCAAGTATCCTAGGTTTTTCTTCTCTTTTTTCTTTTTTCTGTTTTATTTTATTTTTTCTTTGATTCATTATGCATGGATGAGATGGATGGATGGAATATATGTTATGCGTGCTGCCTTGTGATGATATATACTGATATTTGAGTGAAAAAGATCTTAAATTAGCCCAATCAAATTAAAAGACCAACTCGGGCGATGTGGGTGCCTATGGGCTTTGTCCAGAACCTTCCCACGTCGTAACTTAGCCCCCGAATCCAATTTTCCGGTTTTAAAGACTTTGCTTTTCCATTAATGGAGTCATGTGGTTTTGAAAATAAAACATTTTTATAATTTTCCTCTTTTCCTTAAAAAATGAGGTGGCGACTCCTTTTCGTTTGTTGTCTTTTAAACTCGTATTTTTTTTATCTCACCAAACTCCTTGTGGGCGCCGCGCTTTTTCGTGGGTTCACAACAGGAACAAGAGTCTAGTTAATTAAATGATGAGTTGACTTGGATCCTCCACGTAGATGGCTCGTCAAGCTGAAAGGGTTATGGTGTAGGACTTATCCTGTAGACTCTAAAGGGAATGGAGTTGGAATATGCCATTCACTTTGGATTCAAAGCTACAAATAACGATGCTGAATATGAAGCTCTCCTCATAAGGTTAAAGTTAGCAAAAGAGCTTAGCACCGATTGGCCAGATGTCTGTAGCAATTCCCATCTATTAGTCAACTAAATTAAAGGAGAATACCTCACCAAAGAACCAAAGATGTCTCTATACTTAGAGAAAGCTTGAGAATTACTTAGGAAGTTCAAGAAAGCTCAACTCATTCAACACCTAAGGAAGGAAAATGGGTGAACAAACACCCTCCTCAATTTAGCCTTAGCCTTAGATGTTACCATCAGAAAAACAATATCTGTGGAGTTCCTTCTGAAACTAAGCATAGAGGAAATTCAACTTGAGCTGAATCAAGTTGTTAATAAGGTGAGTTGGATGGACCCAATTTATAGCTATTTAAAGGATAGGACTTTACCTCCCACTAAAGTAAAAGTTAGGAAAGTACAATTCAAGTCTTCCTAGTATACCTTGATAGACAGTGTGCTATACAAACAATCATTTACAGAGCCCTATCTACATTGTCTTAGGCCCCAAGAGAATATGTTTTGAGAGAGATATATAAAGGGATTTATGGCAACCACTTAGGGGGCAGGTCATTGGCCCAAAAGGTCATTCGCCAAGACTACTACTGGCCTTACCTATAGCAAGACGCTAAGGAGTTCGTGAAGAAATGCGATAAATGTCAGAGATTCACCTCCATCTCGCACTTGCCTCCCACTGAACTCACTCCTATGTCCGGCCCTTGGCCCTTTGCTCAATGGGGAATGGATATTCTCGGACCCCTACCCTAAGCAAAAAGGCAAAAGAAGTTCTTAGGGGTCGCTATCGACTACTTTACTTAGTAGGGTGGAAGCGGAAGGCCTTGCAAGGATCATAGAGGCTAATATAAGAGATTTCACATGGAAGTGTATCATTTTTCATTTTGGTATCCCCAAGGTTATAATAATAGACAATAGCAAGCAATTCAATAATCCTCATTTTAAGAGTTTATATTCTAAATTGGAGATCAACAACCATTTCTTCTCTCGAAGTCATCCCCAAGCAGATGAGCAAGTCGAAGTTACCAATTGCACTATAAAGCACAATTTTCAAACCAGGCTTAAGAAAGCTAAAGGCTTATGGGTAGAAGAGCTCCCAGATGTGCTATAGGCTTACCATACTATAAGTAGAGTTCCAATGGGTGAATCTCTTTTCTCTTAACCATATGAATTTGAGACAATGATTCCTTTAGAGATTAGCATGCCATCGTTTAAGACAGAGCGTTATGACCCGATTAGGAATGAAGGAGAGCTCAAGTTGAACCTTGACCTCTTATAGGAAAAAAGAGAACAAGCACAACTCTGACTTGCTGTCAACCAACAATAGGTTGCTCGTTACTACAACAGAAAGGTAAAGCCAAGGTCTTTTAGAGTTGGAGATCTCATATTAAGAGAAGTCATTCTAGCCATAAAGGCGCTTAACAATGGAAAGTGAGCTCCCACTTAGGAAGGTCCATACAAAGTTACCGAAGTAGTATGTCCTGGCACGCACAAGTTAGAGATGTTGGACAATAAAGAGTTGCCTCACCTTTGGAATGTCGAGCATCTAAAGAAATATTATCAGTAGTAGATCGGGATAGTAGGAATTTATTTTACCAATGTCATTTTTTATTCTTAATTTATGCAATGTCAATTTATCATTCCCATTATCAATAAAATTTATTTCTTTAACTGTGTACTTTTATTACTTTTCCTACTGATTCTTCTAAAGATTTAGGCCAAAAAGCCTTGGTGAAGAGCCAAGCCTTGGACCTAAAGTTGTCTAGGAAAAAAATTTCAATGAAGAGTCAAGCTAAAAAGACTTGGTGAAGAACCAAGCCTTAGACCTGGAGTTGTCTGGGATAAAGTTTTGGTGAAGAGCCAAGTTAGAAAGACTTGGTGAAGAACCAAGCCTCAGACCTGGAGTTGCTTGGGAAAAAGCTTTGGTAAAGAGTCAAGATGAAAAGACTTGGTGAAGATCCAAGCCTCAAACTGGCCTAGAGTTGTCTGGGAAAAAGACTTGGTAAAGAGCCAAGTGTTAGACTTGTAGTTGTTTGGGAAAAAACTTTAGTGAAGAGCCAAGTTGAAAGGACTTGGTAAAGAGTCAAGCCTCAAACCTAGAGTTGTCTGGGATGAAGCTTTGGTGAAGAGCCAAGCTAAAAAGACTTAGTGAAAAGCTAAGCCTCAGACCTAGAGTTGTCTGGGACAAAGCTTTGGTGAAGAGCGAAGCTAAAAAAACTTGATGAAGAGCCAAGTCTCAGACCTAGAAATGTTTGGGACAAAGCTTTGGTGAAAAGCCAATACGATATAAAAGTAAGGTGAAATAGTAACAAAATCAAAAAGTTTAGCCAATTCATTTACCAACTCAAAGCTTTGTTCTATTACGTTCATTCCTTCTACAAAAGAAAGCAAAGGTAAGCTTATGATATGAGTTGAGCTACAAAAAGAAAACTACAATAACTAAGACTAAGTCGAGAGATGATGGTCCTTGGCATCAGTTGTTTTAGCTTCCTCATTTGTCTCGATCTCTATAGCTGAGGTGTCTACCTCAGGAAATTTCCTAGACACTTGGTCCCTACACTCCTCAAATCTTAGGTGATAATATTCCACAGCAAAGCTATTCAATTAATGTTTGGCCTCCTCTACTTTAGCCTCATTTAAAGCTATTTTTAGCTCATGATTGGCCTCTTCACAAGCCTTCTTAGTAGTAGTTTTGGCTAGTTCAGTTGTAAGTTGATCTTTTTTGGCTGTTCCCTTATCTTCTTGAGCCTTCTTTAGCTCACCAGTTAAAATCTTCTCCTTCTTGCTTTACTCAAGGACTCGTGCAGAAAGGAAAGAGTTGAAGAAGGCCGACTACCAAAGGAAAAAAGTTAATAACAAAACCACGTTTCAATCCTGAATGCAATGAAGAAGAGATGTATACTTGGCAGGGGCGAAACTTATAAGGGACCAGGGGGCATGGCCCTTGCAAAATTTTGGAAAAAAAATTGACCTTACCTATAGTTTTGCAACATGTGTACAAAATGTACTAGGTGGCCACCATAATTGGTGGGATGCACCTTACCAAATCAAACTTAATGCTTGAATTTTACCAAACTAACCCAACTTTTAGATAAAAATGATGACTTTAAGAGGGATACTATTGTTAAATCACTTCTATTTTTCCCTAATCCCTATATGGTAGCCATACCCATATGCTTTTGCAGCTTTTCTTCTTTTCCAATGCACACCGTCAGTCGGTCAATCCCTCTTCCTTCTTCCTCTAGCCTTCTTTGCATCTAGTGAAATCCCTAATTTCCTAAATCCCTTTTATCAGTTTATTGCCTCCACTAAGAAATCTCCCCTAATTCCCTAAAGAGGAATTGAGTTTTGGATGTTGGAAAAAATCCAAAAGACAACACCATATATAACATATAACATATAACATATTCTCTTTTAGTCTTTTTGGTGCAACTGTGCAAGAGAACAAAGCTAGCAGGAAACCTTTTCGGTCATTCGGTTAATGGTCATGTAACTATCAACTAAGTAAGTTCTCTACTTGGACCACTTCTCCTCTTCAATCTTCATTTTATATTCTTATATAAATACTTTAATTTTTACAGTCATGTATTGTTGTCTTGATTTTTGCTCTAATGCTCTATTAAAATGAAAAGTTGAAAACTTTATATAAAAAAATTCCATATCATAATAAATTATTCCATTTAAGTTGGGAGGTGGGAGCTAGGATGTTGGGTGTCTTCATTATTGAAGAATGAAATCCTATCTGAGGACTCGGCTCACAAATTCTTCACTTGGTTAGACTAATAAAAAATTTTGAAATAGTAAAATGAAAACTTTATATTAAAAAATCTTATTCTTGACACATATTTCAAAATTCATTTGTTCATTAAGCGTATTTTTTTTTTAATCAAAATGAATCAGTTTTTGTTTATTTACTAATAATTCTGTTTAATGACAGATTGATAGTGAAGAAATCCAATATTGCAATACAAAATATGCGACTAGACAAATCCTACGTACAAGGCTACAATTTGTGAGTATGAGAACATGATATCAGGTATGTAATTCATACAAATTTCTTCTTTTTTTTTTTTTTTTTTTTTTTTTTTGTTTCTTGTTCTAATATCTGGATTCTAGAATGCTATAATGCTATTAGGCAACATGGATAAATGATTTTAGTTATTTCTATTTTAGAGTAGTATTATGTTTATTTGTCTTAAAGAAATAAGATGAATTTTTTTTTTTTTTTTTGGTTATTGGGCAACATGGGTATTAGAAACTTTTGTTTAATGCTAATAGATAAATAATTAGAAAATAATTAGAAAGTATCTTTGTAAATTTTAATTGATAAAATAGATCAATAATTTTTTTGTTACCTTTAAATCTTAGGTTGCAATGTCACATCCTCGTCAAACAGTCAAGCCAACAAAAACCATCAATACATACTTTAAGAGAAAAGTTGTCGATACTATTGAAAATAATTCATCTTCCAAAGTTGCTTTTGATGTTTTAATTCCAAACAAGGAACAACCTTCTAAATCTCCAAGACTTGAACCTAAAGAAGTTGATGCTACTTCTTTAGAACGTTATTCGGGATTGTAGCTTCTAACATGGCAATATTCCATTAATCAACGTGATGAAATTCACCAAGCTTATATTAAAGCAAGGTCATATCAATTCATGTGTTTGGAATATCCATTTTCTAGACGAGGTGAGCATCATCGTAGGTTTCAATCTTCTTGGTTCATACTATTTCCTTCGTGGCTAGAATATTCCCCTTCAAAGGATGATGCTGCATTTTGTTTACCATGCTTTCTTTTTGGAAAGAAACTAACAAGACGTTCTAGGTCTAACTCATTTACTATTGAAGGGTTCTGAAATTGGAAAAAAGTTAATGATGGCAAGAGATGTGGATTATTGAATCATGTTGGAGAAGATCCTTGTTCACAGCATAACAACACTGTAAAAGCTTGTGAGGATCTAATGAATCAGTTTCGGCATATTGACAAAGTAATGCATGTGCAAACTTCTTAGAAATTTTGAAGAATCGATTGCGACTCAAGACATTAATTAATTCCATTCGATGGCTTACATTTTAATCCTGTGCTTTTAGAAGCCATGATGAAAGACCGAATTCAAAAAATCAGGGTAATTTCATTAAAATGGTAAAGATTTTGGCTTTATATAACGGTGATGTTACCGAAACTGCCTTAGAAAATGCTCCTAAAAATGCTAAGTATACCCCACCATTGATTCAAAAGGAGCTTTTACACATTCTCTCCACTAAAGTGCGTAACAAGATCCGTGAAGATATTGGGGATGCTAAATTTTGTATTCTTGTTGATGAAGCACAAGATGAGTCTAAAAGAGAGCAAATGGCTATAGTGTTAAGATTTGTTGACGAAGGTGGTGTTCTTTAGGAGTGCCTTTTCTGTCTTGTGCATGTAAAAGACACCACTTCATTGACTCTTAAAAAGGAGTTAGCAACTATTCTTTCTTGTCATAGTCTCAATATTCAAAATATTTAGGATGAAGGATATGATGGTGCTAGCAACACGCGTGGTGAATGGAATGGATTGCAAACATTATTTCTTAAAGATTGCCCATATGCATACTATGTGCATTGTTTAGCCCATCGACTACAACTAGCATTAGTTGTAGCATCTAGAGAAGTGATTCCTGTCCATAAATTCTTTTCGAAGTTGATTTTTATTGTCAATATCATTGGTGCTTCTTGTAAACAAAATGATGAATTACAATGTGCTCACTGAAATTGTACATATGATAACCATTGATGAACTTGATACTGGTAAAGGGTCTAATCAAATTGGAACTTTGCAAAGAGTTGGAGATACCGTTGGGGTTCTCATTTTATTTTGTTAGTAGCTTAATATGGATATTTGGCCCGACTTGTTCAGTTCTTCAAACCATCACTAAGGAAGGAAGAAATTATACTCAACATAGGGATGCTAATTCTGCTCTTGATTCACTTACTTCCTTCAATTTTGTATTTATCTTACTTTTGATGAAGGAAATAATGGGAATTACCGATGATCTTTGTCAAGCTTTGCAAACAATAAGTCAAAACATCCTAAATGTTATGCAATTAGTCTCTTCTACAAAAGCACTCATTCAAAACATGCGAGAAGATGGTTGGGATGGTTTTCTTGAGAATGTGAAGTCATTTTGTGAACAGTATGGCATTGATATACCTAATATAAGTGGTCGTTATATAGTGGGTGGAGGTAGGTCTTGTCGTCAAGTGGATCACATTACAATTGAGCATCATTACCGGATTGATATTTTTACAACTGCAATAGATTTTCAGTTACAAGAGTTAAATACTAGATTTAGTGAGAATGTAGTGGAAGTCCTTACGTTTAGCTCAGCTTTAAATCCTAAGGATGCTTATAAATCATTTAAAATTCATGACAATTGCACTCTTGTAGAGAAGTTTTATCCTAAAGATTTCACAAACCTAGAGAAGGACCATTTGAGATTTTAGTTGAAACATTATGAGCATAATGTACCTCACCATCCAATTTTGAAGAATATGTCTACTATTACTGAATTATGTCGAGGCTTAGTGGAAAGAGAAAAGTCAAAGGTCTACGATTTAATTTATAGACTAATATGTCTTATGTTGACTCTTTCAGTTTCTACAGCAACCATAGAATGGGCTTTTTCAGCTATAAAAATTGTTAAGACACAACTTCGAAATAAGATAGAAGATGAGTTTCTTGCAGATTATTTAGTTATTTACATTGATAGGGAGATAGCAGAGAAGTTCAGTTCAGATTCAATTATAGATGAGTTTTATTCTCTAAAAGATCGCTGAGCATAACTTTGATAGAAGAAACTTGACTTTTGTTTCTTATTTTCCTTTTGTAAATATCTATGTCATACTTAACTAGATATATGATGAAGATGCATGGTTTTTTTTCCCATTTTTGATTTTGTAACATCTTCATTAAAGTTGGCTTAAATATTTTTCCTTTTAATATACTTAGTGGATTACGATTTATGAATTATGAAGTCCTTTTACCCTATGAATAAGTTCATTTTAGAATTCTTTTTAATAGTATTTATATAGTAAGAATTTGTGGTAAATGAAAAAAAAAAAAATATTATTACTAGTCTACTATAATTTCTTAGGCTAGCCATTGGCCTTAGCAACCTAAAGTTCCTGGTTCTGCCCCTGATACTTGGGCAGCAGCATGAAGCATAAATCAACAAGTTCTCTTGAGCTCATTTCTTGCATCTTCTAGACATCCACCTCAGGAATGGAGTCACTTATAATGCGCTTAGTAATTTTAACATCCTCCAAGGCTGAGCCCTCCAAGTTAGAACCTTCTATTCGCTGCACTGAATGGGTAGTCATTGCATGTTTATCCTTTGGGGTGGCTAGTGTCTTCAAGTTCACAGTAATGTGTGGTTTAAAAGGGACTTCCTAAGATTAATAGCTTTTTGGGTCGATGAACCGACTTAAGCTTTCTTGGGTACAGGTTCGGCGTCCTTTCCTTGATTGATCTTTGCGAGTCTACGCATTGCTGCTTTATCGACACCTATCTTTACAAATAAGTGCAAAGCTCAATTAGATTAAACTTGGTACAATTTACCAAGTTGGCTAGGCTATCAATGCTCACCTTTAAAGCCTGAATCTTCAAAAGAATTTTCCTCTTCTGAGCCTTCATAATCTATCGGTTCAAGGTAATAATTGTAGATCTTACCTTGGAATAAAGATTTGAAGTCCCTATTTGGTAAGCTTAACACGGCCTCAAGTTGAATTTCCTACTCCTTGATTAGGCAGGGTACAAGGTTGGGACCTAAATATGCAAAAAGAAGATGGGATTACGATATCACATAAATATTATTAAGAACTGAGCTACAAAATGCTTTTTGCAAACCTGGTTGATCCCAAATTCGTGAAACTCCAACTTGGTGAGGGCCGGTCTTCCACTCATGGTGGGAAGAAGGGTTACCAGATAAGATTTTGGCATATGGCCGAACTGAAAAATACCACCAGCCTTTATCAAGTCTTGGGTTTCCTTTCAACACTAAAATGTGCCTAAATTCGTTCATGCTCACATCCGACCCTAAAGATCTTAAAGGGGCAACAACAACGATAAAGATTCGCCAAGAGTTTGGGCCAAGCTGAGATGGGAAAAATAGTGTACCCCCTCACCCCGCCTAAGGTAGGAAGGAAAAATAAATTTTAAAAAAATAAATATATATATATATATATATATACACACACACACTAGGTGATGCCCATGTGCAACATTGTTTAATCTATTTTTTTTCCTTCAATAATAAATAAATTTTATATTGACTTAATAATTTAATTATAAGATGTGAAACTTTTAATCCCGTTATCCATTTAATATATGCATCAAGACCAATAGAATATCCTAAATGCATTAGATAAAAATCTAAATGGACAGTTTAGTTTCTTGGGGGAGGTCCTAAGGCAGGTCCATTAAATCAGGAGGAAAAAGAAAAAAGAAAAACAAACAAACAAACATACTTGTATGCAATAATGCTATATTGTTCAGAAAGACAAACACATTGGTATTGAATATATAGAAATATGATGGTACAAAAAAGTAGTGTAGCCATAGTACTATTGTTGTCACGGTACTAAATCATTGAGAGTTTAGGGAAAAAACTTGGACAAAATGTCAGGTTATCTACGAGCAATCACCATTCTAGTAGACTTATTTTAATCAATATTTAAGCACAATGATTCGACAAATGAGCAAACAAATTAGTAACACTAATCATAATTTGCTCATTGTCATGTTGTTAAATATAAAACTATCATTCTCAAAATTGATAGATCAACATTATGTGAAACAGGTTGCACCTTTTTAACAATGGAGAAATAAAAAAAGTTGTAATCTTGTCATTAAATTTTGATAATTCTTTAATTAATTATTGCCATGTGGTGTTTATGAAGATTCAAGGCTACAGAAAAGATTTACATCACAAACCCAAAAAGAGATTTGAAACCATTATTCTAGGTTTATAATTTGAAATTTTATACCATTGTTTTATAAAGCCTTTCCACAAATTGAATCTCTTTGCTCTTAATAAAAGAGCTGAAAATTTTTTCCTTACACGATCACATCTATAGCTTATACGAATAAAGTAATTAAAAACTGGTAATGCACAACCTATCTCTATAATTTGTTATCAAAATACATAAAAAATGTTAGAAGAAAATAAAGTATCACTGAATCTAAGCATGTTTGCAATACAAAATCATTGAACCGAAATTTAAATACAAACCTATAGTCACATTCACTTTGTATGGTGGATTGAGGTGAATATGCAGCAAGACCAGAAAGAAGAGAAGTGCATGGGGGAAAGGAAAAAAGCAAGGGAAAAAAATAAGAAGAGAGAAACATAAGAAACTCTATTTAAAAGAAATTGAAGGGAAAGAAGCTGTTCAACAAATGGTAAAATTGTAAAACGTAGGAGGGATAAGGAATGTGAAGAGTTATAGGATACATGAAGAATCCCATTAAAGTGAAGAGTTCATTCTAGTGTGGATTTCTTTTTATTGTTACTCGTTTGAGTTATTTAAGGGTACTGATGTCATTATATTTTTAAGTAAGGGTATTTTAGTGAATCAAAAGTTTAATAAGAGAATTCCTAGAAAAAGGAAACCTTATTTCCTTTATTCCACATTTACATTCTTTTTACTAAACAAAGCTATATGATCGGTGACATATCAGATTTTGATTTCTTTGAGTTCAGCACATAGGTCAGCATACATACTATTCATGCAAATAATAATAATAATAATAATAATTTATATATATATTACTAGAAGTTTAAAGTTCTTCATAATGTCTTCCTAAGGGGATCACCAAGTAAGGGTATTTTAATGAATCAAAAGTTTTTCTTATTCAGCTTTTTATAGGTAGTATAGATATATACATATATATACATATATATATATATAGATATATGTATATATATATATATATATATATGTATATATATGTATATATCTCTATATATACATATATATATATATATATGTATATATACATATATCTATATATATATATATACATATATGCTATTGCAACAAAGTGTTTGTTTATTGCAACCGGAGTAGTTGATGCAATATCCTTTTGGAACAATAGTTACAGATGTAATATCGTGTTGCAACAAATGTATTTGATGCAATATCCTATTGCAACAACAATTATTGATGCAATAGCCGCTTCGTTTTTTTATTATTTTTTATTTCAGCAAACCAAAAGTAGTCATGTACTTTAGTGATTTGTTTGTATATGCTTTGCTGACCAGAAAATATTATTTTAAAAGATAGGTTATAGGTTCAGGTTATTATAAATATAATAGAGTAAAAGATAATTAAATATATTTATATCATATTAGCCAAGTGGGGCAGGTATATGGGGTGGGGAAACATCAAACCTGATACTGCCCCAAAAACGTCTCGGTTTTTAAAATTAAATATATACCAAATTTGCACCATTCCTGTTCAATTAAGCTACAAATCGCACCTATGGGGTCGGGGCCATGCGGGCCCCGACAGGCTAGGCCAAGATTGCCATCCCTATGTACGAATTTTTTTATAAAAATAAAAAAAAAAGATGCTATTGCAACAAATTGCTTGTGGAAATAAAAGCACATTCTATTGCAACAAAAGTTTTTGATGCAATTTTGTATTGCAACAACCATTCCTGATACAATATTATATTGTAACATTAATAATTGATGCGATACAGTCATACTCTATTGCAACAAAAGTATTCGATGCAATATGTTATTGCAACAAACATACTCGATGCAATATGCTATTGCAACAACAATTTTTGATGCAATAGTGCATGGCGTGACTTGCCTTCCCCACTGCGGGAGAATGTGGGCCCTTTAAAGTGACTATTCCAACAACCATTCCTTATGCAATATAATATTGCAACATCAGTTATTGATGCAATATAGTCATACTCTATTGCAATAAAAGTACTCGATGCAATATGTTATTGCAACAAACATTCTCGATGCAATATGTTATTAAAACAACAGTTTTTGATGCAATAGCACATGGCACGATTGACCGCCTATTTGGGGGAAAATGTGGCCCTATTGCAACAATACTTCCTAATGCAATATCCTATTGCAACAACTATTCCCGATGTAATATTATATTGCAACGTTAATTATTGATGCGATACAGTCATGCTCTATTGCAACAAAAGTACTCAATGCAATATGTTATTGCAACAACAGTTTTTGATGCAATAGCACATGGCGCCAACCACCCTCCGTTTGGTGGGAGAATGTGGGACCTTTTAAGTGTCTATTGCAACGACAAAAATTTTATTGTTGCAATACTTAGGATATTACTACTATATCCTTCATTGTTGCAATAACATTTGTGGCAATAGAGAGTTTTTCTTGTAGTGGGTCTTCTACCCGTGGTGGGAAGAAGGGTTGCCAGATAAGATTTTGTTATATGGCCGAATTGAAAAATACCACCAGCCTTTATCAGGTCTTGAGTTTCCTTTCAACGCTAAAATGTGCCTAAATTCGTTCTTGCTCACATCCGACCCTAAAGATCTTAAAAAGGCAACAACAACGATAAGGATTCGCCAAGAGTTTAGGCCAAGCTGAGATGGGACTAAGTTAAAACAGTGTAGGACATGCCCAAAAAAGAGATGAAGTGGGAACCTCAATCCAGCATGGAAAGTAGCCTCATAGAAGCTGACCTCATTTTCATAATATGAATTGATCCTATCCTTCAGACCAGGAAGTTTAAGCTGAACTTCTTTAGGTATGTTGTACTAAGATCTAATATTTTTTAAATCCCTATCAGTTAAGGTGCATGCAATGGAATCGAGGTCCATGTTAAGATAATATAAGCTGACCAATCTCCACTTTAGCTTGTGGAACGGAGTCAATAAGGTCGCAACCTATGGTTCTGTTTGTGGACATTGACTCAACTTCTTTTTGTGAAAGTAGTTCAATTTAACTCAAACATGATTCAAGTGAACTAGAAGATAACCAAAATGGAAATCTATTCAAAAGAAGTTAAAGGCATGTTCATGAGTGAAGATCAACTTGGTAATTATTACGGACAGACAAATTCAAGGAAAAAATTGTGGTGTAATTTTTCAATCTAGGAGCTTGTTCAAATATCAAAGTAATAAAAACAGATTTAAAATAAAAAGTGAATTGACAATGAAGAATAAGGAGGGAAAGTGCATACCAAGACACAAGTTGGGAAGGAATTCTTAGCTACACTCGTGAGAACACCATGAAACAATCTAAATATAAGGAGGAGTTGGACGCTACTGGAGAAACAAAATGAGTGGTATCATCTATATATAATGGTGCAATCACTCATGTGACCTTCGAACTTGTGAGTAAAATTTCCCTCCAAGTTTTGGATTTTAAAATTCTTCCTAAGGTTGTGTGACATGTTTTATTTGTCTGTAAAACAATATTGATACACACCAGTTTAAGAGACGCAACCTATTCTATGTACCCTAACCTGTTCTTTTACCCCTATATTAATAAGTACAGTTGTGTAAAATAAGGTACATTATATCTGTGGCGATGGGAGTTCCTATCTTTTTCTGTGCATTGTGTAAACCCATTGTCAAGGTGTTGAACAAAGTTGGTCAGAGTTATAAAGGTTTCACTTTTATATATATATATATATATAGAGAGAGAGAGAGAGGGGGGGGGGAATTCACATACATGTATCTCTGTGGTCAAAAGGTGATGTGAACAAGCTAAGGGCCCACTTTGTACAATTGTAGCCTGAGCTAAATAAAATCAGCTTGTTTTAGCATTGCAAATATCACATATGCTGAACTAAATAGGGTCAGCACTTTTAAGACTAACTCACGTGAAGCTTTGGTGTACCAAAGCACATTTAAAAAGTAGACAGCCTTGTCATTCCAAAGATCACATATGCTAAGGTGAATCTAAACAATGGTTATTATTATTATTATTATTATTTCATGTGAGCATGTAAGTTTGGATGGGAAATTGGGAATCATGATTTGATATAAGTGTACTCTCACAACCAAGTCTATTAACTTACTTTAAGAGTAGGAGGCAACTAATGGAGTATATTTCCACCTTACATGCTATGAGAGTGTATTGCCAATAAATTAAATGAATTAAAATGTTTAGTTGACATGCTGAATATTATACCCAAGAATTGACGTGGGAATTTAACATGCATGAGTCCCATTTGGTCCTATTCAAAGCCTATGAAACCATGTTTCATTTATGGAAAAAGGACTTGCTACTATTGAGTTGAGCTTCTATCCGGCCTGAGCTAAATTAGCTTAGGACCGCCAACTCCAATGGATGTCATGCTGAAAGCTCCAAACTGTCAGAAAATTCTGCTTATATTTTCTCCATGTTTCTCTCCAATTCAAGTCCTAAAAGCACTTAACAACCATGCGATTAGTGTTATCTATTATCCTCTAATTGGGGACACTCCTAAGCCAATGGAAATTCATACTCCTAATTTATCTAGAAGAGGGAATACAATCATTATAAATAAGGGGACACACAAGATCTTGAGGTACATTCGAATTCTCCAAAAATTACTTAGACTCTCCATATTTGTATTCCTAACTTAAGCATCGGAGGAAGCTCTCGCCGGCAACCCACTGAGTCTTTATTTTGTAGGAACACGAGAGGAGCGCGTGAGGATTGACTATAAGTTTATTTTCAGCATCAATAATATTAACATCCATAGTAATATGAACAGCTATTTTGCTATAATGTGCACATGATATAACTTACATGGGTAACCTTGATCAAACCATTCATTCACCATTAAGTTATGTTTGATCATGACCATTCAAGCGAATAAATAGTGATATTGAGGTCACTTGGTGTACCTTATAGTAAAAGAAAAAAAAAATGAAGAAAGAAAGAAAGAAAAAAAGAAGAAGAGGTTCCTTCCCCTCCAAATCTCGTTTTTTTCCCCTCAAACTCACTTCATCCAAACAAAACATAAGAGGCTTCACTCTTTAATTTCATATCTCATTAACAAAAAACAAAAAACAAACAGTTTTACCATCTCAACTTTCATCCAAAACACTTTACACCCCTCAAGTTTCAAACACTTTGAATTCCTTTAGTTTGAGTTGGTGTCACTAGACACCCCTCTGTTAATCAAGCATTTATTTATTTATTTTTATACAGTAAATGGGCATGTGCAACACATGTGACCCATTTATTATATTTGTTTAGGACGAAAATGCCTTTATATGACAAAAATAACCTTATGCCATATGTAGTGTAACGCCCCATCCTTATCACTAGCATGATATTGTCTACTTTGGGTTACCTCCCACGACTTTAAAACGAGGTATACTAGTTGGGGAGTGAAGTTTACATATATAGTGCAATAACTTTTTCTAGTAAGGCGATGTGGAATCCCAGGGTATTACATTCGTCCCCCTATAGGACCACATGTCCTTATGGGGTTAATAATTCCCACCACGCCACTGCCACCACCTAAAGCCATTGTTTTCCTATCCATATGTACTAAAGGTGCACAATATGGTCTAACATGGCCCACACACCGTGAAACTAGTCTAGCTTTGATACCAATTGTAACACCTCGCCCCTACCACCCTCACGGCTTTAAAACCCGTCATACTAGTTGAGGAGCAAAGTCTACATATATAGTGCAGTAACTTTTTCTAATCAAACGATGTGGAATCTTGGGGTATTACATGTAGACACCTTATTTTCAACTCTAGATGTTTTCATGGAGTTTGGTTAAGTCTCGGATGAAATTTAAAGCTTGTAAGATGCAAAGAAGATTTTGTCATTGATGTAATCTAACTTGAAGCTATTATCACATGCAAGTTTCTATCTTGTTTGTAAGTTACTATCACAAACTAGGTATGAGTTCATCCAGAAGGCTTAAAAATATCTATTCAAATTTTCGTTTTCTTTTTCTTTTTTTTTTTTTTTGGGTCTATAATGGGTGTAGTTAAGAAACCTATTTCCTCTGTTGGCACCCCAACACTTGTTTTTTCATCCCCCATTTATTTTATATTTTAAGGTTTTGCGAAAAATATAAAAAAAAAAATTCATGAAAACCGAACACATTATCCACTAGAAAACATTATTTTGAACAAATTTGTAAAAGAAAGTTTTTTCAAAATCTATTGCTTAAGTGGATTTTTTGGTCATTTATAGTTTTTATTTCATAAATAGCAAAAAAATCTACTTAAACGACAGACTTAAAAATAAAATAAAAAATTTTAACAAAATAATTCAAAATGATATTTTCTAGTAGCCCATGTAGTCATCTTTCATGAAAGTTTTTTATATTTTTCATAAAACCTAAAAATATAAAATAAATGAGAGATAAAAAGCAAGTATTAGGGTGCCAATAGAGGCCCCCTTTTTTAAAATTTGAAATTAGTGGATTTTGTTGAAACCATATTGGGCCTTAAAGGGAGGGCGCTTGTAATTTTGTAAAACACACTTCTTTTCACTTTTCAAGATTTTATGAAAAATATAAAAGGTTTTTATGAAAACTAGTACCCTATTTCATTAGAAAACTTTATTTTGAAAAACTTTGTGGAAGAAATTTTTTCCAAAATTTATCATTTAAGAGCACTTTTTGGCCATTTACAATCTCTATTTATTTTTACAAAAATGATAATTAAAAATGACCAAAAAATCAACTTAAATGACAAATTTTGAAAAAAAATTTCTTTTGCAAACTTATTCAAAATGATGTTTTTTAGTGGAAAAATTGATCAGTTTTGATAAAAAAGAATTTATATTTTTTTATAAAATCATGAAATATAATAACAAATGGGATTTACAAATAAAATTGAGGAATTAATTACAATAACTGCCCTCCCACTAAAAACATTGAGTGGACTTTGACCCACCTTAGGTCTTAGCCCAACCCACGTGAACCGGAATCACAGCAATGTATAGAGCCACGTGGGAGCACGTGAGAGGGGAAGCGGTAGACAATTAACGGCACCCGAATGGAGAGATTTCTGGAACCATCTTGACTCCGCGCCTTATTACCCTGTGTAAAGACTTGAAAAGAACTCTCTAGAGATTCACTTCATGCTATAAAGACCCCTCCCCCCATCCACGTAAAGCGGAGCAGCAACACCATTGCATTGTTTCTTCCAATTACAGCCAAGCCTTTGTCATTGTTCCACCATTTTCATCTCTATAAATCTTCTGTTTCCTCACACATATACCTCTGTATAAGATTTAGACTAGTCTTCATCAGTCTGATCGATCAATCACCTCAGTCACCATGGATGATGAGTTCGAGTTTCCTACTG
This sequence comes from Liquidambar formosana, assembly GCA_039720395.1. Lineage (NCBI taxonomy): Eukaryota > Viridiplantae > Streptophyta > Magnoliopsida > Saxifragales > Altingiaceae > Liquidambar > Liquidambar formosana. Next base: position 29,451,807 of record CM077822.1, read on the forward strand.
CGCCTGACATGAACAACAATGACGATGAAATGGGCATGGACATGGACGTGTCTGAGGAGAAGCCAATTCTCAAGGTTGGGGAAGAGAAGGAGATTGGGAAGAATGGGTTAAAGAAGAAGCTGGTTAAGGAAGGCCAAGGCTGGGAGACGCCTGAAAAGGGTGATGAAGTTGAAGGTACGCAATATTATTATATTATATCTGATCGATGTTTGTGCAATTGGGATTTCTTCGTGATGTGATGATGATCGAGGACGTTTGTGTTGATGGGGTGCTGTTGATTCTGCAGTTCATTATATTGGGACTTTGCTTGATGGAACCCAGTTCGATTCGAGCCGTGATAGGGGGACTCCGTTTCAATTCAAGCTTGGCCAAGGTAATGTCCATTCAGGCATTCATATGGTAGATGCTTGGTGTGTAATATTTTCGTGCCTGCCTTCTATTTTGAACTGTCTTCGTTCCCCCTTTTTTCTTTTTTTTTTTATTTATTTATAATTTTATGTTTGGGACTAGGTTCTTTGATTTTGAAGTGTGAGAGCTTATTTTATTGATATCTCTTTTATATTTTTTGTTCTTAGACTTAACACATAACTTTATGATGTTTTCCCTTTCACCAAGGGGATGGGTACACCTGTCGATATTTTTTATAAATTTTCTTTTATGAATAACATTTGTCTAATCCAACCATTAAATTAGTTATTCTCTCCACGCAAATCATGCATGTATGTTGAATTTTCTAATTAGGAGCTATATGATCCACTCATTCATAAAGTGACTTAAATTATAGTTTTATTTATAAAAAGAAACGTAAGTTTACTGAAAAAGTGCTTTTTGATATTCAATTAATTTGAAATTTGGTTTATATGACATGTTTGAATAGAATATTTAGTCAAACCATCAAATTGACAAAATATTGTCCTTACACAAAGATAATGATAATGTTGGGTGTAAGAGTGAAAAGTTTTACACTAAGTGTTAATGGATGCCTCCCTTTCATTAATATTCAAGAAAAAGGATGTGCTTGATTTGATAAAAATGGAAAGGAGAAAATGCTAAAGTTATTTTTTATCTACCCACTTTGTTTTCTGAAGGATGTGCCAATGACAAGATTATAAGTAACATTATAGTTATAAAAAAAAAAAAAAAAAAATGAATTTCTTTTGCTTGGAAAATGTACAATACATTTGGTGGATTTGGCACCACTCAAATAAAAGGAATACAAAAAGAAAAAAAAAGAATCAATGATCTGTATTGATACACAATTTCACAGAATGTTCTGCAAAAGTTCTTTAAATACAGCCCTTTAATTATCAGAAATATTGTGAAGGTGCTTTTGGTCCTGTTTGGTTTGGCTCTCAGTCAAATCAGAACCGAACCTGGTTCTGGAAAACTGGAACTAGAATTGAATCGAACCTACCTTGGAACCGAATCTAACCAAACCAATCAAAAGTAGGGTTGGTTCAGTTCAATTCTTGGTCTGATAGTATTTAATAAATTTTCTTCCAAATATTAATTATTTTGATTAAAAAAAAATGGTAAACTTATTTAAATAAATGACACCCAAAAATAATAAGATCAAAACATATATAAAAATTCATTAACAAACATAATCATAATCATAAATAAACAGAAGCATCACTTAACAATAGAAAAAACATTCCCATCAAACAATTCAACATGTACCGAGAAAAAGAAAATGATTTCTCACACAAAATACAAACAAATCAAAAACAAACATAACATCAAGTTACCAATATATGTCTACGACACTCATAGACTACTAGTTTCAAACATGCCAATCCAAAAGGGAAAAGGAAAATAAGAGTCAGCTAGCTCATTTAGCAACCAAGCCAAGAACTCAAGAAGTTTTTGGTCTGATGTAGCACAAAGACGCCAACCTCAAGCTATTCAAAACAGGCAATTAACTAGTAGTCCCAAGTCTTTGTTTCCCATACTGACCCCAACAACTGATGTTCTGAGTATCCGCTCACCTCCTATATGGGGTTGGACCTAACATGAGGGACAACCCCAAAGTCGCAACTAGTGGTTTCAAACACATTTCGGAAAATGAAACCAAACCGGCCTAATTTGTTGTTATTTCTCTATTTTAATTGAATTGCTTATGATGTCTTTAATGATGTCTAGCTAACAGAACTTTTAGTGTGAGTGTTTGCTTATTTGTTCTTTTACATGAAATGGGCCTGGATCAATTCGTTCACCTGCTATGATAATACTCCTTGGAACTTAACATAAAAAGAATTATACCAAAAAACAAGGGGGAAAAAAAAAATTGGTATCTTATTGCAAGATGTGCTTATGAGATGTGGAGGAGGAAAAATATTTGAATTACTTTTGTTCAATATTGAGTATTTCTATATAGTGTTTGTTTTAGAGCTATTAACTTTGGGATGATTGCATGTTGTCAGATGGAGTTAAGTACTTTCAAAATTGATAATAAAAGAAGAGATTAACCAGAGGTTGAAGAAATGTACCTGAGTTCAGTCATTACAACAATCTTTAAGGCTTGAAAAGGCACAAAATTTGTTTCTATGAGTTGTGATATCACTGGTTGAAGGGACATGAAAAACTATCCTGAGTGGATATAAACAAGGGAAGATGACGACAAGATCGATTCAGGCAGGATTCATGGAAGAAAAAGTACATAGTAACATAAAATTTCTGCAGAATAATAGACAATGGCCCCTTTGTCTTGCATTTCTTGCCATCACATTCACAGTGTACGATTATGCTGTAGTCTAGGCCTCCTGCCAGGCCTTCCTCTGCAGCTTGTGGCTTGACAATGACAATACTGTATTTTGTTATCTAACAAGTGAAATTGAGTATAGGGTTGCAAAGTGGCCTTGTTGACTGCTAGATTGCTAAAGGAGAAAGATGACTCATTGGGTAATTGCCTAAAACGATTTCATCATTATCTTTTTGTGTGTAGGCTGTTGTATCGTTGCTTCTGGTCTACCTTGTTTAGGATTCGTAGTGTTTGGTGATATGTAGAAGTCGATGTGCCAGACTGTTCCAGAATCGTCCCCTTATTTTCTTTTTCTCCCTTTTCCCTTTGAGTTTTGAAGAAGCAACTTTGGTTGCAAGAAATTCTTATTTCATTTGAACTTACTCTTCCATTTTTTTTTTTTTTTTTTTTTTTAAACTCTGTGGGATATTTCTAAAAAAATAAAAAAAATAATCAGCTATGGCTCATCACATAGTGTAACGAATAATAACATTTAATCGATCAGTGCCATAATTAAAAACAGCCTAACACAACAATATCATCATTGCAGTCTGCCCATAGTGAGGCTGCTTGTAAGTTTGCAAAAAGACCTGTGAGGAAGTGGCTGGCTTTTTTCTTACTTGTGGGCTACATGTTCAATCTTTGTTTAACACTTTGACAATTTTGTCACAATTGGCATGTACTCGTGGCAGGGAAAAATACTAAAATGATTTAAGCTTCTCTATCTCTCTTTTAATCTTTCTTTCTCTTTTCCTTGCTTTCTTTGTTCAAAATACACTATTTACTTTCTTCCTCATGCAAATTGCTTCATCCAAGTTCCACCAAAGTGTATGTGTGAGTCCTACGTTTTAATTATCTACTGGTCAGTTGACCATTCTTGATGCTGCCATGCATATTGTAATATACCCAGAGATGCGTATTGACTGGTGTCTCTGTGGCCTAGACCAATGCAATAGAAATATAATCTTCAATATAATCAATAGATGACAGTTGTTATGGCATTTTAGTTCAGTCTCTAGATGTGCAAAAAAATAAAAATGTTTCCAGGTTTCTAGGTTGGGTTGGCTTTAGTTGTGTTATTTATGAAATTCAGAAGTCCTGTTAGGTGGGTTCCTTTCTAATTGACAGTGGAAGGAAGTGGCTTTCTTCTGGTGATGAAAAATTTCATATTTGGCAGGGCAAGTGATCAAAGGATGGGATGAAGGTATCAAAACGATGAAGAAGGGTGAAATTGCCATTTTCACCATACCTCCTGAGCTTGCCTATGGGGAGTCTGGATCCCCTCCTACTATTCCTCCCAATGCAACTCTTCAATTTGATGTAGAGTTGCTGTCTTGGTCTAGTGTCAAGGACATATGTAAAGATGGAGGAGTATTCAAGAAACTACTTGTTGAAGGAGAGAAGTGGGAGAATCCAAAAGACCTGGATGAAGTTCTTGGTATATTATTTATCCACTGTCTTTCCTTGGATCTCCAATTTAACTTGATGAGCTGGATATATTAACTCTTTGCACTACCTTGCTTTCTTTGTTGCAGTGAAGTATGAAGCGCGGCTTGAGGATGGAACATTGGTTTCAAAATCTGAAGGGGTGGAGTTCACTGTTGGCGATGGTTTGTCTCATGGCACTCAATTATGGGTTTTCTTATTCTTTTGGTGTATTCTTTACGAGTTTTAATTTGTAGTAAGGTAACACCTTGCATGCAGGGTATTTCTGTCCCGCCTTGGCAAAAGCTGTGAAAACAATGAAGAAGGGTGAGAAAGTCCTATTGACAGTGAAGCCACAATGTGAGTTCATATCATCTACACATACTATACTTTTAGCTATGCTTTGATAATCTTACTGACTGTTTAGTTTCACAGATGCATTTGGAGAGAAGGGCAGGCAAGCATTTGGCGATGAAGGTGTCGTGCCACCAAATGCCACCCTTCAGATAACTCTCGAGTTGGTCTCATGGAAGACTGTTTCAGACGTTACCAAGGATAAGAAGGTCCTGAAGAAGATCCTGAAGGAAGGAGAGGGATATGAGCGTCCAAATGATGGGGCAGTGGTGCAAGGTAAGACAGTTTGGAAAAGCAATTATGTGATGACATAGTAACTGCCATAAAATATGTGTGTGCCACACAGATTTTGTAACTCTGGATTGTTGCCTTATGCCAGTGAAGCTGACTGGGAAGCTGCGTGATGGCACTGTTTTTTTGAGAAAGGGTCATGATGAACAACCATTTGAGTTCAGAGTTGATGAAGGTGATGACAGTTTCTTGTTTGTTAGTGGTCCTTCTGTAGTGAATCTCCCTAGTTCAAAACAGATGAAGTAACATGAAAGTAGTTTTTGTTTTTACCTTTTTATTTCCCCCATTTTTATTTTCTTTCCCTTCATAGGTTTTTGGGTCCTTGTCTATGCTGAGTATGATTTGGAATGGAATTTTTGAACAGAGCAAGTTATTGAAGGGCTAGATAGAGCTGTGAAAACCATGAAGAAAGGGGAAGTTGCATTGGTGACAATTGAGCCAGAATATGCCTTTGGTGCATCTGATTCACCACAAGATTTGGCTATTGTCCCAGCCTACTCAACTGTATATTACGAGGTTGAAATGTTCTCCTTTGTTAAGGTCAGTATAATATATTCGCCATTTATCTGTGTGATATGTTCCTCCTCAGTAGGAGAGAGGTTATGGTAATGGAAAGGTAGATTGAGGACAATTTTTAAACAACTTTTAATTGGTTCCAGGAGAAAGAATCTTGGGAAATGAACACACAGGAGAAGATTGAAGCTTCTGGGAAGAAAAAGGAAGAAGGGAATGCATTATTTAAGTCTGGTAAATATGAGAGAGCCTCAAGAAGATATGAAAAGGTAAATTTAGACAAGAATCATTTTTGGTAATTTGAGCCATGTTTCATACTCTGGTCTCCCGGTGATGTGAATCATGTGATAAACTTTCCTCCGGTGACAGGCTGTCAAGTTTATTGAGTATGACTCTTCCTTTGCTGAAGAGGAGAAGCAGCAGGCTAAGGTGCTGAAGGTCATCTGCAATCTGAATAACGCAGCCTGCAAGCTGAAACTCAAAGACTACAAGGAGGCAGTGAAGCTGTGCACTAAGGTCTTAGCCTTTTAATCCTATATGGTGGTGTTTGTGTTCTGTTTCTTGCTAGAGGTGGATGTTGGTTTCCTATATGTGCTAACATGTAGAGGAATGTGGTTCTTTTCAGGTATTAGAAAGTGACAGTAGAAATGTGAAAGCACTTTACAGGAGGGCCCAAGCATATATACAACTTGTCGATTTGGATTTGGCAGAGCTGGATATCAAGAAGGCCCTTGAAATTGACCCGGACAATAGGTAAGTTCTCTGCTTATGGTAATTTTGATTAGGTTAACCATTAGTGACATGGTCCAATTGAAGATGGAAGAATAGTTATACTTGGGAATGAAACTATTTTTGGAACTTACTGTAATGGTGCATTGGCACATCTTATGCGCATTAAATACCAATCAGTGATGTATGAAGACATTTATATTTTTCTCCCACACTGGGGACATTCATAAAAATGGGATTGTAAATTTGACTACATGTCAAAACATCATCTGAAATATTGCGTGAGGGTACAGACATACAGTCCTATGTTTTTAATATTTGGAAATCTATTTTGCCGATCCTTCTTTTGTGCTTCTAAAGCTTATGGTTGTTGTGGTGCCAATAGATATGATTGTTAGTGACCTACTATGTACAGATGCTCTACTAAATGACCAAGCTTTGTAAGAAGAATAAGTGGAAGTTTTCCTTTCATTGAGGACCCATTTGCATGTTATGGAAAATCATCCCTCACAGAGTAATCACTTTTAAATTTAGTATGTGATCGTGTGGATATACTATTATCTCATGTAATGAGGCAACCATTTGAAATAAAAACCTTTTGTGTTGTGAAGTGTCTTGTATTTATTTATTTATTTATTTTTTGTTTCTGAACAAGAAGAGGCTCGGCAAAGGGGCCTTTTCAAAGGGTGGAGAGTTAGACGTTCAGGTAGGGTTTTGTAGTGTTATTTGCTCAATGGAGTTTTAGTCATTAGAGAAGTGAGGTTTTGCTTTGTATAACATTCTTATTGTTGATAGAGTCTTTGATCTCTCTCTCTCTCTCTCTCTCTCCTGCATGGATGTAGGCATTTTTCGAAACGACATAAACTTGATGCTTTGTGTGTGTGTGTGTGTGTTTCTTATTGTTGATAGAGTGTTTGATCTCTCTCTCTCTCTCCTGCATGGATGTAGGCATTTTTCCAAACCACAGAAACTTGATGCTTTGTGTGCATGGATGTAGGCATTTTTGCAAACCACATAAACTTGATGCTTTGGCATTTTTCCAAACCACATTAACTTGATGCTTTGTTTTTGTGTGTGTGTGTGTGTGTGTGTGTGCATTTCTTTCTTTTCATTGTAATCATGCTTTCCACATAGCACTTTGCTTGGATATTAATGCAATGTTTTTTATTTTTTTTATTTTTATTTAAAATATTGGTATTAGGGACGTGAAGCTGGAGTACAAGGTCTTAAAGGAAAAGGTGAAGGAGTACAACAGGAGGGATGCAAAATTCTATGGTAATATATTTGCAAAGATGAACAAATTAGAGCAAGTTAGAAGCACTGTAAGTTGACAACTCTCACCCTGTAATTTCTAGTGAGTTAATCCCATAAATGGTCATTTTGTACTGATTCCCGTTTGATGTTTGAAATGCAGAATGCAGCAGCAGCCAAGCAGGAAACAATGCCAATGACCATTGACGGCAAGGCATAATATTGGGGTGGATGTCTGTCCACTTCACTCTCTCTCTCTCTCTCTCTCTCTCTCTCTCTCTCTCTCTCACACACACACACACACACACGTAGTGGTCAAGCAGTGTGTCTTGTGTCTTGTCTGTTTCGAGTATTATGGACTATATTTTTTTAAGCCATTTGTAGTCTCATAGATAAATGTGCTTATTGTGAGAACCCTACTTGCAGTCGTGTTTCTCACTTTCTTGTAAATCAGAGAAAATAAATAAATAATTATAGAAGTCAGATATGATGTGTGGTTGCAAATGAGCACAAAGGGTTTGTTTATAATTCTCTTTCTTGTAGATCAGAGAAAATAAATAAATAAATATAGAAGTCAGATATGATGTGTGGGTGCAAATGAACCCAAAGGGCTTGTTTATAATTCTCTTGACAGTAGAGGGTGGTGAACTGGCTTTTGCTTGTATGATGACTGATGAGCTTGAGGGTGTTCAACAGTCATTTGAAGTATGAGTATTTCTCAGGGTCATTGTAAACCCTTCTGCAATGAACAGAAACTGGCTTCCTATTAAAAAATTAGTGGTTTTTTTCATCAATTTTGGGAATTTATGGGGAAAGGCCCATCTACAACTAGATGATTTGAAATGCATTAATAAAAAAATGCAGGGGTTTCCTATGGGAAGTGTCATGGAATATTCAGTGGAAGGATTCTTCTTACTAGCATTGACTCTCACTGGTCACTGCTTTTATAATGGAAGGGCACTAAACACTGGAGACTAATTCAAGTATTCAACCCTTTTATAATGAAAGGGCACTAATCTCCAATGCTAGAAGCTCGATATGACATCCAAAGTTTCAAGAGTTTTGCCTCAGATATGGTAAACAGCATTTGTCCTCCCAGACAGAAAACGAGAAAAGGACAGAATCTAAAATGACTAGGACTCAGAGAGTCGAGAAATAAAAAACCCTAGGCAGAAAACTGGTTAGGCAGCAGCACCAGTACCACTCTTGCCTTTCTTCCTCTGAATCTTCTTCATACAGAACTCCAGTTCCTTTCCTTCCAAGATGTATCTGTTGGTAGAAATTTGTTGAGGAAACAAAGTGAGATGATGTGAAAGAATCAATACAGTCGCAAAGATAGATTGTTTACTTCAAAACTCACCCATCAGCTCGACCACTGCATTGACCTAGTCGAGAAGAAATGCAAGCTAACAATTAAACTGCCACCACCTAATTGCTCTTCACTGTGGGAATCAAGTTGACGACCTTGCTGACGCTTCTCAATCTTCCTGAGGACATGGTTGCTTTTCTTTGTTTCCTCTGTGATTCCTACCCCCTCCTGCTTATACATATGATGGAAGTATGAAACTTGTTTATTTTTTTTAAAAATAACTAATGAAACAAAGCAAAATGGATGACCCAAAAAAAAATGACTGCGCGCGACTAGGTATGTCATGTAAGCAGCAAGCAAGAAGCAAGACCATAACCAAAATGCATGAGCCAAAACATAATAACTTGTTTATATATATATATATATATATATACACACACACACACACACACACATAATCTGACCTTGTAGAAGTTCAAGGTAAGCGAGGAGAGCAAGTAAGAAGCTAGACCGTATGGTGCTAGCAGAAAACAAGATTTGTACCATCAAAGTGCACATACAACATAAGCAGCACAACTCATGCCAATGTCCAGTGAACCGATGGCCCCCTACCTTGACCAAGTCGATTTCCAATCTAGGTTTGATAACTTTAATTGCATTAACATTCCTTAAGACCTAATGATGATCAACATAATAACAAACCCAATGACATCGGATTTCAACAATATCAATGTTGATTTTTCAAACACGAAATAAGTCATTACAATTAATTGCTTGTATAAAAACATGGATAAAATAAGGCATAAAAATGTACTGAAAGAAAGCTATATATTCTTAGAGACTTGAAAATGGGACCTCAAGTTCCTATGAAAATGCCATCTGATCTCAATGCCACCATATTTTGAAGGGTGATACCATAAGAGACAACATTTTGCAGTACATAGCACAAACTAGGGTCCGCTAAACATTCATGTGGTAAGCTACGTATACAACAAGAACCAATGTAGTCTAATTAGCTGAAGATGAATACAAGGCAATTCCTACAGTGATCATATTGTACACCTGTAAGCTACATTCAGTGTTTAGTATTATATCATAATTAGCAGAACATCAGAACATGCTTAAAAAGCAGGAGTCATAAGAACTACCATAGAATTTAAAGCAGTAGGGCAACTTGATAGGATAACCCCGTTGAGGATAGTACTGCCGCTGCCCCCTCCACCCAAACCAAACCCCAAACCCCAAACCGCCCACCCCCCCCCCCCCCCCCCCCCCCCCCCCCCCTCTCTCTCTCCAAAAAAGCAAAAAAAGAAAAAGAAAAAAAGGCACAGGGTATCAACCCCAACATTACGTGGAAAGTCTTTCAGTGGCTTCCCATTGATCTCCCAATAATAATAATAAAAAAGGATGGGAGAGACCTAAATCTGCACAATTTTTTGACTGAAGTGTGCCTAAACTTTTAGCATATCACAAATCATAACTGAAGAAACAACATTTTACCCTCCAAGGACACAAATAATAGTCTCAAAAGTACATTTATAGTACCTCTGGGGTTTCCTTCTTAGCAGCTACCTTCTTCTTCCTACCAATGTCGACTCCATAATGCTGAAGGTACCATTGCTTGAACGGGGCTGCATCCACCTGAATAATTGCACTTTTCACCAGAGTCTTTGTTCTAACAAGCTCATTGTTTGAGGCATTGTAAACCACATCAAGGATACGTGTTTTATGGGTGAGCTTCACTCCCCATGAGAAATTTCCAGTGTCCAACCTAAGGGCCCTCCACTTCACATTTCCTCCTCTTACACGAACTCTCCTAACAGTCTCGTTGCTCAAGAGCTTAGTATTTGCCAGCTGACGACCAAGCTCATACCTAGGGAAGCCAATCAAGAATGAAAAGAAAATGAGCTAAAGCTTTAAGGGAAAAGTATTCTTAAAAGAAAATGAGCAAAAGCTTTTAAGGGAAAAGTAGCGACGTAACAGTACTTATTCCAATTCTCTACTGTGGAAAACCAACTCAAATATCTCATCAATCCTAACAATTATTCACCGATAAGCTTCATCTTTTCCAATCATATAGGCTTTAGTTCAATCAATGCTACATCTTTTCCAATCATTCAGACTGGAAGAGCATCATCAGGGTCTCATTTTTTAGTGTCCCACACTAAGCAAGTGTTGCTTTACTATGATGTTGTTGCTTGAAATTGGGGAGTTGGACACCAACTTCCATTCTTCTGGTTCTTTCTTATTTTACCAATAGTGCAGCCATACTGAATTTGTATTCCCAGCACTTTAAAATTTTAACTTTTAAAAGATTTATTATACATGCATTATTATCAAATTTCCTTAGGCAGTATCGACTTTCCTACATTGAAGAGGTGGCATACCTATAGAAGATGAATAGTGATACATCCACCATGCAATATGGCATCCACTTTTACAAAACGTGAAGGGCTAACTTTTCTTGTTTTTTACAATCATGTTATTGACACATCTTCCGGTTATAAATAGAACCGGTAGATACAACCTCTAAACTTAGCATTTTCCATAAAATATAGGTAAAAAACTAACTCTACGGACCACAAGTATGGATTGGTCACATTGATATCTGATTATGAAGGACTCAAGATTGTTGTGTTTTAAGGTTCCAATACTCAGATATTTATAAAAAATTAAAGCCAAATTTTGCCCTAAAAGGGAAAAAAAATGCTTTAAAAACTCTAACAACTACAAAACTGAAAAATCTCAAATCTCTAGTCTCATTTGATTAATTCCCATGAAGGAAGGTTTGCAAAGGATACAAAAAAAAAGTTTCGAATGACATTTTTGGAAATTTTTATTTATTTATAAGAAACAAGAATTTATTAGCAAAAAGAATGATGTACAAGGCTACAAACAAGGAGGACGAGAATTCTTCCTACAAAAACAATGAGAGCAAGAACAAAGCCAGGCAGCAAAAAGCCTTAAGGAGGTATAAAATGCCCTCTGTAATGCTGTAAGGAGTTGGCAGCCCTCTTGGCAAGCTCATCCGCCACCCCATTGGCCTCTCTAGGCACCCAATCCACTCGAACTTGCAAAAGATCCACCAAGTCAAAAATTTCCCTATAAAGATTTGCATATCTCCAAGCTCTCAACCTTGTAGTTCGCACCCTATTAATTACAATAGAAGAATCAGCTTCAACAAAAAAATTGCTAATCCTCAAAATCTTAGCTTCCCTTAAACCTTCTAGGGGAGACAAAAGTTCGGCTTTTAAGGCGAAGCCTGTGAGGATCCGTTTTCTTAATAGGGATTATTACCAGCTTAATATATGATTAGAGTAGTTAATCCCTTCATTTGTTGGATAACCTAATGTAAGGGTAATCCATTTATATGATAATATGATATTATATGTGTTTCGATGCTTATTTTGATGCATTGAGTATCTTAAGTGAGTGTTAGGCCTTATTTGCAGTTTCGGGTTAAGCTGCTGAAATTTGGCTAAGTATGGGAGAAAAGTGAATTTTCGTAAATCTTCGTTTTAAAGGATAATTTTTTGCGGTAATGGAAGTTTATAATATTATAAGACTTCTGTGATTTTATGGGATTTTATTAGCATGTTTGGATTGGGTTCCTCACATGTTTGTTTTAGGAAAATCTGTTGGGAGACGGATTTTGTACTAAAACTTGGAAATGAGATTTTGATATATTAGGAATTTGATTTTTCTGATATTTTATTTGGATTCAAATGGGGGGTTATTTGCTTATTTTCATTAAATAACTTAAAGTAAAATTACTTAAATGTTTTGGATGAAAATAAGGCTGATGTCTGTGCTGATGGAGAGTAGCCTGACTGACTGTCTATTTTCAGCTGTCTGTGTATTTCAGACGGCTGAAACATGTTTCAGCCGTCTGAAAGACCATTTTCAGCCGGCTGAAAGTTCATGTCAGCCGACTGAAAATTCCAGAGAGAGTTATTTTGTGTTGGGCATTTTCAGCCGGCTGAAAATATTTTTCAGCCGTCTGAAAGTGTCGGCGGACAATTTCAATAAAGGGTTAAAATGACCCTTTTTCCCTCCTTTTCTATATAAACCCTTAACCCACGAATTTCTCTCCATTCTTCCTGCCAAAAGAGAGAGAGAATGAGAGAGGGAGAGTGACGGGAAGGTCGTGGGTAGCTCGCCAGAGCGTGGCGCCTCTGATCCGACGCCGGCAAGCTCGGATTCATCATAGTTAGGCCCGATCTACGTGCGTGTAGGGATGATTTGGCATTTGCATCACTCATTCATGAGGTAGGGGATATTTTCTCATTTTAAACCCTTGTTGTATGGGGGTTTTGGCATAAATCATGTAGTTTTACATGTATTTGGTAGTTTTTGCATAAATATCATGCATAGGGTATATATTTGTTAGGTTTTACAAATTGTGGGAAACCTAGGGTTTGATTCACATCATTTTTGTTATAAAAATGTTGTTTTTGAAATCATTCATTTGAAAATGTTTTATGGGGTTATTTAGTGTGATTTTTATGAACCCTCATATTATATGGTTTTCTTGGAAAATTTAAATATATAAAATTTTCCGGTTTATATGAAAATTATGGAGTTATTTCATATGGTTTCTAAGAACAAATCTATTATGTGGTTTTTGGAAAATTTACATATAATTTTCCAGATTATGTGAGAATTATGAAATTAATAAATGAAAATAAAAGTAATGATGATATGGTGATGAGGGCTACTGGAGACAGGATTACTGCGGTCCCAAAGGAATGGGACGTCTTGCCGTGTTTTCCTATCCTTTAGTCCTGGGCTATGTGCCCGAATATGAGGTTACTTTCTGGTCCAAATAGGATCATAGTGTTTCCTCATGATGGGGTTACTTTCTGGACCAGATAGGATCCATAGTGTTTCCCCTTATCTTCCCCGCGCGAGGGCCCCGCATGAACTGGGGAGGATTTATCAGTTTGAAAGACTGATGTTATGGATTGCCGGATATGGAGGGTAATGGTTATTGGCTTATAAGGCCGTGATATGGTAATTGGAAAGAATGATAATGAATTATAAATAACTTAAGTTATTTCTTACCTTTTTAAAAATAAAAAGGGGTGTTGTTATTAAATGATTTAAACTTCCGCAGTTTATTTCATTATACATGTATCAGTTTTATTTATTGTAAATTTTATATTGCAAACGAATAAATGGTTTTGCAGGGTTCTTGGAAATGTATGTAAATTATGGTTTTTTTAAAACCTTGGGGTTATTTTGAGAAATGTTTTCCTACTGAGCGTGTAGCTCATACTCCCACAGCTTTCTTGCAGGTCATATTTTCGAAGCTAAGTTGACCTGGGTTTTGGGAGCGCATCGACATGCTTGCATTCATGTAGAGAGTATTTAAGATAGGCTTAGAGCCTAGGCATGTATTAATTTTAATTTCATGGCCTGTAATAATTAATTGAGTAATGGATGCATATCTGAATGAGACCCATGTGACTACGATATAGCCCGAATATTTCTTTATGTTGGAATATTGTGTGGATGGCTGGATATGTTTTTAAATGTGTTTTCTACAGGTTTTATAACTAGTCGATAACTTGGTATGTCCTATTTACAGAGGGGACCATGCCGAATTTTCTAAAAATATTTTCAAAAGAATTATTTTATTAAACATCCACCAAATTTGGCTTTAAAAATGGTTTTCTTACTACTTAACTAACGGTCCCAATTTCGGGTCGTTATAAAGCCTTCCCCCTTGGGTATGGAAAACTCTAGTAGAATAGCACCGTTGGAGTTCCTAAAAACTCCTCCATTGCCCAGCTAACCTGAGCTACCAAGAGAGCACCCATCGAAGTTAAACTTGAGGAGCCCAACAGGAGGAGGATTCCAATGAGCTTTGAAGTTACCACCTTCCTAATAGAGTAACAGTTGGACGTAGCATCTCTAATAATGCTGTCCAAAGCCATGCCACCAAAATCTTTAGTAACTAAGACCCACAAGGAAGCAAAGAAAACAATTCTATCCCAAACCTACTCCTTTAGAGTAAAAATATCCCTGAAAAGGTGTTGATTTCTCTCCTACCAGATCACCCAAATTTTTGGAAACTATTTCTTGAAAGTTTCTCTAAAAGGAATGAATAATCATGGTAACTAGAAATGGAAAAATTAAAGGAATAGCTAAACATGGAAGCAAAAATCATGGGAATCAATTAATAAAGAATAACTAAACATCGAAGCATGGGTTATGATAATAAACAAATATGGATGCAAATACATGGAAGGAAAATGATACTAACCTCCTAATGTGCGTACACACAACCATGAAGCACGTACACACTTTTGGTTTATACCCAACTGATCTAAAACCTAATTTTACATGAAAAATAAAATAAAATAAAAATCCTAATTAACCAACTAGACCAAAATTGTATAATAACCTAATTCTATATGCTTTAACCTAAATCAATCAAAATAATATAAATAAATATAAAAGAACAAAGAATAATTTATGCATATTCATATGACAATATAATTCAAATCTATGTATTATCATGCATAACAAATTTTAATCAAAAGATTTAAAATCTAAATGGATAAGGAAAGAGTATATTTACGTTGACCATGAACAAAACTTTGTAACTCACCACGCCCCTCAGGTTTGTTGATTAAATTGCATCAATATGAGTTATCCTCTTTGGAAAAGTATCTTCACAACTAAGGGATTAAGGTCTTCCAAAATTTAAAAAGCAAAAGAGAAAGAAGAAAATTGAAGAAAAGAATAGGGATTTCCATCACTCTGCAGCAACAATAACTTCCATCACATTTTGTAATGTCAAAACATTAAAATTAGGAAACACTTGTGAAATCCAAAGTTGTGGAGCTTCGAAATAAATTTCCAACAAGACAAATTTCGTTAAATTTTGAGTTTGGATGAAAAATTTATGGTTTTTAATATATGAAAACTGGAAGTAGAATTTTTCAAAATGATTTTTGGACGAGTTTCTCTCTTAATTTCTCCCTTCCTCCTCCTCCCCTTTTCCTCCAAGGAATTAAAAGAGTATTTATACTGGAAAATTATGGTTTTACCTTTCCTTTCTAGACTAAGTTTACTTGAAGAATAATTAAAATATATTTCCATTAATTAGAAAAATGTTCTAATCTAGAAAGGAAAGATAAATTACATTTTCTAATAATTAGGAGAGTGGCCGCTAATGCGCATACGCATGTATCACATGTGCGTACACACGCCTATCACATACATACATATTCTAGTGGCATGAGAAAAAACAACTAATTTAATGAAATAACTTTCCTTAATTTTTAACCAAAAATCCCCCATTGTGATTTAACTAATCCTTTAAGAATAATTTGTAAAAGTAATTTTAAAAACTCATTATTGGGGCTCGAAGACCCAAGTGACAATTGGTACAAAATGGGATGCCTACATTAAGCCATAAATGTTTTTTCAAAATCTGTTATACTCTACTACTGCCAACTATCCCAACAGAATGGAGATCTTGAAAGTTGAAACAACTGGACAATTTTTCTTGGAATGAAGATTATTCAAGACAACTTAACTCTGTTATTACTCAAGTAGAGATTAAAGATACTATTTTCTCTCTCAACAATGACAAAGCTCTTAGTCCTGATGGCTATGCTCTTCTATTTTCTAAAAAAGCCTAGCATTTTGTTAGCAGTGATGTCATAGTAGTTGTTACCTCTTTCTTTTATCATAGTAAATGTGAACCCCGGAAATTGGGCCCACGAGGGATTGAAAAGAGAGATTGTGGGTTTTGAAAACAAAAAGGAGTCGCCACCTCATTTTTTAAAGGAAACAAGGAAAACCCTAAAAACAGTTTGTTTTAGGAAAACAATTTGAATGACTCCATAAAAAAGGAAAGGCAAAAACCAATCTTTTGGAAACCAAAGAAATCAGGGATTCGGAGGCTAAGTTATGACATGGGAAGGTTCTAGGCAAAGCCTATAGGCACCCATGTCACCCTTTCAGTCTCTCAGTTCATTTGGGCTAAATCAAGATCTTTTCCATACAAAAATCAGCAAGTATATCATCACAAGACAGCATGCATATCATATATTTCATTCATCCATCCATGCATAATAAATACATAAAAACAGAAAATAAAGAAAAAGAAAACAAAACAAAAAAGAAGCCTAGGATGCTTGGATCCTAGAACGGACTTGAGCCTCACGAAGAGCGCCTACGTACCATGCAACGAAATACATGGATCAAAATCCACGTAGTTCGATTAGAACTAGGGTTAAGACTTAATACAAACCTATGGTTAAAACCCTAGGTTTCCTTATTTGATCAAAAGAGTTGAATTTGATAGAAAGTTTGACTTTGGAAAGAAATCCACAAAATGGAAACTTTAATAAAAACCAGAATTTTATGGATTAAGGAAACCCTTGATTAGAACCATAGGATCATATTAAAAATTAACCCTAAAGAGGGAGAAGAGAAAGGATAAGGAAGAGAGGTGAATTGGGGCACCTTCATACCCACTTACCTGAGCGCAATAGCTCCAAGCATTAGCCATTTCAAGCATTGGCAGCCGTATTTGCACCGTTACAAGTGCTCAAAACCATGCAAAAATACCAACATACAAATCTGGACAGAATAGTATTAAGGCCTAAAATCATCCACTAAACATGCCAACAGCAAAAACAGCGAACAATAATAAGTCCTAACATATTCCTAGAACCATATCATGCATAAAACCCTAGAAATCAACTAACATGCATACAAAAATATCATATTTACTCCATATGAAAAACATATACAGCAAACAGGAAAAAAAAACAATAAAAAGACCTACTTTATCATGTTGTATGAAAACTAACATAAAACAAGGACTCTAAAACCCTAAACTCACAAATATGCTCAAAAACATACAAAACAAACTTCACACATACTAAAATAAACCTAAACAGAACTTAAATCGTGCATATTAACTAACTAAAGCAATAAAACATGATAAGAAACCCTAAGACTAACATGCAATAACATTAATCCTAGCACAGGGACAACAGGAGCACAAGAATCACACCTATGCATTAAGACCTATGAACTAACTCTAAAGCATGCAAAACTCATCATGAACATCATCTATATCACATGTATTAACTAATAGAAACCTCAATTCATGGTAGAAATTACATGCAATAGAGCTATTCCTACGTAATACCTTTGTTTAAGCTTGAACAGAAAAGAGGAATACCTTAGAAAGAGCCTTCCTTGCTGCTGTATGTACTCCTTCTTGCTCTTGTAGGTGTCTTCAATCAATGTTCTTCAAGGCTACAACAAGAACTCCAGCTCTCCTTCAAGTCTCTCTCTCTTATTCTCTCTCAAACACTCAAGTTTTAATCCATAAAGTGGCTCCCCTTGTGCTGAAGCATAAGGGGGTATTTATAGAGTTTCATTAGGATTAACCAATGGCTAGGATTAAAACCCTAAAAATTAATCCAAGGGCTATTAGAGACCCCCTTGGGGCTTAAGTAACTCAGAAGTTACCAAAAAATAGAAGGAAACTCGTCCAAAAGAGCCCTTGTACGTCAAAATAGGCAAGAGTCCGCTTCAGCAAGGAATCATGGTGCAAATAGGAAAGTGCTCTCGGGTGACCACCAGGGCCTGGGCGGCTAGCCACTTGGGCCCAGGTGGCTAGCCGCCCGGGGTTGGGTGGTCACCCGAGCCCACTCCGGATTTTTGCCTATTTTTGACTCCTAATGCTTCTAAAAGTGTTTCAGGGGCCAAATGAACTCCGATTTTGATGAAACAAAAGCCAAAACGACCGTGTTTCGATGAGGAATATGTTTTTGAACATTTTAGGGTGAAAACCAATAACCATGGGGGCATGGTTAGGTTTGAACAAGGCGGTTAACCACTATGCTCTACCTTTGCTAAGCATAGGCATGCACATAGGGTCAAACCAAACACTTTCCATATCAAAATTGAACTTCATAAAACACTTTTGGGAGTAAAATGATGACTAATGAAAGTCAATTTGAAAAGATTTGGTTGGTAATTGTGAGTCAATTAGAGCTAACCCAAAGAAGGGTCAATTAACCAATTTTGAACTGTATTGAGCCATTTTAATCCCGAGCCATTGATTTATCAAATTGACACTAGAAATACCTCTTATGCATCCATATGAACTCCAATTGACAATTTGGAGATCATTTCAAGGTTAAATGAAAAGTTTAGGACTTAAAAGACAATTATGCCCCTCAAGTCACAAAAGCTCTTATTATCTCTCAAGATCAACTCCAATTTGAACCAAAATTCATACCTATTGTCCTTGTGACTCTAGAAACCTAATGCAAGTGACTAGACTCAAAAACAAAACAAAAACATGCATGAAATGATGAGCCCTAGTAAGGTGGTGCAAAAATGGGGTGTGACAGAAGCCGCTCATTGGCGAACAAGTTACACTTGTGAACCAATGATAAAGAACAACCCATTTTTGGCCAAGAAAGCCTGGAGAAATCACACACTGATACCAACAAGGATAGGAGGTTGAAAACTTGAGATTGAAATGAGGAAGTGTACTCAAGTCATGAGTATACTTAAACCACTGGGGGTTGATGATTGACAAGAGAAGCATATTCAAATGGAGAAATACATTCAGGTCACGAATATATTTAACCAAGTGATTGAAATAAACTGAGAAGTATACTCAAGTGATGAGTACACTTTTGAAATGGAGAAATATATTCAGTTCACGAATATATTTAACCAAGTAGATGACAAGTATGCTCAAGTGATGAACACACTATTGAAATGGAGAAATATATCCAAGTGATGGATATATTTAACCAAGTAATTGAAAAATGATCTGAGAAGTGTACTCAAGTGATGAGTACACCATTGAAATGGAGAAATATATTCAAGTGATGAATATATTTAACCAAGTAAGTGACAAGTATGTTCAAGTGATGAACATACCATTGAAATGGAGAAATATATCCAAGCGATGGATATATTTAACCAAGTGATTGACAAATGATCTGAGAGGTATACTCAAGTGATGAGCATACCTTAGAAATGGAGAAATATACTCTAGTCACGAATATATTTAACCAAGTAAGTGACAAGTATGTTCAAGTGATGAACATACCATTGAAATGGAGAAATATATTCAAGTGATGAATATATTTAACCAAGTAATTGACAAAGACTGAGAAGTATACTCAAGTGATGAGTATACCTTTGAAATGGAGAAATATATGCAAGCGATGGATATATTTAACCAAGTGATTGACAAGTATGTTCAAGTGATGAACACACCATTGAAATGGAGAAATATATTCAAGTGATGAATATATTTAACCAAGTGAGTGACAAGTATGTTCAAGTGATGAACATACCATTGAAATGGAGAAATATATTCAAGTGATGAATATATTTAACCAAGTAATTGACAAAGACTGAGAAGTATACTCAAGTGATGAGTATACCATTGAAATGGAGAAATATATTCAAGTGATGAATATATTTAACCAAGTGATTGACAAATGATCTGAGAGGTATACTCAAGTGATGAGCATACCTTTGAAATGGAGAAATATATTCTAGTCACGAATATATTTAACCAAGTAAGTGACAAGTATGTTCAAGTGATGAACATACCATTGAAGTGGAGAAATATATCCAAGCGATGGATATATTTAACCAAGTAATTGACAGGTTTGTTCAAGTGATGAACATACCATTGAAATGGAGAAATATATCCAAGCGATGAATATATTTAACCAAGTGATTGACAAAGACTGAGAGGTATACTCAAGTGATGAGCATACCTTTGAAATGGAGAAATATATTCTAGTGACGAATATATTTAACCAAGTAAGTGACAAGTATGTTCAAGTGATGAACACACCATTGAAATGGAGAAATATATCCAAGCGATGGATATATTTAACCAAGTGATTGACAAATGATCTGAGAGGTATACTCAAGTGATGAGCATACCTTTGAAATGGAGAAATATATCCAAGTGATGGATATATTTAACCAAGTAATTGACAAGTATGTTTAAGTGATGAACATACCATTGAAATGGAGAAATATATCCAAGCGATGGATATATTTAACCAAGTGATTGACAAATGATTTGAGAAGTATACTCAAGTGATGAGTATACCATTGAAATGGAGAAATATATCCAAGCGATGGATATATTTAACCAAGTGATTGACAAGTATGTTCAAGTGATGAACACACCATTGAAATGGAGAAATATATCCAAGTGATGGATATATTTAACCAAGTAATTGACAAATGATCTGAGAAGTGTACTCAAGTGATGAGTACACCATTGAAATGGAGAAATATATTCAAGTGATGAATATATTTAACCAAGTAAGTGACAAGTATGTTCAAGTGATGAACACACCATTGAAATGGAGAAATATATCCAAGTGATGGATATATTTAACTAAGTGATTGACAAATGATCTGAGAGGTATACTCAAGTGATGAGCATACCTTAGAAATGGAGAAATATATTCTAGTTACGAATATATTTAACCAAGTAAGTGACAAGTATGTTCAAGTGATGAACATACCATTGAAATGGAGAAATATATCCAAACGATGGATATATTTAATCAAGTAAGTGACAAGTATACTCAAGTGATGAACACACCATTGAAATGGAGAAATATATTCAAGTGATGAATATATTTAACCAAGTGAGTGACAAGTATGTTCAAGTGATGAACATACCATTGAAATGGAGAAATATATTCAAGTGATGAATATATTTAACCAAGTAATTGACAAAGACTGAGAAGTATACTCAAGTGATGAGTATACCATTGAAATGGAGAAATATATCCAAGCGATGGATATATTTAACCAAGTGATTGACAAGTATGTTCAAGTGATGAACACACCATTGAAATGGAGAAATATATTCAAGTGATGAATATATTTAACCAAGTAAGATAGATAATGAGGATTTGGAACTGAGAAGCATATTCAAAGGGTGAATACACTTTTGAAATGGAAGAACATATTCAAGTGATGAATATATTCAACCAAGTAGGATAAAGAATGAGGATTTGAAACTGAGAAGCATATTCATAGAGTGAATACACTTTTGAAGTGGAGGAACATATTCAAGTGACGAATATATTCGACCAAGTGGGATGGAAAATCAAGATTTGAAATGAGGATATATGATCAATTTATCAAGATTGAACAAGCATGGTGCAAGAGGAAAGTGACTTAACACATTGTCACTTGAGTTGGCATGGCACAGGGGAAATATATTCAACCCTTTTGAACATAAAATCAATTCAAAGAATTGATTTGAAGGTGAAATTTGATTGATTTTAAGCTCAAAAAGTGTTGAATATCTCATTTGGAAGAAGGTTTGATCACGCGTTAAGGCGAGACAAAGCGAGAGAGAAAGCCAAAACAAGATGGCTTGGGTGACCACCAGG
Source organism: Liquidambar formosana (assembly GCA_039720395.1). Taxonomy (NCBI): domain Eukaryota; kingdom Viridiplantae; phylum Streptophyta; class Magnoliopsida; order Saxifragales; family Altingiaceae; genus Liquidambar; species Liquidambar formosana. The sequence goes on from CM077822.1 coordinate 29,473,858, forward strand.
CCTCAGGAGGCTAGCCGCCCAGGCCTTGGTGGCTAGCCGCCCAGGGCTTGGGTGGTCACCTGAGTCTATTGCTGAAAAATTCTGGGTTTTTAAATACCCAAGTGCACTATTCATACCCCTTGTTCAAAGAACCCGAAAATTGGAGTTTCTCTCTCTAGAAAGCTTACCCCATTTTGCAAAATCATTCCAACACCCAAAGGCATTCAAATCCACACTTCAAGAGGGATTCATACACATGAAATAGCATCATTAGCACCCAATTTCACATCAAAAACAAGAAATTTGCAGCACTTTGCCAAATCAAAAACCCATTAAACCCATTTTTGCTCAAAACAAGCTAGTTCATCCACCATGGATTCAAATGAAGACTCCACTTCAAAGTATCCATTCCTTGACTCAAAGAGTAGATACAAGGCACCAATATATGATGTTCCTCAAGAGAAATTGCTTCTAGAACCAAAGAATCATCTCTCTTTTCTCCATTCCAAGCAAGAGGTAAACTTACCCATTTTAAACTTTTCTTTGAAATTTTCATTTTTGTTGATTGAAATGCATTCCCATGAACTCTCTATGAGTATTCCTAGCAATGTTCGCAATGCCCATTGATTTTGGCAAGGATTGGATGTGAAAAGAATTCAATTTGAAAACTTGGTGAATAGTGCCCACCAAGTGTTTGATAAAATGCTTGAATGATGAAAATTCATCCAATCTTTGTAAAATTGATGTGTATTGCAAGGCAAAATCATAGGCATTCATTTCTAATTGATTTTAGAAACAAAACCAAGCATTTTCATGAACTTTGAAAAACAAAGTTTGCTATATTTTTGAAAAACCAATGTTTTCATGAACAAGGTTTGCTTATTTTTTCCTTAAAAAACCACTTTGGAAAACAAGGTTTGCTTGCTATTTCCTTTGAAAAATCCATGCTTCCATGGTCTTGGAATGCATGGTTTACCCATGATCATGAGTTTGAAGAATAAAACCATTGTTTTCATAAACTTTCAAAGCATGGTTTACTTGTTCATGAACTAAAAGACTTAGCTTTTGAAAAGCCAATTATCAATGCTTGCATATGATTTTTTTTTTTTTTTACACTAACTAGGTGAATCATTCTTCTTGATTAGCCCAACTTCCAAGACCTACGCACAAGGTCTTCGATAAAGAATCTTATTGGGTGGTGGAGGCGTATGGAACACACCCAACCTTCCGCAAGAGAATCCATTAAGAAAGCAGGTTTTGGTTGGTTTCTTGACTCCTTATGAAACGAACAGTGGGATAGGCAAGCCCTCCTTGCCTTAGCCGAATTATGGTGGGATACCACCAACACCTTCCACTTCAGTTTTGGGGAGAATGACCATGACTCCCAAGGATTTCTCAATTATCACCGGTTTAAGCCTTAAAGGAAAGAGGTTGGAATTCTATGGGGATGCCAACACAAATAGTGCTTATCTCCTCACTATGTTAGGGATGGATATTGAGGCGGGTTCCCGCGGTGTTAGGAGGACATGGCTATTTGAGAACTTTGCCAACCAAGTAGAAGGTATGGGAGTGGCTCCCGAGTGCATTACTAGGGCTTTCATGATCTATATGCTCTCCTGCACTCTCTTTGTTGGTGCCAATGACATGGCGCAACTGGGCTACCTCGCTTCCATGGTAGATGTGAACAAAATGGGGAGGTATAACTGGGGAGGGGCAGCACTAGCTACTATGTATAGATCCATGTCTGACATGTCTCGAGGTATTTCCAAGCATTTTGGTGGGCTCCCATTTGTTTGGGAGGTAAGTAAAAATGTTTAATTTTTAAATTCCTCTCAAACTTGACTTAATTTTAATGCTTTTCTTGAATTTTGACAGATATGGTATTATGACTACCTGGGACTGTGCCGCCCTGCCCTGGATAATGAGATACAAGAATGGCCTATACTTGGGAACTATGCTCCCAACAAGATAGCTGTACGTGCCCCCAATAGGCATGACTACGCCCATGCAGGGGCGTACTTGGCGAGCCTAAATGCTGACATGGTAATCCACCTTCCTTATTCTTTTCTTTCATTCATTTTTTATTATCATGCTCATCATTTTCTCAAATTCAACAGGTAGAGTGGAGCCCATGGGGGCTGTGGGAAGGCAGGCTACCTAGGAGGTATGTGTCCTGTTTGGAATTGACTGGGAAGAGGGTACTCTTTGAGGGTCCCTCAGGGCGATACTGGTATTTAGGGGAGCGCGTCCTTAGGCAAGTGAAAGGATGAGTGGATACCGCTCTTACCCCTGTCTTGCCTCCCATGAATATGAGGCACACTGACTCTCTGGATGGGGATGAGCTGATGGAAGCTCTGATTGGATGGGATGCTGAGGAGTTCACCTCGCCCAATACCGACTACATGACTTTTTGCAATCAATTCCTGATGCGCCCTAGAGTCATTGGCTTCCCACCTCAAGGGGTGAGTTTCTATCCCATTTTTTCAATTATTGATTTATACGAGCACTCCTCTTAAACAAATTATCTATTGCAGGGCCGGCGAGCTCGTGGACATAGTTCCACGATAGCGTCCTCCACAGGCATGACTCATGGGGATGAGGATTATGAGATGGGGGAAATGGCACAGCCACCTCTCCCAGTGCTCGACTGGCAAGTGAATCTATGCAATGGGTTGGAGTTCATGAAGACTAATATTACTCACCCTGCTTTTGACGAAGTCCCCAGGATTGACCCGAGCTATGAGCATGTAAGCTCTAAGCCTTTTGCTTTCCTAAAAACCTCTTTCATCATTTATTAACCATGTTCATCTTTTAGGTTCCCCGAGAGTACGCACAGGAGTGCCTTGAACTCAGCGAAGGATTAAGGCGGGACCTTGTTAGGATGAGTTTGGCGAACTCTAGTGCTAGAAGGACGACTGAATCCCACTGTAAGACATTCCCTTTGTTCATTCCAATCCTAGGAGTTAAAGGCATAACCCTTCTTTATTAATTGATTTCTTTGCAACAGGTCTCCACACTGCGTCCATCACAACCAATGCCACCCTAAAGGAATCCTCATGCTGGTCGTGGTAGAGGCGAGTCAAGTAGAAAGAGAAGAACCACGGGAGATCATTAGATTAGCTTAACCTCTTGCTTTATGAATGAATGAAACATCCTTCTTTATGCTTTGTAACCTTTCTTTTGAACATTTGCTTTGGTACTTTGTATGAGACTTTTGGAATTCCATGGTGGTGATTTACTCATGTTTTTGTGCAAAAACAAGCTCAAAATAAGCTTCCCAAGGTCACATAACCATATAGGGGTCAAAATAGGCCAAAAATAGGCAAAACTGGGCAAGATAGGAAAACGGCCTCGGGTGACCACCCGGGGCTGGGCGGCTAGCCGCCCAAGCCCAGGTGGCTAGCCGCCCAGGCCTGGGTGGTCACCCGAGCCCGAAGCGGAAATCCCACTTTGAATAGGAAACTTCCTATTTTGACGGGTATTTTCCTATTTGAACTTGGATTTGTGACCTTTTCCCTATAAAAACATATCCAAGAGGTTCCTAAACCTACTTGTATTCATTCACTAGGAATTATGGAGGCTCTAGACAAATTTTTAGGAAGGTTTTTGAGAGTTATGAGTGCTGAAGCAAAATCTGAGTTCAAGTGCTTTGGCTTGGATCCATTGCTTTCCTTGAGGCATGTGAAGCTTGAAACGAGCCTCTTGACTGCTGCTACATATTTTTGGGATCCCCAAATTCATGTGTTCTGCTTCAACTATGAAGAACTGTGCCCAACCATGGAGGAATTCTGCGCGTTGTATGGGGTTTCACCGGTAGGTCATTTCATACTCCCTACTCCTCGCCCAAGCTTTCTTACTTCTTTTTCCAACCTCCTTGGGATTCACCCATAATATGCCTCTACGTTTGTAAAGGACCATATGGTAGACTTAATGAAATTGGCAACCTCCTTTTTGGCCTATGATAGCAAAGGTATTTTGAAATTTACCTTTCCTATTAAGCATGCACTTGCCTTTTGTCTCATTGGTCGTTTCCTTATTTCAACTGGTACTCCACATGTTCCCATACAAATCTGTGAGTTGATTCCTCTCCTTGCTAAAGGCCACAACTTGATTCCCATGGTACTAGCTGAAACCCTAAATAGCTTGGATGAAGTCCATAAGGACCCAAAGGTTCCTTTAGGAGGTAGCCCCATTTTGCTGCAAATGTGGTTGCTTGAAAGGCTGAATTTCTTATCGCCCACTGTCATTACACCATACAAGCCCCAGCATTACTGCCTTCGCTGCATTGAGTTGCCTGGAAAATTCTCATTGAGGGATTGGCTAGGTTACTTCCAAACCCTTTCATGGAGGAACATCAAGTGGTTCGTCTTCATATGGGGCTGCAGTGAACGAGTGCTTCTGTGAACTTCTGGATGCGCAATGGTGAGACTCATAGGACTGAGGTCTACTTCTTTTTATTGGCCTTCAAGGGTTCTTCGCCAGATGGGTGCCATGCAAACCATACCCACTTCCTTGAAAGGTGACTATCCTGTGGTGCCTGCGGGTCTTTCTGTAGTGACTTGGGCGAAGGATCGATGGCCTAGCAAGTTGACACTAACTCAAGTGACGAATACTGATGGTCCATATATGATGAACCTCGAGTATAAGGAATGGTTGAAAAGCAATTTGGGTGAGAGAGAGACTACTCGAAGAGAAAGGATTTTTGGACTTATCAAGAATAACGAACTTGGATCTTGCAGAGAAGATGTTATGGGAGCGGTGACAGCAGCTTATGAACATGACTTAAGGAAGAAAAGAAGACACGAAAGAGAGAAGAAGGAAGCTGAAAAGCGAGCTGCAAAGAAGCCCAAGAAGAATTGAAGACTCAATAAAATAGGATATTTATGGCACTTTTATAGTTCTTTTACTTAATACCAATGAATTGTTATGTCAATCAATTTTAGTTTTGAATAACTTGCCAATAATAAATCAAGTTTGGGATTTTGTTGTTTGATTTAGACCGCACCCAAGGTAACTTTATGGGTTGCCTACGTATCTCCATGATTTTTTTCTTTTTTGCCTTTTCTTTTTTTTTTTTTTTTTGTTTTTTTGTTTTTGTTTTTCTCTTCTCTCTCTCTTTTTTTTTTTTTTTTTTTTTTTTTTGAATGGAGAATCAGGTCTTACGTAGTTCTCATGCCTTATCTTTTGCTTAAGCCGCCCTTACGGGTTTTCAACCTAGCAGGCCTCAAACATGATATTTCTTTAATTGATCCAAATTAGTTGGACGGGCGAACTCAATTCCATCTAAATCCATGAGGCGAACAGCCCCTGCTGGCAATATTTCTTTGATAATGTATGGTCCACCCCAACTTGGCTTGAATTTTCCCCACGGATCGAACACCGGAGCTCTGATTTCCTTCAGCACTACATCCCCTTTCTTTAGACCTCGATCTTTGACATGCTTGTTGAATGCTCTGGCAACTCTCCGTTGATACCCCTGAACATGATACAGTGCCCTTAAACGCCTTTCATCCAGCAAAGCTAACTCATCATAACGGCTCTTAACCCAGTCCACTTCTGTTATCTGGCTCTCCACGGCAATCCTTAGTGAAGGAACCTCCAATTCAACTGGCAACACAGCCTCCATTCCATAAACTAGAGAGTAAGGGGTAGCCCCTGTTGACGACCTTATTGATGTTCTGTAACCCCATAGAGCCAACGGTAACTTCTCATGCCAGTCTATGTGTGAGTCCGCAGTCTTCTGTAGTATCTTCTTGATGTTCTTGTTAGCTGCTTCCACTGCTCCATTAGTCTGAGGACGGTATGGTGACGACAGATGGTGAACTATGCCATACTTTTGCAAGAGCTCATGGGTTTCTTTCTGAAAGTGCTGGCCATTGTCTGAGATAACTTCATGCGGTACCCCATATCGATAAATGATGCTGTGCTATATGAACTGTGCTACCTTCTTGGAATTCAAGGTCTTGAAGGATGCTGCTTCCACCCACTTAGTGAAATAATCGATGGCAACCAGGATGTATTCATGCCCATTTGACGCCTTTGGCTTGATCTGTCCGATGATATCTATCCCCCATACTGCAAATGGCCATGGTGATGACATACTTATTAAAGGCATAGAAGGCAAATGTTGTCCACTGGCGAATAGGTGGCATTTGTGGCACTTCTTGACATGTGCATGGCAATCTCTTTCCATGGTAGACCAATAATAGCCTAGCCTCATGATTTTCTTAGCCAACATATAGCCATTCATATGCGGAGCCCCTGTTCCTTCATGGATTTCTTTAATCAGATGCTCGGCTTCTTCCTCGGTGACACACAGCAGGTGGATCCCGTCGTATGATCTTCGATATAGCTTTCCTCCACAAAGTACATAGTGACTCGCCAACCGCCTTAGGGTTTTTCTGTCGATACGAGATGCTCCTTCTGGGTACTCCCTTTTTTCAATGAACTTCATTATGTCATGGAACCACGGGTGGCCATCATTTACTTCTCCTCCTCGGATTGCACAACAGTACACAGGCTTGTCTCGGCATTCTATCACCAACGGCTTCACATTTCCTCCTTCAGGTATTTCCACCATGGATGCTAGGGTCGCCAGGGCATCGGCGAACTGGTTCTTGTTTCTTGAAAGGTAGTTGAACTCTATCTCTGAGAACTCCTTGGTTAGAGCTTCCAGATAGGCATGGTAAGGCAGCAACTTCTCATCTCGAGTTTTCCATTCCCCTTTTATCTGACAAATGATTAGCGCTGAGTCCCCGAACACTTCCAATTCTTTGATCCCCAATTCAAGTGCCGATTCCAATGCTAAGATACAGGCCTCATACTCAGCAATGTTGTTGGTAGCTTCAAACCCCAACTTGACCGCCAACGTGTAAATGCCTCTTCAGGTGAGACCAGCAGGACTCCTATCCCATAACCTTTCTTATTGGCTGCCCCATTGAAGTATACTCTCCAAGTTTTTCTACCAATCTCTAGCACGTCCTCATCTGGGAATTGATCGTTGAACGGAGCGGATGATGACACAGGACAACTAGCTAGGTAGTCTGCAATGACGCTTCCCTTGATAGATTTTTGATTCACGTACTTGATGTCGAATTCATTGAGGAGAATTGACCATCGAGCAGTTCTGAATGACAATACCGGCCTTTCTACTAGGTACTTCAATGGGTCCATGCGACTTATCAAGAACACTTCGAAGGACATCATGTAGTGTCGGAGCTTTTGCGTCGCCCATACTAGTGCCACACAAGCCTTTTCAATTGCATTGTACTTCACTTCATAGTCTGTCATTTTCTTGCTTAGGTAGTAGATGGCATTCTCCTTTGTAGACCCTTCGAGATATTGAGCTAACATAGCTCCCGTCGCGGTTTCGGTGACCGTTAAGTATAACAAGAGCGGTGCACCTTGCCGTGGGGGAACTAAGATTGGAGGATTGCTTAGGTATCTCTTAATAGTCTCAAAGGCCTCTTGGCATTCTTCGTTCCATACTTTTGGCACACCTTTCTTAAGCAATTTGAAGATTGGTTCGCAAACCATGGTCAAGTTGGCGATGAATCGGCTTATGTATTGAACCCTTCCCAAGAAACCCCGAATCTGCTTCTCAGTGCTAGGCGGCTCCATTTCCACAATAGCTTTTATCTTCCCTGGGTCCACTTCGATTCCCCTCTGAGTGATCATGAACCCCAATAGCTTGCCTGCAGTGACACCAAAAGCGCACTTCTGTGGGTTTAAACGGAGATTGTACTTCTTAGCTCGCTCTAGGAATTTCTCTAGTGCCTTGAAATGCCCTTCCCTATCCACAGACTTCACAATCATATCATCGACATAAACCTCGACTTCCTTATGGATCATGTCATGCAATAAGGTCGTAGCTGCTCTTTGGTAAGTAGCCCCTAGCGTTTCTTAAGCCAAAAGGCATTACCTTGTAACAGTACGTTCCCCATTGCGTGATAAAGGCTGTTTTCTCCATGTCTTGAGGCGCCATCTTTATTTGGTTATACCCAGAGAATCCGTCCATGAAGGAGAGGAGTACATGTCCCACGGTGCTATCCACCAACACATCGATATGGGGTAAAGGAAAGTCATCCTTGGGGCTCGCAGCGTTGAGATCTCGGAAATCGACACACATCCTCACTTTCCCATCTTTTTTAGGCACAGGCACTATATTTGACAGCCACTCGAGGTACTCCACAACTTGGAGGAAACCTGCGTCTAGTTGTTTAGTTACCTCTTCTTTTACTTTTAGAGCCCATTCTGGTTTAATTTTCTGAGTTTCTGCTTCACTGGCTTCTTTAGGGAATTAGTAGGGATATAATGTTGCACAATATCGGGGTCGATGCCAGGCATGTCTTCATAAGACCATGCAAAAGCCATAATGTTGGCTTTCAAGAGAGAGATCATCTTTTCTTTTTCAACGGGGGAAAGGGTTTTCCCAATTTTAACTATTCTTGGCAATTCATTCGTCCCTAAGTTGATTGATTCCAATTTATCCATATTAGGTTCGGTGACGCCCCTTTTCCTTTGCTCAACGAGCTCTGGGGGGACATCGTTCCTAGGATCTATATCCATGCCATAAATATCCATAGAGGAGAGAAAAGAGACACTGCATATATAGAGAAAGAAAGCACACTTTATTGACTATGAATAGTAGGAATGACACACAAAAGAAGAAAAACAAACAAATCTGTATCAATACTATGACTCCACAAAGTGAGTTGAGTAGATACATCTTGTTGAATTAGGGAAATATTACTAAACTAAGACACTTACAAGCTGCTATCAGCTAGGCCAAGGTCTTCTTCTTCATGGAGCTCCGCAATGACACCACATTCAAGGTACCAATTCAAGAGTGGCATGGTAGCATGGCTAATGGATGAACCCTGGAGTTCTTCGATGGTCGAGTCTTCCACGGTGAGGATCATATCTTGGAACATTTCAGCCATAGCCCCTGCATCAAGGTTCTCTACCCAGTCTTCTTCTTTCTTTTCCCAGAACTCATCATTGATGGCTTCATCATCTACCATTTCAGCTGTAATTGGATACCATTCGGTGAAGAAAATTTCAAAACCCAGAACTCGGATCTTGGTAGTTTGGTCAAAGGTGGGTTCTGGAAACCCACAATATAGAAAATCATCCCCCTCTTTGACGAAGTAACCATTCAAAGTAGGTCGGTATGGCGAGATCCTCAGGTCTGGCACCCTTCCCTCGGCTTTGGCTCTTACTTTCTCTTTATTCCTCTTCAGCATTTCCGCATGATCATTTCTGGAGGGCTCATATCCCAGCCCGAAGGTGTATGAGGTCACACGGTTTTGAATAGACGTAGGGATCCCTTGTTGGCGACGCCCTAGCCCCATGCCTGGAAAGAAACTCATTCTTCTCATGATCTCACCAACGCGCAAGTTGCCATAGGGGCAAATGTCCAAGGGTATTAATTCACCCTTCTCGAGCTCTTTCTCAATGCATTGGACATAGTCAAACCCAGATAATGGTACTGCTGCTGATTCAGGTTGTATCTCACATATAGGCATGCCTGCGAGTTTCAATTCATAGTCCCCTTGAAGTGTTACTATGGCCCCTTCATAAGGAAACTTTACCTTTTGATGGAGTGAAGATGGCACAGCCCCAGCAAGATGGATCCAAGGTCGGCCCAACAGCAAGTTGAAACATGACGACACATCCAACACTTGGAATTCCACCCTAAATTCAGTGGGTCCCATGATAAGAGGCAAAGTAACTACCCCTATTACTTCTCGGCGGGTATTGTCATAAGCTCTTACAGTCTGCCCAGATTGCGTGAAATCGGTGGGTCCCAAACCCAAGACAGTGGCAGTTCGGAGAGGACATACATTCAGTGCGGACCCATTGTCGATAAGGACGGTAGGAACCCTCTTTCCCATAGTGTCAACGGTCACATAGAGAGCTTGAGACTGGCTTGGCCTACTTTTGGGTAGGTCCACATCGGTGAACACGATGGTTGAGTTCTTGGGAGTTGGATTCACCAAATATACCAGTCCCTCGGGGGATGTGTCAACGGGCACTTGTATCTGATTCAGCAGTTTCAACACAGTCTGTCTGTGCTTATGTGAGGCCATGAGTAAGCCCCAAATAGTGATATTAGCATTGGTCTTCTTCAGTTGCCTAAGCACCTCATCCTCTTCTTCTTGCAAGCTAGGACGCCTCTGCCCTTCCAAATCTTCTAATGGATTCTCAGACTCTAGGTGGGGAGACTTGAAATGACGACCCCCTCTGGTTATATGATCCAACTCATCATCACTAGCCCATATATCATGGACTTCCTCGGAATCATTCATTAAGTCATCCCATTCTATCATGTCAATGCTCTCCATCTCTGTCGGCAAGTCATCCCAACCTGTAGGGACTATCGGCTCATCCGATATCGGACCTGGGCTTGAGTACAGTACATAGTAATCAAATTTCCCCGACGATTCACCTAATAGGCCAACCTGAGGATCCCCTACTTTATATCTTTCTTTCAACTCTTGTTGGATAGATTTCTTTGGCAACAACAAAACCTTTTGGTTAATGAGGTCTTGGATGATCTTCTTTAGTATAGAACAAGCCTCGGTGTCATGGCCGGGTGCACGATGGTATTGGCAATATTGGTGAGGGGTTGATGGCCTTGGCTTTGGTGGAAGTGGCATGATAAGGTGGTTATTGCGGCAAATGGTGAAAAGACGGGTTAAGGTCATGGGGAGTGGAGTGTATTGTCTTATGGGACGGCGAGGGCGAGAGGATTCAACCCCAATGGCATTTATGGTGTTAGGTGGGGGTGTGTTGTTATGAGATGGGAGAGGATTACGGGTGACATTTGGACGGGTTGGTGGTGAGATGACTTGTTTGTCAATGAGGTCTTGGACTTGATGGCGAAGTCGAACACAACGATTGATGGCATGGCCTTTGGATTGGTGATACTTGCAGTACTCATTCTCGTTGTAGTTCTTAGGTAAGGGATTTGGTGGGGGTCTTGGGTCGAGTGGCTTCAATAGGTCACGGCTTATGAGCTTTTCAAGGACCCTTTCGAGTGGCATGAATAGGTCAGTGAAATGGCGAGGTGGGTTGACATCATTGAGAGAGAAAGGTTGGATGGGTTGAGTTATGGTGTTGACCTCGGCATTGTTCTTCCCAGTAAAGTTTGTCTTGCGACTCCTCACTTCCTCAGTTTTGATTGTCCCATCATTAATAGCATCTTCAACCTGCGTACCAGCCCCAATGAGGGCTTTGAAATTTGGGAAATAGTGGGCAAATAGGTGCTTGTGATACACGGGCAGCAAGTTCTTAACCACCAGCTGAATTTGGTCCTCCTCATTTGGCCTATCCGTCATTCTCGACGCCTTTTGTCTCCACCTTGTAACGTAAGCAGAGAAAGTTTCATGAGCCCCTTGCTTGGTAGTTTCCAAGTCCCTTCGAGTAACATCCACCTCTGTGTTGTACTTGTAGTGCTCCGAGAACTCATTGCATATGTCTTCCCAAGTCCGGGTTCTATTCTCGTCCAAGGACAAGAACCATTTCAAAGCAGAAGTGGCCAAGGTTTCATGGAACATTTGAGCTAACAGCTCGTCGGTGGCCCCTCGAAGGTGCATAGCTCGCACATACATCTTCAAATGGGTCTTAGGGCAACCCGTCCCATCGAACTTTTCTAACTCCGGCATCTTGAATTGCAATGGAATACGAGCCGTTGGGAACAGAGATAAAGTCCGCACATCGACCATGTCATCAGCCCTACGAATCCCTTTTATAGTTCTCTCCAATGCTTCTACCTTGCTAGCTAACACGGAATCACTGCTAGAACCTTTCCCTTTGGTTTCCCCTTCTAGGTTGGTGACCACAGGTTTCGAGCTACTTTCTCCCCTTGTCTTGGTGTTCTCATTGGATTGAGGTCCCTCTTCGGTGCCGGTCCCATGAGGTATACCCGAGGAATGGGCCTTAGAGCCATTTTGTTCAAGATCCGCCATCTTCTGTTGGTTCTCTTGAGCCATTTTCAATGCAGTATCGGATGTCTCGGCGGTATGATCAAGCTTGGCCATGATGGCTTTCAGGCAAGCCTCAAGGTCAAAGTGCCCCTCACTAGTTCTTTCATCGGCCATGTCTGTCTGATGGGTAGATTCAACACTCACTAGACGCCCTTGCGGATTGCGGATTGCGGATCCAAGCCAGCACGTCTATGGATAGAAAAAGTTTTAACCTTTAGCCTAAGGACTTGTCCTAAACCTCCATATTTTCCTTAATGAGCTCGGTCTCTACACCATGTTCAATTAATTCATTCCTTTTATCCACTTACCTTTACAGGGGTCATGGATTAAGGGTATGTTTAAAAGAATAGGGTATAGAGTCCTTCAATTAGGTTTAATTATCCCCCTAGGACTAGCACATCACAAACATAGCTTTACATCCTATTTCCTTAATTTATTCCTCCTAACCCATGGCCTTAATGAAGGCTAGGGTTTAAATGTCTATGTTAAGGGCATAAGATATAAAGCCTCACACCACAAACACGGCATATCATCATTACAAACAATTGTGGGTGCATAATGGTGAGACCATAGTGTCCTACAAGTCTGTCTATATGGACTAATGATAAGGGTAGGCTGGGGTCCTTCACTTGCTTGAGCAATCCTTATACCTAACCACATGTGGCATCAGGAACGCCGCGTGGGTCCAGCAGTACGTGATTAACTCATTTAATATACCCAAGGGCAAGCCCAAGGGTACTAGGCAAGAGAGGTTGATAGCTTTCGCCCCAACACTTGGAATCAGGAAAACCAAGGTTGAAACTAGGCCGATCGTTGGCAAGGATACATCGAGGGACATCGATCCTAGCATGCAACAGTTTGCGCACACAATGCAATAAATGAAAGCACACAATCAAGCGGATGCAATGTGATTGATTTTAATAAAACATAAGAAATTAACCTAGCCCAATTAAACTTTATAGAGTCTAGCCCACAACTTCCCCAGTGGAGTCGCCAAACTGTGAACCCCGGAAATTGGGCCCACGAGGGATTGAAAAGTGAGATTGTGGGTTTTGAAAACAAAAAGGAGTCGCCACCTCATTTTTTAAAGGAAACAAGGAAAACCCTAAAAACAGTTTGTTTTAGGAAAACAATTTGAATGACTCCATAAAAAAGGAAAGGCAAAAACCAATCTTTTGGAAACCAAAGAAATCGGGGATTCGGAGGCTAAATTATGACATGGGAAGGTTCTAGGCAAAGCCTATAGGCACCCATGTCACCCTTTCGGTATCTCAGTTCATTTGGGCTAAATCAAGATCTTTTCCATACAAAAATCAGCAAGTATATCATCACAAGACAACATGCATATCATATATTTCATTCATCCATCTATGCATAATAAACACATAAAAACAGAAAATAAAGAAAAAGAAAACAAAACAAAAAAGAAGCCTAGGATGCTTGGATCCTAGAACGGACTTGAGCCTCACGAAGAGCGCCTACGTACCATGCAATGAAATACATGGATCAAAGTCCACGTAGTTCGATTAGAACTAGGGTTAAGACTTAACACAAACCTATGGTTAAAACCCTAGGTTTCCTTATTTGATCAAAAGAGTTGAATTTAATAGAAATTTTGACTTTGGAAAGAAATCCACAAAATGGAAACTTTAATAAAAACCAGAATTTTATGGGTTAAGGAAACCCTTGATTAGAACCATAGGATCATATTAAAAATTAACCCTAAAGAGGGAGTAAAGAAAGGATAAGGAAGAGAGGTGAATTGGGGCACCTTCATACCCACTTACCTGAGCGCAATAGCTCCAAGCATTAGCCATTTCAAGCATTGGCAGCCCTATTTGCACCCTTACAAGTGCTCAAAACCATGCAAAAATACCAACATACAAATGTGGACAGAATAGTATTAAGGCCTAAAATCATCCACTAAACATGCCAACAGCAAAAACAGCGAACAATAATAAGTCCTAACATATTCCTAGAACCATATCATGCATAAAACCCTAGAAATCAACTAACATGCATGCAAAAATATCATATTTACTCCATATGAAAAACATATACAGCAAACAGGAAAAAAAAACAATAAAAAGACCTACTTTATCATGCTGTATGAAAACTAACACAAAACAAGGACTCTAAAACCCTAAACTCACAAATATGCCCAAAAACATACAAAACAAACTTCACACATACTAAAATAAACCTAAACAGAACTTAAATCATGCATATTAACTAACTAAAGCAATAAAACATGATAAGAAACCCTAAAACTAACATGCAATAACATTAATCCTAGCACAGGGACAACAGGAGCACAAGAATCACACCTATGCATTAAGACCTATGAACTAACTCTAAAGCATGCAAAACTCATCATGAACATCATCTATATCACATGTATTAACTAATAGAAACCTCAATTCATGGTAGAAATTACATGCAATAGAGCTATTCCTACATGATACCTTTGTTTAAGCTTGAACAGAAAAGAGGAATACCTTAGAAAGAGCCTTCCTTGCTGCTGTATATACTCCTTCTTGCTTTTGTAGGTGTCTTCAATCAATGTTCTTCAAGGCTACAGCAAGAACTCCAGCTCTCCTTCAAGTCTCTCTCTCTTATTCTCTCTCAAACACTCAAGTTTTAATCCATAAAGTGGCTCCCCTTGTGCTGAAGCATAAGGGGGTATTTATAGAGTTTCATTAGGATTAACCAATGGCTAGGATTAAAACCCTAAAAATTAATCCAAGGGCTATTAGAGACCCCCTTGGGGCTTAAGTAACTCAGAAGTTACCAAAAAATAGAAGGAAACTCGTCCAAAAGAGCCCTTGTACGTCAAAATAGGCAAGAGTCCGCTTCAGCAAGGAATCATGGTGCAAATAGGAAAGTGCTCTCGAGTGACCACCAGGGCCCAGGTGGCTAGCCACCTGGGCCCAGGCGGCTAGCCGCCCGGGGCTGGGTGGTCACCCGAGCCCACTCCGGATTTTTGCCTATTTTTGACTCCTAATGCTTCTAGAAGTGTTTCAGGGGCCAAATGAACTCCGATTTTGATGAAACAAAAGCCAAAACGACTGTGTTTCGATGAGGAATATGTTTTTGAACATTTTAGGGTGAAAACCACTAACCATGGGGGAATGGTTAGGTTTGAACAAGGCGGTTAACCACTATACTCTACTTTTGCTAAACATAGGCATGCACATAGGGTCAAACCAAACACTTTCCATATCAAAATTGAACTTCATAAAACACTTTTGGGAGTAAAATGATGACTAATGAAAGTCAATTTGAAAAGATTTGGTTGGTAATTGTGAGTCAATTAGAGCTAACCCAAAGAAGGGTCAATTAACCAATTTTGAACTATATTGAGCCATTTTAATCCCGAGCCATTGATTTATCAAATTGACACTAGAAATACCTCTTATGCATCCATATGAACTCCAATTGACAATTTGGAGATCATTTCAAGGTCAAATGAAAAGTTTAGGACTTAAAAGACAATTATGCCCCTCAAGTCACAAAAGCTCTTATTATCCCTCAAGATCAACTCCAATTTGAACCAAAATTCATACCTATTGTTCTTGTGACTCTAGAAACCTAATGCAAGTGACTAGACTCAAAAACAAAACAAAAACATGCATGAAATGATGAGCCTTAGTAAGGTGGTGCAAAAATGGGGTGTGACAGTAAATTGTTGGGTGAAGTCAATGCTATAATCATAGCTCTTGTTCCCAAAGTTCCAAATCCTTCTTCCATAGGTGACTTTAGACCCATTTCCCGTTGTAATATAGTATACAAGTGCATATCTATGATTATTGGCAATAAGCCTAATTAAGCCATGTTTGCCTGATTTTATTAGCCTTAACCAGTCAGTGTTCGTGCAAGGGAAGAAGATCTTAGATAACATCCTTCTTGCTCAAGAAGTGCTCAAGAATTACCATAGATGGATGTTCACCCCCAGGCATGTGCTATCAACGTTGACCTCATGAAAGCTTATGATTCAGTCAGTTGAGATTTCATTAGTGATGTGCTTACTTCTCTTACTACTCCTTATCATGTTATCAGCTGGATTAAGGCATGTATTTGTTCCCCATGTTCTCTATTTCTATTAATGATGGGTTAGCATGGTATTTCCAAGGGAAAAGAAGTTTTACGCAGGGTGATACTCTCTCACCCTACCTTTTTGTTATTGCCATGGAAATTTTCTCCTGACTGCTCTGCAAAGCTACTAACAACACTTCCTTTAAATTTTATTCTCGTTGTGAGAGGATCAAATTAACCAACCTGTGTTTTGTGAATGATTTACTTATTTTCTCCCATAGTGGTGCTGATTCTATAACCATTATCAACCTAGTGCTTATACAGTTTGAAACTCTTTCAAGTCTTAAATAATTTGAGGAAACGTGTGATGGTCTTTTCAAGTGTCCAGTCGAATGAAAGCCCATATCCTTCACATTCTAGGATACCATAAAGGCCTACTCCCGGTCCATTATCTTCAGGTACCTCTCATCACAAAGAAGTTGACTAAAGTTGAATACCAAACTCTCATTGATCGTATCAATAAGCATATCCATTCTTGGTACCTCAAACACTTATCTTATGCAGGAAGACTCCAACTCCTCGGCTCAGTCCTGTATAGTATTGTGTTTTAACCCATTTTTTTAATCAAATCCTCTCCTACATCTCTGTCTTTATTATGCAATTCAGATTGATTAAGCATTTTGTAACACTCGTCCCATTAAATTAGTTTAATTACATCATTAATTTGTAATTTGTCAGTTTATAACTCGCATATGCATAACACATGAGATTTATAATGTTATTTATGATGTATGACATGTGGTTTATTGTCATTTTGCATCATGTGCATGATAGTTGAGCATAAATAGCATTTGTGCGCGTTTTGGCTCGTTATTGGGCGAAATCAACATAGGCCAATCGATCGCCCTTAGAGGCCGATTAATCAAAGGGTTGCTAGAAACCCTATTTCAGTTCTGTCTAGGCCGATCAATTGGGTATGGCAGAATCTGGGAAAAAAATTTTAAAGCGTCAAATGACGTATGTGCCCTTGGGTCCTTATAAAACCCATTTAGCCCGACTTCTTCACTCTTTTTGTTACATTTTGAGTGTGTTAGAGAGAGAGAGAGAGAGAGAGAGAGAGAGAGAGATGGGAGAGAGATAGGGCTTGTTTGGAGAGAGAAAAACTCACTTTTCTCTTGCATATATGGGTTTTTGACTCTCTTACCTCACTTTGACGCTTAGGATTGCATTCTAGGGACTAGATTTGGAGATCTACATGTGCTTGGTGTGGATTGAAGTGTGTTTTGCGGTCTTAGGAGCTCGTTCTTGTACTCAAGGCTTGGATCCACCCTCCCAACACATTTTCTCTACGTATTGCACATCATACTTGAGGTAGGTGTAATTTTCATAGGATTTAACCTTAAGGGTGATAATGGGTTAGGATGTAAGCCTATATATGTTCCATAAGATGTATATTTGTGTTATTTATGATTTTGACATGATCTTTGGGTGTATTATCATGTATATTTTGTAATGTATGTATTGGGTCTAGTTTACATAACCCTATATCTAAGAATATTATATTTGAGAGTATATGGGTTGATATACTTGCTATATTGTAGTTTATCTTGAATGTACATTTTATGTAAATTATTGTTGGTTGTAGACACCCCATTTTCATCTCCTTTCATTTAACCTTTCCATCTAAGGAGCATTATCACATGTAGTTTTTTTTATCATTTTGGCACCAGACCTTTTTAGTTAGACTCTATACATCCTAAAAAATCCATGGTATCTTCTAGGGTTCAATTTGGCAAGTCTTGATAGCTAATAAAAACTTTTCTGACTTGGAGGGCATCTATGTCATTTCACTTGCATAGCTCTTGTTCGGTATCCAATTCCCGCCAAATTCATCACAGGATGATCCTAATGTCCTTAGGATGTCATTTATAAGCTTGGTTTAAAATTTGGTTAGCACTGGTTGTGACTTGGTTAAGAATGATCCAAAGTAGGCTCGGTTTGACCCCGTTCATCTGCCCTTCTTATAATTGCTTCTTAAATTGCTCTAATTGATTCAAATTAATGCTTCATTAATTTCAATTAAGTCTTAATTAATGTGTTTCAATGTTTAAAATCATCTTTGGAAAATTTTGGTTGCAACCATGACTCCATTAGGGTTTAAACCCTAATGTTGCCTTAATGAACCCAATTGACTTCAATAAGCCACCTAGGCTTAACCCTTTACTAATTTTGCCAAATGTGGCTTAATTAGAAGTGTTTTAAGCTGATTTTAAGTATGGAATTGAGCTATGGTCATTTTAAGTCTGAAATCAAAAATTTGGACTTAAAATGAACCCAATACATGAACTTGATGACTAAGGAAGCAAGGAAGCAAGCCAAAGGAGGTAAAAATGCCTTCTGGTGGCCATATGGCACCCAAAGCAGCCTAAATGGCCACCAAGGGTGCCTAGTTGGTCACCCGGGTTATTTTGGCCTTATCTCTTCATTTTTTGGTATTATCTTCGAATTAACTCGGATTTTCTTCGAATTTTTTAAGAGTTTAAGATAGAGATCAACTCTTGAGGGTCATTTTGAGCCTTTGGATCATTCTTAACTAGATTTAATCCTAACCCTCCATTCTACCCACCCTCTAGCTATAAATAGGGGTCTTTCCGTCCTTCATTCTACATCAAGTCTTAATAGAGTTTTCCTAAGCAAATAAAGAGCTTGAGTCTGTAAGTGAGGAGAGAAATTTCCTAAAAGTATCCTCTCATAAAATTCTCATTCTAAGAAGAGCTTGGGCTCAATAGTTAGTGGGGAACATTCCTTATTAGTACCCTCTAGCTAACGACCCACTCTAACAAGCTAGGAGGCGCCGGAGCTTTGCCCGACTTCTGACTCCCAACCTTAAGCTCTCAAATAGAACCCTGCCTCGATTCTATCAGGTATAACTCTTAACCTTTGTTCATGATATTCTAGTTTATGCCATAATGTAATTGCTAATGTGATATTACATGTTCCCTAAGTTTTGTTGTTCTTAGGATTTTATTAGCTTTTGATCCTAAATCAAACAAGTTTTCAAACTAAAGTTGTTTCTACTAAAGTAAGTTATTTTCAAAATAAGAGGTTAATTATGGATGAAACTCTAATAAAGTCCTACGAGGAGTGAAACTCTCCCCCCAAATGTTTTGTTCGAACTGCGTGGACTTTGATCTTCATAAGAAGTACGTAAGCTGCTCACTTGAGCCTAAGTCCAACTTAGCTTAGTTTTTATCTTTTAATTTTTATAGTTTTTAGTTATATTGCATGGTTGAAATTAGGTAAACCGAATCAATAAATGAAACCGATTTATCAGGTGAAATGAGTGTCTACAGGTCATGGCTCGTAACCTTCCCATTTCGTAACCTAGCCCCTGAAACCTTATTTTTGGTTCAAGACTTGCTTATTTTCCAATAAATGGAGTCAAACTTGTTTTTACTTTCCTCGTACCCTAAAAATGAGGTGGCGACTCCTTGCTTTTTGAAACTCTTTTAAGAGTGGAATGGAACTCGATTCCCCAAGTCGATTTTCGGCATCCATAGGGTCTATATTTTACATATTTTACATAACCCAACATGTTATATAATTATGGAATAATTGTAAATTGTTGATTTCTGGAATTATTGATACGCATATGGATTTATATGTTTTTTCATGGCATTCATTGGCATAAAATGCATGAAAAGGATTTAATTAAATACTTGGTAAAAGTATTGAAAGGGATCATTGGATTTGGATTACTAGCGGTCAAGGGATTTAGTGGTGTTTTCCATTCCTTTGGTTCTAGGTACTTTCTGGTTTCAAGTAGGAACCCTTGTGTTCCTGAATTAGAGATTACTTTTCGGTTCCAGGAAGGAACCCTTGTGTTTTCCTTTTGGAGGTGGATTCAAATCCTTCATTTTCGTACGAAGACTCTTGCGCGAGTGGTTAGTAATTATGGAATATGTTAAATGGATATAAGTTTCATTGCATTCATGACATTACAAGTATTTAAATTATATTTTAAGCATGATTTAATTTAGTATATTATCATGCTTTGGTTATTTTCATGTAAAAATTATATCTACTAAGTTTTATACTCACCCCTATATTTTATAACCCTTTTCAAATGATTATATAGCTGAAGAGACCTCTCCATGAGGGGTTTTGTTTATTATTGGACTTAGCTAATTGTCAAATCATTTTGGAACATTATTATGGTCTTAAACAATTTTATTGACATGGTTATGTATTTGTCACACCCCATTTTTGTCACCTTAGCTAGGACATATCATTTCATGTAGGATTTTGAGTCCTTTTTTAGTCTAGTCTTTTGCATTGAGTTTCTATGGCATTGAATATCATGTGTATGAATTTTGAAGTGATTTGGAGTTCATTTCGATAGTCAATAAGAACTTTTGCGACTTTAAGGGCATAATCGTCTTTTAAGCCGTATATTTTCCATTTGACCTTGGAATGAATCCCGAGTCATCCCATCAAGTTCATAGGAGTATATAGAGTCCATATATAGGTTCAATTTCATGAATTAATGGTTTAAGATCAATTCGGCTCGTAATGGTTCGGGTTGGCTAAAAGACCCTTTCTTGGTTTGCTCAAATTGACTCATAAGACCCAATCAATTTTCTCTCATTTAACTTCAATTGGGTTTTATTTATGTCCTAAACATGTTTAGAAAGATCAATTTTCGATTGGGAAAGCATTCGGTTCGACCTTGTGCACAAACCCAGCTTAGCGACGGTGAAGCACCATGGTTAACCACCTTTGTAAAACCTAACCATGCACCCATGGTTGAGGATTTTTGTCCCAAAATACTTAAAAATGTGTTCCCCTTCGAAACACGGTCGTTTTGGCTTTTATTTCGTCAAAATCGGACTTAATTTGAGCATTTTAGGACTTCTACAGCGAGTAGGAGTCAAAACCGGAGCAAAAATAGGAGGGCCTCGGGTAACCGTCCGGGGCTGGACGGTCAGCCATCCAAGCCCAGACGGCTAACCGTCCAGGCCTAGTTGGTCACCCGAGAGAGTCCTACTTTAACTCAAATTCTGACTCTATCTTCCCTCTTTTGACGGTTTCCTCCGCCAAAACAACTTGTCTGAGCCTAGGAGTGTGTAGGTTTGAGTTGTTTGAGTTGTTTGAGCACCAAGAGAGTCTCTAATAGTCCTAGGATCATTATTTAATGAATTAATCCTAGCCATTGGTTTAGGGGGTCAGTTCTCTATATAAAGGACATGATATTCAGCACATAGGGGGGGTTAATTGCACTTTACACTTAGAGAGAGAGGGAGCTACGAGTTTGGAGAGCTAGAAGGACTTCAAGAGGAGGCTCTTCAACCCTAAGCAAGCAAGGAAACAAGAGGATTGAAGACAAGGAGAGTCTACAAGAGGTAAGCCTATCCCTTTTATGCTGAACATGAATTCCTACTTCTCCTTCTTCTCTTTCTTCTTCTCCTTCTAGGATAGTTATGGTGCATGAGATTGTTCTTCTTATGAATGGAATTCAATGTTTATGTGATGTTATATGAATGATTTTAGAATAGTTTATGGCTTTTATATGCTTGATAATCCCTGGTTTACCAAGGATTTAATAGCCTTCTTCTTTCTATCCTCTTAAATCATGCATAGTTCACATGTTTAGGTTGCTGTGATTGTTATCATGAATTGATGCTCCTGTTAGTTAATATATATGATATGAATGATATTCATGATAATTTGAGCATGTCTTAGAGTTGTTTCATTGGTTTTAATGCATAGTTGTGGGATTAGGGTTTCGATAACCCTGAAATCGCGTAGGTCTTATACAGCATGCTTAGCTTAGCTTTTTGAGTTGTTGCTCATCATAGTCATTCTATATATGCTGCATATAGTTGAATCATGCTAGGTTTGCATTCATATAGTATATTTCATAGGTTTTTATGCATGTTAGTTGAGTCATTGCATGTAGGATTGAGTTAGGGTCCTTAGTCATTCATTATTTTTGTTGTTTGCATGATTAATGGATGATTTTAGGCCTTGTCAAGGTTCTGTCCAGATTAGTATTTTGCTTTCTTTGCATGATTTTGTGCACTTGTAAGGGTGCAAACAGGTAGAATGCTTGTCCTATTACAAATAGGGCTGCTATGGTCTGAAATGGCTAATGTTTGGAGCTTGTGCGCTCAGGTAAGTAGGGTTTGAAGGTGCCCCAATTCACCTTTCTTTTTCTATCTTTTCTCTTCTCCCTCCTAGGGTTACTTCTTAATACAAGCTTATGGTAATTACCAAAGGTTTCCTTCAATAATAAATTCTGGTTTTTATCAAAGTTTTCCTCTTGTGGAAGTTTTCAGTTTTGGACTAAATCAATGTATTTTCAAATGAGGAAACCTAGGGTATTTACCATAGGTTTGTATTAGGTTGTAACCCTATTCTTTTCGAACTACGTGGACTTTGATCCATGTATTTCGCTGCATGGTACGTAGGCGCTCTTCGTGAGGCTCAAGTCCGTTCTAGGATCCAAGTATCCTAGGCTTTTTCTTTTCTTTTTTTCTTTTTTGTTTTGTTTTATTTGAGTGATTGTGCATGAGATGATTAGATGGAATATATGATATGCATGCTGCCTTGTGATGATATATGATGAAATTTGAGTGGAAAAGATCTTAAGTTAGCCCAATTAAATTAAGAGACCAACTCGGGCGATGTGGGTGCCTATGGGCTTTTGCCCAGAACCTTCCCATGTCGTAACTTAGCCCCCAGATCCAATTTTCTGGTTTCAAAGACTTTGCTTTTCCTTTAATGGAGTCATGTGGTTTTGAAAATAAAACATTTTTGTGGTTCTCCTCTTTTCCCTAAAAAATGAGGTGGCGACTCCCTTTTCGTTTGTTGTCTTTCACCCATCCATAAAATCCTTTTCGCCAAATCCCTTGTGGGCCACTTTTCGTGGGTTCACAGTATTAATTAAATATTTTTGTATTCGGCCAATGGACATGTAATAACTTATAGTTTGTAAAATTTAATATTTGTAAGTCTCTTTATATGGTTTATTTAGCATGTAATGATACCAATGTTAGATGACAGATAATTTGTATAATTATTTTATACAGGTTTTATCATGGTATGTCCCTTTTACGTATGGATCATGCCAAAATTTTTATTGAAATAATGGTTTTTTTACACATGTTATCGACGTATTTTCTAAATGATTTTCTTTAATTAAACTGGATTTATTATAATTGATCACGATTTATATATTTGGGTCGTGACACCTTTAGGTAGTTTCTCATGACTTCTTATCTTACATTTAAATCTAATTTAAAATAATTGATTCATTAATAAAATTAAAGAGTACACCTTGGGAAAGAAACTCTGTAACAATCTTCTAAAATTATTTCCAAAAAATATTAGGAAAATTATGTTCCGAACAAACAAGATTAAGTCTAGAATAACCTATATTTGCAATGTAATCAGTAGCCCGATTTGCTTGCCTATATATGTGTTTGAACTAAATTGCCTCAAATTTCTCCACCAATTGCTGTATAGCCTGAACTAACATAGATAGATTCCATGGATGATTATATGTTCCTTGGTATATACGAATAACAAATTATGAATCTCCTTCCACAATAATCCTTTAACTAAACTTGATAAAGACCATTTTTAAGAGTCGTACGCTTCGCAATCAAAACTGAAGCATTATGAAGACTGAAAGCAGATACCAAAAGAGGCTTGGCTTTTGTATTCCTTAGAACAAAACCACTAGCTATAGATTTTCTAGAGTGATGCCAAGACCCATCAAAGTTTAGAGTCCATCTGATATACCTAGAAGTTTTACCATGTTTAGGCATCCTAAAATTATCTAAGTTCAAATTCAAATTCCAAAAATTATAAAGAGATTGCCACTCAAAGATTTTATAGAAGTACACATGAGCTTTATTACTGATACGATAAAGATGAGGTGAACAATTATAAAATCACCCACCTGATTCTGAAGGTTCTAAATGCACTACAACACAATAGATACATTTTCAAAGAAAAATTTAAACTTTTAATTGAAAAATTTTCTGTTATCACAAAGAAAGTTTAATTGAAAAATTTTCTGTTATCGCAAAGAAATTTAAACCTGAGGAGCCACGAACAATTACAAACACAAGGGGAGCCACTTTATGCATTAATACTTGAGTGTTTGAGAGAGAATAAGGTATTCTCCTTCTCTATTCAAGCTTAAACTAGGTTTTCATATGGGTTAGGCTTATTGCATGTTAAAGGTAGCCTTTTTATCATGTATTAACACTCTAGCTAGTTAATATACATGGAATATCTATTTTTTATCTACTGTTTAGCATGCTTTAGGGCTGTCCTTTAGGTTTTTAATGCATAGTTATGATTCTTGTGCTCCTGTTTGTCCTTGTGCTAGGATTAGTGTCATTGCATGTTAGAGTTAGGATTTTCATCATGTTATATTGCTTTAGTTAGTTAATATGCATGATATAATTTCTGTTTAGTTTGGTTTTAGCATGATTAAAGTATGTCTTGTGAGTTTTTAAGCATATTTGTGAGTTTAGGGTTTTAGAGTCATTGTTTCGTGTTTGTTTTCATATAGCATGATAAAGTAGACTTTTTTATTGGTTTTTCTTCGTGTTTGCTGTATATGTTTTTCATATGGAGTAAACATGATAGTTTTGCATGCATGTTAGTATGTTTTAGGGTTTTTATGCATGATATGGTTCTAGGAATATGCTAGGACTTATTATTGTTCGCTGTTTTTGCTATTGGCATGCTTAGTGGATGATTTTAGGCCATAATACTATTCTGTCCAGATTTGCATGTTAGTGTTTTCGCATGGTTTTGAGCACTTGTAAGGGTGCAAATAGGTGTGGTATTTGTCCTATGGCAAATAGGGTTGCTTATGTCTGAAATAGCTAATGTTTAGAGTAATTGCGCTCAGGTAAGTGGGTGTGAAGGTGCCCCAATTCACCTTTCTTCTTAACTCATTCTCTTCTCCCTATCTAGGGTTAATTTTTAATACAAGTCTATGGTTTAATCAAAGGTTTCCTTCGTAAATAAAATTCTGGTTTTTATTAAAGTTTCCATTTTGTGGATTTCTTTCCTAAAATCAAACTTTCTATCATATTCAACTCTTTTGATCAAATAAGGAAACCTAGGGTTTTAACCATAGGTTTATATTAGGTCTTAACCCTAATTCTAATCGAACTACGTGGACTTTGATCCATGTATTTCGTTGCATGGTACGTAGGCGCTCTTCGTGAGGCTCAAGTCCGTTCTAGGATCCAAGCATCCTAGGTTTATTTTTGTTTTCTTTTCTTCTTTTTCTTTTTCTGTTTTTATGCGCTTATTATGCATGGATGGATGAATGAAATATGTGATATGCATGCAATTCTTGTGATGATATACTTGCTGATTTTTGTATGGAAAGATCTTAATTTAGCCCAAATGAACTGAGAGACCGAAAGGGTGACATGGGTGCCTATAGGCTTTGCCTAGAACCTTCCCATGTCATAACTTAGCCTCCGAATCCCCGATTTCTTTGGTTTTCAAAAGATTGGTTTTTGCCTTTCCTTTTTTATGGAGTCATTCAAATTGTTTTCCTAAAACAAACTATTTTTAGGGTTTTCCTTGTTTCCTTTAAAAAATAAGGTGGCGACTCCTTTCCTTTTTCTTTTTCAAACCCATTTTCTTTCAATCCCTTGTGGGCCCAATTTCCGGGGTTCACAGTTTGGCGACTCCACTGGGGATTTGTGGGCTAGACTCTATAAAGTTTAAATGGGCTAGGTTAATTTCTTATGTTTAATTAAAATCAATCACATTGCATCCGCTTGATTGTGTGCTTTCATTTATTGCATTGTGTGCGCAAACTCTTGCATGTTAGGATCGATGTCCCTCGATGTATCCTTGCCAACGATCGGCCTAGTCTCAACCTTGGTTTTCCTGATTCCATGTGTTGGGGCGAAAGCTATCAACCTCTCTTGCCTAGTACCCTTGGGCTTGCCCTTGGGTATATTAAATGAGTTAATCACGTACTGCTGGACCCACGCGGCGTTCCTGATGCCACATGTGGTTAGGTATAAGGATTGCTCAAGCAAGTGAAGGACCCTAGCCTACCCTTATCATTAGTCCATATAGACAGACTTGTAGGACACTACGGTCTCACCTTTATGCACCCACAATTGTTTGTAATGATGCTATGCCGTGTTTGTGGTGTGAGGCTTTATATCTTATGCCCTTAATATAGACCTTTAAACCCTAGCCTTCGTTAAGGCCATGGGTTAGGAGGAATAAATTAAGGAAATAGGATGTAAAGCTATGTTTGTGATGTGCTAGTCCTAGGGGATTAATTAAACCTAATTGAAGGACTCTATGCCCTATTCTTTAAAACATACCCTTAATCCATGACCCCTGTAAAGGTAATTGGATAAAAGGAATGAATTAATTGAACATGGTGTAGAGACCGAATTCATTAAGGAAAATATGGAGGTTTAGGACAGATCCTTAGGCTAAAGGTTAAAACTTTTCTATCCATAGACGTGCTGGCTTGGATCCGCAATCCACAAGGGCGTCTAGTGAGTGTTGAGTCTACCCATCAGACAGACATGGCCGACGAAAGAACTAGTGAGGGGCACTTTGACCTTGAGGCTTGCCTGAAAGCCATCATAGCCAAGCTTGACCATACGGCCGAGACATCCGATACCGCATTGAAAATGGCTCAAGAGAACCAACAGAAGATGGCGGATCTTGAACAAAATGGCTCTAAGGCCCATTCCTCGGGTATACCTCATGGGGCTGGCACCGAAGAGGGACCTCAATCCAATGAGAACACCAAGACAAGGAGGGAAAGTAGCTCGAAACCTGAGGTCACCAACCTAGAAGGGGAAGCCAAGGGGAAAGGTACTAGCAGTGATTCCGTGTTAGCTAGCAAGGTAGAAGCTTTGGAGAGAACCATAAAAGGGATTCGCAGGGCTGATGACATGGTCGATGTGCGGACTCTATCCCTGTTTCCAACGGCTCGTATTCCACTACAATTCAAGATGCTGGAGTTAGAAAAGTTCGATGGGACGGGTTACCCTAAGACTCATTTGAAGATGTACGTGCGAGCTATGCACCCTCGAGGGGCTACTGACGAGCTTTTAGCTCAAATGTTCCATGAAACCTTGGCCACTTCTGCTTTGAAATGGTTCTTATCCTTGGATGAGAATAGAACCCGGACTTGGGAAGACATATGCAATGAGTTTTCAGAGCACTACAAGTATAACACAGAGGTGGACGTTACTCGAAGGGACCTAGAAACTACCAAGCAAGGGGCTCATGAAACTTTCTCCGCTTACATTACAAGGTGGAGACAAAAGGCGTCGAGAATGACGGATAGGCCGAATGAGGAGGACCAAATTCAGTTAGTGGTTAAGAACCTGCTGCCCGTGTATCACAAGCACCTATTTGCCCACTATTTCCCAAATTTCAAAGCTCTCATTGGGGCTGGCACGCAGGTTGAAGATGCTATCAATGATGGGACAATCAAGACTGAGGAAGTGAGGAGTCGCAAGACAAACTTTACTGGGAAGAACAATGCCGAGGTCAACACCATAACTCAACCAATCCAACCCTTTTCTCTCAATGATGTCAACCCACCTCGCCAATTCACTGACCTATTCATGCCACTCGAAAGAGTCCTTGAAAAGCTCATAAGTCGTGACCTATTGAAGCCACTCGACCCAAGACCTCCACCAAATCCCTTACCCAAGAGCTACAATGAGAATGAGTACTGCAAGTACCACCAATCCAAAGGCCATGCCACCAATCGCTGTATTCGCCTTCGCCACCAAGTCCAAGACCTCATTGACAAGCAAGTCATTTCACCACCAACCCGTCCAAATGTCACCCGTAATCCTCTCCCATCACACAACAACACACCCCCACCTAACACCATAAATGCCATTGGGATTGAATCCTCTCACCCTCGCCATCCCATAAGACAATACACTCCACTCCCCATGACCTTAACCCATCTCTTCACCATTTGCCGCAATAACAGCCTTATTATGCCACTTCCACCAAAGCCAAGGCCCTCAACCCCTCACCAATATTGCCAATACCATTGTGCACCCGGTCATGACACCGAGGCTTGTTCCATACTAAAGAAGATCATTCAAGACCTCATTGATCAAAAGGTTTTGTTGTTGCCAAAGAAATCTATTCAACAAGAGCTGAAAGAAAGATATGAAGCAGGGGATCCTCAGGTTGGCCTATTAGGTGAAGCGTCGGGGAAATATGATTACTATGTGCTGTACTCAAGCCCAAGTCCGATATCAGATGAGCCGATAGTCCCTTCAGGTTGGGATGACTTGCCGACAGAGATGGAGAGCATCGACATGATAGAATGGGATGACTTGATGAATGACTCCGAGGAAGTCCATGATATATGGGCTAGCGATGATGAGTTGGACCATATAACCAGAGGGGGTCGTCATTTCAAGCCCCCCCACCTAGAATCTGAAAATCCGTTGGAAGATTTGGAAGGGCAGAGGCGTCCTAGCTTGCAAGAAGAAGAGGATGAAGTGCTTAGGCAGCTGAAGAAGACCAATGCCAACATTACTATTTGGGGCTTGCTCATGGCCTCGCATAAGCACAAACAGACCGTGTTGAAACTGTTGAATCAGATACAAGTGCCTGTTGACACATCCCCCGAGGGATTGGTACATTTGGTGAATCCAACTCCCAAGAACTCAACCATCGTGTTCACCGATGTAGACCTACCTAAAAGCGGGCTGAGCCATTCTCAAGCTCTCTATGTGACCGTTGACACTATGGGGAAGAGGGTTCCCACCGTTCTTATCGACAATGGGTCCGCACTGAATGTATGTCCTCTCCGAACTGCCACTGTTTTGGGTTTGGGACCCACTGATTTCACGCCATCCGGGCAGACCGTAAGAGCTTATGACAACACCCGCCGAGAAGTAATAGGGGTAGTTACTTTGCCTCTTATCATGGGACCCACTGAATTTAGGGTGGAATTCCAAGTGTTGGATGTGCCGTCATGTTTCAACTTGCTGTTGGGTCGACCTTGGATCCATCCTGCTGGGGCTGTGCCATCTTCACTCCATCAAAAGGTGAAGTTTCCTTATGAAGGAGCCATAGTAACGCTTCAAGGGGACTATGAATTGAAACTCGCAGGTGTGCCTATATGTGAGATACAACCCGAATCAGCAGCGATACCGCTATCTGGGTTTGACTATGTCCAATGCATTGAGAAAGAGCTCGAAAAGGGTGAATTAATACCCTTGGACTTTTGCCCCCATGGCAACTTGCATGTTGGTGAAATCATGAGAAGGATGAGTTTCTTTCCAGGCATGGGGCTAGGGCGTCGCCAACAAGGGATCCCTACGTCTATTCAAAGCCGTGTCACCTCATATACTTTTGGGTTAGGATATGAGCCCTCCAAAAATGATTATGCGGAAATGCTGAAGAGGAACAAAGAGAAAGTAAGAGCCAAAGCCGAGGGAAGGGTGCCAGACCTGAAGATCTCGCCATATCGACCTACTTTGAATGGTTACTTCGTCAAAGAAGGGGATGATTTTCTATATTGCGGGTTTCCAGAGCCCACCTTTGACCAAGCTACCAAGATCCGAGTTCCGGGTTTTGAAATCTTCTTCACCGAATGGTATCCAATCACAGTTGAAATGGTGGATGATGAAGCCATCAATGATGAGTTCTGGGAAAATAAAGAGGAAGACTGGGCAGAGAACCTTGATGCGGGGGCTATGACAGAAATGTTCCAAGACATGATCCTCACCGTGGAAGACTCGACCATTGAAGAACTCCAGGGTTCATCCATTAGCCATGCTACCGTGCCATTCCTGAATTGGTACCTTGAATGTGGTGTCATTGCGGAGATCCATGAAGAAGAAGACCTTGGCCTACCTAATAGCAGCTTGTAGGTGTCTTAGTTTAGTAATATTTCCCTAATTCAATAAGATGTATCTACTTTACTCACTTTGTGGAGTCATAGTATTGATACAGATTTGTTTGTTTTCCTTCTTTCTTTTGTGTGTCATTCCCATTATTCCTAGTCAATAAAGTGTGCTTTCTTTCTCTATATATGCAGTGTCTCTTTTCTCTCCTCTATGGATATTTATGGCATGGATATAGATCCTAGGAACGATGTCCCCCCGGAGCTCGTTGAGCAAAGGAAAAGGGGCGTTACCGAACCTAATATGGATGAATTGGAATCAATCAACTTAGGAACGAATGAATTGCCAAGAATAGTTAAAATTGGGAAAACCCTCTCCCCCGTTGAAAAAGAAAAGATGATCTCCCTCTTGAAAGCCAACATTATGGCTTTTGCATGGTCTTATGAAGACATGCCTGGCATCGACCCCGATATTGTGCAACACTATATCCCCACTAATTCCCTAAAGAAGCCGGTAAAGCAGAAACTCAGAAGATTAAAACCAGAATGGGCTCTAAAAGTAAAAGAAGAGGTAACTAAACAACTAGACGCGGGTTTCCTCCAAGTTGTGGAGTACCCCGAGTGGCTGTCGAATATAGTGCCTGTGCCTAAAAAAGATGGGAAAGTAAGGATGTGTGTCGATTTCCGAGATCTCAACGCCGCGAGCCTTAAGGATGACTTTCCTTTACCCCATATCGACGTGTTGGTGGATAGTACAGTGGGACATGCACTCCTCTCCTTCATGGACGGATTCTCCGGGTATAACCAGATAAAGATGGCGCCTCAAGACATGGAGAAAACAGCCTTTATCATGCAATGGGGAACGTACTGTTACAAGGTAATGCCTTTTGGCTTAAGAAACGCTGGGGCTACTTACCAAAGAGCAGCTACGACCTTATTGCATGATATGATCCATAAGGAAGTCGAGATTTATGTCGATGATATGATCGTAAAGTCCGTCGATAGAGAAGGGCATTTCAAGGCACTAGAGAAATTCCTAGAGCGAGCAAAAAAGTACAATCTCCGTCTCAACCCACAGAAGTGCGCTTTTGGTGTCACTGCAGGCAAGTTATTGGGGTTTATGATCACTCAGAGAGGTATCGAAGTGGACCCAAGGAAGATAAAAGCTATTGTGGAGATGGAGCCGCCTAGCACTGAGAAGCAGATCCGGGGTTTTCTGGGAAGAGTTCAATACATAAGCCGATTCATTGCCAACTTAACCATGGTTTGCGAACCAATCTTCAAATTGCTTAAGAAAGGTGTGCCAAAAGTATGGAACGAAGAATGCCAAGAGGCCTTTGAGACCATTAAGAGATACTTGAGCAATCCTCCAATCTTAGTTCCCCCACGGCAAGGTGCGCCGCTTTTGTTATACTTAACGATCACCGAAACCGCGACGGGGGCTATGTTAGCTCAATATCTCGAAGGGTCTACAAAGGAGAATGCCATCTATTACTTAAGCAAAAAAATGACAGACTATAAAGTGAAGTACAATGCGATTGAAAAAGCTTGTGTGGCACTAGTATGGGCGACGCAGAAACTCCGACACTACATGATGTCCTTCGAAGTGTTCTTGATAAGTCGCATGGACCCGTTGAAGTACCTGGTAGAAAGGCCGGTATTGTCATTCAGAACTGCTCGATGATCAATTCTCCTCAACGAATTCGACATCAAGTACGTGAATCAGAAGTCTATCAAGGGAAGCGTCATCGCAGACTACCTAGCCAGCTGTCCAGTGTCATCATCCGCTCCGTTCAACGATCAATTCCCAGATGAGGACGTGCTAGAGATTGGTAGAAAAACTTGGAGAGTATACTTCGATGGGGCAGCCAATAAGAAAGGTTATGGGATAGGAGTCCTGCTGGTCTCACCCGAAGAGGCATTTACACCGTTGGCGGTCAAGTTAGGGTTCGAAGCCACCAACAACATTGCTGAGTATGAGGCCTGTATCCTAGCACTGGAAGCGGCACTTGAATTGGGGATCAAAGAATTAGAAGTGTTCGGGGACTCGGCGCTAATCATTTGTCAGATAAAAGGGGAATGGAAAACTCGAGATGAGAAGCTGCTACCCTACCATGCCTACCTGGAAGCTCTAACCAAGGAGTTCTCAGAGATAGAATTTAACTACCTTTCAAGGAACAAGAACCAGTTCGCCGATGCCTTGGCGAGCCTAGCATCCATGGTGGAGATACCTGAAGAGGGAAATGTGAAGCCGTTGGTGATAGAATGCCGAAACAAGCCTGTGTACTGTTGCGCAATCCGAGGAGGAGAGGTAAATGATGGCCGTCCGTGGTTCCATGACATAAAGAAGTTCATTGAAGAAAGGGAATACCCAGAAGGAGCATCTCGTATCGATAGAAAAACCCTAAGGCGGTTGGCGAGTCACTATGTACTTTGTGGAGGAAAGCTATATCGGAGATCATACGACGGGATCCACCTGCTGTGTGTCACCGAGGAGGAAGCCGAGCATCTGATTAAAGAAATCCATGAAGGGACAGGGGCTCCGCATATGAATGGCTATATGTTAGCTAAGAAAATCATGAGGCTAGGCTATTACTGGTCTACCATGGAAAGGGACTGCCACGCACATGTCAAGAAGTGCCACAAATGCCAACTGTTCGCCAGTGGACAACATTTGTCTTCTATGCCTTTAACAAGTATGTCGTCACCATGGCCATTCGCGGTATGGGGGATAGATATCATCGGACAGATCAAGCCAAAGGCGTCAAATGGGCATGAATACATCCTGGTTGCCATCGATTACTTCACTAAATGGGTGGAAGCAGCATCCTTCAAGACCTTGAATTCCAAGAAGGTAGCACAATTCATACAGCACAGCATCATCTATCGATATGGGGTACCGCATGAAGTTATCTCAGACAATGGCCAGCACTTTCAGAAAGAAACCCATGAGCTCTTGCAAAAGTATGGCATAGTCCACCATCTTTCGTCACCATACCGTCCTCAAACTAATGGAGCAGTGGAAGCAGCTAACAAGAACATCAAGAAGATATTTCAAAAGACTGCGGACTCACACACAGACTGGCATGAGAAGTTACCGTTGGCTCTATGGGGTTACAGAACATCAATAAGGTCGTCAACAGGGGCTACCCCTTACTCTCTAGTTTATGGAATGGAGGCCGTGTTGCCAGTTGAATTAGAGGTTCCTTCATTAAGGGTTGCCGTGGAGAGCCAGATAACAGAAGTGGACTGGGTTAAGAGCCGTTATGATGAGTTAGCTTTGCTCGATGAAAGGCGTTTAAGGGCACTGTATCATGTTCAGGGGTATCAACGGAGAGTTGCCAGAGCATTCAACAAGCATGTCAAAGATCGAGGTCTAAAGAAAGGGGATGTAGTGCTGAAAGAAATCAGAGCTCCAGTGTTCGATCCGCGGGGAAAATTCAAGCCAAGTTGCGGTGGGCCATACATTATCAAAGAGATATTGCCAGCAGGGGCTGTTCGCCTCATGGATTTAGATGGAATTGAGTTCGCTCGTCCAACTAATTTGGATCAATTGAAGAAATATCATGTTTGAAGCCTGCTAGGTTGAAAACCCGTAAGGGCGGCCTAGGCAAAAGTTAAGGCATAAGAACTACGTAAGACCTGATTCTCCATTCAAAAACAAAAACAAAAAAAAAAACAAAAAAAAAGAAGAAAAAAAACCATGGAGATACGTAGGCAACCCATAAAGTTACCTTGGATGCAGTCTAAATCAAACAAGAAAATCCCAAATTTGATTTATTATTGGCAATTTATTCAAAACTAAAATTGATTGACATAGCAATTCATTGGTATTAAGTAAAAGAACTATAAATATGCCATAAATATCCTATTCTATTGAGTCTTCAGTTTTTCTTGGGCTTCTTTGCAGCTCGCTCCTCAGCTTTCTTCTTCTCTCTTTCATGTCTTCTTTTCTTCCTCAAGTCATGTTCATAAGCTGCTGTCACTGCTTCCATAATATCTTCTCTGCAAGATCCAAGTTCATTGTTCTTGATAAGTCCAAAAATCCTTTCTCTTCGAGTAGTCTCTCTCTCACCTAAATTGCTTTTCAACCATTCCTTATACTCGGGGCTCATCATATACGGACCATCAGTATTCGTCACTTGAGTCAGTGTCAGCTTTCTAGGCCATCGGTCCTTCGCCCAAGTCACTACAGAAAGACCCGCGGGCACCACAGGATAGTCACCTTTCAAGGAAGTGGGTATGGTTTGCATGGCGCCCATCTGACGCAGAACCCTTGAAGGCCAATAGAAGGAAGTAGACCTCAGTCCTATGAGTCTCACCATGGCGCATCCAGAAGTCCGCAGAAGCACCTGGTCACTGCAGCCCCATATGAATACAAACCACTTGACACTCCTCCAAGAAAGGGTTTGGAAGTAACCTAGCCAATCTCTCAATGAAAATTGCCCAGGTAGTTCAATGCGGCGAAGGCAGTAATGCTGGGGCTTGTATGGTGTAATGGCAACTGGTGACAAGAAATTCAGTCTTTCAAGCAACCACATCTGCAATAGAATAGGGCTACCTCCTAAAGGAACCTTTGGGTCCTCATGAGTTTTATCCAAACCATTCAGGGTTTCAGCTAGCACCATGGGAATCAAGTTATGGCCCTTGGCAAGGAGAGGAATCAAGTCACAGATTTGAATGGGAACATGTGGAGTACCAGTGGAAATAAGAAAACGACCAATGAGGCAAAAGGCAAGAGCATGCTTAATAGGAAAGGTAAAATTCAGAATACCTTTACTATCACAAGCTAAAAAAGAGGTTGCCAATTTCATCAAGTCTACCATATGGTCCTTTACAAACGTAGAGGCATATTGTGAGTGAATCCCAAGTAGATTGGAGAAAGAAGTAAGAAAGTTTGGGCGAGGAGTAGGGAGAATGAAAGGACCTACCGTTGAAACTCCATACAATGCACAGAATTCCTCCATGGTTGGGCACAGTTCTTCATAATTGAAGCGGAACACATGAACTTGAGGATCCCAAAAATATGTAGCAGCAGTCAAGAGGTTCGTTTCAAGCCTCACATGCCTCAAGGAGAGCAATGGATCCAAGCCAAAGCACTTGAACTCAGATTTTGCTTCAGCACTCATAACTCTCAAAAACCCTCCTAAAAATTTGTCTAGAGCCTCCATAATTTCTAATGAATGAATACAAGTAGGTTTAGGAACCTCTTGGATGTGTTTTTATAGGGAAAAGGTCACAAATCCAAGTTCTAATAGGAAAAAACCCATCAAAATAGGAAGTTTCCTATTCAAAGTGGGATTTCCGCTTCGGGCTCGGGTAACCACCCAGGCCTGGGCGGCTAGCCTCCTGAGGCCTGGTGGTCACCCAAGCCACCTTGTTTTGGCTTTCTCCCTCGCTTTGTCTCGCCTTGACGCGTGATTAAACCTCCTTCCAAATGAGATATTCAACACTTTTTGAGCTTAAAATCAATCAAATTCCATCTTGAAATCAATTCCTTGAATTGATTTTATGTTCAAAAGGGTTGAATATATTTCCCCTGTGTCATGCCAACTCAAGTGACAATGTGTTAAGTCACTCTCCTCTTGCACCATGCCTGTTCAATCTTGATAAATTGATCATATATCCTCATTTCAAATCTTGATTTTTCATCCTACTTGGTTGAATATATTCATCGCTTGAATGTGTTCTTCCATTTCAAAAGTGTATTCACCCTTTGAATATGCTTCTCAGTTTCAAATTTTCATTCTCTATCATACTTGGTTGAATATATTCATCACTTGAATATATTCTTCCATTTCAAAAGCATGTTCACCCATTGAATATGCTTCCTAGTTTCAGATCCTCATTATCACTTACTTGGTAAAATATATTCATCGCTTGGGTATATTTCTCCATTTCAATGGTATACTCATCACTCGAGTATACTTCTCAGATCATTTGTCACTTACTTGGTTAAGTATATCCATCACTTGGGTATATTTTTTCCATTTCAATGGTATACTCATCACTTGAGTATACTTCTCAGATATTTTGCCACTTACTTGGTTAAGTATATCCATCGCTTGGGTATATTTCTCCATTTCAATGGTATGTTCATCACTTGAACATACTTCTCAGATTATTTGTCACTTACTTGGTTAAATATATTCATGACTAGAATATATTTCTCCATTTCAATGGTGTACTCATCACTTGAGTACACTTCTCAGATTATTCTCTATCTTACTTGCTTAAGTATATCCATCGCTTGGATATATTTCTCTATTTCAATGGTATGTTTATCACTTAAACATACTTGTCACTTACTTGGTTAAGTATATCCATCACTTGGATATATTTCTCTATTTCAATGGTATGTTTATCACTTAAACATACTTGTCACTTACTTGGTTAAGTATATTCGTGACTAGAATATATTTCTCCATTTCAATGGTGTACTCATCACTTGAGTACACTTCTCAGATTATTCTTATCTTACTTGGTTAAATATATCCGTCGTTTGGATATATTTCTCCATTTCAATGGTATGCTCATCACTTGAGTGTACTTCTCAGCTTACTTGGTTAAATATATCCATCACTTGGATACATTTCTCCATTTCAAAAGTATGTTCATCACTTGAACGTACTTCTCAGTCTTTTTCAATCATTAAGTATACTCATCACTTGAGTATATTTCTCAGCATCTTTTTCATCACTTGGGTAAATATGTTCGTGACCTGAATATATTTCTCCATTTCAAAAGTACACTCATCACTTGAATACACCTCTCAGATTATTCTTATCCTACTTGGTTAAGTATATCCATCGCTTGGGTATATTTCTCCATTTCAATGGTATGTTCATCACTTGAACATACTTCTCAGATTATTACTTGGTTAAATATATTCATCACTTGAATATATTTCTCCATTTCAATGGTATACTCATCACTTGAGTATACTTCTCAGTTCATTCTCTATCTTACTTAGTTAAATATATTCGTGACCTGAATATATTTCTCATTTTTCAAAAGTATGTTCATCACTTGAACGTACTTCTCAGTCCTTCTCAATCATTAAGTATCCTCACCACTTGAGTATACTTCTCAGATTTCATTCTCAGATTACTTGGTTAAATATATTCGTGACCTGAATATATTTCTCCATTTCAATGGTATACTCATCACTTGAGTATACTTCTCAGATATTTTGTCACTTACTTGGTTAAGTATATCCATCGCTTGGATATATTTCTCCATTTCAAAGGTATGTTCATCACTTGAACGTACTTCTCAGATTTCATTCTCATCACTTGGTCAAATATATTCGTGACTAGAATATATCTTTCCATTTCAAAAGTATGTTCATTTGTAGTGGCTTGAATATGCTTCTCTTATCAATTCTCAACCCTCAGTGGTTTAAGTATACTCATGACTTGAGTACACTTCTTTATTTCAGTCTCAGGTTTTCAACCTCCCATCATTGTTGGTATCAGTGTGTGATTTCTCTGGGCTTTTTGGCCAAAAATGGGTTGTTCTTTATCATTGGTTCACAAGTGTAACTTGTTCGCCAATGAGGGGCTTCTGTCACACCCCATTTTTGCACTACCTTACTAGGGCTCATCATTTCATGCATGTTTTTGTTTTGTTTTTGAGTCTAGTCACTTGCATTAGTTTTCTAGAGTCACAAGGACAATGGATATGAATTTTGGTTCAAATTGGAGTTGATCTTGAGGGATAATAAGAGCTTTTGTGACTTGAGGGGCATAATCGTCTTTTAAGTCCCAAACTTTTCATTTGACCTTGAAATGATCTCCAAATTGTCAATTGGAGTTTGTGAACCCTAAAAAAAAGTTAAGGCCCACTGAGGGGTTTTAGGTTTGAAAAAGGAAAAGGAGTCGCCACCTTATTTTTTAAAGGAAATAAGGAAAACCCTAA
Organism: Liquidambar formosana; assembly: GCA_039720395.1. Taxonomy (NCBI): domain Eukaryota; kingdom Viridiplantae; phylum Streptophyta; class Magnoliopsida; order Saxifragales; family Altingiaceae; genus Liquidambar; species Liquidambar formosana. The sequence goes on from CM077822.1 coordinate 29,511,688, forward strand.
AAAACAGTTTTGTTTTAGGAAAACAAAAGATTGACTCCATATTTAAAAATGGAAAGGCAAATGATCTTTTGGAAACCAGAGAAATCGGGGATTCGGAGGCTAAGTTACGATATGGGAAGGTTCTAGGCAAAGCCTATAGGCACCCATATCGCCCTAAACGGTCTCTTAATTTAATTGGGCTAAATCAAAGTCTTAATCACACACAAATCAACAGTTATCATCACAGGACAGCATGCATATCATTCATCCATTCATCCATATAATCAAGTAAATCAAAGAAAAACAGAAAAAAGAAAGGGGGATAGGAGAAAACCTAGGATACTTTGTATCCTAGGGCGGACTTGAACATCACGAAGAGCGCCTACGTACCATGTATGGAAATACATGGATCAAAGTCCACGTAGTTCGAAAGGGAATAGGGTTATAACCTAATCAAGGCCTATGGTAAACCCTAAGTTTCCTTTCAAGTAAAACATGGTAAGTTTCCAAAATAAATGATTCTCGAAAGATTTTTGGTAAGATATGGAATTTTGATAAAGATGGAAACTTTGATTTAAAAGGTATTTTTTATTGAAAGGAAACTATAGAATCTACCATACCTCTCTATTAGGAAACAACCCTAGGGGGGGGAGAAAGGGAAAGTTTCAAAGGAAGGAAAGAAGGGTGAATTGGGGCACCCTCACACCCTACTTACCTTAAGTAAAAGCAACCTGTCAAAGTAACCTCCCTATTGCATAGGGTAATTACCTTATTTGTAAGATTTCATCTCACAATAGCCAAGATAACCACCCCACATTGGTGGGGTAGTTGCACCTGTTGTACCTATCAAAGCACCTGCAATTTCCATGCAAAACATACCAAAAATACCAACCAAGCAAGCTAGATTCCAAATCAAGCCATTATCGTGCCCAAACATGGGCTAACACATGCTCAAAATATCATATCAAAGACAAATAACAGATCTGGACAGAATTGAAATAAGGTTTAAAATCAACCACAAGTCATGCACCAACATGAATCATAAGCTAACTAAAACCCTAATTCAACCCTACATGCAATGACATGCAAAAAACCCTAAAATCAACTATATGAATGCTAGAAATATCATAGTTATCAAATATGCAGCACATATATATCAACCATGAAGAAAACACAAAGAAAAACCCTAAGCTATCATGCTATATGCTACTTTCCTAATACAAGGATAAATGAAACCCTAGAATCACAATTGTGCTCAAAATCACATAAAATAACTCTAAATCATGCAAAACTCATTGTGGACATCATTTTAATCATGCATATTAATCAATAGAAGCATCAACACATGATAAAAACACAAGCTTGCACATGAAATATAGCTATTCTAAGTAAAAACCTAATTTCAGCTCAAGAGAAACCCTAGAATTGCAAACATGCATTAAACAGCATCCTAGCATACTAAACAGCCCATGAACATTATCCTAATCATGTATACTAACTAATAGAAATAGCAAAACACAATAAAAACACAAGCTTTAATATGCAAAAAAGTTATTTCATGCAGAAAACCATTTTCAGCACTAAGGAAACCCTAAAGTCCCAAACATGCAGTAAATCACATGGAATAGCATCCTAGCATACTAAACAGCCCATGAATATTATCCTAATCATGCATACTAACTAATAGAAGCAATAAGACATGATAAAGACACAAACTTGAACATGAAATAATGACTATTCCATGTAAAACCCTAGAAAAGACTCTAAAAAAACCCTAAAAACACAAAGACTCATAAAACCACATAGAATGACATTATATCATGCAAAACCAGCCATAGACAATATCCTAATCATGTATTCTAAGCATTAGAAGCATCAACACATGATAAAACAATAAGCTTTTAACATGAAGTAATGCAAAGCTATGCAAAAACCCTAGTTTGAATGAAAGAGAGAAAGGGGGAGGGGTATACCTTTTGTGGCTGCTGTAGAGAGTCCTCCTCCTCTTGTGTGCTGCTGGAAACAACCTCCTTCAAGCCTTCAAGCAATGCTCCGGCCCTCCTTCAAGCTCTCTCTCTCACTCTCTCACCCAAAATATAGGTTAAACTACCCTAAGGATGGCTGCCATAGCCTCCAAGTCTCACACATGCCTCACACTTCAGGAATTGCCTCCCCCATTGCTGAAGTATAAGGGGGTATTTATAGGGATTGAGGGAAAACCCTCAATGGTTGGGATTAAAACCCTAGGGATTGATCCAAGGGCTCTTAGAGGTTCCCTTGGGGCTCAAGTAGGTCAAATAAGGCTGAAATTAGGGTTAAATGGCGGCTAAAGGCGAGCAAATCCGAGGAAATAGGGAAGGAGCCGCGTCAAAGCTCAAAAAAGGAAAGTGGCTCGGGTGACCACCTGGGGCTGGGCGGCTAGCAGCCTGGGCCCAGGCGGCTAGCCGCCCAGGCCTGGGTGGTCACCCGAGGCACTGTCAGCTTATGCCCATTTTTGACCCTTTCAGCTTCCAAATGTGTTTCAGGGCCCAAATCAACTCCGATTTTGACGAAACGAAAGCCAAAACGACCGTGTTTCGAAGGGGAATGTAATTTGAGTCACTTGAGGGCAAGAAACCCTAGCCATGGCTGCATGGTTGGGTCCTACAAAGGTGGTTAACCGCTATGCCTCACCATTGCTTAGCTTAGGTATGCACATAGGGTCGCACCGAATGCTTTCCAATTCGAAATTCAACCTCCCTAAACACATTTGGGGATGAAATTAAGACCAATCAAGGTCAAATGAGTAGTCATAGAGTGAAAATCATGAACCAATTCGAACTAACCCGAAGTAGGTCTTTTAGCCAACCTGAGCCTTGTTGAGCCATTCTAATCCCGAACCTTCAATTCATCGAATTGAACCCACAAATACCTCAAATACAACCATATGAACTCCAATTGGCAACTTGGAGATCATTTCAAGGTCAAATGGAAAGTTTGTGATCAAAAAGACGATTATGCCCCTCAAGTCACAAAAGTTCTTATTAACCCTCAAGATCAACTCCAAATCGAACCAAAATTCATACACACCATCCTTAGGACCCTAGAAACTCAATGCAAAATACTAGACTCAAAAAGGAAACAAAAAGACACATGCAATGACAAACCCTAGCTAAGGTGGCAAAAATGGGGTGTGATAGAGTTCATATGGATGCATAAGAGGTATTTCTAGGTTCAATTTGGTAAGTCAATGGCTCGGGATTAAAATGGCTCGATGTAGTTCAAGTTGGTTAATTGACCCTTCCTTGGGTTAGCTCTAATTGACTCACAATTACCAACCAAATCTTTTCAAATTGACTTTCATTAGTCATCATTTTACCCTCAAAAGTGTTTCATGAAGTTCAATTTTGATATGGCCTGATGATGAATTTAGTGTGGTTATTTACGGATTATCCTTGAAGAATTAGTGCGAATCACAGCATGAGATTTTTGGTTAAAATGAAAAGAAAATTATTTTATTAAATTAGCCATTTTTATCATGACACTAACACGTGTACGTATGTGATGAGTGTGTGTACGCACATACGATACATGTGCATGCGTGTTAGCGGTCAGTCTCCCAATTTTTATAAAAGACAATTTCCTTTTCCTATTCAGATTAGAAGTCTTTTATCATTATAAAATACCTTTTGATTATTCTCCAAGGAAGCCTAGTCCAGGAAGGAAAGGGAAACTTCAGATTTCAGCTATAAATACTCTCTTAATGTCTTTAAACAAGGGGGGAGGAGAAGAGGGTTTGGAGGGAGTGAAATTCATCATAATTCAGCAACAGATTTTCTGAAAACCAGCAGTCGTATTTTAATCATAACTTTTTCATCCGAAGTCAGAATTTGATGAAATTGGTCTTGTTAGAAAGATAATTCAATTCTCTACAACTTTGTATTTCACAAGCTTTGTCCAAATCCAACGTTTTCATACCCAAAAACGCGATTGAAGTTGCTGCTGCTGCAAAGTGACGAAAATCACTTTTCTTTTCTCTTGTTCTCTTTTTGTTTTCTATTTCTTTTCAAAGTTGAGTGAGTTTTGATCTCTTTGCTGTGATACCACTTTGACAAAGAGGAGGATTCGTGTTGGTTTGATTCACTCTAAAGACCTGAGGAGCCACGAACAATTACAAACACAAGGGGAGCCACTTTATGCATTAATACTTGAGTGTTTGAGAGAGAATAAGGTATTCTCCTTCTCTATTCAAGCTTAAACTAGGTTTTCATATGGGTTAGGCTTATTGCATGTTAAAGGTAGCCTTTTTATCATGTATTAACACTCTAGCTAGTTAATATACATGGAATATCTATTTTTTATCTACTGTTTAGCATGCTTTAGGGCTGTCCTTTAGGTTTTTAATGCATAGTTATGATTCTTGTGCTCCTGTTTGTCCTTGTGCTAGGATTAGTGTCATTGCATGTTAGAGTTAGGATTTTCATCATGTTATATTGCTTTAGTTAGTTAATATGCATGATATAATTTCTGTTTAGTTTGGTTTTAGCATGATTAAAGTATGTCTTGTGAGTTTTTAAGCATATTTGTGAGTTTAGGGTTTTAGAGTCATTGTTTCGTGTTTGTTTTCATATAGCATGATAAAGTAGACTTTTTTATTGGTTTTTCTTCGTGTTTGCTGTATATGTTTTTCATATGGAGTAAACATGATAGTTTTGCATGCATGTTAGTATGTTTTAGGGTTTTTATGCATGATATGGTTCTAGGAATATGTTAGGACTTATTATTGTTCGCTGTTTTTGCTATTGGCATGCTTAGTGGATGATTTTAGGCCATAATACTATTCTGTCCAGATTTGCATGTTAGTGTTTTCGCATGGTTTTGAGCACTTGTAAGGGTGCAAATAGGTGTGGTATTTGTCCTATGGCAAATAGGGCTGCTTATGTCTGAAATAGCTAATGTTTGGAGTAATTGCGCTCAGGTAAGTGGGTGTGAAGGTGCCCCAATTCACCTTTCTTCTTAACTCATTCTCTTCTCCCTATCTAGGGTTAATTTTTAATACAAGTCTATGGTTTAATCAAAGGTTTCCTTCGTAAATAAAATTCTGGTTTTTATTAAAGTTTCCATTTTGTGGATTTCTTTCCTAAAATCAAACTTTCTATCATATTCAACTCTTTTGATCAAATAAGGAAACCTAGGGTTTTAACCATAGGTTTATATTAGGTCTTAACCCTAATTCTAATCGAACTACGTGGACTTTGATCCATGTATTTCGTTGCATGGTACGTAGGCGCTCTTCGTGAGGCTCAAGTCCGTTCTAGGATCCAAGCATCCTAGGTTTATTTTTGTTTTCTTTTCTTCTTTTTCTTTTTCTGTTTTTATGCGCTTATTATGCATGGATGGATGAATGAAATATGTGATATGCATGCAATTCTTGTGATGATATACTTGCTGATTTTTGTATGGAAAGATCTTAATTTAGCCCAAATGAACTGAGAGACCGAAAGGGTGACATGGGTGCCTATAGGCTTTGCCTAGAACCTTCCCATGTCATAACTTAGCCTCCGAATCCCCGATTTCTTTGGTTTTCAAAAGATTGGTTTTTGCCTTTCCTTTTTTATGGAGTCATTCAAATTGTTTTCCTAAAACAAACTATTTTTAGGGTTTTCCTTGTTTCCTTTAAAAAATAAGGTGGCGACTCCTTTCCTTTTTCTTTTTCAAACCCATTTTCTTTCAATCCCTTGTGGGCCCAATTTCCGGGGTTCACAGTGTACGTACATCTTTTTTTAAAAAAACACCTGTTTGCAATGTGAAGTCTAAAGATATGGTAAAAAAACGCGTTTTGTTTCATTCTAACCGTACTATTCATGTATTATTTTAATCCCATTTAATTTGTAGAATGAAATACGATATATATATATATATATATATATATATATATATATATAGATAGATAGATAGATAGATATAATATTAAAATCCTATTCTGAGCAGCTCAAATCATTACCCTAAGGAGCAAGGAGTCTAGTGCCATCTAATCTCCATACGCTCGCTTGGGAACTTGAAAGCAAAAGCATTGTGGGTGTGCAGGTACAATCTAGGTCTAATATCAATATCACACATCTTCAATTTTAATTGGATTTGATTTGCTCACCAAATTGGGTTCACCCTAAAGCCTACTAGGTCCATATAGTCCCATTTTTAAATTGAGCCCAACATTTATACTTCTCACTTCTCTTTGAATTAAAAGCCCATTGATCTTTTTTTTTTCCTTTTCATTATGGGGGCCTCTATTGGCACCCCCATACTTCCTTTTCACACCCCAAATTTAATAAAAATGTTTATAACAAGTTTATCCTTGTACAATTTTACATTTAAGGATAGTAGAATAAAAAAAACATACTACTCTTTATACCCCCAAGACCAACACAATGAAACCCAACTCTTTTTTTCAACTTTTAGCCCAACTCTCTTCATCAACCTTGACTCCATAAGCGAAAACTTTCAAGCTTTCACAAAACCTAATAACCCAAATTCATGAACCCAAGTAAACTTTAGTTTTTTTTACATATTTTTTGAGTTATGGATGAGAAAATAGACGTTCAAGATGAATCTATCGGCCAAAAGGTGCGTAAATTTTGAACTTGGAGTTGTCTTATTGGTGGTTTTTTTTTTTTTAATTATAAATTTTAGCGGAAGTAGTTCTCATGACATGTTTAGTTCTATAAAGCCGAACATATTGCATATGTTCATTCATATGAAACTGAACAAATAAACAACGTTCAGCCATATGATTTCAAACATCATTCATATGTTCAATCATACGAAACTGAACAAATACAAATTGTTTGGCCATATAAATTCAATCATCCTTCATGCGTTTAGTTATAACCAATTGAACATCTGTCAATGTTCAGCTAAATAATTCTGAACATGTTGTTTATGTTCAGTTCTACAGATTTGAACTACTAAAATGGAATTTTTTTTATATTTGTTTGTTGTTTGTTTTATTTTGGGTACTTGTAGGTAGATATTTCAACTCAAGGCAGCTTGGTTGAGGATTCAACATGTGTAATGGATTACACTAGTGAATTCACCATGTATAAAGTAATATAATTTAAATTTTATTAATGTCATAGTTGAACAAAGTTTATATGTTAACTTGTTTATTTACATTATTTTCTTCTTCTATGTGTAGAGCTTCAAAAATAGAAAACCTTATGCATGGGGCTCGGCATTTTGGGAAAAGACATGGGCTTGTGATTGTGATAAAAAAAGTCCGACTCAGATAGCGGAAAGAAAGAAAGGGTTACGTTAGGTTGTGAGAGAAGTGGCCACTATAGAAACATGAACAAAAATAGCGAAGCTCAAATTGACAAAAAGCGAAAGAGAGAAACTGGCACAAAGAAGTGTGGATTCCCTTTTGCATTAAAGGGATCGAAGTTTCCAAATGTTGATTAGATGCTAATAGTATTTTGTGGAGTGCATAATCATCCATCTACAAAGCATCTTGAGGGGCACTCATTTGCGGGTAGATTATCTCAATAGGAGACTTCATTGTTAGTTGATTTGTCTAAGACTATAGTTTGACCCAAAGAAATTTTGTCTACATTAAAACAAAATGATGTTCTTAATGTTAGCACAATTAAGACAATATAAACTGTGCATCAAAGGTGTAGAGTGAAGGAGAAAGCTAGGATATCACAAATGTATATAGTTTCTTTTGGGTAAGTTAGCAAAGTATCATTACATTAATTAGCATAGGAGTTGTGAAAAGCCTGATACTGGACTGGACTTGTTTTTGGCACACCCTTGCAGTGTGGAGCTATTGTGTGCATTTCCACGGCTATTAATCATGGATTACACGTACAAAACAAACAGGTATCATCTTCCACTATTTGAGATTGTGGGGTTGACATTGATTTGAACTTTTCTATTGCCTTTACATACCTTCAGTCTGAGCGGAAGGAAAACTACACTTGGGCATTAGGTAGACTATATAGTCTCATTGAGGATCAAGATATTTTGCTTAACGTGATTATTACATATATGTACTAGCAAAGAGTGAAGACAAGTTTGAGACAATGGATAAGTGGGACAAGTTTATAGAGTTTTGGCATTTATTTATGTTCTCCTCCACTAAATCTGAATACCACGACTATTTGGCTACACTACATAAGGAGTTTAAAATCTGTCCTGAAGTAGTGGACTATGTGTCAAGAAGTTGGTTGACCCCTTACAGGGACAAATTTGTGGCTGTATAGATAGATACATATATGCACTTTGGGAATTTGACATCGAATAGGTAACTTTTTCATCATAATTACTAGTAAGTTGTTTTCATTTTTTTGTGTTCACAACTTTGTTTTCCTTTTGCTAGGGTTGAGAGTGCACATGGAAAGTTAAAGCAGCAACTTGGAACAAGCCAATTGAATTGGGGGTCATCATCGACGCGTATACATAGTTTGATTGAGTTATAATGCACTAAAATAAAGGCTTTTTTTGAGAAGAGCTCAATAGTTGCGCAACATAACTTCAAACCTGCTAAGTTTAGGAAGTTTCGGGGTATGATATCCATAACTGTACTAGAGATTATCCTTGTCGAATCGATTCGTGCCAATTCTATAGCTATTAATGTTCAGTATGTGGGTGCTCCATTAGAAGAACACATGGCCTATCTTGTGCCCATGAGATTGCACAGTATATGGTGGAAGTTCGACCTATTGCACTTAATTATATGGACTATTATTAGAGAAAACTAAATACAAATCCTTTCCTCAAGAAAGAATTAGAGAATTTGAGTTGCCAAGAAGAGTTCAGTTTGATATTGAAACATTTTGATGGGGCTAAAATAGAAATACAGTTACTCATAAAGAAGAAGTTGAAAGAGATTGCACATCTAGATAGTACTCCTCTTCTTGAACCTATAGAACTCAAAACCAAAACACGTGGTTGCCCAAAGATGAAGGTTAATACTTCTATTCAATGTGACCCATCTGCGTTCGAGTACATACTTTCTGGCCAGGATAGTTACTCACCATGAGCAAGTGTAGTTATAAAGCCCCCTACATTGCAAGTGTCACAAAATAGCTAGCTAAATGAGAGGGTTTTGTATTTAAAAAAATGATATTGTCACATTATTAAGTATACGTATTGTTTATAACAACTTATATCACCCATTATGTTTTGTAGGTTCATTGTTCCAGATCACTTAAGTCAATATCTTTTATTAATGCATTTCCAATTAGATTAAGGCCATACATTGAACGAACAAGGGATGTGGTGGCGGATGGAAATTGTGGATTCAGGGTTATAACTGAATTGATGGATCTTGGACAGGATGCATGGTTTAGGGCCAGGATTGCTTTGTTAGCTGAGTTGAAGGGTCATTCTGAACTCTATAGGCGGCTACCCAACAGGATTACTGAGCTAACTAACATCCTTAAATACATTAAGGCGTGTCGAGGCTATGAATACTGGATAACTATGCCGGACATGGGTCATCTTATAGCATCTCGATATAATGTTGTACTCTATTACTTCTCAATGCATCAATGCCTTACATTCCTACCCCTCAGATCAAGGCCTGTACCTATCACCAAACGTAAAGAAATTGCTATCGGATTTGTAAACGACAAGAATTTTATTGAGATTTAGATTCTTACATGATTAGCCTATATGTTTTACTTTACGACAACCATATAAGTATCAATAATAAGTAATGTCATTATTGGTTTTATAGGTATTTATGCAGCGCAATCATCCTATTCCACCCATAGCAACTAAGTAGCGACTTCATTATCTGTCGAAAGCAAAAAGATGGGAAGAGGCTTACATATGTAGGATTCAACATTTCAAAGAAGTTATTAGTTTTGATGTTGCTACTAGCGAGACCTTTAAGCCAATAGACGTTGATTAGATCAATGTTCTGATGTTACTATTAGAGAGACCTTTGAGCAATAGATATTGATTCTAAATAAATTTAAAATTTGGTTGGTAATATTTTTTGGGAGATCTTTGTTAATTTGTTAATTTGTTATTATTATTATTTTGGCACTTGTAGCGCGTATGCTCCGACATCTAGTTCTTAAGAAAATTTGTACCAAGTTGTTAATAAAATCATTTGGGTAGTTTTTTTTTTTTTTTTTTTTTTTTTAAAGAAAGTTTTAGGAAAATTTCAGCATAATCCTATATGAAAATAGGACATACCAAGTTATCGACACTTTGAAAACCTGTGAGAAACAAAGTTATAAAGCAATATATCCATCTATGACAATGGAGCGTCATAGTCCATATAATACTTACATACTTATTTAACTATCACACCCCATACTTAAATTTTAATTACAAATCCAATAGACTTTAACTCAACAGATTCAAGTAGCAATAATAGATTGCAGCTTACAAAGTAGGATAATTGTTTGGTCCAAAATAAGCAATTTACAAAATGAAATACAAAAAGTGTCTTCAAATGATTTGACAAAAACCAAAGGCATCTTTCTCATGAGTTCTCATTCTCCCGTCGATGCCTACGAGTGTAAGTCAAAACATTCTTTGGTGTGGATCCCTCGGCAACTACACTCGGTCCACCTTGGAGCACCCAGGTGATCTGTCGAATAGCTTGGTAGAGTATATTTGGCTGTCTTTGAGCGACATCATGACCTATATGAGGGATAAACTGCACAATCCTCAATGCCCTATCAATGCATTGTTTTAAACAAACAGAAATAAGTATAATATGAACAAATATCCATTAAATCTCAAATCAAATACAATATTAACAGTATACTCACTTCCTAAGGATCCAATTGAATTGGGTTAACTGGTACATTTTGTTATTAAGTCGAGTTTAGTGCTCGGGGTTTTAAATGCGCAAATGTGAAACACTCCTATACCAATCCATGTAACCCAATGCAGTTTCTGATGCATGCGTAACAGGATCACTCAAAGCTTTCTAAGACATCACAAGCCTCTGCCACCAATCCCACATACCATCAACAAAACTGTAAAGGTCCTGTCACACCCCATTTTTGTCACCCTAGTTTGAGATCACCATTTCATGTAGGTTTTTATTTTATTTTTGAGTCTAGGCATTTGCAGTAGGATTTTATGGCATTGAAGATCATGCATATGAATTTTGGTTTGATTTGGAGAAGGTTTCAATAGTCAAATAGAGATTTTGTGACTTTAAGGGCATTATTGTCTTTTAAGTCGTATCTTTCCCATTTGACTTTGAAATGATCTCCAAGTTGTCAATTAGAGTTCATATGAGTATATAGAGTCTATATATAGGTTCAATTTGATGAATTAGTGGTTTAAGAATAATTCGGCAAATAACGGTTCAGGTTGGCTAAAAGACCCTTTCTTGGTTCGCTCAAATCGACTCATGTGACCCACTTAATTTTCTCTCATTTAACTTCAATTGGGCCTTATTTTATCCCTAAACATGTTTAAAAAGGTTGAATTTTGATTTAGAAAGCATCTGGCTTAATTTTGTGTGCAAACTCTAGCTTTGCGATAGTGGTGCACCATGGCTAGTCGCCTTTGTAAAACCTAACCATGCACCCATGGTTAAGGATTTTTGTCATAAAATGTCTAAAAATGTGTTCCTCATCAAACCACGGTCGTTTTGGCTTTTATTTCATCAAAATCGGACTTAATTTGACCCCCGAAAGACTTTCGGAAGGCGAAGAAGTCTAACCGAGGAATGCTGACGGGAACCCTCGGGTGACCGTCCGGGGCCAGATGGTCAGTCGTCCAAGCCCAGACGGTCAACCATCAAGCCCGGACGGTCACCCAAGGGAATCCGTCCTTAAGTGGGATTCTACCTCTTCCTTCCTCTTTTGATGGGTTTCTTCGCCCTTGCAACTTTTTTCCTTCTAAAATTGAGTAACTTTGAGTTGTTTAAGCACCAAAAGAGTCTCTAATAGCCCTAGGATCATTATCTAATGAATTAATCCTAACCATTGGTTCATGAGGTCAGTCCTCTATATAAAGAACATGATATTCGGCACATAAGGAGGCCACAAATGCACTTTACACTTAGAGAGAGAGGGAGCTACGAGATTGGGAGTTGAAGAACACTAAAGGGAGGATCTCTAACCCTAAGCAAGCAAGAGAAGGGTTGTTTCAAAGGCAAGGGAATTTCTACAAGAGGTAAACCATACTTTCAACTACTAAAATTAGGTTTTCTCCTACTTCATCTTCTTCTTTCTTCTATGATAGTTCTAGTGCATGTAGTAGCTCTGCAAATTGATTAAATCCAATGCTTTTGTGATGTTATATGTATGATTTTAAGCTTATTCATGGGTTAATATGTTTGATAGTCCTCAGTTACCTAGGGTTTTGAAAGCATTATCCTTTTTACCCTTTCAAGTCATGCATGTTTCATATAGCCTATTTGTTGTGATTATTTGGTTTTTTCTTCACTATGGTTGGTTTATATATGTGATTTGGAGTTGAGCTATGTTAGGTTTTGCATTCATACGATTTATTATCTAGGGTTTTTGGAGACGTTATCCTTTTCTAAGGATAATTATCTTTTTTAGAGAGTAGGGTTTTGGATGAGGGTATTCGGGAATATGCTTAAACATGAAATCTTTTCTACTATGTTCTTAAGTATATATTTTATGTAAGATATGTTGATAGACTCTTCATACGAGGTGATTTCTACGTAAAATTATCTTAGGATAATTTTATTTAAGAAAGCTCGCCGTAAGAAGACCTATTTTCATGTTTTACATAAAATATCATACTTTTGACTTGAGTTAGCTTTGTTTGCATGCTTAATGATATTATTTGATATTCTGATGATTATTGTAGAGTCTTTTGCATATTTTTCTTAGTTTTGTGCATGTAGACTAGGTCATTGCATATAGGAGCATACTAGGGTTTCTTGTTTCCTTTTAATTATTGCTTTTGCATGATTATTAGGATAATTTTAGGACTTTTAGTATTCTGTCCAGATTAGTATTTTGTTTTTTTTTTTTTTTTATGGTTTTGAGCACGTGTAAGGGTGCAAACAGGTGCAATAATTGCCTTATTGCAAATAAGGTTGTTATTGCTTAAGTTTGCTATTGCTTAGAGAAAATTGCACAAGGTAAGTAGGGTATGAAGTGCCCTAATTCACTTTTCTTAATCTTTCTTTTCTCTTCTCCCTCCTAGGGTTATTTTCTAATAGAGGGATATGGTGAATTCTAGGGTTTCTTTCCACCCCTTTTCAAAATTTTATGTCTTTCATTGAAGTCTTATTAAGAATCATTTGTCTTTGAAAATCTCTATGGAAGGAAACCTAAGGTTTATCATAAGTCACTATTAGGATTTAACCCTATTCTCTTCGAACTACGTGGACTTTGATCCATGTATTTCGTTGCATGGTACGTAAGCGCTCGTTTTGAGGCTCAAGTCCGCCCTAGGATCTAAGTATCCTAGTTTTGTTTTGTTTTCTTTGTTTTGTTTGTTTGTCCATCTCATATAATTGCTAGTGGATTAGGATGAATTTGTCCATCACATATAACTGCTAGAGGAGTAGGATGGGTTTGTGATTGATATGCATGCTGTATTTTATTGATTGATATTAGTTTGCATGTGATTAAGTCATTAATTTAGCCCAATCAAATTAAGAGACCAACTCGAACGATGTGGGTGCCTATGGGTTTAGCCCAGAACCTTCCCACATCGTAACTTAGCTCCTGAATCCAATTTTCTGGTTTTAAAGACTTTGCCTTTCCTTTTAAAATGGAGTCATGAGGTTTTGGAAATAAAACATTTTACGGTTTTCCTCTTTTCCTTAAAAAATGAGTGGCGACTTCCTTTTCGTTTGTTATCTTTCACCTTTGTATTTTTTGCCAAACCCTTGTGGGCCGCGCTTTTTCGTGGGTTCACAAGTCCTAATATTGCTTTGCAGAGAAACCTCGACTAACTCATGAAGGCTGTAGCAGTTCTCCAAGAATATTTTGAACCCTATGAAATTGTCTAAGTACCCTCTCAGGATGATAAGGTTCAATGATGTCCATACACTTCAAGCAACCAGTGTAGTAACCCATCTCATGTACAGGTCTATCGGGAGGGTAGGGATACCAAATAACCTATAATAAATATTTATAAATTAGTGATTATGTATAATACATAATATACTCAAAATAATAGTAAAATAAAACACAGTACTATCATACCTTATCGACCTGTAAATCATCCAATGACTCTCATAAAGCTATTAAGTGTGACATTGTGCTCCCAGTATCTTTATAACGCACCTAATGATGCACACGAGGTTTGTCATTTGTATAGTCTATATCAAGGCATGGTTGAAGTACAATAAAATGCTCATAGACCTATGCCTCCAAAAACATCAGATAACCTGCCAACTGTCGGACCTCAAAACTAGATGCAATACCTAACTGCTGATATAGGAATGCCAATGCAACAACACCCTATGCATATCACCAGACAACTGATAAATCTTTCAATGGCTAAAAGTACTAGATAGCTACTCGAGTCCCACTCTTGTCACTGAAGAGTGTGCAACCAAACATATACAACAGATAACCCTTCACTGTACACTTGATGAATGCATCATCTGACTCATTAGATACAGTGTTAAATCTCGACCGCAGCCACTCTAACCTCACATACTGTCCTCGAAACAAGCTCAACTCATTAATAGCCTCGGTAGCGGTTCACCAATCTACTATCACTCTCCTTCAAGGTGGAGTAGCAAACCTTTACAACACTAAGTGTTCTTCACCAACACTTGTTCAAGACACACTCTTCAAGTGCTTACAAATGGGGTTTCTCTCAACCCTTGAATATAAGATAATTTGAGTATGTTTTTGTGATCAAGAAACTCTCTCAAAAGAGTAAATACACTGAAATTGAAAGCTCACTCAGCTATTGATTGATTCACAATAAATGCTCACAAGTGAAATTAGGGCTTGTAAATGAATGATTTTGTTTTTAGCTCAATGAATACTCATAAATGAGTTTAACTCATATATATATAGCCCAAGGGGTCTAAGTGACCGTTCTGTAGCAATAAATGCTGGGAAAGATAGTTTGATGGGCATTTAATGCTCAAAAGACCGTTTGAAAAACTAGCCGTTATGAGTCAGTCTCGAGAGATTCAGACGTTTGAAACTGATTTAAGATGTTTGATTCTGTTTAAGACGTCTTAATCAGGCGTCTTAAAAAACCAGAGGACTGATTTCTATAGGGGTTTTTCAAGGTCACTGTTCACGAGGATTCAGACGTCTTAAACCATTTTCAAACGCCTTAAACCTCTTTAAGACGTCTTATTCTCACGTCTTAAAAAACCAGAGAGGATGTACTTTTGAGGTCTGTTCATTTCAGACATCTTAAACAACTTTCAGATGTCTTAAAGTCCATTTTAGACGTCTAATTAAGATGTCTTAATAAACCAGAGAAGGTGTATATTTAGTCCTCATACTTCAGACATCTTAAGCCTATTTCAGACGTCTTAATCATGATTCAGACATCTTAAACAAATTTTTTAGTCGTCTTAATCAGATTTCAGACGTCTTAAATATCTTTAAGACGTCTTAAAGCTCTGCAGTAGAATTTAAATATAAAGAGCTTAATACCTAATTTTTAAGGGATCATATGCACGAGTCAAGAGACTCAAAACATGATTGCGTTTATTCATTTTAAGTGTTACCAAGTTAATGCATTAACCTAAAAGCCCTTAAATCACAAATGATCATTAATTGGGATCAATCTTACATAGAATCCTATAAGTTTTCATTTGATCTTCTTTTAGGCTTAAGTCTCAATCCTTTTTGATGTCCGTCATGTGCCATGCCTTTGTAGCTTGGTTTTGACCTGTCTTTAAGCTTAATTTGAAACCATTAGTACTTAAGACCGTCTTATGTATTGTTATCATCAAAATCAATGGTATTGAAACCATTTGGGCTAACAATCTCCCCTTTTTTTATGATAACAATCCATAGATGTCTTTTGGGAGTATAACTAAATCAATTTAACTGATATACATAGCATGTTTATCATATAGCTCCCCCTATGAATGTGCATTAAATGAAATATAGAATTCAACACATAGTAGAAATTAAACAAACTTCATTGACTTTGCAAATTAAAGATGTGTACAATAAAAAGTTCTTTATCCAATTAAACGCACAATTAACTAAAATAAAAACTAAAATAGAATTAACTAAAACAAACAGTTTGTCCATAATGATTCTTAACACAACAGCTATTCAAAATAACCAAAATGAATCCCAAAAATTCATCCCAAGTACTTCTCCCCTTTTGTCAACATCAAAAAGACTTCAAAGTGCAGGAGGTGGAGGTGGTAAACGGTCCTTGATGTCCTTGATTTCGACAGCCAAGTCATTGATGCAGTCGTGCATTCCTTCCATCTTGCGATGCATATATTTCTTCAGGCTCTTCATCTGTTTAGCGAGAGAGAGAAAAAGGTCTTTGATGGAGGGACCAAAAGATGAAGGACCCTGGGAAGGAGAATGGGCAGGAGAAGGAGAGGAACGGAGAAAGGCAGAAAAAGGAGAATCGTCCTCACTTGTAGGGTGAAAACTGAGGGGGTCAAGGTCATCAAGAGAGGGATCAGTGGATGGTGGAGGAATAGAGGAGGAAGAAGGACGAGAAGAGGATGAAGGAGCAGCACTAGCAAGTTTAGGAATCCAAATGTCATCCTTTAACACATAACCCATAAACCCTAGCATATATGTGCCAATTTCATCCTTATAAGATGGGGTTTTAGTGATAACCCCTATAGTTCATGGGAACTTGAAAGTGGTGAAATACAGCAGTGAGGGCAACACCATAGGGTAGGAGGCTTTTGGCATGTTTATAGGCGGTGAGGATATGGTATATCATGAGGTGACCTATGTCAACCTAAGTGCCGGTGAGGATACACCACAAGAGACACACGTCGGTATAGGAGACGTGGTCGCGACTACCATTACGAGGCAAAATAGAATTGGAAATAACTTTATGGATAATGTTGTTCTCGAGGGTTAGTTTGGAAATGGGGATCTTAGCATCAGAAGTGATGGAATTATCACCACTAATGAGGCGAAGGGCTTGTATTTTATCAAATTTTTCAACCCTTGGCCACTGGTTTTTGTCCTGAAAAGCAACCGCACCCTGAGGAATTTTGAAAATAGAGTTGAGGATAGAAGAATTTAAAGAAATATGAGTTCCATACAGAAAAGATGTGCCAGTCCCCAACTTTTTCATTTCAAAATTAGCATAAAAGAGTTGAACATAATGGGAGTATTCAGGAAGAGAAATAGAAACAAAATCAAATAGTCCAATGGCTTGAAAGAGATGGACGATGTTGGGAAAATATTTGAAGAGGAAATCAGACTTGATTACCTTTGGATAGATGATCTTTCTGTCCATAAACTTGTTGAGATATAGATTACACACAATATCGGAGCAATAGAGGTCGACATCAGTGATTTGTCGTGGATGCTACGGAGGTGGTGGTGCTTGCTGTTCGAGTTCATCTGGGTCGTTGCCGGAGTCATAATCTAGATGGCCTGGAGGAGCACAAAAGGGTGGTTGTGGAGGCGGTTAGTGCTCATTCGGTGGTAGTTGAGACGCGGAAGTGCCAGTGTTCTTCTTTGGAGCGCGAGCGGTACGAGCGCCTTTCCCTTTGGCAGTGCCAGCAGCGGAATGCTTTTTGCGAGATGAACCAACATCGGTGGTGGTGGTGGACGGTGTGGCACCGAAGGTGGTGGAGGGATGGGATCCCCTTTACGGTCGTACTTGGTGCCAGTGGTGGAGGAGGTCTTCTTCAAGTTTACCATGATGGAGGGTTTCGGCAGAGAGAGAGAAAGAGAGAAAGTGAAGGTGTGAGAGAAGAAATGGGAGTGTGGGGTTTTTGTAGAGAAGAAGAGAAACGAAAAAGTGGTGACTGTTGGGAGTGGCGGTGACCGTTGGTGAAGATGAAGAGGAGAAGGGAGGTGAAGAACCCGCGAAAAGAAACCGTTTTTCAAAAATTAGGGCTCGAAATGCTCTTATATAGGAACAATTTTAGACGTCTGAAATCCACGGGATTAAAGATCTAGCCTGATGATTTCAGACGTGACAACCTGTTTCGAACGTCTAAAACAGGCGTCTGAAAAATCCAGAGAGCCATAAAATGGGTCAGATTCCGCAAAATTTTTAAGGCGTCTGAATTGACTTTAAGACGTCTGAAATGAGAATAAGACGTCTTAAACAACTTGAAAAGAAATTTTTGAAAATTTTTCAAACATCAACACACATCATCACTCAAGCACATACCCAGTTCACGTTTTATGAAATTAAACCTTTTTTCTTGAAGAAGTTTTGTGAAGATATCCGCTAATTGATGTTCCGTACCAACAAACTCAATCTCAACATCACCTTTTTGAACATGATCTCTTATAAAATAATGTCTAATTTCAATATGTTTAGTGCGTGAATACTGTATGGGGTTTTTAGTGAGATTAATTGCACTAGTATTATCACATTTTATGGGAGTATGATCATAATGCAGTCCAAAGTCTTCAAGTTCTTGTTTCATATATAACACTTGTGCACAACAACTACCGACCGCTAAATATTCGGCCTCTGCTGTAGAAAGAGCAACCGAAGTTTGTTTCTTACTAAACCAAGAAACTAGGGAATGTCCAAGAAAGTGATAAGTCCCACTTGTGCTTTTGCGACCATCTTTGCATCTGGTAAAGTCCGCATCGAAGTAACTAAGTATGTCAAATGATGTGAACTTAGGATACCATATGCCAAGATTAATTGTGCCACCAAGATATTTAAATATGCGTTTAACAGCAAGCATGTGAGATTTTTAGGACAAGATTGATATCTAGCACACAAACATACGCTATACATGATATCCAGTCTATTAGCAGTGAGATAGAGTAAACTACCAATCATACCTGGGTATTTCTTTTGATCCACGCATTTACCTTTCTCATCTTTCTCAAGTTTGATGGAGGTGCTCATAGGAGTGGCAAAAATCCTTCTATCTTCCAATCCATACTTCTAAATTAAATCTTTGATATATTTGGATTGATTTAAGAAGGTTCCTTCTTTTGTTTGCTTGATTTGTAGTCCAAGGAAGAAATTGAGTTCGCCTATCATGCTCATTTCAAATTCTTCTTGCATGACTTTAGCAAAATCCTCACACAAACTTTCATTAGTAGAACCAAAGATAATATCATCAACATATATTTAAATAATAAGCATGTCCTTATCAATGGTTTTGATGAAAATGGTGGTGTCAAGTTTTCCTCGTTTAAAACCATTTTTTATTTAAAAACCGCTAAATCTTTCAACCCAAGCTCTAAGGGCTTGTTTCAAACCATATAAAGCTTTTGATAATTTGAACACATGGTTTAGAAATTCATGACTTTCAAAACCAGGAGGTTGTTCAACATAAACTTCTTCCTTAATAAAACCATTTAGGAAAGCACTCTTGACATCCATTTGAAATAATTTGAAATTTTTATGACATGCAAATGCAAGTAGCATCCTAATGGCTTTAAGCCTAGCAACCGGTGCATAAGTCTCATCATAACCAATACCTTCTTGTTAATTGAAACCTTGGGCAACTAATCATGCCTTGTTTCTAACAATAGTGCCCGATTCATCTTTATTGTTTCTATAGACCCATTTAGTGCCTATTACACTATGGTCATGTGGTCTAGGAACCAAAGTTCAAACTTTGTTCCTTTCAAATTGGTTAAGCTCTTCTTGTATAGCTAGTATCCAAGATTCATCACATTCGGCCTCATTAACATTCGGCCTCATTAACATTCTTAGGTTCAATTTGTGATAAAAATGCAAGATGATCACATATATTTCTCATTGATGAGTGAGTTCTTACCCCACGTGAGGGTTCACCTAGGATTTGATCCTTAGGATGATTCCTCACAAATTTTCAAGTTTTGGTGACATCCGGATGAAGTGGAATGTTTTCAATTTCTACTTCTTTCGGTTTCTTGACTTTGATGACTTCATATTCTTCCTTTTCTTTGCCTTTGTCTTGTGGATTTTGCTTGTCATTAAGATTCAAGTTCTCAAATTGTTCTTGCAAGCTTGCACCTACATCATCATCATTATCATCCACATTTTTCTTGGGGGCAAGAGGGTTAGTTTAATTAAATACAATATGCATAGATTCTTGAACGGTTAATGTTCTCTTGTTAAACACTCTATATGCTTTACTCTTTATAGAATATCTAAGAAACACACCTTCATCAGATTTAGAATCAAATTTGGAAAGTTTATCTCTATCATTCAATATAAAGCATTTACAACAAAAAACTTTAAAGTAACCTATGTTAGGTTTCTTATCATTCCATAGTTCATAAGGAGTCCTACCAAGTTTAGATCTTAATAGCACTCAGTTCATAATATAGCATGCAGTATTAACGACCTCGGCCCAAAAATATTGAGGTAAAGATTGTTCATTAAGCATGGTTCTAAACATTTCTTCAAATGTTCTATTCTTTCTTTCAACCACACCATTTTGTTGGGGAATTCTAGGAGCGGAGAAATTGTGATCAAATCCATTCTCATCACAATATTATTCAATATCCTTATTGACAAATTTGCTCCCCCTATCACTCCTAACATGTGTAATGGTATAGCCTTTCTCATTTTGGACTCTTCTACAATATGTAACAAATGTAGCATGAGTCTCATCTTTATGTGCAAGGAAGAACACCCAAGTATATCTAGAGTAGTCATCAACAATCACAAATGCATAGTGCTTCCCTCCAAGGCTTGCAATAGCAATAGGTCCAAATAAGTCCATATGAATAAGTTGCAAAGGTCTAGTAGTTGAAATATGAGATTTTGTTTTGAAAGAAGACTTAGTTTGTTTTCCAAATTGGTATGCACTACAAACTCCATCTTTTGAAAATTTTGCCTTTGGTAAACCTTTTACAAGTTCATACCTAGAAAGTTTTGAAATCAAATCCATGCTAGCATGTCCAAGTCTTCTATGCCATAACCAATGATTTTCATTTAAAGTGGAGAAGCAATGTACATTTTGTAATGCGATTTCTTCGAATTCTATAACATAGATGTTACCAATCTTATATGCAACAAATAGGGTCTTATCATCATCTTTAATTATGCATTTATTTGATTTAAAAGTAACTCTATAAACTTTATCACATAATTGACTAATGATAAGGAGATTATGCTTTAAACCATCAACTAATAAAACATTTTCAACACAAAGAGAGGAATTCTTACCAACCTTGCCAATGCTAATTATCTTACCCTTGGCATTGTCTCCAAAAGTCACGAAGCCACCGTCCTTGGGCTTTAAGGAGATGAATTTTGATCTATCACCCGTCAAGTGCCTTAAGCAACCACTATCAAGAAACCATTTCTCATTACTTGAAGACTTCAAACATACCTACACATCAATTTCAAGTAACTTTCTTTGGAACCCATACTTTCTTGGGTCCATAGGGGTTAGCTATAGGAAGTGAGGTTCCGTTAACTACCCACACCTTCTTGGTGAAACCTTTAGGTCTTCTTCTCATGTTATAAGTATAGGTGTTATGTCCTTCCTTATTATAATAAGTACATGAGACTTTAGGTGTGCTAGAAACCTTAGGCTTAGTAAAGAAATTAATATAGGATTTTTGTTTAACATGTTCTTGATAACTAATACCGGCCTTGTTAAAACACCATCTTTGACTAGTTAATATCTTATCCAAGTTATCCTTTCCATTGGTAAACTTGGCCAAGGTATTAGTCAAGTCTTCAATCTTTTCTTTCAATGAAATATTTTCACTTTCAAGACTAGATTGAGAAATGGGGGGTGAGTCCATCTTGCTTTTCAACTCTAAGTTTTCATTTTTCAAAGCATTTAGTTCTTCTTGAAGAGATGTGATACTCTTTTTTAAATCATTGTTTTTGTAAGAAAATCTTTTTAATTCAAGAAAAGTGTATTCAAGTGCATCTTGCAATTCTTCATAAGTAGGAGGTTCTTCTATAGGATAATCAATAGAATTAGGTTCGATTACCTCATCTTCTTTTGCTATGAGACAAAAGTTTGCAACTTCTTGATTGCAAGAAATCTCCTCATCTTCTTCATCACTATTTGCTTCATCATCCCAAGGGACGGTGAAAGCTTTCTTCTTGAATTTTCTATAATCCTTGAAGTTGTTGTTGTGACTTGTCTTGTTGTAGTTGTTGTTAAGTTGAGGACAATTTATCTTGATATGTCCGAGTTTCTTGCATTCAAAGCACACTTGTGGTTCTCTATTTAAGGTCTCTCCTCTATTTGGAATTCTTTTGGAGGAGTCACCCTTGTTGAATCTCCTTCCTTGATTTCTTCTAGAAAAGAACTTTTTGAGCTTGTGAGATATGAAAGCAATGTCTTTATCTTCTTCATTCTCACATTCTTCACTTGGTAGTTCTTCTTCATCTTGTAAAGCTTTAAGAGCCATGCTTTTAGATGTCTTTCCTTCATCAATTTCACGAGCTTTAAATGCGAGTTCTTAAGTGACTAGGTTATCGTCAAAATCACTCAAGGTCATTGATGATAGTTCCTTTGATTGAAGTAGAGTAGTGGTGAGGACATCCCAATGGTTAGGCAAGTTCCTAAGAATTTTTCTCACCAATTCATAGTTTGTGTAGGTCTTTCCAAGAGAACTCAAAGGATTAATAATAGCATTAAATCTAGCAAACATGTCTCTAATAGATTTATCCTTTTTCATTTTGAACATTTCATATTCACAAGCAAGCATGTTAATCTTTACTTTTTTTACTTGAGATGTTCCTTCATAGGTGACTTCTAATGTATCCCATATCTCTTTGGCACTAGCACACCTAGAGATTTTGCTAAACTCATCATTAGTTAGAGCACAATATAATAAGCCAATGGTTTTAGAGTTAAGTTTAAGGGACTTGTGATCAGCTGTAGTGTATTCTTGTAGTACCTTAGGAAGTGTAACTCCATCAACCACTTTAGTAGGGATCAAAGGACCTTGGAAGTGATATTCCACAGCTCATAACTAGTGGATTGAATAAAAATTTGCATTCTAATTTTCCAGAAATTATATAAAGATGCATCTCTATTGAAAAGAGGTGGTCTATTGGACAATTGTCCTTCGGTGAATCTATTACCACTATAGTTGGCCATATCGTTCCTCGCAAGACAAATATATCAAATGCAAGAGTTTGGGCTCTGATACCAATTGTTGTCCCAAATATATAACCCTAGAGGAGGGGTGAATAGGGTTATTGGCCAAATTAAAAAAAATTGCGAACTCAAAATCAGATTATTGCAAGTGAAAGTAAATACAAGAACAAGCAATAATAAAGAGATAAAGAGGAAAAGAATGCAAACGATGTTAACGAGGTTCGGCCTCTCGCCTACGTCCTCGCCTCATGAGCTCACTTAAGGATTCACCAATCCACTATCACTCTCCTTCAAGGTGGAGCAGCAAACCTTTATAACACCAAGTGTTCTTCACCAACACTTGTTCAAGACACACTCTTCAAGTGCTTACAAATGGGGTTTCTCTCAACCCTTGAATACAAGATGATTTAGATATGTTTTTGTGCTCAAGAAACTCTCTCAAAAGAGTAGATACATTGAAATTGAAAACTCACTCAGCTATTGATTAATTCATAATAAATGCTCACAAGTGAAATTAGGGCTTATAAATGAATGATTTTGTTTTTAGCTCAATGAATACTCATAAATGAGTTTAACTCATGTATATATAGCCCAAGGGGTCCAAGTGACTGTTCTGTAACAATAAATGCCGGGAAAGATGGTTTGGTGGGCATTTAATGCTCAAAAGACCATTTGAAAAATTAACCGTTATGAGTTAGTCTCGAGAGATTCAGACGTCTGAAACTGATTTAAGACGTCTGATTCTATTTAAGAAGTCTTAATCAGGTGTCTTAAAAAACCAGATGACTAATTTCTAAAGGGTTTATCAAGGTCATTGTTCACGAGGATTCATACGTCTTAAAACATTTTCAAACGTCTAAAACCTCTTTAAGACGTCTTATTCTCACGTCTTAAAAAACCAAAGAGGATGTACTTTTGAGGTCTATTCATTTCAGACGTCTTAAACAACTTTCAGACGTCTTAAAGTCCATTTCAGACGTCTGATTGAGACGTCTTAATAAACCAGAGACGGTGTATATTTGGTCCTCATACTTCAGACGTGTTAAGCCTATTTCAGACGTCTTAATCATGATTCAAACGTTTTAAACAAATTTTTTAGACGTCTTAATTAGATTTCAAACGTCTTAAATATCTTTAAGACGTCTTAAAGCTCTGCAGTAGAATTTAGATATAAAGAGCTTAAGACCTGATTTATAAGGGATCATATGCACGAGTCAAGAGACTCAAAACGTGATTGCGTTGATTCATTTTAAGTGTTACCAAGTTAATGCATGAACCTAAAAGCCCTTAAATCACAAATGATCATTAATTGGTATCAATCTTACATAGAATCCTATAAGTTTTCATTTGATCTTCTTTTAGGCTTTATTCTCAATCCTTTTTGATGTCTGTCATGTGTTATGCCTTTGTAGCTTGGTTTTGACCTGTCTTTAAGCTTAATTTGAAACCATTAGTACTTAAGACCGTCTTATGCATTGTTATCATCAAAATTAATGGTATTGAAACCATTTGGGCTAACATCAACGTCAACAACCTCATCCTGACCTACTATGTCTGCAGCCTAGTCAGGCTCACATCATCTTCGACGATGTGCTCTATTTGATGCTATCGGTTGCTCGTGATTACGATACTTAGGGGAAACTATATCTACAACATAAATTAGTATTCAGTATTAACATAGAGTACACATAATAAATATTGCAAAATTAGAGAGTAACAAGTGATAAGCTTGATAATAATAATAAATAATAGTCGTCTTCCTATAATAGAACCCATGCGTCCATGGATTTCTTTTGGAAAACATTACACTGATAGTTCTTGAGATTAAATGTTTAGTGATTTTGTAAAGCTAATTACCACTTTTACATATCCAGAATATTATTTTGGGAAATGATGGCATGACAAACTATTAGTCAAATCATGGCCATAAAAAATTATAAACCATGGATTTCTTTTAAAAGGATCAAAACCTATGTGTGGCCACGATTTGACTAGCATTGCTTTTAGCAATAATAGTCTGTCATGCTAGTACTACCCTATTATTTTGTACCAGGACAGATCTAATAATTTATTAATTGAACAATTATGAAGATTTTAATATTAACTATAATGATTATTTTTTTTCTTCTTTTATGATTATGAAAATTGCCAACTAAATTATTTACATATTTTATAACAAAGCATGTCTCCTAATAATCACTTCTTTATTATTATTATTACTATTTTTTTTTTTTTTTGGTGCTTTTCAAACTCGTTCTATTCAAGAACATCTCCTATTTGAGATAAAAGCTATAACGATTTTGATTTGTAAGTCTCTTTTTTTTCCTTTTTCTTTTTTTTTTGCTTGTTTTTGTTTGCTGTACTTGCCAACGCTTAAGTATTATCACTAGAGTTTTGTCCTTAGCCAACTCCTTAAAGTTGGTTTCATTTAGGCTTAGATCAGTCCAGTTAGTTTTTCTAGATCTTGAGTACTTTTCCTATCAATATTAAGGATGATTTGTTCATTAAGCAATGCTTAGCATTTTTCTTTTATTTTCATGAGTTGATTACTCTAATTAATTTATTCTATCTTATGAGTAGTTACATGTACTTGATCTAAAACAATGAGAAGTGTTGAGAAGGAAAGAGAGAGTTGAAAAGCTGAGATAAGGGGTTAGAGGTAAAATCTAATCTAAAAATGGGGTTCTTAATCTGATTTTTATACATCCAAAAAAGAATCATATACATCACCCCACCTCCCCAAAAAAAAACCCAATCAAAGGCAAAGAATAATGATTTATGGTCTTGGTGTTCTTTATTATTTTTCAAGGATATGTTGGCTCTCATCAATCGAACAAGCTAGAAATGTTCAGCTACCTCAAACTAAACTAAAGATCTATGCTCGACTATACGAACCCAAACCAAAGAGCTTTGTTTGACTATCGATGAACAAAGCAACCAATTTTGTTCGACCATCAACAACTGAACCAGAGACTTTTGTTCGACCATTTAAATCTGTACACTCCAAATCCGTTTTGTTTTATAGAACCAAACGCATCGATCCATTTTTTTTTCCCTTTTTCCCAAAATTCAAACAAATGATTTGTCTATTCTAGTTATGTGTGTGTATATATAAAATTGAACCAAAGGACAAAATCATAAATTAACTCTTTGTGTGTGTGTGTATATATATATATCAAATCACTCATCGTAAAAGATATGGGTGCGATTTTGGCAACCAACAGGGACAGGGTAGGTGAGCGATTCCGGCGACCAGTAGAAACACAATAAAAGGCTTTGTTTCTCACTTTTAGGTTATAGAAAAGGGGCTGACGGGTGTAAAAGAGAAATTGGGGTTCGGTTATGTTGTGGTAAGGGCATTTTGGGAATGAATTGGGGTATAATTAGGAAATTTAAAATTTTCAAATTTTAAATGGGGGAAAAAGAGAAATGGGGGACGAAAAGGAAGTATGGGGGTGCCAATAGAGCCCCCTTTCATTATTCATTTTTCATGGGCCTATGTCCAATAACAATATCACACATTCCCTCAATTAGGCTCGATTGGAAATTGCTGATAAATAATATGGGTCTCATCCCATACCAGTGATATATTCTTAGCATGGATGCAACATGATATGATATGGCATACACATTCAAGCTGGGCTATGCAAAAGGTCGGAGGGGTAACTAGTGGTGTTGGTTAATGGGGTACTTCTTTTTCAAGGGTTACCCTGTCACGACCCAAAATAATAAGCCATGATTTATTATAATAAAACCAATTTAATTAGATAAAATCATTTAGAAAATACGTGAATGACATGTGTAAGAAAAATATTATTTCAATAAAAATTTCCGCATGAACAATGTGTTAATGGTACATATCATGAAAAAACCTATATAAAATAATCATAAAAATTCTTTATCATCCATCATTGGTATCAACAGATGCTAAATAAATCATATAAAGAGACTTACAGTAATTAAAATATTACAAACTAAAGTTATTACTTGGCCATTGACCATTAGCTGAATAAAAATATTAACTTAATACAATACATAATATTAAGGTTCTCTAATCCATAGAATTGTTCCAAAATAAACTAGCATTATAACTAAGTTGATCCCCATATAGCACCTCAAGATGAGGTCTCCCTTACTATGAAATCATCTGAAAATAGTTTATAAAAATAGGGGTGAGTATAAAACTCAATAGATATAATTTTTATATGAAAATAACCAAAGTATGATAATATAACCAAAATAAATCATGCTCAAATATAAATAAATCTCATGTAATGTCATGAATGATATGCGACTCATGTCCATTTAATTAAATCCATATTTACCAACCACTCTCGCAAGAGTCTTCGCGCAGAAACAAATGATTTAAACTTAACCTCCAAGAGAACAACACTACTGTCATCCTTACCTGGGACCGCAAGTCGTCTCAATTTGCAAGCACAACGAAACATCCTTTTTTAGGACCGTAAGTAACCTAGGACCAAAGAAATAGAAAACACAGTTTATTCCATTGACCGCAAGTAATCCATATCCAATGACTCCCTTTCAATAGTTTTACTAAGTATTTAATTAAATCCATTTCATGCATTATTATGCCAATGAATGTCATAGAAAAGCATATAAAATCATATGCATGTCAATAAATCCAGAAATCAAGAATACATAATTATTCCATAATTATACAACATGTTGGGTTATGTAGAACATGTAAAATATAGACCAACAACCATTTGCATAACATGTACATTCAAAATAAATTAAAATATAGTAAGTATATTAACTCATATACTCCCAAATGTAGTATTCATAAATATAGGGTTTTGTAAAATACATCCCAATACATGTATTACAAAATATACATGATGATATACCAAAAATCATGTAAATCCATAAATATCACAAATACTCATTTTGTACAACATATATGGGCTTACTGTTGTGACTTTAATAATGCTCTCAAGTGCAAGATGTCGCGAATAATAAAATTTTGGGGAGTCCGAGGTCGAACCATAGGGAAGGGGAATAATTAGCAGAGATGATTGAGAAAAGATTTTAGAAATTTGGTTGCTTGATTGCATAGAATTAGTTTGATTGAAAACAATAATTTAAAATCACTAAGGTTCAAAGGTCCACTCATAACAAGTATTAGATATCTGCTAACGACTCAATTTTATAACTCAACTGAGATTCAAACAAAGGATGATCCCAATCGGATGATTTAACAATTAATTTTATTTAAAACAATTCTAAAAATATGGATTCATAAGGTTGATTGATTTATTATATGAGAAAATTAGTAGTTTAATTTGCAAGAAATTCTAAGCATTCACTGTACCCGGAGTTAATGATAAATCAAAGAATTATACAGAATAAATACTTTGCAAAATAATCAAAATCAATCAAAACTATGAAAGCTTACATTAAATCCATGAAGAATCGTTAAACAAATATCAAATAATTGTTGTGGTTTCACTCCTAGCGTTAGCAAAATGTTTAGCTACTCATGATAATTTAAAACTAAAAAAAACTACAGAGAGGTAGAAGAAGAAGAACAAGAGAGGAAGGGGTAGAGGAAGTAAAGGATAAGTATAGGTGCAACTATCTTTTTCTTTTTATGTGCTCTTAGGGTTTCCAAGGGAAAGAGAAGAAAAATAAGGAAATAAATTGGGAATCCTGTTTTTTCTAACAAAGCCAATTTGTAACCCCTTTTTTACCTGTCACAATTACAAAATATTCGTGAAATACAATATTGTCGAGCTTCAAATTATCTTTCCAAAGACATCAACTTCGCATCAATTGGAATTTGGAGTCAAAAGATATGGCTAAAATACAGTAATTGTTCCAAACTTCTTTTTAAGTTTTCTTTCCAACTTTGGGGTTGTCAACTCCTTTATTAAAATATTCTAAAATTAATGCTCTTCAGCCTCACAAAGCTTCCATATAGTTTCAAATAAATAAACATTGCTTGACCATAAGAAATTGGCTTTCTACAAATATAAAATACGCATTAATACACAACTTTAAGCATAACAGTATGTATCAAGAAATCTCATGTATAATGTGTAAAATGCGGAACTAAATGCAAAATAGATGTAATAATGCCTACTAAAAGTATAGCATTAATGCAATTTTAAGCTATTATCACTTACATCCTAACCCATTATTATTCGTAAGGTTAAATTCATGAAAATTACACCTACCTCAAGTATGATGCACCAAATGTGTAGAAAATGCGTTAGGAGGGTGTATCCAAGCTTAGAAGGCAAGAAAAAAGTTCCCAAGTCCACGAATCAAGCTTGATCCGCAATCTCTACAATTAGGATGAAGAGTCTAACTCCTAGAATGCAATCCCAAGCATTGAAATGAGGTGAGAGAGTTAAAATCCCATATGTAAGAGAAAAATGAGGTTTTCTCTCTCCAAACACCCCTATCTCTCTCCCCCCCCTTTCTCTATCTTTCTCTTTCTCTCTTTAAAACACTCAAAATGGTTGAAATGAAGAAGAGAAGTCAGGCTTGAAGGGTTTTAAAAGAAGCTAAGGGTACATGTGTCTTTTGACGCTTTAGAAAAAAAAAAAAAGTCATACTGCCTACCCTGATCAATCGGGGTTTGAGGGCCGAATCAATCGGCCTAGGTAGATTCCCAAATGGCCTTTCCTGTCTACTCCTGATCGATTGCCTTCAAGGCTCGATCGTTGGCCTATGCTAATTTTGCCCAATAACGAACTTGAACATGCATAAAAGCTATCTATGCTCAAACTAACATGTATAACATGCATAACATGCAAAATGATATTAAACTACAAGTCATGCATCAAAATATCAACTCAAACCTCACGTGTAATGCACATGCATGTCATAATTCGAGAAAACATCAATTAATGACGCAATTAAACTAATTTAATAGTATGGGTGTTACACACCCAAGCTAGGGCACTGAAAGAGTGTCCTGTTAACGTACTCAGTAGCTTATCATAGGCTAGTGGCATAGGCTGTGGGTTGATGATGCTAACTCTAGGTTACTATAGGTCCGAATAGGGCCTAGACTTTTTGTCGGTCTCTCATCGAGGGTATAAAGGTGGTAGTGTGCGTGTATTCATTTTGGTCTCCTTTAATTAAATTTCATAATTAATTAAAGCCAACAATTACTACGGAATTTAGCTCTCGATCCCAAGTGGAGTTGCTACTATAAGCACCACTATCTAAACCATGCGACTCAAGAGTACACTAACTAACCACGAATGGCTAGCAGAGAGGAGTCGCCACCCAATTTAGCTTTAGGAACTAATTGACCCCCTAATAGGGTCTAACTTGTCATAACCAGAGACATATCTCGGTTCGAGACTAGGGTACATCGCTGGGAAGGTGTAAGACACCCAACAATGCCCGATTAAAACCGACCCCACACATAATTACTAGTTTTAATTAATTAAGTATTTAATTGAATTCAACCCTAATAATGTAAACATATATAGCACACGGATTATGCTGATTTTTAAATAATAAATAAATGAATGAAAATAAAAAGAAGAATATACATAGAATGTTAGAAAACGGAAACAAAATATACAGAATCAAATAACTATTGGAAAACAATAAATAGATCAAAACAAAGTAAGAAATAGAAGGTTGCGTACACATCCTAAAGACATATTACACATAAGCACGGTAACTCAACTTTAAACGCAATAAATAACCATGCATAGTGAATAAACTAGTATCAAATGAGAAAACAATCTGTCTACCGAAATGGGCTGCATAAGCAACCATCATTGTACGTTGCGTATGCACTGTAATGGCATGTTACACAAAATTATAGGAACTCTGTATCAAACTACATCATGCATCCTTAAATGTAATAAAACAGACAAATAATATGAAAACAGATAAATGATTTATACGCTAAACCTATATGCACTCATACTATTAATTAGTAAGAACGTGTCAGGCCAAACATGTATGATAGAGAAATAAACCCTAATCCTATTGAATAAACTACAAAGGGCCTATTGACTTAAAATGTACATAACATCAAATAACTCTTAGAGACTCTAAGACTAACCATAGGCATACATAACAAATATGAATGGTATTTATATTTCTAATCATGCATCCATATCAAAACAAACTTAATATGTAATTTAATCATGACCACTAAGCTTAATGAACATGAATGAATTCAAAAGAGAAGTCGGTTACGTTACACCGCCTTGATCTTCGCAAAGTCTCCCTTCCAAGTCTCGAGATTGTAGCCTTCTCTCTCTCTTTAGGGTTTTCTAGGTGTACTTTAGACTGGAGGTGGCTCTCTGATTTTTCGTCCCATGACCTAGACTCATAGTGATGAATATATAAGGGTTGATTAGGGTTAGGTGGGAGTCATCCTGAATTGCTAGTCAAACATATACCAAAAATAAAGTTTTCCATATCAATAGGTCGGCTTGGTAGAAAGAAATACCAAATCAACACCTTTCATTTAGAAAAAGGGATGCGTACACAACCCAAATGGTTGCGTTCGCACCCCTAATGGGTGCATAAGCAATGGTTACTTAGAAAAAGGGATTATTGGCTTTATGGTTTTGGCTACAATCTCGTTAACTCATTCAAAATCACTTTGCCATTTATCAAGATGGATAATGAATTTCATCATCGAGAATCAAAAGGGATTTAAAACTAGTTATAGTACAAATGGGGTGTCTACATCTATAAACTCGTATTCTTATTTTTCCCTTTTCTTTTAATGGTGAACTTTTTATTGTTTTTTCTTTTGTTTTTGTTTTTAAATGATGGAAGAACCAAGTCATATTGTGTACTTGTCTTGTATTTTACTAACTATAGATTAGATTAAATTAGATATAGTAATTATTCGGCACAGTTTATCTTGTAATTATGTCACTGTGGGAGGGAAGATTATAGGTACTCATAAGATTTCATAGATACAAAGCATCTAGAATTTCATAATCTCAAAATAAAAAATAAAAAATAAAAAAAGGGAAAAGAAAAAAAATATTGTTATCAAATGACATCAAAGTTGGTAGGTAGCATTTTACGTATTTCTAATCTTTTGATAGTTAAGAGGTGGCATTTTACGTTTCCCTCACGCAAGTCCCCAAATTAATCCAATAGAAAGACCTCTAGAATCACCTTGAATCGTGGATCAAGCTTTTTAACTCCACACCAAAAACGAGTTCAAGTATTCAAACCTCCACCAACCATCCATATCAACCCATGTACACTGCATTAAACACGTGTCGCGTAACCGCGTCCATCTTAAAGAGATGTGTCAAGAATGAGCTTCAATCCCGTACTGCTTATCTATAGACAGCAATCAACATTTCGCTGACACGTAGATAAAAGCCCAGGATCACCTCATCCTCAACCCCTCGTATTACCACAAAAACCCCTCTTAATCGTGCACCAACACTCTAGAAGGTCCACGTGGTGCGTTATGATTGACTGAAAGTCCGTTGTAGAATACAGTGTTCTAGATGCGAGACAAGTCGACAAATTAGCTCGACGTTTAACGCTGTGAGAGGTCGCTTTTTATCTTTTCCAGTAACAGGAGACTAGGAGAGAGAGAGAGAGGGAGTGAGGGAGGGAGGAGAGAGAGAGTCGATAGAGACGGGATTCTGAACAAATCGAAGGACACAGCTTCTCCAGAAGCAGCTTCTTTCTTCCTTGAGGCAGATCTCGCATCATTTCTACATACAATAATATATAATATATAATATATATATATATATATATATTGGCATTGTGATCTGTATGTGTCATTCAAGACATTCGCCATAGATTCTCCGTAGCTCCTCACAATGCTTTCGCTGCAAACCGATCCTCGCCATCACCAGCTTCTGCAACAGCAGCAGGCACAGCCACAGCCACAGCCACAGCCACAGCAGCAACAGCAGCTGCAGATTTCTAGGGTTTCCTTTGATCAGCGCGATGACGCTTTTGCTCTGCATTCGGAGCCTTCTGCTTCTTCGTCCTCAAATCTCAAGTTCTCGCAGGCTTTGGATCTTCATGAAGGTTTCATTTCTTTCTCTCTGTATTCACTTTTTTGGTGCTCGTATTGTCAGTTTTAGGGTTTTGGAAGCAATTTTATTTTGGTTTCCTTGGCATTGTAAAGGTTTCGCCTTTTTATGTCTGATTTTGTTGGTTCTAGGGTTTGGAAACGTTATATCTACATGTATATGATATGTTCATTTTTTGTTTTGGCTTTTAGGGTTCCATTTATGTTGCCGTTATGTCTCTTCAATTAGTTCTGGGGAAAACTATTTTTACATTCTTAAATATTTTTTTGTTTTTCTTTTGTACATTTTCGGAGCCATTTCTCTGGAAACAAACAGAGCTTGTTATTAAAATTTTGAAGGTTCTTAATCTCACGAGGTTTATTTCTTTCCAGTTTTACCCTTTTTTTGTTTGCATTTTGACGTTTGAAGTATCACTTTTTTTTTTTTTTTTTTGTTTGATGATTTTGGCCGGCATTGGAACGCCATTTTGTGAAATATTTATATTTATATGTAGAACTGATTAGTTGTATAGTTTGAGGTTACAAATGGATTATAGGTTGCCTTTGTATTTGTAATGATATGCTGGAGATGAACTAGAGATTTAAACAGTGCTAAATTTTTTTTTTCTCTGTTATCAAGTAAGCTTAGGCAATTGTTCATGCATTCTGTGCTTTCATGTCAGGTGTTACAAAACTTAGTTCACCATAGGTTGCTTTATTTGTTGATTGCCCTTTATTTTATGTTTTTTTATTTTTTTTATTATTATAAAGTTTCTCAGTCAGCCATTTGTTGTGAATGAAAGTAGTCTGCTACAAGTGGGAACATTACATCATTCTTCTCATTTCAGAGCACTCAATATAGCAATTCAATGTTCAACGGCTCCACCATATTGGACAAGTAAAATTATGTAGATATATTTAGTATTATCGAAACAGTTTTAGAGGTTCTTACAAAGCCAGT
The DNA here is from genome assembly GCA_039720395.1 of Liquidambar formosana. Classification (NCBI taxonomy): domain Eukaryota; kingdom Viridiplantae; phylum Streptophyta; class Magnoliopsida; order Saxifragales; family Altingiaceae; genus Liquidambar; species Liquidambar formosana. Next base: position 29,545,756 of record CM077822.1, read on the forward strand.
TGGGGGCTTATTGATGATTTGAATGGTTCATCTGTCTCGTGTTGAAGATGATGGTTTGTATTGGGGGGGGGGGGGTTGTTTTCACTTAAGGAACTCCAAATGAGGTTCCAAATTTTGGTTGTGGTGTTCCTACCCGAAATTGGAATTATATCCCGCAACGTTCGAACTTCCATAATATAGGCAACTTGTTATATTGTGTAGGAGAAGGTCTCAATTAGCCAAATTTCAAATTGATACAATTTTTTTTCAACCCTTTTTGGTTGTAGGTTTTCAAACATGTTCATCCATTAATGCTACATAATTGTATTACAAATAAGGAAATTAATAAATTATTTGGAAGTACTATAACTTGACAATTTTCTTTTCCAAATTAAGATAATTTGGATGACCAAAAAAACAATATAACTCAGCTGTTATATTTGGTTGTTAGTAATTGTATAGTGCAACTCATCTACCCTAGGAATACGTGGCACTTGAATTGTAAGTACTTAACACGATATTCTAAACATAAAGAATTTAACAATTTAATAAGCATGCAATTTAACACTTATAAGTCCCTTAAGTGGTTTAATGTGCAATTGAGAAACACTAAGCTTTCTAAATTGGGAAAACTAGTCTTATAGTACCTAATTTCTTTATTTATTTTAATTGTTTTTTTGTGCAAAATGAGTTCTTTGGTGTCATTTTCTAATGGAACCTACTAATGTTTGGAAAATGGAGAGATTTTCATGTTATTATTATTATTTTTTTATGAGAGAAATCCCAAAATAGAAGGGATGTTTAGAGGGCTAGGATTAAAGTTTTGATATCAGAATGAAATTTTAGTTTTAAATGTTCCCAGGATAGAAATGGTAGGGTGTGTGTGGGGGGGCAAAGATAAAAAGGATGTTTCAATGAAAGAGGAAGGTGGAGAAGAATACGATTAATTTTCTTGTCCTTGAGAGGCTGGAGCTTTAGAGTCTTACCAAGCCTTCATTATTCCAACATAAGAGAGAAATATAGGAAGTGATCCCTTTCCAAGGGTTATAGGAAGTTATATAATGGCACGAATAACAATATTGAAGGAAAAACACTGCTCTAATCTTCATTTGGGATTCTCTTACATGATCTGATGCTCCCAATTTAGAACTGTGGTTGAAAAAATGAGTCATTGATATGGATTAAAATAATAACGCTTTTGAATATGCTTGCGTGATCAAATGGTATTAGGTTACGATTATAATGGAAAGACTCTTGGTCATTTTAGGGGAAACATCAGGGCATGATTGGGCTCTCCAAGCTCCTACGGATGAATTCCTTCGGAGGATAGGAGATCTTAGGGTCCTACTTGGAACCTTGTAAGACTCCCTAAATATTTTTCATAATTATTCTCCAATCTCTCTGTTTTGATGCTCCCGGAGGTGCTCTACAATATACCTATATCTTTTGAGTTTTGATGACTACTAAAATAGGATGCAGACGAGTTTGATTGTCCTAGTATAAAAATTTAAATATTACCAAAGAAAGCTCTTACTTATTTACTTAATTTAGTTTAATTGATATGAAAAATAGATGTTAACATTTCATCCAAAAAAATGAAAAAAAAAAAAAAAAAAGAAAAAAGAAAAAAAGAAAGATGTTAATGTTATCTACCCACACCTATTTACGTGCGTGGTGGGGAGTCGGAATTAACTAATCCAACTTAACTCCACAAGAACACCCTCGTGTGGGAAGTTGTATTTATCTTCTCCTGAAGAAATGGGCTATTTAGAAGATGAAAAAGGTTATATATATATAAAAAATATAGAATGATGATCAGGTGAGCACGTGTTGATATAACTTATATCAACACCCGCATTGGGGTTGTACCTCGTGCATTAGTGGGTTACAGAGTACATTGGGCCAATGCACGGGGTACAACCCCCAATGAAGTGAACATGGAGAAAATATTTTATATAAAATTAAGTTTTTGGTGGACTCAATTGAAAGCTAACCGGTTCAAAGTTTATTAACAAAATTTCTGATCACAAATACTTGGGTTTCACATTAGTTTATTGCATGTCAAGAATGGCTTTGAAGAGAATTGTGTGAGGTCAAAGTAGACATGAATCTTTTCAGGTTTTAACTTATTTTTAATTTTGTAGGTGGAGGATGTAGTGACTTTATGATGGGAATGAATGCACAATGTTCCCAGGCTTTTATGTCTCCATATTTATGAAAATTGTATTCAATATTGGCTAATACGTGTCTGTATTAGCTTGTGTCAATTATGATACTTACATATGTATCAGTTGTATAATAAATCATGTAATGTCGGCTAAATATGGATATAGATTGGGAAATGTTGACTAATCCCGCTTACTGTGGCCACTAATGTTCACTCTGACACGTGGCTGGCCTGTTCACCTTAAAAAGGGTTTCAGACCGTATTCTGATTTGCTCCTTCAGTTGTTTTTTCTTCCTAAAGCTTAGAAACGTTATTTCTATGCTAGATCTGCAACTTTTGAGATTAAAAAACAGAGATCTGTGTTGAAATCTCGCATTAAACGGTTTAGAGTTCCAAAATCTGAATTTTGTTCCCGAAGGTGAGAGACCCTATTTCTTCAAAAATACCATTTATTTCATTTTATTTTAAATTTTTGTTGAGGTTTAGAAACTTCATCTCTAACCTAGATTTACATTATTTGAATGTTAGAAAATAAGATTTGTGGGTGAGATCTAGGATTGAAGCTCTCATGTTCAGAGAGTTCTAGAAGTTTGTTTTAAGTTAATTTATCCATTTGAATTTGTGCTTTTTGGGGTTTGGTTGTTTTGAGTAAGAAATTTGTCAATATAGTAATTGTGCACCAGTTACATTTTGTTTCCTCGTCCGTTTGGATATATCAATGTTTGTTAGGGTTACCTTTTTTCGTTTTTTTTAACAAAGAAATTTTTGTTTAATTCACTCATGATCATGGACTTAAAAATCGCGATATATCGACGATATATCGCGATATATCGCCATATCGGGGGGTAACGATACGATATATTGTTGCGAAATTGAAGAATTTTCAAAAAAAAAAAAAATCGAACGATATCAGCGATATATCGAAGATATATCGCTGATATCGAAGATATATCGAAAATATCGAAGATATATCGAATATATCGAAGATATATCGCTGATATCGAAGATATATCGCTGATATCGTTCAATATATCGACACTGTCATGTTTAAATGCCTTTTTGCCGATTGCTGGTGAAATTTTTACACATTAGAATAGGTTAGGATTCACATATATATGTACATTTTACTATGCTTAGTATTTCACATAATTTAAAATATTATTTCAAACCAATGGCCTTTGGTCTAATAGCACTCTTTATTTAAATGTTACAAAAATCTATTTCAATGTTATATAACATTTAAATGTTGAATTTGCAAAATTTTCTAATATCTATTTACTTAGCGCGGTATATTTTTTATACCCTACGCAACACATACTTATATTATACATATTTAAATTGCAATGTTTTGATGCTAGATTGTGTATTAAAGTTTAAATCATTGTTTCCCAAAGTTTCAATAAAAATATCCATGTTTAACTCATAATATCCACTATATCTTTAAAACGATATCGATATTGTCGATATATCCAACGATATATCCGATATATCCACATTTTTGGACCCTCGATATATCCATCGATATCGATATTAAAGTCCTTGCTCATGATTACCAAACATTACATGGAATGTGATTTAGTAATGAGGAAAAATTTTGCTCATAATTGACTTTATTTAATGTGTTAAATATTTACTATGATATACTTAGAAACCTTATTGCTATGCCACAACTGTAACTTCCGATATTAAAAAACAGATCTATCTTGAAATCTTGCATCAAAGGGTTAAGAGTTCCAAAATCTGATTTTTGTTTCTGATGGTGAGAGATCCTATTTTCTTCAAAAATAACCTTTTTTTTTTCTTTTTTTTTTAAATATTATTATTTCATATATATATATATATATATATATTTTAATGTTTGGCTTGACAGAGGCTAGAAACTTCACCTCTAACCTGGATTTACATTCTTTGAATGTTAGAAAATAAGATTTGTGGGTGAAATCTAGGATTGCATCTCTCACATAAAGAGAGTTCTCGAAGTTTTGTTTTAAGGTAATTTATCCATTTTACTTTTTGCATTTTGGGGTTTTTGGTTGTTTTGAGTTAGAAATTTGTTAATATAGTACTTGTGCACCATTTACACCCCCACTTTTTTTCTGCTCATCCGTTTCGTATATCAATGTTTGTTTGAATTATTTATTTATTTTTTTCAAAGAATTTTTTGTTTAATTCACTCATGTTTTAGATAATAAATATTACATAAAATGTTTTTTAGTGATGAGGAAAACATTTGTTCATACTTGGCTTTATTTAATGTGTTAAATATTTACCATGATATATATACTTAAAATATGTTTCCACTGGCAATTATGTAATAAATATTAATGCTTATAATATTTGATTAGCTGTTTCAGGTTTAATTAGATTTATATGATCAAATCTAAGTGTGAATTAAGAAGTTTGATACTTCAATTTAATTATACCATTGTATGATATTTGCAAATATATGACCATATGAACATCTTTTATATCTTTTGTTCTTTATAATATAAGATGTATTTGATGATTTTTTAGCCCAAAAACTAATATTGGTGGAAACTTAATAATAAGTAGTAGTTCTTGTTGATAACAACTTGGAAAATATATATGTGTAGGCGTTGTAGCTAATTTGATGTAGGATCTTTTAGTAAGGGCCTGTTTGGCAACCTTGGGATTTGGGGCAGGCAGGTTCAAAACTAATTAAGCTAGCTAGTTTGTATCAAAGCTAGTTTCAAATTAAACTGGTCCTTGTTTACAGCTTGTTTGGTTGAAATCAGTTTGTATCTTGGTTCTTCATCATCACAAAAGGAGGAAAAAAAAAAAAAAGAACGGAAAAAGGAAATGGCGTTTGAGAGAGATTGCACACACACACACACACACACACACAAATCCCAATTGATAAATCCCCTTTAAATATAAAATTTCCATTTTAATGAGCCAACTAAAAATCTTAATCCACTTTATGCCCAATTTCCATCATCAAATCTATTCAAATATCCCAAATCAAACCCCTAGCTCCAAGAATTCCCAATTCTCATCAATTTTTTTAAAAAAAAAAAAAATGAAAAAAAAAAATTCAAAACCTTTATATAGTCTCATATGTTTTGTTTACAGAAAATAATTTGTTTGATTAGTTAGAATAAAAAACAGTTGAAGAAGGAGAAGGAGAAGGAGAAGAAGAGTATGGAGATGATGATGACGTTGCCATGAAGATCGTAAAAGAAGGCTATGGAGCACCTGTTAATCCATCTTGATCAATTCAAATATTTTCCATTTGCCATAAGGGAACTTGAGGGCTGTAGAAGAGATGTAGGGTGGGAGCTCTTCGGGTTGAGGTCTAAAGAAAGAAGGAAAGAAATAGGAAGAGGAGATCTAGTGAACAAAGGATTAGGAAACGTTCTTCGAGAAATTCAAAACCCTTATGTCTCATCTGCTCATTTTCCCTTTCTATTGTTCTTGTCATTTGAATTTTTAAAGAAAAGCTGAACCAACTTTCTTAAACCAAGTATTTGTTGGAACGAATACAACCGGATTTTGGGCCATAAATTAGAACAAAACAAAACCAGTTAAGAGTCCTCGACTGCCTTACCAAACACGAGCCAACTTATTTGGTCCAGGACTATAGCCAGAAGAACCAGTTTTGAGCCTTACCAAACACCCCCTAAGTTGAATAAATGAAGTGAAAATCTGTTAGTATGTGGGAAAAAGGGGTCAAAGCAGGTTTACTTGCACGTTTCTAGGAGTTTGTTAACCCACTCCCCCTGCGAAAAAAAAGGAAAAAAAAAACAGCTGCAGTTCTTGATTCTTGTTACGTATTATAACCAATAAACACGTCCAATATCCACATCTCTGTATCCATGACTAATATGTTGATATTTAAAACCATGAAATGTATAAAAGTTATGTAAATAAAGAGTTATAAGACCATTTGATGTCGGTCCTTAGCGATAATAGCTCCTCTCTCTCTCCCTCTCTCTTGCGCTTTCAATTTTTAATTATTTTTTTCCTTGAGAAATGGCCCCCAACATGGATGAGGTTAGAATTGGTTGTCCCAATTTTTGGCTTTCAAACTAATCACTGTAATAATTGTTTTTGAGTTGTTGGTGTATGACTTGGTTGTAGGTTTCCTTCTCAATTATTTCTTTTTCTTTGGTATGATGTATATTCTTCTTTACTAATCATGTTTTCATCATTATAGTTTATTGTATAGATGTGCAGTATGTGTGCATGTGTGTGCGGTGTTATGCACTCAGACCTTCTTGGGCTTCTCTTCTTACTCCATGCATCTGAGCCCCAGGGCACCAACTCTATGTACTAAGCATAAAAAAACAAGAAAAGATAAAAACATTCTTTTATAAAAGAAAGGGAGTCCAAATTAATAAGATGCATCTAGACTCAAATAAAGGACCATATTTTATATGCATTGATGAAATACAAGACACCAAGTTGTGGAGAACAGTCGCTCCTTATATATATAAGCAAAAGCAGAATGAGTGTGAGCGAATCACAACATTTTTTTTTTTTTGGGGGGGGGGGGGGTTTGTGACTGTCTCAACTGTTGGCTGATTCTTTTAACTTTATGTTTCGAGGAGGAGCTTGTTTGACATCAAACATAAAAAGTTTGGGTTGAGGGGTAAAAATTCTATATCCTATTTGTTAATTGGCTGTCCCAAAGTTTCTTTGATGAGATGCTTCCATGGTTCAAAGTCTCGGTCTCAGTCATCGTCGCGTTTCTATTTTGGTCATCTCAATCTTGTCCATCTTGTTGCGTTTCGGGTGATATGTAACTTTACGCATTAAAGAATATTTTAAAAAATTCATAAAAATAATAGGGGAAAAAAAAAGGAAAATCATATTGGAACCATTAAATAAGCAAAACAAATAATTTGGGACACATAATATGGTCAAAAATATCAAAAACAGACCCTTGCGCGAACTTGAAAATACACTATAATTAGGTTTTAGATACCTAAAATAGTCCCAAATAACATAAATAAATATAACATATCAATGATCAAGTATACGTTTTGATCGATGGGCATTCATTAAGATTCCATTTTTTTTCAAAATAAAACCCTACTATATACTTGATTGAGTTGATTCGTTCTCAGATATCGTCTCGCCCTTGAACTAGACTGGGTTAACCCAACGAGATCTCGTCCATCTCGGACGAGACTTTGAACCATGGACGCTACGCGGAGAGTGAAGTCTAGTTTGTTTGGTATAATCGTATAAGATGGTTTTAATGTTTTTATGAGGGATATAGAGTTTGTTTGTCTTTGGTTGTACATATAGTATCGTTTATTGGAAGTTTCTTCAATGGAATTGACTTGTGTCTCATATGGGTTGTTGCTTATGTTCATTCCTATTCTTCAGTTGATGAAGATGTGCTCTTGGCCCTTGCTCATCAAAAGTACAAAGCTGGAAACTATAAGCAGGCATTAGAACACAGTAACGTTGTTTATGATAGAAATCCACAGCGTACTGATAATCTTCTCCTCTTGGGTGCAATTCATTACCAGGTTGTTTCATAAAGTATTAATTGTGCATTCATGTTGATTTTATAACTACCATCTTCTTATGTGCCTGGTTGCTTTTGCAATTGGTCCATTTGGTTTGAGAATGAATTCTAAATTTAGTATATGCTGTTATTCTTTCATAGTTGCATGATTTTGATATGTGCATCACGAAGAATGAAGAAGCTCTTCGATTTGACCCACAATTTGCTGAGTGCTTTGGAAATATGGCAAATGCTTGGAAGGTAACTTGCAAATATCTTTGAAGGTTACAACAATTCAAGTGGTCAGCTTATCAGGTTCTAACAGATATGATGTGTGTTATTCTGCCACAGGAGAAAGGCAATATTGATGTTGCAATCCGCTATTATTTGATTGCTATCGAGGTTTGTGTATAGCTATAAACTTGGGTACTCTAATAGTCCAATCAATTTTTTTTTTCTACTACTGTTAGAAAGTACATGGAGTGGGAACTTCAATTCATATATTGAGTTTTCTTCTTTCTCTTTCCTAACATTTATTTTATAATTTACACTTAGGGTATTTTTTTTATATGGGTTTTCATCTTTTCTGTTCATTAACTTTGTTTTTTTTTTTTCCCCCTGTAATTTTTAAGGGAAAATTACGGTTTAACCGCCTGTAATTTCACCCGAAATCACTTTTCACCCCTCAAGTTTAAAATTGGACAAATTGCTCCTTATAGTCGCGAATTTTTTCAATTTACCCCTATCGTCAAACAACAGTTGAATTTTTGACGGAAATTGGTTACATGCAACACTGGTGACCGACTTACTATATTTTTCATACAAAGATGCCCTTCTCTAGTGGGCACCTGCAATATCTCCCTCTCCGATATCTCTGTTTTTTTTTTTTTTTTGGGTAGGAACGGGTGAGCAAAGCTCACAAAAACAAGACTCAACGACACCAGCGGGGGTTGTTACCCCAATAGCATCATGCAACATGCAACAAGATATGAATAAGATCTCAGGGTGGTTGTCTAAAAATATTGACACCACCGAGGCAGGAGTGTCCATGGTTAGCAAGCCAATCCACTGCTTTTCCCTCCCTATATGTATGTTCTATCTTGCACTGCCAGTCTCTTTAAAGCAGATCTTTGCATGGTAGAATAAGTGATCTTTGGAGATGGTCAATATGGTCTCCATAATCCGCTTCCCAGTGTCATCCTGCAGTAACCCCCCCCCCCCCCCCCCCCCCCCCCCGCGAAAAAAAATAAAACCACAAAAAAGAAAGAAAAAAAAGTGGCCTCCTCTGGGTTTCCTTGTCGCATGCTTCCATCCATATTAAGTGTGCCCCAGCCCCACCCTCCAGGAGGAAAGAATCAAGCGATAAATTTCTGCTGCTTGGCATGCCCAGGTTTATCAGTTATCAGGCAGTCATCCACTTCTCTTGCCTTCAGCAAAATGTGCCTCGCAGAATTCCTTGGTTTGGAAAATCCTGGCTCAAACAAAGATTTGTTTCTCCAACTATAATGCCCATGCGGCTTGCACAGAAATAACTTACCACGGCAGATCAGCATACATCTCCACCATATCCCATTTGAGGTTATTGTCTTCCCACTCTTTTCGTCCAAGAGAAGAAACTGCCCTGATTTCTGTCAGGAACAAGATTCAACCATACTGACTTAGCTGCAGGGCAATCACATAGTACATAAATGCAGTTCCTCAAGGGATGATCGCAAACAGGGCAGCTACCTGAATCAGTCATTAAGAAACACTCTGGTTTTATTTGTCAGAAGCTTATTAAGTCTAGCTAACCACAGAAAGTATCTCAATTTAGGTTGCCTTCTTAGCCTCTGAAGAGTTTTCCAGCCATCCATATGGACCATATCCCTCTTGAGATTGGTCTTCAACAAGAGCATATACACTTCTTGTGCTAAAGTTGCCATTAGCAGACAGTTTTCATATTAAAATATCTTCACTATCAGCCGTGAGACAGGATTGGAGAGCTCTAATTTGTAATGCAATGTCCCTAGGTAAAAGGTGACCAAATTCATCCCACTGCAATCTCCTCTGCTCATCCATATAGTTAGCCTCAGGTCTGATAATATTGTTTAGAAATAGAACCTTCAGCAGTGTTCACAAGAGGGGAGTCCCCAATCCACAAGTCAGTCCAGGATTTTACCCTTGTTCCATCCTCTATGACCCATTTAACCCCCTCCCTAAGGAATTCTTTCCTTTTAAGAATGCTTCTCCAGGTATGGGAGGCCTAAGATGGATTAGTAGCTTCAAGGAAATATTCCTTCTGCAAATACTTGCCCCTTTAAACATTAATCCCCCAGATAAGAAGGCTCAATCAATATTTTCCTAAACAACTTAGCAACCTCAGTTGTACTCCTTAGAGCATCTCCAACAGGCCTAGCTATTTTTTCTCTACTTTGGAGAGCTTGAGAAGAGCTCTTTCTTATTTAGCTAAGGGTATTTAGCTAAGAGAGTCAAGAGGGCTCTCCAACAAGGCTAGTTAAAATAGATAATTCCCTATTTAAGTCAGGGTTCCAATAGTGTTAGCTATTTTTTCATCATAAGACATAGCAATTTTTTCTCTATTTTAGCTAAAAGAATCAAGATGGCTAGCTATATTTGGAGAGCCTCAAAAGGCCTAACTATTTTAGAAAGTTGGATAGCTAGCCTTTTGGAGATGGTGCTACTTTCTATTTTTAGCTAAAAAGTTAAAATAGCTAACCTCTCGGAGATGGTCTTAGTCCTAGCCCAGTAACTTCATTCTTTCTACACATCTTCTTCCAAGAGACAAGACGAACTTTGTTCCTGCTCTCAGAACTACCCCACACAAATCCGCAGTTGCATCTGTCTATCTCTTGACAGATAGATTCAGGGATTGTAGTAGACTGCATGGTATAAGTAGGGAGGGACACATTAACAGATTGCACCAAAATGGTTCTACCTGCAATTAATAGCTTCTTAGCTTTCCAACCTGCAAGCCAAGATTGCACCTTTACCAAAACATTATAATATGTGGCTCTGGATACTCTTATATGAAGCAAAGGAACTCCCGTGTACTTCCCCATGTCTGCAGTGAGGGGGATCTGACATAATGAACTAATCTGTTTAGCTATCTGTTGGCTTGTGAAAATTAGGGGAAAAGTAGATCTTCAATTTAGGGAAGCTAATGGATAAAAATCCTCGAGGCAGTTCATAATTGTGTGCACATTTGATCCCCATAGGCCTCAGCAAAAAGCATCAAGTCATCAGCGAAGAATAAATGAGAAATCTGAGGGCATCTTCTTCCAATTCTTATGGGTTTCCACCTCTTCTCTAAAACCACTCTATCAAATGTGAATGTTTCTTCAGAAAAAGTACAAACAGATATGGAGATAGGGGTCCCCTTACTAAAGCCCTCTTCCTGAAGCAAAGTAATCAGACTTTTCCCCATTCCACAGCACTGAAAGTTGAGAAGAAACACAGCTCATGATTGAAGAAACCCATTTAAAGGAAGACCAATGTCAATCAAAACAGATTCAAGGTAACTCCAGCTAATTTGGTCATAGGGCTTTGTTTGATTGGCAAGTCATAGGCCTCTGTAAGATCAATCAAAATGGCCATATGTCCTGATCTCCCCTTTTTCTTTCGCATTGAGTGTGAGATTTCCTGAATAATCAAGATGTTATCGCTTGTCAATCTACCAGTAATGAAGCTACTTGGGTAGGGACTACTAATTTGGGAAGGAGGGGTCTCAGTCTACGAACAAGAACAGAGATAATCTTAAGGGATACATTACATGAATTGATTGGCTTGAATTGGGTCATAGACTCAGGATGAGGCACTTTAGGGCTGAGAGTTAGAAGGTTATGTTTAATACCATCAGGGATAACTCCAGTGGAAAAGTCAGTATGCAGCATCTTGCAGGTACTACCCCCCACAAAATTCCTTTACTTTTGATAAAAATCTCATGTAATCCATCAGTCCCAGGGCTTTGCAAGGCTCTATAGAAAATAAAGTCACCCCAATCTCTTCATTTGTAAGAGGAGCCTTCAGTCTATTCAACTCCTCTGGGATGGTGAGAGGAAATCAATTTGCAGTAGTATTAGGACAAACAGACACGGCGGCAAATAACTGTTGAAAGTACCAAGTAGCAATCTGCTTCAAAATAGATGGATCTTCACACCACTGTCACTCCACTTTAAGAGCCAAAATCTTATTTTTCTGTCTTCTAACAAAAGTCGTGGTATGGAAAATTTTGGTGTTTCTATCACCACCCTTAATCCAATAACATTGAGATTTTTGATACGATAGGATCTCTTCTTCAGCAAGGACTTTATTAAATTAAGCAATTAGTTCTGTCAAGGTTGATGAGGAACGATGTATGATTGAGGCTTAAAGCCTTTTGAGTACCTGCTATGTGACCTAGTAGCCTCCTTTTTTTACTGAAATATTCTCAAAGGGGATTTGTTCCATCACCACTCAGACATCTCTTTTTTTTTTTTTTTTCTGAGGCAGTAGTTTTCTTTTTGTTAAAATTATTTTATTTGCAGCTGCGACCCAATTTTGCTGATGCATGGTCAAACCTAGCTAGTGCATACATGCGGAAAGGAAGGCTTACTGAGGCAGCCCAATGTTGTCGGCAGGCTCTTGCATTGAATCCTCGTTTGGTAGATCCTTATCTTAGTTACACCATTATTGTAATCTTTATTCTGGGAGACTCTGATTGAATTATGTCTGTTGGTTCAGGTTGATGCTCATAGTAACCTTGGGAATCTAATGAAAGCTCAAGGTTTAGTGCAAGAGGTGAGACTGCAAACGAATTTCATTATAATTTTTCTTTTTCATTCTTCTCTCTGTCTCTCTCTCTTCCCTGAATCATTTGTTAAGTGAAGCTAAACTGGCTGCGATAACAGTAGATCATAATTTTTGGGCTACACTTCATAATTTCTATGGTCAATTGTCGACTATGTGACAAGCACATGGACATGGACATGGCTATTTGCATCCAATATGATTAGGTTATTTTCATCACGATGAAATCGAAGAAAAATGTGTTGTGACTGTTGCTTAGTCAAGGACTAGCTTTGTATCTGTATATCTGTTGTCATTGGTGTCATTGTTTGGAAAATTGGAAGTAATAAGCATGTGAAATGAGGTGTTGTTTTCATTTCTTTTTTAGTTGTTAAATAACAAGCTAGGGCTGCTCGTCCATATACAACCAAATTTATGCTTTGTGTAGGCATACAATTGCTACCTTGAGGCCCTCCGAATACAACCAGGTTTTGCTATTGCATGGTCCAATCTCGCTGGCCTTTTCATGGAGGCGGGTGATCTTAACAGGGCTCTTCAATATTATAAGGTAGGCAATCCTGCATTCTTGATGAGTCATGATATTCGTGTACAAGTAGAATGTATGAATGACTATATGTAGGAATTTATAAATGTAAATATTAACCCGTGTATATATGTTTGTTGTATTCATATGTAAATAGGTCTGATTTAGTTTGTAGTCTTTTTTTGTTTGGTTGCATCATATTTTCCATTGAGTATGGTTCATCTATATGTTGCTTGCTTCTTTAGTTTTGTAGTTTTGATGAAATGTATTATGTCCAGGAAGCAGTTAAGCTCAAACCAACATTTTCAGATGCCTACCTAAACCTTGGAAATGTTTATAAGGTAAGATATCATGCATTGTGCTTATAAGGTCAGGTAGCTGCAAATGCCAGGACAGATATCTGGAGGAAAACGAGATATTTCTTTTGCCTTTTCCAGGCTTTGGGGATGCGTCAAGAGGCTATTTTATGTTATCAGCGTGCTGTTCAGACTCGACCAGACTATGCTATGGCCTATGGTGAGTGGTGTTATCAGTTTTACATATTTGAATGGCTTTTTGGGTCTGTGACTGTACATCTGCGCATTTGTGCCGCGCCGTTGGTTTCATATGTCTGACTAGAGTTGCATAACTTCATTCTATGTTCTGTGAACTTGAAAGTGAATTGATATTCACATAATAAGCAGTACTGCATAGCATGGTTTCACCTTTGTTCACTGATGATATTGTACAATAAACAAAATTTCAGGCAATTTGGCTAGTATTTATTATGAACAATTCCAACTGGATATGGCAATTCTCTATTATAAGCAAGCCATTGCTTGTGATGCGGGTTTCTTGGAGGCATACAATAATTTGGTTTGTTTTCTATTACTTTTCTTAATTCTGAATAATTGTATGTTTACTGATCATCTCATACTTCCACAATGCTAGTGATTGAATGTTATGTTTTGTGTTTGAAGGGTAATGCATTGAAAGATGCTGGCAGAGTTGATGAAGCAATTCAATGCTATCGTGTAGATTCCTACTGCCCATCCTAATCTATTGTTGTGCTTTTTTCTAGTTTTCGTTTTGTTGTTTCTCACCACTGTATTTATTTTTTTTCTATTGTTCCATGTAGCAATGTCTTTCTCTCCAGCCTAGTCATCCGCAGGCCCTAACTAACCTTGGAAATATATATATGGAATGGTATGCAAACCTTTAATATTTTGCTGAGTTATTTGATGACTTGAAGAGTTCAAGTTCCACATGAGATTAGACACACTATAAGCTGTTTTCAAGGACTTGTCTTTGTTATCATGTAGGAATGCTATGGATGTTGCTGCTTCATGTTATATGGCAACATTAGCTGTAACAACAGGACTTTCTGCTCCTTTCAACAATCTAGCAATAATTTACAAACAGCAGGTAGCGGTATTATTTATTTATTTTTGTTCATATCTTTTGTGTTTTTGTGTCTAGATTTTTCAACTGCTCATTAGTGCAAAAAGGGTGTTAAAATTTTAGTTGCAAGAAATATAGATATGATTATCATTTATCATATTCTGCCCAATTCCTTGCTGAGCTCCTTATATTACTTCATCCAAAAAAAAAAAAAAAAAAAAAAAAAAAAAAGAAAAAGAAAATCCTTTCTGAGATCCTTGGTGGAATGCCAATGTTTTTTTTTTTCTTCTTCTCCTTTTTAACCGCAGGGTAATTATGCGGATGCCATATCTTGCTACAATGAAGTTCTCCGGATTGATCCTTTGGCAGCTGATGGACTTGTCAATCGTGGAAACACGTATAAGGAGATTGGAAGAGTTAATGATGCAATTCAAGACTACATACGTGCTATTACCATTCGGCCAACTATGGCTGAAGCCCATGCAAATCTGGCTTCAGCTTATAAGGACAGGTATCTTATACTGTTCATAGGGAGGGTTATGGAGCTATTTTTGTTGGACTATGTTATATATTTCATAAATTCATTTATGTTAGATGAACTTAATTCTTGGATTTGGTAAATTTTCAGTGGACATGTGGAAGCAGCTATAAAAAGCTATAAGCAAGCACTAATTCTACGCCCTGAATTTCCAGAAGCAACCTGTAACCTTCTTCACACATTACAGGTATTTTCAAAAGTTATATTCAAGTCACAATGTTATCTTGGTGGTGCCTTTTCTTTTTATTTTTATTATTATTATTATTATTATTTTTTCAGGAAACTTGATCATGTTCAAGAATTCTTGATATTTAAATTCGGATATAGGATTTTACAAATGCAGCATCTCCAAGGGGTAGTACTAAGCAACATCTAGACCTATATCTTCTGTACTATTATATGTAGTGAAACAATGTGTTGGTCTTTCAACTGTTCTCCCATGTTAATAGCCAACTATAACCCCTCTTCAATTTGTAACTAAAAATCAAATGAGGATAAAATAGTAAAATAAGTGAACTTGAGTTAATAGATGTGCTCCTATAAAAAAAAGTTAGTAGAAGTGGTCTCTTTCAACCATTCATTCTAATTTCTCTCTCCCGTGACCACCCTCCAATGTCTCCCATTCCTTATCCGTTCTCCATCCCATAACTACTGATCTGACATTTCTTTCTTCATTCTAAACTCAAATATAACCTTTTCTTTTTTGTTCAAAATCTAAGCCTTTCATTCAATGACAAGGAGATCATTAGTTATTATTACACTCAAAATGAGACAAGTGCTTGGACTTGGGAAGGGTGGGCAATGATATGTGTTTGTAAACCATGTTTTGGAAATCCCCCAATGATTTTTTGGATTCTCCAAGTTTGGCGATTGGCAACTGGTTCTAGTTTCAAGTACCTATAGAAATTTGATCTCTTTTTTACTCTGTAGATGCTTCTAAGTCCTCTAGTCATGCTGTGTATATGAAGTGAGGTGCTTATATTCATACACTTACATTAGAGTGTTTGAGTAAATAGTTTTTAGGATTTTTTTTTTCCTGGAGGCAAGATGATTAAACGAATAGAGAAATTGGCGCTGAAAATATTTGTATTTCTTGCCAGTGAGGTTTATTAGTTCATCTTTTATTTTGTTGATGTGTCCATCTCCTAGAGAAGTCAATACGTGTTGATGTTCCTTGAGTTGGTTACTTGCTATGATTTACTTTGTAGATACATGCCAACAAACTGATTTTGCTTAGAATATATGAAAAAGTTGACTTTTTTCTGTTTACAATTTATAAGGGTTTCAAAATGCTTGGTTAATGTCTCAATAAATTTTTTATATATTTCTTTTGGATATGGATATCCTGTGGGACGTGGTTGCATATGCATTCTTCGAAGCAATTAACAAAGAAATCGTCATGGCAGTTGAAGGTTCTAAATGCCACCTTTCACGCTTGTGTATTTTGTAATTCATTCTGCATGGGCGGAGTTATTGGTGCTCCACTTTTAGCTTCGTGCTCCACTTTTAGCTTCTTGCACTCCACTTTCCATGCATTTGTGGTTCTTCCATGCAATCACAATTATGGTTCAGAGTCTAAGTATCAAGCATCGTCATGTTTGATCATTCAACTCGGTCTTGGTGATACAATTTATTATTGGGAGAGACACAATGATACACTTAAAAAAATGCTAAAAAATATTAAAAAATAATCATATAAAAATCATTAAAAAAACATGGTGGTGTGCTAGTATACGATAATTTAGAACACATAATATGGTCCAAAATCCAAAACATCAAAACATGCTAGCGTGATTGTGTATGATAGAATACATAATATTTGGGTTTTAGATACATAATAAAATCTAGAACTTTTTATATTTGTCCCTTTTTTTCTTTTTTCTTTTTGATTTTTGATTTTTAAAGTAGATGGCATGATTCTTACTATATTTGAACAAAAGTAACAAAAGATTTAAGATACTTTATATAGATAAAAAATAGGTTATACATTATAAGTTTTTAAAAATTGTTAATAAAAAATACCATATTTTTTTAGTACCGATAATAGAATTGCAAATAAATGTTATAAAAGGGTTGCCTTGTTGAAAATAATTTAAAAAAAAAAACACTTTGTAAATTAAGTAAATGTTATAAGTTTTAAGAAACCATATCTTCGCTTCTTTAGCCGACATGAGAGAGAGAGAGAGAGAGAGAAGCTGCAGTTGGCAGCAATGCAGTGGCTCCTCTTCCTCTCTCTCTCTCTCTCTCTCTCTATGTGTGTGTGTGTGTTATGTACATCTCGACTTCTGTCTTGTGTACATCTCAACTGAGATTGAGTCAACTCCTTGTGGTCTTGGCTAGATAACACGGTCTCGGTTGGGATCTTATTCATCTTGGTTGAGTTGCTTCCAATTATTATTCAACACCCCCACAACTTGTTTTGGGCATGACCTAGACCGAGGTGACTTGGGCAATACGACTCGTTATTGTTTGATTTTTTGAACCGTGCTCACAATGTGAAGTGCGGGAAGCTGAAAGTGGAGCGCGAATAGCGCTGCCTTTTTGCATATGTATACACTTTCAAAACCAAGTGGGGTCCATATTTCATGGCATCTAGTATTTTCAAACTTCTTTATGTACTATATCCTTATTATATGAATTGAGTACTGAACTGAATTAAAATTCTTTTTTATATATTTTATTTTAATAAATTAGAAAAGAAAGAAGAATGAAAAAAAGGAACAAATGGAGGAAAAAATGTCCACCTGAAAGAGAACCCAAAAAAGAACCCATGAGAGGCCCAAATGAAACGAAGGCCGCCCCCCCAACCCCCGCCCCGGCCTGCTGCGCCGCGCCAACAATCAAGAGGAGTACTCAGCCACATCCTACACCCATAAACACAAAAATATAATTCCTTCAATATCTTCGAGGTGGATAATAGTGACCTATATAATGTGAACCAGTATTAGCAGCTCTTTTGGTAGATCCCCCTACTCCTTATCTTTGAATTTTGCACCTTTGCCAAAATATTCCTAGTTACTAATGCTTTTTACCTCCAACAATTTTCTAATGTTTTTTTTTTGATCCAGCCCATGATTGTTGATGAATCACCTTCGATGATAATGGAATTTATCCCCAACGAAGAAGCTTCTTGAAGACCTTCCAAAATACCCACCAACTCTGCCTTAATATTATCCGAGACTCTGGATCACCTCTTCTCGCACTGTTCTTAGTCTTCTGGTTTGTGGCAAAATCTTTTCAACAGGTGGGTTTGTTATGGGTGATTCCTCCGCATAGTTCTAGTTGCTCGAGATTGACTTTAGGGGCATTGGTAGGAGAAGAAAGGCTAAGTCTCTGTGGGGCTGTGCTATTTTGGAATGCTTTGGATGGAGAGAAGTGCTAGAATTTTTTAAGAAAATTTGAGGAGGTGGAGGTGTCGTGGGATAAAATTCAATTTTTGGCATCCTTGTTGGTGTTGGTTGATAAATCTTTTGAGTGTTCTCCTTAGTGGTTACTTGGTGTCCTCCACCTTTTTGGTGTGATTAAACTCAACTGTGATGGTTGCTTGTTAGGCAATCCGGGTGTGATGGGGGTTGGACGCATTTTTAGAGATCATCTTGGAAGGCTGTTATTTTGTTTCTCCAAGCCTGCTGGTTTGGGGTCATTACTGCTGGTGTTTTGATGAGTAATAAACCAAGCCAACACCATAATTTTAGGAAGTACTCTAGCTTTCCAAATTATCCTTGGTGGGAAGAAATCATGGATCGAGCAATTCACAATTCATCTTAAAAAGGGATTTACTAATATTTTTGCCAGAGGGATGAAGAGTCCAACACATGATTGGGGGTCTGTTAGGGTGCCAACCTAGTTGGGATTCTTGGAGTCTCTATGGTGCTTATATATATATATATATTGATAAGAAACATTTAAGAAACATATTGTATTAGTGAGAATGAGAATGAGACAGTGGTCTAGGAGGCCAACAAAGCCCAGACAAACAAAAAATAGCCTTTGGCTATATAGGGTACCCCCAAAAAAGCCTACACCCTCACTATGTAACCAAAAAACTGATCTTTAACTGAACCCGAAAACATCATCAGACCTAAAAAGAAAACCACCCTATACATCAACAAAGATCTCCTGAAACCACAAAGCCTGGATAAATGAGGATGAAAGCGACCTCCTACTCTCCTCCTTGGAAACTGGAAAGTTAGATTAAAAACTCTCTTTCCAATTCCTAATAATAGGAAATAAAGGAATTCCATCAAAAGGCTTATCAACTGATGCCCACAAGGAAGTGAAAAAACACTCTGTTCCATAGGACTTCCATTTCCTCCTCCCTATCTTTAAAGTTCTGAGCATTCTTTTCTGTCTAAATAACCCAAAAAATGTCAAGAGGACCACCCCATAAAGATTAGGCCCTTTTACACCTACCAAGACCGTGAAAATCAATTTCAAAATTCAAACGTATTATGCAGACGAGCAAGAGTCACCCAAGTTAGACCCACTTCATTAAGAAGCAGATGCTCCTCTGACTTGAAAACCCCCCCCCCCCCCCCCCTTCTTTTTTTTTTCCACATTACACGCCATTAAGGCAAGAGACAAAACATAGGTCTTTTCTTTTGAACCATATTTATTAGTGTTAGTTCTCTGATAAGCAACTAACCAAACCAACACCTTGACATTAGGAGGAATTGTCGCTTTCCAAATCAACGTGGCAGGGAGGAAATCAGTAATCCACGGATCTTCAATTATGGCATTGAAGAAATATTTACGAGAAAATATCCTAGAAGGATGACAAGTCCAACTTCTATCAGAATTGGAATGAGAAAAGAAAATACTGACAATAGGGTAGCTAACTTTGCGGATTCTCTATCATTAAGATTACAAAAAAAAGTTGAAATTCCAACTTATAGATCCAGAGCAATAAGAAATTAATTCAGAAATGAAAACAAGGAAAAAGCGATACAAATGAGGATACAACAAGGAATAGGGACCCTCCCCCCATTCTACATTTTCCCCAAAATGAATTCTTTCTCCATTTCCTACAAGAAATCTTATATGTCTAGAGAAGTAACTACTCCCATGAGAGATAAACTTCCATGGACAATGAAAGCTCTCTTAGCACCATCTTTGGGTCCTACCAATAGAATGAATATTATACTTCTGATCACAGAATGCCTTTTCTCAATTGGGAATGTTTACAACTACTTACTAGATAAGGCCAGATTTTTGGGATTGACACTACCCGACACAAGACCACCTTTGCACCTAGGACGACAGACAACCTTCGAAAATTTACTAAATGGTCTTTCTTTCCTCCCTCCCCCGTTCCCACAAAGTTCCTGCATCTTTTCCATCTCCTTATGCCACCTCCCCTTTCTGTGCAAAACTTTAAAAAGAGTAGGCATACTAGCAAGTAAAGCCTACCTCTTGTAAAAATATAATGCTTCTTCCAATCATCTAATCTTTTATCAATATTTTCTAGAATTGGATCCCAGAAACTAACTGCCATAGGGTTTCCTTTTAAAAGTATCTGTAGGTACTTCACAGGCCAATCTATAATAGAACACCCTAATTGATTTGCAAACTTATTGATCTTACTAGACTCCTTGTTAATACCTACAATTGCACTCTTAGACATATTAACACTCAAGCTTGAAATCATTTCAAAGCATCTAATAAAGTACTCAAATTTAGAAATTTTTGCTCGTCCCCTAATGAGAAAAAATGGTAATTGTCATAGTATTTGGATTAATTCTTTATCCTTTTTTTAATTTTAATTTTTTTACTTTGATGATGGTAGGTGTACGGGTAAAATTTCAGACAAACTATAGGGCCACCGTTCGTAGAGGTTGTCAGTAAGAGAACTGACAGCGCTTGAAGGGAGAGGTCGTGAGATATGACTGAGGTCTTAACAAACAAGGGTGGAGCTAGTGGTTGGAATAGATCTAAGGGCGGAGCTCTAGGAGAAAATTGCCATGGTTGCTCGTTGTAAGATATTGCTTCAAGAACTGAGAACAACGTTGGAGCTAACAATGGTTGCCGAAACTGAGAATGGAGGTGAACGTGAGCGGATCTGAGATTAGACAAAGAACATCAGTCAAGGGTGGCCGGACTTGGTTTGGCCGAAGACCCTCGGACAATTAAGTTAGTAATCAGCAAGAAATGGAAGAAGAAGAAAGCTAGAGAGAGAATGATGGAGCTTATTGGGAGCTCAAGCTTACCCTGTGCTGTTCTTAACTTCTTATCTTATCCTTTTTTAGAGGTGTGAGAACTCTAGTTAGTTCTTGACCATGGTTGAAGGAATAACTGTCTAACGATGGTTGGGTTAGAGCTAACTATGGTCAAATCTAACTATTTGACCATGGGTAAGGGTAACCGACTGACCATGGTTGTAACCATCCAACTCGAGTTAGCTTGTTGTAGAGGTCGTGAGATACAACTAAGGTCTTGACAAACTAGGGCAGAGCTGGTGGTTGGAAATTGGAATAGATCTAAGGGCGAAGCTCTAGGAGAAAATTGCCATGGTTGCTGGTTGTAAGATCTTGCTTGAAGAACTGAGAACAACGCTGGAGCTGACATTAGTCGCTAGAATTGAGAGTGGAGGTGAAGGTGAGCGAACCTGAGATTAAACAAAAAACACCTATCAAGGGTGGTTGGACTTAGTTCGGTCGAAGACCTTTTGACGATCAAGTCAATGTCCAACAAGAAATGGAAGAAGAAGAAGAAGAAAACTAGAGAGATAAAGAGAGAGAAAGATGGAGTGTATTGGGGGCTCAAGCTTAGCTAATGTTGTTCTTCTTTTATCCTTTTATAGTGGTGTGAGAACTCTGGTTAGTTCATGACCATGGTTGAAGGAATAATTGTCTAACTATGGTTGGGTTAGAGCTAACCATAGTTAGATCTAACGTCTGACCATGGTTAAGGGTGACTACATGACCATGGTTGTAACCATCCAACTCTAGTTAGCTTGTTATAATTAGTCACATTTTGCATGTGATTGTGAAAAGGTATTCCGACCTAAGTAAGCTTGTGTCATTCGGAGAGCTATGTTGGACTCGAACTTGAGAGTTGAACTTGAATTATCACCCGACCTTGGAAGTGAGGCGACCTTGAAAGGGACTCGAACATGATAGTTAAGGGATCTCGAATATGGCCCAGACTTGTACGTGAATGGGCCTTGGAGAAGTTGAAATCCAAAGAGCTAAGGTCCAAGAACTAAGGTCCTAGACTTGAGGTCGGGGACCTAAGGTCTAAGTCTTGAGGTCTTAAGACTTGAGGTCCTAGTCTTGAGGTCCGAGATTTGAGGTCTAGGTGCTGAAATTGGAAGCTTGTCTTAATGCCACTTGTACAACTCTGACTTACTACTGGATAGGTTGATATTTTCCCACATAGTAGGATTTTGAGCATCATACATTTGAGAATGCAATGTTGTGGGGGAATAACAAAATAGCTTTGTTGAGAGAATATTTGATGGTTTAAGGTAATTAGTTAGTAGGATTAAAATATAAATTTAAAGGCGGAAAGATGGAGTGAAGTTTGTTTATTTGTTTTTTGCGTATGTAATTGTTTTTGTTTCTGCATTAGTCTCCATTAGTCTTTAGGTGTAAGGTACTAGTATGAATTTTTTTTTTTTTTTTTCAATTATTAGTTTTTTTAATAAATGAAAATAGAAATTCCAAAAAGAAAAAGCCTTACATTCAATCACAATTTAATTTTTTAACTAAATTTATTGTGTTAAACTACCTCCCTTTTTTTTTTGGCCTCTCCCGCCCCCCCTCTCTCTCTCTATTTTTCTCTTTCATTCATTATTGCAGGACTTCAAAAAATCATTGAAAAAGTTATGTTTGATTATTGGTTCTTGGTTCTTGGCTTGTGATCCTCTTTAACATACATTATGAGAATTCTTAATGTTAAAATTGTGTCTTTAAGGCTTTGGGTTTTAACTTGTAAACGTGTTAAATAGCAGAATTTGAAGTTTTCTTAGATGGAGTATCCTAAAAAAATTAGAAAGTTCTCCGATATATTATGATCAAAGCACCTTATGTTTGCATAGAGTGAAAGTGAACACTAACCTAAGTTGTGGGTCAAGGCTTAATGCAAGTCCTTCAGTGGCACCTTATACGGTTATACCGTTAGGCATGAGGCTCATGCAACTTAAGCTTCAAGGTTGATATCTTAAGGTGTTCTCCTTCTCCTTTTCCCAACCCTAACATGAGGTCATTGTTTTACTATCAAAAGCTTATTTTATTTTTTAACCAAAAGGAGGGGGCAGTTAGCATTAGAGAATAGACCTAGTATCCCAACTAGGTTGGCACACTAGGAAACTCAATATCATGTGCTGAATGACTGAAATATTATTAATAAAAGGGAAAAAAAAAAAAAAGAAAAAAAAAAAAAGAAGGAAAAAGCTTATTACAACTATGGTTGAAAGAGATAGTAATTTAAATACAGAATTGGCAATGTTAATATATTATAGAAAGATTCTGTGTAGAATTAAGAAAATATTTATCAAAATTATAGAAAGAGTTTGTGAAACAAGTGACATTGCTAGTTGTTAGAGATTTATGATACTGCTTTAGATAGTGATGTGGCAAGATATATGCTGCCCCGGCAGCTTGTATTAGCTTATGGGGTTAGTTAGTTGTATATGGGTATGTTAGTAATTTTAGCTTGTAATTCTCTATAAAGAGGTTTATTAGAGTTAGTTTAGTCAGTTTTTCAGATTATAACAAATTGTGTAACAGAAAATGAGGGCTTTAGAGAGCTGAAAGAGAGCTTTTCAGCTCCCACTCTCTTAAGCAAAGTTTCTCCATTTTTCCCTCACTTTCTCTTCTATTTTCTCTCATTTCTAGCAATTTCTTGCTAGTTAGTTTGATTTTCTGTTTTGGCTTTCATCAATTAGGGCTCATTCACTATTTTTTCTAAAACATCAAGAAATTATATGAAGGAGAAAGGCATTGGAAGCCACTTTTTTGGCCAAAACTTGTTAACCGTGCAATTAAAATTTGTGCAATACAAAATAAGAAAAAACAGGAAAAAAAAATGAAAAATAGAAAGAGCCGAGGCTCTTCATTCTGTGAGCATTTCAGAACTTGAATTTGGACGGAATATCAGAGCGCTTCAAATGAATCTTTGGAATCCATATTATGAAAAAAAAGATGTTTCTTTTATTTTTTTATTTTTTTTATCTCTTAATGTCTCAAAAAGGTACGTTGCTTTTGCTAATTCAAATTGAAGGCTGAAATAAAATTGTTATTATCATTATCATCAATTTCCTCCCTTAGTATCCCTATCGCTATCGTCAATGTTGTATCATCATTTATATAACCTTTATACTTTTTTATTGTTCTAAAAAAAATTCCTGAGTTCTAAATTATGCTTTATTGCTTTTCGCAGTTTTGTTCCCATACAGATTGGGACAAAATTCTTGTAGTTCGGTGCTGCAAATTTGGGAATGTTAAAATTGTCAATTTCAGCAGTAGTTAAAGATTGCTCACAACTATGTAATTTCTCGTTTCTTAGATAGCATTGATTATTTTGTCTGCTGATGAGGGCCTTATGTGCTCCAATAGAAAATGTTTTTTGTTGGCCTGATATGCAATTGTCTCATTGTTTCTCTTTGTACATATTCTAAGATATATAATGAGATTATGCCTTGGTAATTTAAAGAACAATAGAATGCGTAGGAAAAAATATAAGTGGCTGATGGACCTCTCCCCATTTGCCATTATCTGGGCTGGCATTGGAGGGGAGGAATGAGTGGGAAGTCAATTCTTAGTAACTTTCGAAACGGTATTTATTTATTATTATTATTATTATTGTAGTTTTTTCCATAGCTTTCTGGGCACATTTATGGTAAGTTCATTTGTCATGATGTGCAAAATTTAATTCTTTTTGATCCTTGAATAGACTTAATGTTGGAGTTCATCCCTACTTCTATTCATGCGATAAAGTTAATTTTTTTTTATTACAATATCCCTTTATGTAATACTGTTAGTAAGACAAAGTAAGATGGTTACGTGCATTCACGTTGAGGTTAATTGGAATTATATTAGTCATAGAAGAAATGTCTTCCTGATTTTATGCAATATCTGTTACGGGTAATCTAAATGCTCTTGGTTTCCAATATATGACTTCCGTTGCATATTATTTGTGATACGTTAAGCTGCCTTGTTTGACTCATTTGGTCATGATCTATGCTCTACACATATGCATGACTTGTTTGACTCGTTTGGTAACTGAAATGCTTGTCTTTTGTTTCTTTTGTTGATTTTCTTTTGCTATAGTTCTTCTTATGGCTAGCACTTGTATATGAATTGTGTACTCGGGTTTTGCCCTTTCGTCTATATTTACTTCATCAAAAAAAAAAAAAAAAAAAAAAAAAAAAGGAGAAAAAAAGGTGCCATCTTAGTTTTAGCTTATAGGTGCAATTTACTTGAGCTAATAATTTGTTTTGCAGTGTGTTTGTGACTGGGAAGATCGAGAGAATAAGTTTATTGAAGTTGAAGGGATACTCAGGAGACAGATTAAGGTTTTTAGTCGATCTGCTTGGATTTTTCTTTTTCTTTCATATTGTTTTGTGATATTATCTGATTTGTTTTTAATTGATGGTTGTTATCTAGAATTAAAGTTCTGACAGCACTCCTCTTTGTTTCAGATGTCCGTTATTCCAAGTGTGCAGCCTTTCCATGCAATAGCCTACCCCATTGATCCCATGCTTGCACTAGAAATTAGGTAAAATATTTAGTTTTGTGGGATGTAACATTGAGAGGGACTGTGTTTCTAAATGATAATTACTTTGTTTTTGTAGTCGTAAATATGCTGCACACTGCTCACTTGCTGCAGCCCGTTATTCCCTACCTCCCTTTAACTATCCCTCACCCGTACCGATTAAGGGTGAGGGTAGGAATGGCCGCTTAAGGGTTGGGTAAGTTCTAAAAAGCCAGTTTTTCTAATTTTGTTTCTTTGAATTCTTTGATTGTTATTACTTCAATTTTTTTGTCTTTGGATGTTGCTATGGGTTTCCAGTTATGTGAGCAGCGACTTTGGTAACCATCCCCTATCACATCTTATGGGCTCAGTCTTTGGCATGCATGACAGAGAAAATGTTGAGGTTTGCGAGTTTAAAATTAAATTTCTGGTTAAGCCATTTGACTCCTATTTTGTCTTTGTTTCTACATGTGGGAAGTAAGTTGATATGTTTGCAGGTATTCTGCTATGCATTGAGTCCAAATGATGGTACTGAGTGGAGGCAACGTATCCAGTCGGAAGCAGAGCACTTTGTGGATGTGTCGTCCATGACATCTGATATGATTGCCAGACGGATTAATGATGATAAAATACAAATCCTTGTCAACCTTAATGGTTATACAAAGGTATCATATTTACTGATTTACTAGTTTAAACTTCTGTGATTACTTTTAGGTTATAAAAGAGATTTGAAATCAACAGGTGATGATTGCCTCTGAAAGTTATTTGGTTTTTCTTGTTTTACTTGTTGGATTAGAGATTATGTGAGTAATTTTTGAAATTAGTTTGGCTGTTAATATTTGTCCTACGTCTTTATGCAAAATCTGGATTATATTTTTTTCTCCTTTTTCATTGATTTTAGACCTCTGGCCATGCTGGACTTTAAGGCAGCATTCTAATTTCTATTACTGCAGGGGGCCAGAAACGAAATATTTGCCATGCAGCCTGCTCCCATTCAGGTTTCATACATGGGATTTCCTGGAACCACAGGGGCATCCTATATACATTACTTGATCACTGATGAGGTGGGGGAACAAAAGTTTGACCCTCCTGACTCTACTTTGGAACCTTTTTTTTTTTTTTTTTTTTTTTTTTTTGTATGTGTTTAATGTGTAATCATCTCTCCTCGCAGTTTGTTTCACCTATGCGTTTCTCTCATATTTACTCTGAGAAGCTTGTCCATCTCCCACATTGTTACTTTGCAAATGACTATAAGCAGGTTAGTCTCTGAACCTAGTTTTCTGAATACTATGTTCAATCTATGCTACCTTAAATGACTATTCTCATGGAAATTGTTATTAGAAAAATCGTGATGTATTGGATCTGAACTGCCAACCCAAGCGATCAGATTATGGTTTACCAGAGGATAAATTTATCTTTGCATGCTTCAATCAGTTGTACAAGATGGATCCTGATATTTTCAATACTTGGTAATGTTAGCATGGTTTTTGATATTACTAGAAACTTTAGTGCGTGCATTTTCGCATCATAGTCAGTCACCTTGGCTTGATTTCAGGTGCAATATTCTTAAGCGTGTTCCCAATAGTGCGATTTGGCTTCTCAGATTCCCAGCTGCAGGCGAGATGAGACTACGTGCATGTATATTTTACACTCTACATCAGTTATATTAAATACTGAAAAATTGATTGACTTCTTTAGCCTGTGTTGGCTATAAAGCATACTTACAATGTCTTCCTCTTCTGTGATCCAATTTTGGATTAGTGGTTATGAATCGATGAATCATTATACCAATTGATTTTGGTGTGTCCAGATGCTGCTGCAAGGGGTGTGCACCCCGACCAAATTATTTTCACAGATGTTGCTATGAAAAATGAACACATCAGACGCAGTGCTTTAGCAGATCTATTCCTTGACACGTAAACATACTATGAACCTGTTTGCTTATTACTTAGTTCATTATTGAAATTAACTAGATATTTTTGTTACTATCATTTGCAATTAGATTTTGGTTTTTGTGTAATGAGGTTTGGTTTCACTACGTGTAGACCTCTATGCAATGCGCACACAACGGGCACGGATGTTCTATGGGCTGGTCTTCCAATGGTGACCCTTCCCCTTGAAAAAATGGCGACCAGAGTTGCTGGTTCACTGTGCCTGGCCACTGGACTTGGGGAAGAGATGATTGTTAGCAGGTAGGTCTTTTGGTCATGCTCTAGTACAAGAAAAGGGTATAGGCATTCTGTTGGAAACTCGGAATAAGCGCTCCCTCCTTTAATTACAGATAGGCCTCTTTTCCTGGCATCTGAGGTGGTTGGTCAAAAATGTCCCATCTGTTCTATCACCTCACATGCTTTTTATGAGTAGCATCTCGAGGGAGCTCCTATTTTCATTAATTGGTGCACTAAAAAATATAACATGGTAAAAATTTTGACTGCCATTTACTGTGTGGGGTACAAATTATTAAGGGCATTGTTTATGTGGCCTATCCCCCCAAGTAGTAGTGTTAATTTGGCCAACTAATATGGTGTCTTCCTCCATGAGCTGGGACCAGTTCCCCATGTGTGGCGGAAACCATGCTCCCAACCCTTCCTACATTTTTGTTGGAATAAGCTTTATCACAGAAGTTAATTGTAGTTCCCCATCCCCAAACATCAAAAAGAAAAGAGGAAAAAAATAAAAACCCCCAATTGCCCTCTCCGTACATTTTCCATGTGCTCTTTTCAGAACCAATACTTGCATTTTCTTGATCTTTTGTGTTTCCAGTTACTGATTGTTTTCCTTTTGATATTCAAAAGTATGAAAGAGTATGAAGAGAAGGCAGTGTCCTTGGCAGAAAATCGCTCAAAGCTACTGGATCTTGCGAACAGACTCAAGGCATCTCGCTTGACTTGCCCTCTATTCGACACAGCACGCTGGGTGAGTTTGCACGTATTTACACCTGCATTATAATTTTAAGCTTGTTCTTGTTTTTTTTTTTTTTTTTCTTTTTCAAAAAAAAAATAATAATAATAATCTTTGGAACATGTAGAGGGAATTGGTCTACTTATCAATTATTTGGAACTGAAGCACCATGCTTGAAATTCCTTGAAGCATAGTTGTCTTGATTCTGTATTTCTGTGTACTCGTTATGTTTATCATTTATACGTGTTGTCGATCTCTTTTCTGAACATAGTTAAGTTGTGCATTTGGGATACCAGATAGTCTAAAATTAACTCTTGATCAATAATTTCAGGTGAGGAATCTTGAGCGAGCATATTTTAAGATGTGGAATCTGCATTGTTCAGGCCAGCATCCTCAACCCTTTAAAGTAATTGAGAATGATTCAGAATTCCCTTACAACGGATAAAAAAAAGTGTGATGAGATGGAATTGTAGATAGGCTAAGAGGAGTCCAGCTAATTATTTCGGAGGTGGAGGTGGATATTGGTGGGTTGTCCAACTGATGCAGCTGATGTGTTGGTTTATTTATTCTAAATGGTGAAATTTGAAATAGTGTCAGAACTCTCTGGTGGCCCGTGGCCCTATCAAGTGGCTCAAGGATTTGATTTCAGGTACTGTACTACATGTTTAAAACTCTCTTATGGTAGTACAGATATGAGAAATGCTGTTTGCAATGCCTGTGTCTTGCTCTTTGCAATTGCTGATATATTATGGTGGTCTTCGTTCGACCATAGTGCAAATCTTGCTAATCTTTTCAGGATAATCAACAAAATACGGGTTGTAAATTGAACCATCCCCACAAGGCAGCAGGTAGCCAGTTATTGTTGGCCTATCTACACGTTTGATATTGGAGTTTGGTTGGTTTAGCACCCTTGTGGGTTGTGATTTTCTCATTCGACCTGAGGGATTAGCTCAGATTGGTTGGGCATTAGGTATTGATTCTGACGTCTCCATTCGAGTCCCATGGGCAACATGCCCAGAGCATAAGCTTTGCAACTTACCTGGTGCTTTTGCGGTGCATGTGTTTGTGGATCACAAAGCACTCGTTCCCCTCCCGTGTTATTTTCCTATTGGCATCTCATTAACGTAACTACGAGCAAAACACAGCCTTGAATACAGAAGTTTCGACAAGCTTGGACTGAGGCTAAACAACTTGTCTGACATCTGCAAAAACATTAACCTCGTCACCTTAATATACGTGGTCTCAAACAAAAAATCAGCTATAGGTCATCCTTTCCAGCAATACACTCCTTGACCCATACTCCCTACCTATTCCCTCTCAAAGGAAATAACCTTATCATCTTATGCATAAAACATTTTCACTTCTCATTTCAGTATTGTTTTCATATTAAAAAAAAATAATAATAATAAAAAAACAATAATAATAAATAATGTACGATAAAAATGTCACCAACTGTAGGGGTAAAATACTAAATTTTTTCTTAAGGATGTGATTACTGCCGCATCAGCACATTGATTTATTTTTTGTCTCAAAAAATGTAAACGTACATCAAATCAACACCCACATCATTTTAAGCAAAGAATTTTATTCATTTTTTTAAAATATAATAAAATAAAATTAAAAGAACATTATTATTTTCCTACAAAGAACGTTGGATTAAATTATCAGTTTTTATAGATGGACAAGAACTCCAAGCAGTGGACATTGGTTTCTGAGGCCTGCGTGGCCAAGTCTAAAGAAGTTTTAAAATGTAAATGTTCTGGTTCACCTTTGTAGAACTAATTGGTGATCATCATCAGTCCAATTTTATTTCATTGACAAATATCTACTCTTCTCCTCATATGGAGTGACCTCAGTACCTGTCATCCAATATTGGTGGACGACCTTAGCACGGTGCTGAACCTGTGGTGCATTCATGTGGAGATTTGAAGTTTGAATACCCATATTAGAAAAAACAAAAAAAAAATATGAAAGAAAAGAAGAAATCAAAAGAAGGAAGGAGATTACACTACCAAAATTGACGTTATTGATATGATCAAATTACCAGGTACAAAGGCTCATGTAACAAAAGTACAACACTTCTCTAACAAACACAGGGAAGGGAGAGAGACAGAAGAAGAAGCTGAACGAGTCGGAAACCCATATCTGATAAACTAATTAATATTTAGTGGAAGGCGCAAAGTTGAGCAGTTCCTTGGAATGAACCCAGGGCTTGACGACCACCACCGACTCAAACACCTTGGGAACCCCTTCCTGAGTGGCCGCGATCTTCAAATAGTACTTTATCCCCGACACCACCTGCCTCTCCGCCTCCACCACCTCCGTGAACACGACGTCGCCGTTGCCCTTGTACCCCTGCCGCCGCCTGCTCCAGTTATACTCCTTGACGGAGAATCTCCCCAGGTCCTGCACCTCCTGGTTCGTCTTCACATCCCTGATCTCCGTCCTCCCTCCCACCATTCGTCCTCCTCCCCCTCCTGATCCGACCACTGGAGTCAAGTAATCGACGCTGATGGCCAAGAAGAAGACGGAGAGGAGTGTGGCCGTGGTGAGAAGCACCGTCCGTAATCTTAGAAACGCCATGATGAATATGGGTAGCTGTGATTTGTTGATGAAATGGGAATTAAGGGATGAGGTGAGGATGGCGGTAGCCATGGGTGTGGGTATATATAGGGGGTTACATATGGGGTAGTGCGTGGACACGCAACTTAAGGCACGAACGGCGTGCCGCGTATTTTTAACATGAGGGAAAACGACATTCACAGTTTTTGACGGTATTCTCTTTCTGTTTCTCTTTCCTTGTGTGTGCATTAATGTCTGTGCATTATTTTGTGTGCGTGTGCAAGACAGGCAGAGTCTTATCTGCATTTTGTGGTGGGTTTGTGTTGCGTCTGGCTAAACGTGGGATGGACACGGCGAAGCTGAACATGGACAACCGGATAAATACTTCAATTAGAGTGAAAACTTGCATACAACTGTGACAAAGCCACGTTGCATCACAAGCTAACGAAAGTAGAGTGAAATAAAATTGTAGGTCAAAAAATATTTTTATAATCTCATTTTGCTTTATTCTTATTGACTCGTAACATCATGTCAATGATGCGATCACATACAAGTTTCTCTCTTTGAACCTTTGCAATTATTTTTATTTTTTATTTTTTGTGCAAAATAGATAGAAACTATATTTCTGACATCTTTGATGAGTATTAAAGATTAACTCGAGATCACTCACTTACAAGTATTTTTACACTAATATTATTAGCACATAAGAACGTATTAGGTAGGGACCTATTTTATTCTCTCTAACTGACTTGGCATGGATCAAAGATGCCATATTGGTGCACCAAAATTTGCTCAAAGTAATAAAACCTATTTTTAAGGAGAAATACCAAGGGTCCGTTTGCATAAACTTTTGCTTCTTGTTTTTAAATTTTAAAAGTAAAGAAATGAAATTTTTTAATAATTTTTCATAATGTAAAATTTTGTAATTAGTTTTAAAAGTTGAGGTAGTAGGAATTTCTTATTACCTAAACTTTAAAAAGTAACTTTTAAAATTTTTTGTAATTAAAACTTTAAAATTTTTTTTTCTTTCTTTCGAAAGTGAAAAAAATAAAAAAGAAGAAAAAAAAAATAAAAAAAGAAACTTATCCAAATAGGCCCTTAATTGTCCAAATATTCCTATCCAAGGAACATGGCAGCCATCATGTTAGCTCACTTTGAATGATTTTTTTTTTTTCCAATAATTTTTGTGATTAACTAACTTAATTGTCATGTCATTTTTAATTTTTTTATGCCAAAAGTTAAGAGAACACACGTGCCCATACTACAGAGTTTAAACCAAACTTAGTAGGAAAGGGACATACCATTAAACCTAAGGGTCATTCGTAATTGCCATGTCATTTGGGTAAGTATATTTGAGCAATATAGCATTATTTCAAAAAAAAATAAAATAATAATTCTCTCAGTTAATGATGTGCTGATGTGGTGGTTGTACATAGCTACCACATCAAGTGGCTTGGATTGGTACTCTCTTCGTGTGAAAGAATTTATATTTAATTGGTGCATAAATTGTAAGACCGGTGGGAGTAATTTGTATAGATTACATTGTCTCCTAGGAGTTCGACAACTTGCTATCCTAATCTTCAAAACCCCGTTTTGTCCCCTTCAAATACTGGGAGTCGACAATTAACTCACCTCCTCTGTCCATGCTCCGTTGGCTTCAATAACCTAAAGTGATCATATATATGAGCTGTACATGATATCTTAAAGTCCTTAAATACCATTTCTACCCTTTTAGCGGTACGCTTTGCCCCTTATGGGCTGCTCGAACAACTTATCCCTTTTATATTCAAAACCGACACAATATACCCCCTCAATTACTTTCTCCAAATAAAATTAATGAAAGTTTAGTTAATCATTTGATTTACCTTGATATTGATTTAGACTTTATAAATTATGGTTTAACAAAAACTATGGTTTAAATTTCTCACAGAACAAGCATGATTTTTTAAATTAATGTGAGGGAGGGTATTTTTTTGAGCACCTATAGTTATTTTGGAAAACAGATACGAGTAAAAGGTTGGGGATCAAAATGTGAAGGTTTTAAAGATTGGGGGTAAACTGTGATGGGTATTTTTGACTTTTCAAAATTTCCGTCAACGAAGTTAAAAGAAAAAAAAAAAATACCCATTCTGATATTTGAGAGGGGGCAGAGTCTTCGATTTTAAAGATCATGAGGCAGGTTGTCCAACTCCCCCTAGTTTAGGAGGAAAATATAATTTACCCTTTCGTTTATCTCTATGTGATTGTATCTTGTGATATTTGGTAGCTCCTATTTTGTTGTTTTTGAAGCAAGATATTTCAATAAAATCTCTTTATTATTGAAATTTGTATAATGGAATACATGGCTTCTAGGGCAAGTCTTAGAGAACCTATGGTAATAGCTATCTTGACATTTACTTTTTATGAGTATAGAACAATAGCAGTGAAAGTGAAAAACTTATCATGTCGTAAGTTTGAGTAAAATAAGTCAAACTTTCTCTTATGTAATATATTAGTAGTATAAATAAATGTGTGTTTCATAGTATGTGTTTAGTTTTGCTTGTCTAAAGATGTTGCGAAAATCTTTGTATTGATTTTTGGATAATAATAAATATAATATTACTATATTGTGGAGGAGTAAATTCGGTGCTTACTAATATTTTTGTCTATTGATCATTTAGAAGCTGCTCAAATTGATAATTATTAGATTATGTCGTATGTTTGTGCTGATAGATTTGTATTATTGAAGCAATGTTAAATTAGTATTTTATGATTTTATAAAGCATTTTATGATTATTTTTTTTTCCCCTAAAAAGCCTAAAAACATATTCTTTTTTAAATCATGGTCGTTTTGGTTTTTAATTCACTAAAATTAGATTTAATTTGGCTCCCGAAAGGATTTTTTAAGATGAGAGAATGCAAAAAAGGAAGCTGAGAAGAGACCCCTTTGGTGACTGTCTAGGCTTGGACGATCACCTGGGTGCTCCTTCCTATTTTGCTCTTTTATTGCTTTTAGAAACCTTTGACCTCTTTTTTCCGACTTTGCTAGGTTTCTTTTTAATTTTTAGGTAACTTTGAATTACTTGAGCCCTAAGAGTTTGTAATTGCCCTTGAATAATCATTTATTGAATTAATCTTAACTATTGATTGATTAAGTCGGTTCCCTGTAAATAGAACACATTATTTAGCGTTGGAGGGGGGGGGGGGGACTTTTTGAGCACTTTAGACCTAGATGGAGAGAGAGCTACAAATTTGCAAGCTAAAGAGCATCAAAAGAGAGGTAGAACATTAAGTATGTAAGAGAAGAAGCTAATTAAGGGCAAGAAAAATATATTATACGTAAGAGGTAAACCTCAG
The DNA here is from genome assembly GCA_039720395.1 of Liquidambar formosana. Lineage (NCBI taxonomy): Eukaryota > Viridiplantae > Streptophyta > Magnoliopsida > Saxifragales > Altingiaceae > Liquidambar > Liquidambar formosana. The sequence continues at coordinate 29,580,101 of CM077822.1, forward strand.
TCCTTCAAAATTAGGGTTTTTCTCTTATGTTGGTGATTTTCATGTTTAAGAGCATGCTTAGAAGATAAAAGTGAATAGTTTGTAATGATTATCACTTTTTTTTTTCTTTTTTTTTTTTATGTTCGTTTGATATTGTTTGATAATTAATTACAAGCATGAGGATTGTGGCATTTAAGGTACACTTTCTACCCTCTTTTGTCTATTTTTGAATTCACTGTTTTTGATGTTATGATTTATTCATGATTTCATTGGATTGATTGCATGAGTTTTTATTACTATTTTAATGTCATATCATGTAAGGGATTTTATTATTAGGGTTTTTGCATGTTAGAATTAGGGTTTGCATGTAGCATTTGTGTTTTGCATATTTTAGATTTATTTCATGCATGATAATGATTCCTGTTCATATAGGAACATGCTAGAATTTTATTATTTATTTTGTTTATTATTTTTACATGATTTTTAGAGTAATCTTAAGTCGTCGTGCATTCTGTCAAATTTGTTTATGATGGTCTTTGAGCATCTTTAGTCTTTATTTAGGTATCTTTTTCATGATAATGGTCTCTAGCATGAGTAGAGTTTGAGTTGTGATGTTTTAGTGATAATAGGATTGAGATGATGTGATGTTTTTTATATGATTATGGTGTAATGCAAGTTGGATTTCAAATTAATTGGCGGTCAATAGTATTCAATTGATTTGGAATCCTCTCCCTTCCCCTTTTGGCTATTCTTCTTATATCTAATTATGGTAGTTTAAAAGTTTCATTTTTCTAAAAATTTCCTTTTAATTTGTTAAAGTTTCCATTTTCTCAAAATTTCCCTTGTCTCAATCTTTCCTTTTTGATTAATATGGAAACTTAGAAACTAATGTAGTTCTTTATGATGAGAATTACCCTCTGTTCGAACTATGTGAACATTGATTTTTATTAGGCAACTAGTAAGGTACATAGGTGTGAACCTAGGAAAATGGCCCACATAATTTCATATGAAAAATAAGGAGTCGCCACCCCATTTTTAAGGAATGGGAGAAACCCTACAAATATTTTATTTCCAAAAAAACACATGACTCCATTTTTAAAAAGAAAGGCAAAGGTCTTGAACCAAAAATTGGATTCGTGGGCTAAGTTATGATGTGGGAAGGTTCTAGGACAAGCCCATAGGCACTCACATCGCCCTAATTGGTTTCTGTAGACACCCAAATTTTGTCCGGCTGCCTCTAGACAAAATCAGTAATCCCATCGACACTGGGAATAAGCTAGACACACTCGACATTCAGTTTTGCTCACATTGTCCTACTCAGACCAAGGGGATACATTTTCTGAAAACCTATTTCCATGCCTTAGAAGGGGAATCGGCACAAAGTTTAGAACCTTTGCAAACCGAAACTACTTGCCTAGCACAACCATAGGCACCTTAATCCCTCAAACTCAACCGTTTGATTGGTGATCACGCGCCACCATCTCTGAATCCACACCCCTAAACCAAGTATAGAGAATTTAATCAAAACATCCAACCACACGATTGCGAAACCAAAGATCCCGAAACCCTAATTTGGGCGTCGAGACAACCCTAGGTGATCCAATCTTTTAATCCCACCATCTGATTTATGATCCAATCATTTCAAGGAATCAATGAAACTCCTAAAACATATCTAGGAAGTTTCATCCCCATGATCAACGGTCCGATCATAGGCCAGGATCCTCAAAAACCCTAAATCACCACTCGAGCAACTTTGTGTGGTTTGATTCCTCTCAATTCCTCATCCAATAGACGATCCGACTGTTGGATCTTCAATGAAATGTCCCTAGAACAATCTAAGACCATTTAATAAGAGATCAGAAGGTATAAACCTCCTGATCCCCAAAATCCCCTAAATTAAACCCCTAAAGGGACTTTAGATGGTTCAATTCTTCTCAATTCCTCATCCAACAGGCGATCCAGCCATTAGATTTTTCAATTCAATGTCCCTAGAACAATTTAGGACCATTTGATTGGAAATCAGAAGGTACAAACCTTCTAATCCCCAAAATCTTCCAAATTAAACCCCCAAAGCGGCTTTAAGAGGTTTAATCCTTCTGAATTCTTCATCCAACGGACAATTCGACCGTTGAATCTTCAATTGAATGTCCCTAGAAAAGTCTAAGACCATTTGTTTTAGAACAATCTAGAACAAACCTTCTAATCCCCAAAATCTCCCAAATTGAACCCCTAAAGTGACTTTAGGTGGTTCAATCCTTCTCAATTCCTCATCCAACGGATGATCTGACTGTTAGATCTTCAATTCAATATTCCTAGAAAAATCTAGGACCATCTGATCGTAGATTAAAAGGTACAAACCCTTTGATCCCCAAAATCCTTCAAATTGAACTCCTAAAACGACTTTAGGTGGTTCAATCCTTCTCAATTCCTCATCCAACGAACGATCCCGACTGTTGGATCTTTAATTCAATATCCCTAGGACAATCTAGGTCCACCTAATCGGAGATCAGAAGGTACAAACCTTACGATTCCCAAAATCCCCCAAATTAAACCTCGGAAGCGACTTTAGGTGGTTCAATCCTTCTCAATCTCTCACCCAATGGACAATCCTACCGTTGGATCTTTAATTCAATATTCCTAGAACAATTTAGGACCATTTAATCGAAAATCAAAAGGTACGAACTTTCCAATCCCCAATATCCCCCAAATTGAACCCCTAAAGCAACTTTTGGTTTACCCTTATTATTACTAAGGGCACTAATTTTTTTGTTATTAAAGGCACCCTATGTAACTAACTTGATTTGTTAGTGTTCCAATTTTAAAAAACTTATAACTTGTAATATACATATCCATTTTTGGGAAAAATTATATTTTTGGAATCGACTCATTTACATCTTCAAAACAAAATCCATATTGATTAGGTAATTAATAAAAAATCAAAATTGTAAAATTTTACTATTTAACACGGTCCAACATAATATTTCGTAAAACTATAAAATATTACTACTTTCTTACAAAGGCATGATCCACTTCGTAAAACTGTAAAATTTTATTGCTTTGTAAAACTGTAAAATTTGTTGCTAAAGTGTTTGCTTCTTCCATTTGTCAAGAAAATTTCTGAAAGAAAGAAAATAAAAGAAAAGGAAGGAACAATTTCGTGGTTTTATTTCCATAGTTGAAGCTAAATCAATGTCGATCTTAACCCCAATCTTGATTTCAAGTATATTATTTTCGATCTAGAGAGAGAAAATGATGATGACAATGGTCAAGGCAGAGAGAAAGAGAGGATGCTGAGAGTGGTCGACTATAACAAATTCCATAAATATCATTAGCGACCATAATCACCACGGGAGCACCTCCATGCCGATTGCCGGTGATAATATGTGTAGAATTTCCTCAAATTTTATTACAAGTTTTCAGCTTTATTAATGAAAATTAGTAGATGGAGTTGAGAGGGATGTGGGTGAGGTGTACATGATGAACATGGATCTATTAGGATTTGAGTGAGGTGATAATGAAGGTAAGTGATACAAATGTCAAGTGATGGTTGATTAAGTGGGAAAAGGTGCTGCCATGGTTGACATGATGGAGGTTGTGGGTTGTGGTTTGGGGAGATGATAATGCTTCATCATTTTTGAAAATGGGAGAAATTTGTTGGGAGATGGCATATTCTTTGCTTGCTTCACGAGATAGAGGAACGAGGAGTTGTGTGGTTGTGATGGGTTTGCGGGAAATGGTACACATAGAAGAGAGAAGGGGGAAGGGATGGGATGGGATCAGATATGGGGCCCACAAGAAATAAAGAAGAGGGAGAGTGCGGGAGAATAATATGGGATTTTTTGTCATAATACATAATATGCAGAAGAGTAGGAGTGTGAGAAGTTATGCTTGGAGCACGAATAGCACTGGCATATGTAAATGAACGCTATTTTCGTCATAAACTAGTAAATAGACTATTTGAGTTCTAAAAAAAAGAAAAAGAAAAAAAAAAAAAAGAGTGGCTTGACTAATTACCAAATAAGTCTTATATGATGGACTAATGGCCATATCCCCTTATTATCAATTGATACAAAACAATTGAATGCATGTTATGAAGATATAAATTTTACTTACTTGGCTATCAAGTGAAAAAAAGAAGACGAAGCCAAAAACCCTAGTTGTCAACTCTCTTTCTCTCTCTCCAAGGGCGAAGCCACCTTAGGCTTAGGGGGGTAGCTGCCTCCCCTCATTTTCTTTCTAAAAATATTTTATAACTTAATTTTCTTGAAATTTTACATTTACCTCTTGAATTTTTTTTCAATATATTTTATTTTTCTTTCTCACCTTCTCATTTTTTATTTTTTCCTCTCTATAAAGACTACAATCCCTTTCCCTATCTCTCATTTTATACAATGTTTGGGGCCTCATTGAGGACAATTGCAAATGTATTGAATTGAAATATAGCTTGTCCATAGATTATAAAATTTTGTAATTTTGTCTACCTCAAAATTACAAGATAAAAGAAATTTTTTGAACTGTACAAAAGTTTGCCTCCCCTGAATCAAATTCCTAGCTTCACTCCTGTCTCTCTCTATCATTTTCAGTCAATAGTAATAACTTTAATTCCCTTATAATTATCCTTTATATATGATGCAACTAAATCCTAACCTAATTAGGATTACTTCCAATATTAATGTTTGGTTACGTAGTTATCTAATCCACAATTATATCTAATCTCAATAATTATGTGAATAGTAAAATAAATTCATAAAATTAAACTAACCATAATGTGTTAAATTTATAATTAATTAAATAATTCTATGAAAAATTTGGGGTTTTACAAACTTAGTCTTAAATAAATGTGTAACCTTATCATTGGGACCTTAGGACTTGAGATGACAACAGGTATAAAATGGGGTGTCTGCAAGTACTATGAGTTCTACTCCTTAGCACCATTGCATGAGCGGCTCATTCTTTTTTCCTAGTTTGAGAGTAAGCTCTTAACATTCTTTCACTACTCTCAACCCGAAATTCTGTTGAGCATGAGAAAACTAAATAAAACTCAATCTCATTTTTGTAAGGTATAACTTGATTCCTCTTCCATATGATATAAACTGTATGATGTGATAATCTTTATGTGATGTGATGTGATGTACATGCCCCCCCAATTTTTTGCACTTGTTGGGAATATCAACGATAAAGCCTAGATCATTCTCTAGATTTTCAAGTTCTATAAATCAAATAAGTACCTGTTATGAAGAAATTGTGTTCTTAAAGAATTAAGAGGATAATTATGGATTTGAGATTGATACTCTCTGAAGAAGGGTAGAACCTTCTCTCCATAGTTGTTCGAACTATGTGAATTCTAATAATTATAAGAGGTATGTAGGATCATTCACTGAGGTTTTAGGTGTATTCCCTAGATGTCATCATTTGAACTCTTCATATTTATCGTTATTTATGTGAATACGGGATGTCTTACATGCATTTAGGTACGTGGGCCATTAAGCTTTAGGTGTATTCTCCAGACATTATCATTTCAACTTCTCACAATTATCATTATTTCTGTAAATATGAGGTGTATGATATGCATTTATCTCTATCTGTGTGAGTAAAAGGTGTTTTACATGCATTATTAAAGAGAATTAATTTGGGTTCAAACCTCGACAATTGTAAAAACATGGATACTCCTAATCATTGATCCCAAATAAAATAAATTGGAATACACTCATTTTGAATGGGTCTATTTTTACACTCTTTTATGCTAAATTCATGTTCCTCTATAAGTAAAATATAAGAAAATGTATGTGAAAATAAGATATAAGATGTGTGAATTTAACAAGAAAGAGTATGAAAATAACTCCACCCCAGCTTTTCTTAATTTTTTGCCAAAACGGTAGGAAAATACTCATATTTACGCAAAATCGAAATGAAAACCTCCAAAACTAGTACCCCGGAATGGAACATACAATGGACCCCAAGAATAATTGGCCCCACACTAGATTTTACCGGGATAATTACCTCCTGAAAGGCACCCCTGCACATCACGACCTCGTGAAAGTAAAAATCCCTACCGTACAAGTGGCAGTGAGAAGGTCCCACTCGGACAATGCCACATAATCATCTTCAACTCATCATAACGCTCTTCCATTCCAGATCCAAAGCACAATTCAAAAAACTTTTTCTCTCCTTGGGAGTAGAATAAATAAATAAATAAAGTCCCACACCCACACCCAAACACACACACATGTGAATTATTATGACGTTTTCTCAATATAATGCAATTCAAAATTTTCCTCTCCGCCAACGGCTACATTTCTCACTCCTCACACACACTCTCTCTCTCTCCCTTTTCTCTCGCTACCTTGTCTTCCTCTCTGTGAAACCCTCTCTTTCTTCTACACCTTCTCTCTGTATATCTATATCTCTGCTACTACGATGAAGCATTTCATGCAACCAAGAAATACAATCTTGAGAGAAACCCATAGTGTTCCCTCTGAGATGGCACAGACCCCCTCATCCTCTGCAAACCCTAACTCCATGAAGCACAGATCAACGCCTTCTCGGAAGCACAAATGGGCCAAAGAGAATGCTCCTCCCTCAGATCCGAATTCAGTGCCGGATTCTTCTCCTTCTCCTTCCCCTTCCGTCTCCGGAAAACCCTTGCCGTCGGCGGTCGGAAAGATCAAAAGCCCTCTGCCGCCAAGACCGCCGTCTTCTAACCTTAACCCTCTCAAGCGGAAGCTCAGCATGGAAACTGTGCCGGAAAATGCTGTTCCTGGCCTTTCTGATTCTGGTGTCAAGGTATTATTTGTCATAAACCCTAATTTTTTATTTTCTATTATTTAATTTTCTTTATCTCCTGTTTGGTTGTCGAGAATGTTGAGGAAAAACAAAGAAACTTTAGTTTCATATCTTATGTCTATGTAAGGAAAAATTTGTTTCAATTATTAGGTTTTATGCTGTTTAATTTTTTTTTTCCCCTTTTTAAAGATGCACGACTCACCTTGAGAAAGCCAAATTGTTGTGTTGCTTAAAATCCTAAAACTTTTCATTTCGATAGTTTGACGCTTTGTTTGGTTGCAGAGAAAACAGAGGGGAGGATCAGAAAAATGTAATTTCGAATTTTATGTTTTATGTAAAGAAATTCTCATCTAGAATCCTATGTTTTATGTTTTTTTTTATTTTTAAAAATGTATGTTTTTACCTCAAGGAAGCCAAATAGGTTTGCATTGCTTAAAACCCTGATTAGTTTTGTTTCATTGTTCTTCTCGTTTGTTTTCATGCTGAGAAAAGAAAAGAGAAGGAAGTTTTAATTCTGATGTCTTACGCTTGTTTGTTAAAAAATTATGGTTTCTGGATAAAAATGAAAAATTCTCTTTAACCAAGCCAAGTTTTTTATTTGTTAAACCCTATTTTTCTTTTTCTTTTTTTTAACTGAAACTTCCTTCACCTTATGGGAAACCAAGGAAAAGCAAGGAAAAAGAAAGAAATTTCTGAATTTTATTATTTATGTTGTTTTGATTCCTGAAAATTGAGAAACTTAACTGAGCCAGATAGTTGTAGTAGTTGGTTTACAGACAATTTCAAGATTCAACATCTTAATAAAAATGCCAATTCAGAGCTTTATTGATTCTTGCAATTTTTCCATTCATTTATAAGGTGATAGTGCGGATGCGACCGCTGAAGGAGGAGGAAGAAGAAGAAGTAATAGCTCAGAAAATCTCTAGTGGTTCTTTGTCAATCAATGGACAGACCTTCACATTTGACTCTGTCTCCGACACAGAGGCAACACAGGCAAGTTTAATTTCAATGTGGTTGTTTTGGTTAATTAACTAATTAATTATTATTACAAAATGTTCAAAATTTTACTTTAATTTTGCATTTTCAGCTAGATATATTCCAGCTTGTTGGAGCCCCTCTTGTTGAAAACTGTCTGGCTGGGTTTAACAGTTCTGTATTTGCATATGGACAGGTTTCTTCCAATTCATTCATGTTTCTTTTTTATTTTTGTATTAGTTCCACTTTCAATGATTCTATTAAAACTTTTATATATGTTGAAATTGATTCAATTAGACGGGGAGTGGCAAAACCTATACTATGTGGGGACCAGCCAACGCCTTGTTGGAAGAACACTTATCGAGTGATCAACAAGGATTAACACCCCGTGTTTTTGAGCGACTCTTTGCCCGCATAAATGAGGTGAGTCTTATTTCTTATATGTTATTAAACTCATTTGATGTTGAATTCTATTGATTTTATTTTGAATTGTGTTTTGTTTTCCTAGGAGCAAATCAAGCATGCAGACAAACAACTCAAGTATCAGTGTCGCTGCTCCTTTCTTGAGGTTGAGTAACTGGAACTATTCTTTTTGTATGACAGTATAACTAACCCATTTGACCTAACTGCTTTCTTCCACTTATTTTTGTACAATCCTCATCAACAGATATACAATGAGCAGATCACCGATTTATTGGATCCCACTCAAAAAAATCTTCAGGTAGAAGGAATATGTTTTCTTATAAATGTGGTTTTAAAATTTATGTCAATCTTCTTACATCTTTTTTTATGTTTTTCTTTTATCTTAGATAAGAGAAGATGTTAAAGCTGGTGTCTATGTTGAAAATCTGACTGAGGAATGTGTATGTACGATGAAGGATGTGACTCAGCTTTTGCTAAAGGTTTGCCTAGAATCCTGCTAGTATCCGAATTTACAGATGATAGCGGAATGCAATTTATATTTTTGCATAAATGATTTTACTCCAAGAGAACTTGTAGAGGGCAATGCCTGAGCAATATTTTTGAGAGCTGGCTCAGAACATTTGTTTAGAACAAATTTGTGTCTATATATGTTTGTGAACACTGTGTATTTGAACTTCTATTTTGTTCGAGTTTTATATTTGTGATTTGATTTCTGCCTGTTGTAGTCCTTTAGTCTTTACTAAACACATAAATTTAGCCAATTACATTGAAAATAATTTAATGGTGACCATCTGTCTGGACAGTTTACTAAATGTGCACATATGTACAATGATACGGTGAGATATGGTGGGAGTGTTTGTAGTAATATGTCATCTCCATGATTTTGCTTCTTAAGGCTGGTTACATTTTTCTTATTAGGTTTTTAAACTATTATTAACATACTTACCTGTACTGATTATCTTTTCGGCATAGTACTGTTCCATATAGAATTAGGAACTCTTGAAGTTGCAATGATAGACAAGTTCTTCTTTCTTTTTTCATTTTTCCCCCAGTAAAAGAGAATAAGGAAATAAATATGTTATAAATGTAGAAGAATTCTCTGATATAAGCTCCAAAAGTCCAAAAGTGGATCAAGTCACTTGAAATTTCTTTCTGCAGTGAAAAGCTTCAATGTTACAGAATTAATTAGCAGTATTCGATGCAGTCCTTTGGAAAAAAATAAAACACAGACCAGTTTGATGCAGATTGCTGAAGTACTAAAATTTTAGTCTGATAATTTTTATTTTTATTTTTATTTTTTCTTTTTTATCGAAGTTATGTTTTTAACGAAGACATATTAAGTTTTTGCCTCAAGGCTCATCATGTCAATATTTAAGGAAAACACCTTCACTTGTAGTTTTGAGGCCCAAGCATAATGCGGCTTGCACCTGGAGGTACAAGTCTCACATTTGAGGTGCATTGCTTACATCTTGAGGTTTCCCTTAAAACCCATTATTCACTGAAATGCCGTACATATTAATGTCTCGTTAGACACCTTTTGCTTTATATCATTTGTTATTAATAATTTGAAATGTGAAAAATAGTTTTCAGTTATCATCTTCAACTATGCTTGATTACCTTAAGTGGATGTATATGAACATTAGACAGTACAGTGGAGGCGTATCTGATAAGGAATGGGGTATTAAGTAGAAGTAAAAAGGCCAATACCTAGTGTTGGTCTACTGAGCAGGGTCCTAACCTTTGTTTTTTAAGAAAAAAAGTGACTGCTTGCAAGACTTGATGTTGTGCCGTCACGCTTGGTTGCCCAAGACATTTACCATTGACACAGGGAAAAACACATGTAATGTTGAAAGTGGAAATTATCCCGATTCTTTGCCTACTCTTTACAAGCATGGATTTGATAGATCAGATATGTCATCCTTATTGTTGTACTTACCCTCTCATTTGATTTCTTATTTCACAATCAATCTGCAAGTTTTGGAATGGATAATTTTGTGAACATCATATTCATAATTTATGGATAATGGTGCAGGGATTATCAAACAGGAGGACGGGTGCAACAAGTATAAATACCGAGAGTTCACGTTCACACAGTGTTTTTACTTGTGTTGTTGAATCGCGATGCAAGGTAATACAATCCTTAAGTTAGAATGAGAGATTATTATCTATTGCTATTATTGAGATATAAGAGTGGCTTTTATGTTATTTAATATTTTTCTTTTCTTTTTTGCCTTTCTTACAATGAAAGAGGGCTTTGGGTTTGTTAGGGATTATGTACCTGTCCATGATATCCAACACAGACTTTACCTGTCTATGATATCCAACACAGACATTACCAAGGCAGCTGGCATTTTTGTTTCACTTGCTTAATGACACTAAATTTAGAACTTGATATGATGATTTGTAAATCTATTGAACAGATAAATATATCAGTTTCCAATTTGGTTTTGTTTGACATCTTTATGATAGAGGGATCTAAAGTGTACTGTGACTTTTATAGAGCATGGCAGATGGTATAAGCAGCTTCAAAACAAGTAGAATAAATCTTGTTGATCTAGCTGGGTCAGAAAGACAGAAGTTAACAGGTGCAGCAGGAGAACGTTTGAAGGAAGCTGGGAATATCAATCGATCGCTTTCACAGCTTGGGTATTGTTTTTCATATGTTTTTGTGAGAATTTATTTTCTGTGGTTCAAAGGCAAATTAGGTTTGCAACATTTGTTTAATTTCCTTCAGTGAATTACTTGATGGAAACCAATGATTTTAATATTTGATTTCAATGCTGTGTGATACATTAGTTCTTTATCCTTCTTTTAGTTACATATTTGAAAAAAATTTACACAGACTGCGCAAATTATAATAGAAATGAATAAGTAGGACAAAAATAGATATTATGTTTGAGGTGGGAATTGATGCTGCCGTCATGGCACTCAAATATCCATAGAGCTATCTTGTGAGTTATATTGCCATAGAAAACTTGAGTAAACTTCGACAATTTATGAGTTTGAAAGACAAAGTTTATGTCTTTCCTTGTATTATTGCTGTTGATGTGCATGCTGAAATTTAAAGATGTGCATGCTGATCACATGGAGAAGTTTGTAAAGCTTGTTAGACATGATGAGTCTTTTGGAAATGTCATATAGGATAGTGGAGAAAGCAGAAGGAAATATTGTGAATTATAGAATGAGTTGTTTGTGTAAAAATGGTGAAGAAGATAGCTTAATCAAAAAATTGAGGAACTTATTTTGTATGAACTAACAAAAACATATTGTCATGAGGAAACTGTAATAATAATGTATGTATTCTACACTGTAATTGTTTAAACTTGCAGCTTTACAGAGAAAAGGGGCAAAAAGAGTGTAGCGAAAATTAATGGAGATGATGATGTAGTATAGTTTCCATTCCATCCTGTCCCATAAACCTTCAGTGATGATTTTGAATTTTGGAGAAACTGAGTTAATGCTAATACAATCATTTAATATCGAATTCATAAGATAACCTCATTTTACTGCTCATTATTATTGTTCAGGGTATAACTTAAAGAACTTTAAGTTAAACCACACATAGTTTTGGAGAAGCTCCAAAACTATGGTTGTTTTCCTTGGACTAGAAGCTAGTAGTGCTAGAAATAATAAACTCTTTGCCCGGTCAATAAGGATAATTTGAAAAATAATAAGGTTGATGTATTGTGGAGAACTCATTCTCCCTGTAATACTTCTTTAATGTTAAATGAATACATTGTGGGAGGAGGTAGGAACTTAAGCAGAGAGGGACATAAAATCTATACTGGAACACCCAAAAAGTGCTGAGTAATAGAAAAAGGAGAGGAAAATTGAAGCTTCTGTTTTTTTAGGCATTTTGTATATACATTTCATGCTTTTTACTAAATAATGACCCTTATTAGCTAGAACAATTCCAAGCCAAAAGGAAACAAATGGTTTAGGTAGAGGTAGTATATCTACCTAACATTTTTATTCACTTCCAAAGCATAATGTAATGGCTATATATATATTTATGCTCTTCAGTGAGGTCTATTATGTATGTCTTTTTGTTAACTATCAGAAAGAAGGGCTATGATGCATGTTTGTAGCTTTAAAGTCCATTTGTAGAAATGTCTATATAAAAATGTGTGACGATGCACAGGTTTATTAGTTCTGTCCTGATTTCTGTTGCTATGAGGTCTGCAGGAACTTGATAAACATTCTTGCGGAAGTTTCCCAAACAGGAAAGCAGAGACATATCCCCTACAGAGACTCCAGGTTGACATTCTTATTGCAGGAATCTCTTGGTGGGAATGCAAAACTAGCAATGGTCTGTGCTATTTCTCCGGCTCAAAGGTGGTATTGCAGACCCCATATTTTTTCCAACACTGCCTTTCTTATTTCTTTTCTTGAAACAGAAGTTCATGTAAATTAATAATGCAGCTGTAAGAGTGAGACTCTCAGTACATTGAGATTTGCACAGCGTGCAAAGGCTATCAAGAACAAGGCGGTTGTTAATGAAGTAATGCAGGATGATGTGAATCACTTACGTGAAGTGATACGGCAGCTAAAGGTTTATTCTGCATTCTTTATTTTATAATCTTCCATTCTCATTAAGGAATTATATTTTGCTTCACCAATTATGATATTAAACATATTGTGTTTGTCTGATCACAACATGAGCATGTGAGGATTTCACTTTAAGTGGACATTTTTATACAGGATGAACTACTTCGAATGAAGGCAAATGGTAATTCAACTGATTCAAATAGAGGCTATTCAACTGGGTGGAATGCTCGTAGAAGCTTGAATCTTCTTAAATTTAGTCTGAATCGTCCAATGACATTACCTCATGTCGATAATGACAGTGATGAGGAGATGGAAATTGATGAGGAAGCCGTTGAGAAGATTTGTGTTCAAGTGGGTTTGCAATTATCAGGCTTTGAAGAAAAAAACTCCATTGATGCGAGAAAATTGAGTTTTCAATCAGATTCAGAACATGTGGCCTCTAAAGAAGGAATTGTTGGAGAGCCTCAGCTGAACACATCTGGAAGTGGATCGATTAAAGAACCAGGTTTGGAGGATACAGATGTTAATATGGAAGAGGGGATATCTGAACAAGTTGATGAGCATGAAAACATGGTTGTTGATTGTGAAGAGCCCGTTATGAACAACCCAGTTTGTTCTGAGACTGATGTGCTAAACCATCGTAATCAGAGAGAGGAAAATGGTGTGGAAAATCCAGTCCATAGTATTTCTCAGACATTTGATGGGGATTCTTCTGAGCAGCATGCTGAGGAGAAACAGCTTTTGATACCCTCCGTCAGTAAATTGTTGAATGAAGAATCACCTACAAAGCTGGTGGAGGATAATCCCACTTGCCCAATTTCTGTCACAGTTTGTGAAGTTTCAGCAGATATTTCAGCAGTGGATGCAGCATCGAATAATTCTCCAAATGGATCAATGAACTGTGTGACTCCTAACCTCAGCATAGTTCCATGTGATGTATCCCCAGTTCTTAAGTCTCCAACTCCGAGTGTTTCACCAAGAGTCAATAACAGCAGGAAAAGTCTTAGAACTTCATCAATGTTAACTGCTTCCCAGAAAGATCTCAAGGATGACATTAAATTAGGCCCAGATGCAGTACCTGCATCTTTTGCGAAGAGCAGTGCCTCGAATGATCTTTCTACTCAAACAAGTAAGAATTTTCTTGCACCAACTGAACATTTGGCTGCTAGTCTCCATCGTGGTCTTGAAATTATTGAGAGCCACCGCCAAAGTTCAGTTTTGAGGCGGTCATCTTTCAAGTTCTCATTTAAACCTGCAGATTTTAAGCCAATTTTGCCCGTTGACAAAGTTGATATGGGCGTGCAAACGCTATCTGAAGATAGTGAGACAGCGGAAAAAGATTCAGTGGTATTTTTGTGTAGTAATTGCAAGACTCCTCAGCTAGAGCAAAAAGAGGCCAGTGACAGCTCGAATCTGCAGTTAGTACCTGTTGATGGGTCAGAGTCTGCTGACAAATCGAAGAAGCAAGTTCCCAAGGTATGTCTAGAGGCATCAGCAAGTTTCAAACCTTTTCTGTAGCTTGTATGGTTCAGACTGTTCATAATTAAACTCATGAGATTCTTGAACATTTTTTTTTCTTTAAACTTCACAGGCAGTGAAAAAGGTTTTGACAGGAGCTTTTAGAAGAGAAATCGCACTAGAAGAGTTCTGTGCCAAACAAACTTCTGAAATTAACCAACTTAATCGTTTGGTAGGTTTCTTTCCAGTTTTGCCTACAGCAATCCATTGCCATAATCTTTCCATAGTATCCACATGACTTCTTTTTTTGGACATTTTTACAGGTTCAGCAGTACAAGCATGAGAGGGAATGTAACGCCATAATTGGACAGACAAGGGAGGATAAAATTGTTCGCCTTGAGAGCCTTATGGATGGTGTTTTACCTACTGAGGAGTTCATGGAGGAAGAATTCGTCTCTCTTACAAATGAGCACAAGGTATGGAAATTCAAAATAGTGGCATTTCATGAATTCTTTAAAATTGATTCTACAACATTAACTATAGTGATAAGTGATAACTCTTAACATTTTAAAATATTCTAATTCAATGTGATGGATTTATGCCTTCAACTCTATGTAAAATTTCTTGAATTGTTTAATTTCGAATTGGACAACCAAACACGCACTAAATGTTTTTCTCCAGTTCATTTTTCCTACATATAACCCATTTGTTATTTACAGCTTCTCAAGGAGAAATATGATAATCATCCTGAAATTTTAAGGACAAAAATAGAGTTGAAAAGAGTTCAAGATGAACTGGAACGGTGTCGAAACTTCTTTGATATGGGCGAGAGGGATGTGTTATTGGAAGAGATTCAAGATTTAAGAAGCCAGCTACAATATTATTTGGATTCTTCACCCATGCAGGCTCGAAAACGAAGTCCTCTACTGCAGTTAACCTACTCATGTGAGCCTAGCCTGGCTCCACCTTTGAGTACAATTCCAGAGTCAACTGAGGAGAGTGCTGAGCAGAAATTTGAACAGGAGAGACTTCGTTGGACTGAGGCGGAGAGTAAGTGGATTTCTCTTGCTGAGGAATTGAGAAGCGAACTTGAAGCTAGCCGGTCTCTAGCTGAAAAATGGAAGCAGGAACTGGATTCTGAGCAGAAATGTGCAGAAGAGCTAAAGGAAGCAATGCAGATGGCCATGCAAGGACATGCACGCATGCTTGAACAGTATGCAGAACTAGAGGAAAAACATATTGCATTGCTTGCGAGGCATAGGAAGATTCGGGAAGGAATAGATGATGTCAAGAAAGCAGCTGCTAAGGCAGGAGTCAAGGGTGCTGAATCTAAGTTCATAAATGCCCTTGCTGCAGAAATTTCAGCGCTCAAAGTGGAAAGAGAGAAGGAGAGGCGGCATTTTAAAGATGAAAATAAAGGGCTTCAGTCTCAACTAAGGGATACTGCTGAAGCTGTGCAGGCTGCTGGTGAATTACTTGTGCGGCTTAAAGAAGCAGAAGAAGCTGTTGCTGCTGCTCAGGTGAGTCTGAAATTGGTTCTGTGCGCTAGTTTCTTTATCTTGTACCACATCTGTTATTCAAATGCTTCACCTTTGCTATAATCATATAAACAAAGCTTTTAGTCCTGATCTGCACAGTGCGTTTCAATATGGTTGCCCTACTTTCAGTTGTTTGGAATGAATTTTTATTTATTTATTCATGCTAATGAATGAGGTTTACTATTTTTTTCTGAATCATTATTCTCACTTTCATAATTTCAACCTTGTGCAGAACCGAGCTATAGAAGCTGAGCAGGAAACTGAGAAGGCTTACAAACAATTGGATAAATTCAAGAAGAAACATGAAAGGGAGATTAGTTCTCTAAATCAGTGCCTTGCAGAATCTCGACTACCTAAAGAAGCATTACGACCTGCCTATAATGATTCTGACATGACAAAATATGATGCAGAGGAGCTCCATACTATGGGTGATCAGCGATGGAAAGAGGAGTTTGAGCCATTCTGTAATGGTGAAGATGGTGAGTTAGCAAAACTAGCAGAACCTTCTTCATGGTTCTCTGGGTATGATCGATGCAACATATAGAAAGGAAATTTAGCGGCAAAAATACTGTATGTACTACTAACAGTCACTGTTATATAGCTCTTAAATTGTAGCAATTTTTGCTGGATGCCAGTAGTAGTTCTCACCAATTGTGAGGACCAATGAATTGGTTCTCTTGTTGTGCTTTGTATTCAAATTTCGGATTCTTGCAGTTCATAAGAGTTGAATGTGATTCCATTCTTTTATTCAGTTCTTGCTTGAACCTAGACTTTCTTATTTTGGCTAATAATGTAGGTCACTTTGGTTATGTTTTATTTTTCTTCACTTTAATCTTGTCTTCCCTGGTGCTCCAATTCAAAAAACCTTCTGATTCTTTCCTGCCTTGGCAACCAAAAGAAAACGTATGTGCAGAAAAAGTTTCTTTTTCTTTTTCCTGGGCCACACATAGACGCACATTCATGCCACACACATACGCACATTCATTAAGCTATATATATATATATATATATATATATATATGCTATCCATGTTACCTTCAGACACCAAGACTCTCTGTTGATCTACTTGATTTGCTTCAAAATGGGGCTATGGAGAGTTTGGGCGTAACGGATAGGGTGGACCCCGTTTTCCAATCAAATGGACTGGTAGAAAGATCCCAAAAACAAATAAGGCTGTTCTGAAACTTAGGTCATTTATTTGTTTGGTTTTTGTGTCAAGAGGATAGGAGGCAATCTTCAAGTGGATCCGAGAAGTATGTCCGTTGCCCCTTTGTGTTATAAGGGAGGCAAAAGCAGACAGTCCACAAGTAATTGCTTTGGCAGCCTCCTGATATAGGAGTCTATCATCAAGTCATGGAGACCATAAAACAAGTAGCTTGTGGCCTTGTCTTCTTCTCTGACAAAGTATCTATCCCTACCAGTGGACCATTTCTCCTCCAGTGGCATTTTACCCACATTCGGGATAGAAGTAATCAAGTTGGCTTCTAAGCCCCAGCCATACATTGATCATTTGGAAATAGATAGCAAATATTTCTTTTTATTTTGTGGAGTTCAGAAAGAACTAAGCTGCCACATTTAAAGATGGAAATGGGTTTGAAAGTGACATTCAGATAATACCAACCATTTGTTCAGGAGAGAGATAAATGCAGTTGGAATGGGAGAAAAAAAAGTTTGTTTTTATGATGACCAAGGAGCTCTTTGGGAAATTACTATTCATATTTTGGCCTGCCCCACATAAGAGGGAACCAATTTTAACGCGAAACCAGATCAAACGTTTGAACCTGTAGACTCTCTCCCATGGTCTACCACCGAAAAATGGTTTAAAAAATCTGGGCTGTCTTGTTTGGATGGCTAAAATTTATCAGTTTCCCAAACAGCACTTTTAATATTTAGGGTGATTTACCAAGATAGAAAATTGTTGGGGGTGGAAGGCCATGGTTGGTGAAACAAAATGATGGCTACCCTAACCCCACCCCCCCACCAAAAAAAAAAAAAAAAAAGAAAAGAAAAAAAAAGATCTCAAGAAACCAAAGTAAAAAAAAACCACACAAAGAACAGGGGAACAAAATGATAGTTTTTCCCAGCCTGTGTTTTCTCCTACCCTCATCAAAGAGTATACCAAACCAAGTTAAAGCAAATGCTTCAAGAGTTGAAAGAAAGAGACATAAAGGGAAGGAAGGTGTTAAAGATCCACCATGATAGAAACAGTGACAGCCTGGTTAATGGACCCCCTCTAATGATCATTATTTCTAACCCCACAAACACATTCCATCAATCTCTCCTAACCATTCTCCCTACAGTGGGACCCGTCTTCTCGTTATCTCCGGAGTTACTTACGGAATCCAGTTAGATCTTCTAAACCCGGTCTTAATCCAAAAGAAATCTTCACTATGCACGTCATTATTAGGTTGAAAACATTCACACTTGTTATCAACGAAAATCCGACTATACCACCAATCAAATCGAGTCTATTAGTAGGAGGAGAGAGAGAGAGAGAGAGAGAGAGAGATAAGAGAGTTTATGTAATTCATTAGACTTTTTGGGTTATCGATCCCTTTCAAATGCCATGCCTGCGCTACTATAATGCAGCAACTTCAGCCGTACCAGCTGTTAAAAACCATTTCTTGTCTTTCAACATCAACTCTAGACCTTACCTAAGGAATTTCCAAAAGAAATCGCTTCCAATGAAAAAACGCAATCTGCTGAGTGAGATCAAGAGACTATTATTCAACTACGAAATTTCCATGGACTTTATTGTCGAATTGATTTTGAAAATTATGCGCTACCTACTTTGAACAAAACTTATGGGAAGGCCTAATCACACAACAAAGTCTTAAATCCTAACTGACTCCAGGTTGGCTACATAATCTTTTTTGTTCATTTTGCACTCTATCGACGACTATATCCTCTTTTAAATCTTTGAAAATCATTTGATCACAGTTTCCTTTTTGGCATTCGTTATGTCCTTGTGGTGTCTTCAACTGGAATCAAGTCATCCCTCCTTACGGGTGCATTTATTTATTTATTTATTTTTGGCAGCATGTAAGACTTTCACTCTTCTTGTTCTCAATTGGTGCCATTCCTAACTTGTCACAAAACTTTGCCATTGTTCTTGCATTAATAAATTTTTTGTTCTCGACTAAATTTTTTTGAGAGGATTACGTCGAAAATAGTCCCTTGCAGCTTCGGACGAGCTGCCCCAAAAGTTAATTGGGATACTGAAAAGTTGTCTTAGCATAGAGGTAATCTGTGACCACTATAGAGTGGAGGATTGTTCAATTCTACCTTATGAAAGTACACACACACAAACACATAGACACACATGCATATTTCTAATGTGTCCCATATGGGCCTTTTCAAAGTACCCTTTAGAGCCACTAGAGGGGGGGTTCTCAGATGCATCCCCCCGAGTCTATTTGTGCCATTTTCAGCTTTCTCCACCCTTTTAGCATCTTGTATCCTTAATTTTTTTTCAACTACTTTGAATTTCGATGAGGATCTTGTCACATTTTTCATGGTTTTCAAAATTCGTCCTAAACAAGGTGCCGAATTCAAATGCTGACAAATTCACTTAGTACACACGCACTCCAGTCTTGGAGGATTTATCAAAAGAAAAAACAAGGAAGAGAAGTCGTGGAGGAAAAACAAACACACAAAACAAAAAACAAAAAACAAAAAACAAAACCAAAACAAAAAAGAAGCAAATCGTGTATCTCTACTTTCTCATTTTTTGGGTTCATCAATGTACATATCAATTATAGATCATTCCCCATAAAAGGGTAAGGCTGCAGATTTCTTTTGTTGGTGTTTAGAAACTGGATTTTCATGACAGCCTTTCCATGAAAGGCTGTCTATCTTCAAGGGCATCCGAACTCCACTACTTTATTCTTCTACTTATCCACATAGATTTTATTTCCATAATTTTCTAAAGTATGTGGGATTGTAAAGCTCTCTGATTCCTTTGCCAAGTCAGAACTTCACTATTGCCAACCTGTGCTTTTGATGCACTTCTTGCTTCCTCTTTCTTTAAAAAATATAGAAAGTAAAAAAGGTCCTAGTTTGCTGTCTTTCTGTACACAGTAAACTAGAGGGTTCTTTATTTCTCTAATATATCATAGACTTTGGATTCCAGCTCCACACACAAACAATCTAAATCATCTATTGGACTTGAGAGACCACTTGTCCCCTCTTAACAGCTGGTTACAAGTAAGAATCTATTTTTCCACAAGTTACGCGATTTAAAACATAATATCGATCCAATGGCGGGCCCCAATACCAATTTTTTTTTTTCTCAGTTGAATATGACAGAATTAGAAAGAAATCGTTATCAACAAACTGTTTTGTTTGGTTACTGAGAAAGGGGGGAAATAGAAAAAAATAATTGAGTCCTACATAGTTGATGCTAATATGGTTTTCCCCATATTCCCAGTATTTTATCCTTTTCTCTTTGCCTGCCTTCCTGGCAAAGGGGTTGGAGCAGAAGTGTCTCAAGGAAAAAAAACATTCCAATAGTATTTAGATTTTAGAGGGATAGCCCAATTTGCAATCTACTTGAATCTTTTCGGCCACCACATTGTAAGTGCACGGGAAATTTTTAGATATATGGAATATGGCGTGGGAGTCTAAAAGTGGAGCGAATTTAACACTAACCTAATCTGCAAAAGAATAATCATAAGGATAATAAAGAAAGAACCATTTATCATAAAGTGTCTCATTGGATTAGTGATAAATTTTTGAATGGTAAGGTAACATGCCAAACAAGATTGAAAGTTGGAACAAAAACTTACATATGAAGTAAAAACTCCTCTCTCTCTCTCTCTCTCTCTCTCTCTCTCTCTCCCTTCAACCCTTCAGTAGTCTTTCCACCATGCTACATCTTACATGTGGTTTTGCACCACTGCTTGCAATTAGTTCTAGTTTTACAAATTTCTTGTAATAATTCTCCAAAGAATCAGTTGCAGAAATGATCTCCAAGAAGGCAAGGAAAAAAAAATCAAATGAGAAAATGTTCTCCTCCGAAGTAATGACTTGTAAAGCCCACATCTCTCTGTACATAAAGAGGCCTCACCTTCAGGGGACCTCAATGGAGGAGTCCAAGATTATTGATTAGTGATGATTATAGCTCAATTTTCATTTGAGCTGCCGCCATCGAGCCTGCATCAAGAGAATTGTGCAATACTTGGATCAATTTAAATTAAAGTCTTCCAATGCAAAGCAAATACCGCATTTCTGCACAAAATGGCACTTACCATGAAAGCTCTGTGCCTGATTCTGTCCAAAAGCCATTTGCACAACGCTTTGGAGGTCGTCCTCCCATAATGCCGAAACCTGCAAGTAAATTCACCGGGATTGTTGAGATTATTCATTGAAGAGACACTTCTACAAATGCTTGAAATTAGATAAAATAGTCTTCCCATTTTTTTATTACCTGAGATGCAGATTCACCAAGTCCATCAATGGGAGGCAGTTGCATGCCTGCTGGGTTTCGACGCAGCGCAACATTCAAAGGGTTCATCGAGAAGGGAGTCTCTGCTCCATTAGGAATGGCACTCTGTAGGGATGGTCCTTGCGAATGGTATCCAAAAGGGAATCCCTGTGCTGATGAGGGCTCTACTGGGTAAATGTTGTGTGGCAAAGTTCCACGAGATTGAAAGATCTGCAGGACACAACAGATAAAAGCAAGTAAACGCAAAATTCCATTGAATTCGTCACAAAGATGGAACAATGTATTGGAATAGCGAACAAACTCACGTCCTTGGACAGAAGGGCCTCCATGTTGAATTCCATCCTAGGATTCACAGTTGACAACTTCATGGAGAGAAACTGCCAAAAACATAAACCGATACACCGTTGAATTAGCCACAAAACGTGCGGCTGCAATTACAATCAAGAATGGTGCACTAGGGCTAATCTGAATTTACCTCAACCTGCCGCTGCAATGACTGCACATAGTTTATAATTTCGTCGAGCATAACCGCTTTCCCAGTTACCTGCATTGAAAAATTTTGAAGCCCAATTAAAAGGTTTTCAACCCATCCTTTCTACAAGAATTTATAAGCAAATAATTGCTTGGAAAAGCTGCTAATTTGGCATGTTCTGAGTTTACCTTATTGCAGCCTGGTACCAGATCTTGAAGGAACTTCATTCTTTCGCTGATTTTCTCTCTTCGAACCTGGTCGGGTAAGAATGAAATAAAGGACATGTCAATTGGAATCTGGTAATGGTGATAGGAGTGAATTACATACAGAAAAAGGAAGAAGTAATGCACTAATTCGTACTCTTTCGGCAAGACTATGGCTATCCGTGGCTTGACCCCTTCTGGCTCTGACATGGATGTAGTCCTTTGGAGGCTCTGGAGGCTTCGAATTATCCTTACTTAGCTTCTGATTTTCTTCCCCTGCGGTTTTGGCACTCCCATTTGATGCTGTTGACTTTGCTTTCGCAGCATCTTCTTCTTCTCCAGAAGCCTCATCTGACTTGCTTCTCTTGGCATTCGATTCGCCATTCTCTGCTGCAACCTGCAATGGAGTCTCCCGCTTTAGTTTTCCCATAGAATTAATCTCAACAGAATTTGTGGGAAAGAACATTCATGAATTTTCGACCCACGCCGATTTGTTACCTTGGCATCTTTAACAGAGGGAGAGGGAGAGGGAGAGGGAGACGAAGAATTATCTTTGGGTTTCCCCCTCGGAATGGATTTCCTTTTTCTGGAATTGGCATCGTTCTGGGCTTTCAAGCCAATTTCCCCAATTGGGATCTGTTCAGAAACTGAGGATTCCTCGCGAGAATCACCGAATTCTGCATTTTCAGGGGTTGACAATCTACTGAATTTCTTATCGGAAGCTGAAATTCTGTCCTGCGGCGAGCCGTCCCTGCTTTCCTGGACACCCGATTGAGATGCAGCGACCTTGAGAGACTGGTTACTCGAAACTCTTGAGAGCTTGCCGGATTCCATTCTCTGCATCGTTTTGTAAGGCAATTCGGTTTCATTCTGCCCAAATTGGGCATTTAAGCCGGTGAAATTCCTACTACCGAAGCAGGAAAATCTTGCAGCCCTCTCCGCGAATCCAGGATCGGTGGAAAAAGGTACCAAACCTGGACGGGATGGCAATTGGCCTCCGAGAATGGGCAAATTCCCTCTGATCTGATGATCCATCATTGAGAGGTTGAGCTTAGGCGGGGAGTTCAAAGGAGTGCTATAACATGAAGTGTTGGTACTGTTGTTGTTGATGGTGCCACCAATGTAAGACTGAGGCGAAATCTCGCCGGAATTACATATACTTCCTAGTCTACCAATCAATTCTCTGAGTACTATGCTATCGCCACCGCTGCCACCGCCACCACCGCCGCTGCCCGCTGGAATGGCACCGGCATTCGATGCTACTGGCGAAGACACCATGGAGCTCAAGGCGGACTCAAAGGGATCGCTCTGATCCAATGAATTCTCCCAATTGGGATTGAAAAAACAATGGGGAAGTTGTTCTGATGAATAATTCAGCTCATGGGATCCAATTTCCGCGACCAAATTTGAACAATTCCAGCTGGGTGGTGTTGCGTTTCCCACCTCATTCATAAGGAATTCCTTCTCCATGAGAAGACAATCCAAGATTCTTGATGGGACAAGTCTAATCCAAGGAAAGCTGAATTACCCAGAAAACGAATCACAGCCACAACAGAGAAACGGCAAGGAAAACCCAAGGATTTTCTCGGAAAAAAAATCAGCGACGGAGGAGTGTCTTAGGACACAGAAGGAAGTAAAGGTGAAAAAGATGGGTTGGACTTGAAGAAATTGGTGATGATATTGTTCTTGTGCGTCACTCAAATGAAGAAAGAAAAGGTGAATGATGGAGATGTTTGTGAGCATAAAAGGAGAGAGAGAGAGAGAGAGAAGAGAGTGGAGAAGAAGCAAAGAGAGATAAAAGAAACGCAATGTCTGTTTGACCTTTTTTAAAAAATACTTTAATGTTAATACAATATAGTCACTGGCTAAAACTCCGTAATAGACGGTGGGGTAAATGGATGCCGGGCCTTGAACGTCAAACCAGCTAACAATGTCTCCTCTCTTTTTTTGAACTTTTTTTTTAAAGTGTGTGTGTGTTTCTCACTGCCATCAAAGCCTCAACCGTGACATCTGAAAAGCTCCTTCCTTCTTTCTTCCACTCTTCTTTCTTCTTTCCCTTTTGTGACTGGGGTGGAAAAGACTGAAGGGAAAGAGATAGGAAGGTGTGGTGGTAGGGGGGGCAGCTATGGTTCTACTGGCTCAAAACTCTGCCACTGTTTGTCATATGTTGGTAATCATCATTGATTAATCATCAAAACTCTGCCAGCTTAGATTTTCATGTGCTCACTAATTTGAAGGATGAACCGATTTTCGAACTGGTGAAGTCTGATCCCAAATAGTATGTGCAAAAGTAATACACAATTTACACAACTATGAATTGAATTGATTGTTAAATAGAGGGCTGTTCAAGTGCATAATATTCCATACTATTTTGTAAGATTACGATCGTATTTGGATGATACGTGTGTATTTATGCGTACATGTGTGCTGCCGATTGGGATCGTGTGGGATATTTGGGATATCTCACACCTAATCAAAACTATTGTTAAATATAAATTAGTAGCAAAAAAACTCTATTTATATAGAAATTAAATCATTCAATTCTAAACATCATTTTATGAGTGAAATATAATTCCAAACACTCTTATTCCTTCACGATCCATGAAAATAAATCCTTAACAGGTCCCAACTATATACCCTTTTTTTATGTAGAAAAAGTTGAACACGTGGTCATGGAGTATATGAATCTATCACAAGTCCAAGGGAAAAGGGTCTGAAGGAGATAGTTCGCAATGCCCGACTGGTCACCTTCGTAGGAACGACCGGCCAATCGCATTTGCAATATTGACTAGTCGCCTATTAGCTTATTTTATCTTCTACTTATTTATTTTTACTAGATATAGCACACATGTGTTGCACGTGAATATTTTCAATAATATTAGTTATACAAAATAATAAATACATAAAGATTTTATATTTTTTCATAAAAGACAAAGTTTAAAATTCAAAAGTATATATATATATATATATATATATATATATATATATTTTATAATCAAAATTTTCAATGAAAGATTAAAAACTCTTTAGATATACATTCAGAATTTTTTTTCTTCATAAAACAAAATATTTGAAGAGTTTATATTCATATATATTATCATGCAACTTGATAGTTACTCTAGGAAAAAGAATTTGAGTAAGAATCTAACTTTAATTGTTAAGAGTTTGAGTTAAAATCTAATTTTCATTTGTTACCAAATGATAAGAATATTTACAATGTGTTTCAATTAAAGGAATGGTGTAGATATGCATTTTATTTTATAAAAAAAAGGGTATATTGGTCGTTCAAAAGTTTTTCTAAGATTTAGCTTTTTATAGGTAATATAGATTTTGAATTTTCAAAATCAGTTGCTGTTTTGAGTTTTTCTAAGTTTATTAGAATTTAATTAGGGGTATAATCTCCCTAAAAAATAATATCATATCCAAAACCCCTATAAATATTTTATCTATCAATCTAATCCTAAAAATAAATTTAAAAAAAAAAAATTCATATCCAATAACCTCACTTAGTTAACTTTTCCATCACTCTTGTTAAAAAAAACCAATGATAGAACAAAAGTGCCCCTCTCTTATGCTAATATGGCCCTTCTTCCATTATATTAGCAATAATATTTTTGCAAATGAGTGATTTTCCTATGGATAAAGACAAGTAGAGCAACAATTTGACTACTCCACAATCCTTCTTTTTTATTCATATACCCCATTCACATCATTCATACCATCCATCTTTTTCCAACCTCAATTTCTCAATTTATTGTAACATTTTATGGTGGAATCTAGGTTAGGACTAGTTGATTCTCTATTCTAATGGTTTGAATTCATTTTAGGCTCAAATATTATTTGCTATTGCAAAGATAAAGAGATCAGAGGCGGCACAGTGATAAAGTAAGGCGGCTATTGTTTAATGTGTTATAGGGCTTCGTTCCTACAGTCTGTAGGGAAAAAAAAAGAAAAAATCAATAGTTTGACTATGGATAAAGACAAGTGTAGAGCAACAGTTCGACTTCTCCACAAATCCTTCTTTTAGATTCATATGCCCCATTCACATCATTCACACCATCCATCTTTTTTTGACCTCAATTTCTTAAGGGAAAATTAGCAATTGCCCTATTAGAAAAGTGATTTTAAAAATAACTCCATCATAAGATTTTTTTAACTTGTTAGCCCCATAATTTGGTATTCTTATTAGCTGCAAGGAAATATTTTTTAAAAAATCTCCATCATACCCTTAATATCTTCTAATGTGATCTTCAAATAGAGATTCGCTCTCCATGAAAAGCAGATGGCTTCTTCTCCTTCTCCTTCTCCGATGATGGCTACCAGTGCTCGCAACTTCTCCGACGACGACCATCACCAATAACCTTTCCTAACCATCATCACCATCGTAACAGCTCTCCAACAAAACTCAAGTTCTAAATCCAATCTGATGAATGATGAAGCTTCCATTGCCAGCAACGACTTCTTCTTCGATGCCAATGACTTTCTTCGACGACAACCATAACCAAACTCCAAATCTATATATTTATTATTTTTTTCTTTTGTCTCTATTTGCAACTCTAGATATAGTTCCGACTAAGTATAGGTTTGAGTTTGGTGGAGGAGAGAGGTTAAAGATAGATCTGAGAAAAGAAATCCATCGTAAAAAGTGTGTTTTTGGCTGTTGTTTGAATGTTTTTTTACAGCAAGAAATAGCAAATTGTTACTATTTCTTATATATATTTTTCAACACACAAAATAGTAAACTGTTATTATTTTCTATATAATTTTTTCAAAGCACGAATAATAAATTGTTACTATTTTCTATATAAAATTTTCAAGGGGACTTTGGCCACAAGTCCAAATTATAGGACTTATTTGGCCATAAGTCCACTAGAAATTCTTATGTAGCCTTAGGTCCACCAAACAATTTTTAAGACCAAAATACCCTCCTATGCACTATATTCACACCTTTAGAAAAATATTGTTCTCTCCTTCTCCCTTTCTTTCTCTTTCTTTCTACAATTTTTTTTCTTTCTCACTCCATCAAAACTTCTGATGTTAGAAATCATGGTGGCTGACGACGCAAGTGTTGAGCCAAGTAACGTCCATTTTTTTTACAGAGTCAAGTTGATCAAATCTAGAGATCTGTTACTAGAGAGATGGATACATCCAGATCTAAAGTCATTACTCCATTTTTTTGGACAGAAGAAATGCGCAGCCAAGAAACCTCCATTTTTTCCAAAGAGGGAGGTGCTCAATCCGTCAATAATATCAGGGTTGATAGTGTGGTGGCGTCGTCGTCAATCGCTCCAAATCTGAACCAAATTTCAATATCTAACTCTTAAAGAACATGATTTGAGCATGTATAACGATTTCATAAAACATTGATGGTAGTTGGGGGTTAAGATAAGATAAGATGGAGAACCATTGATCTTTATAATCTAAGAGATGTTTGCTGACCAAAATCATGAAGTTTATACAACCAATAAGCTATAAGCTTCCCATCCCATCCCATTGGCAACTTGAGTGGATGGCGATCTTTGTACTGTGGAGTTAGAAGATGTAGAAAGAAATGATGGTAGCAAATGTTCATAAGCATCCTAAAAATGTTCTGCTTCTATAACTTTAACAATTTCCAACAAAAATAACATAAATTCTAAAACAGTTACATGTAACTGTTTCACAAAACCTACATAAAACCATTTTAAGAAGTTAAATTTAGTTACAAATTGCTATTAATAAGCTAAATTTAATATAAAAAAAAACACTTAGATTTATTTGTTTTTATAAAAAAATTTAGTCAAATTGTACAAAATATTAAAAATTTAGTCACAAAAAGTTACATGTAACTATTCACAAAACTCACTTTAAAAAACTAAATTTAATCTCAATCACTTAAATTTAACATTTTAATAAGTTAAATTTAACTACAAACAGTTTGATTTAACTGTTTTGATGGAATATTGAAGTTCGATTACATAAATATTCAAGATATAGTCATTTTTTCAAAACAATTACATGTAACTGTTTAACAAAACTCGCTTCAAATGGTTAAAATTAAGGGGACTTTGGCTATAAGTCCATAAAATAGGACTATGCAGTGTTAGATTTAAAGCAACGACACTGCTACAAAGACGACACTGGCGGCAAATCCAGCAAAGGTGATTCCATTTACAGCGGCATTGTTTGTAGGAGTTAGACGAGTATTGATTGATGGAGTGACAACAGATGGAAGCGAATGGGAGTGTTCTTGATCTGAAAATCATTGATGATACAGAGAAGTCAAATTCCAACCACTACTTCTTAATGTTTCCATCCACACTGATGTTCTTTCATTTCGCATCATTAACTTCATGCCATCAATTTCGACTTAAGGAAGAAGAAGGTGATTTGAATGTGGAGTTGCAGGTGAATGAGGTGATTTCTATATAGGTATGGGGGAAAGAAAATGGTTTCAAGATTCAAAACCATGGAAGATCAAATTACTTTTTATTTAGTTCGATTGGCAACTTAAGGTGCGGGGTGGGAGCATTTGATACAAGTGAAGGATGATTACTATTTAACCTAACACAGGATGGTGACCTTATGCTTTCACACATCTTCTTTCTTTTTTGTTTTTTTCTCCGGCAATGTCATAAAACAGGATGGAATCAAGTAGCATTGTCACTAGATTCAACAAGGAGAATAATAATTTATTAAATTTAGTCAGAAAATTTCTTCAGAACAATTAAACAAAAACACTTCAATTTATTATATTAATTGTGATGCTTTTACTTTGTTTCTTTAGGTATATCTAGGAAGTGTGGGCATTTCATTGTGTGAGTAATTTGTGGAAGTGTGGGTGTTTCATATTAATTCCTTCTAATTTTCTTTTCTATAATCATGAATTTTGAAACAATTACATATAACTGTGAACCCACGAAAAAGCGTAGCGCCCACAAGGGTTTGGCAAAAAATACAAAGGTGAAAGATAACAAACAAAAAAGAGTCACCACCTCATTTTTTAAGGAAAATAGGAAAACCGTAAAATGTTTTATTTCTAAAACCTCATGACTCCATTTTAAAAGGAAAGGCAAAATCTTTAAAACCAGAAAATTAGATTCGGAGGCTAAGTTACAATGTGGGAAGATTCTGGGCTAAGCCCATAGGCACCCATATCGCCCGAGTTGGTTTTTTAATTTGATTAGGCTAAATTAATGACTTAATCACATGCAAACCAATATCAATCAATAAAATACAGCAGGCATATCAATCACAAATCCATCGTACTCCTCTAGCAATCATATGTGATGGACAAATTCATCCTAATCCACTAGCAATCATATGAGAAGGACAAACAAACAAAACAAAGAAAACAAAACAAAACTAGGATACTTAGATCCTAGGGCAGACTTGAACATCAATTGAGTGCCTACGTACCATGCATGGAAATACATGGATCAAAGTCCATGTAGTTCGAAGAGAATAGGGTTAAATCCTAATAGTGACTTATAGTAAACCTTAGGTTTCCTTCTATAGAGATTTTCAAAGACAAATGATTCTTAATAAAACTTCAATGAAAGACATAAACTTTTGAAAAGGGATGGAAAGAAAGCCTAGAATTCACCATATCCCTCTATTAGAAAATAACCCTAGGAGGGAGAAGGGAAAAGAAAGATTAAGAAAAGTGAATTAGGGCACTTCATACCCTACTTACCTTGTGCAATTTTCTCCAAGCAATAGCAAGCTTAAGCAATAACAATCTTATTTGCAATAAGGCAATTATTGCACCTGTTTGCACCCTTACAAGTGATCAATGCATATCAAAAAGGATAACATAACAATCTGGACAGAATAGTATTAAGGCTCAAAGTCATCCACTAATCATATTATCAACAAAAACAATGAATAAATAGAGACCTTAATGCAACCATAATCTCATGTCATGCATAAAACCCTAAAAATCCACTACATGCATGCAAAAACTATCATAGTTATTCTATATATATCATATATATAATAACCATGAAGAAAAATAGAAAAGAAAACCTATTCTATTATGCTATAGGAAACTTGTGTGAATTTAGGGTTGTCGAAACCCTAATTTCACAACTATGCATTAAAACATATGAAACGACTCTAACACATGCTCAAATCATCATGAATATCATTCATATCATATTAACTAATAGAAAAATCAATTCATGACAATAATCACAGCGAATAAGCTATATGAACTATACATGATTTAAGAAGAGAGAGAAGATGACACCTTTAAAACCTTAGCAAACCAAAGTTTTTCAGGCATATAAAATCATAAATCCTCTTAAAATCATTGATATTATATCACAAATGCATTGAGTTAACCTAACATGGGGAACTACTACATGCACTAAAACTATCACAGAAGAAGAAGGAGAAGAAGAAGGAAGAAAGCTTAAGTTCGGCAATTGAAAGGATGTTTACCTCTTGTAGAACCTCTTTGGCCTTCAAAGTCCTTGTTCTCTTGCTTGCTTAGGGTTGAAAAGCCTTCTCTTGATGTCCTTCTAGCTCTCCAAACTCGTAGCTCACTCTCTCTCTAAGTGTAAAGTGCACTTGTATCCCCCCTATGTGTTGAATATCATGTTCTTTATATAGAGGACTGACCTAATAAACCAAGGGCTAAGATTAATTCATTAAATAATGATCATAGGGCTATTAGAGACTCTCTTGGTGCTCAAACAACTCAAAGTTACTCACTTTTAGAAGAAAACAACTTGTAAAGGCGGAGGAAACCGTCACAGGAGGAAGGAAGAAGTAGAATCCCACTTAAAGACGGATTCCCTCGGGTGACCGTCCGGGCTTGGACGGCTGACCGTCTGGGCTTGGACGGTTGACCGTCTGGCCCCAAATGGTCACCCGAGGGCTCCCATTAGCATTCCTCGGTTATACTCCTTCGCCTTCCAGAAGTCTTTCGGGGGTTAAATTATATCCGATTTTGACGAAATAAAAGCCAAAACGACCGTGGTTTGATGAGGAACACATTTTTAGACATTTTAGGACAAAAATCCTTAATAATGGGTGCATGATTAGGTTTTACAAAGGCGGCTAGCCATGGTGCACCACTGTTGCAAAGCTAGAGTTTGCACACAAAGTTAAGCCAAATGCTTTCCAAATCAAAATTCAACCTTTTTAAGCATGTTTAGGGATAAAATAAGGCCCAATTGAAATTAAATGAGAGAAAATTAAGTGGGTCACATGAGTCGATTTGAGCGAACCAAGAAAGGGTCTTTTAGCTAACCTGAACCGTTATTTGCCGAATTGTTCTTAAACCACTAATTCATCAAATTGAACCTATATATAGACTCTATATACTCATATGAACTCTAATTGACAACTTGGAGATCATTTCAAAGTCAAATGGAAAGGATACGACTTAAAAGACAATAATGCCCTTAAAGTCACAAAATCTCTATTTGACTATTGAAACCTTCTCCAAATCAAACCAAAATTCATATGCATAATCTTCAATGCCATAAAATCCTAATGCAAATGCCTAGACTCAAAAATAAAATAAAAACCTACATGAAATGATGACTTCAAACCAGGTTAACAAAAATGGGGTGTGACAGAAGCCCCTCATTGGTGAACAAGTTTCACTTGTGAACCAATGATAGAAGAACAGCCCATTTTTGTTTGGTGAAATCAATTCCATTAATACCCACTGGGGAAACATATGAAAAGAAGGTGATCATATTATTGAATTCTATAAGTCGGACGCCACCAACCTATAGAATTCATCATACACAAACCTTCCACTCACGAGTTCCGCAAAACTTATCACACACAAAGGTACTCCTCACGAGTTCCATAGAACTCTTCACATATAAATGTACTCCTCATGAGTTCCGCAGAACTCCTCACATATATTTCTCATATTGTTCACTAGTTGCACCAATAAACAATATGAGGCATCCATAGCTTACACCGAACTACGTTCGATGAAAGGTCTTCCCATACTACACCAGTTGCATCGGTGAATAATATGAGGTATCCGTAGCTTACATCGAATTGCGTTCGATGAAGGTCTTCCCATATTACACCAGTTGCACCGATGGACAATATAAGGTATCCATAACTTACACTGAACTGCGTTCGATGAAAGGTCTTCCCATATTACACCAGTTGCACCGGTGAATAATACGAGGTATCCATAGCTTATACCGAACTGCGTTCGATGAAAGGTCTTCCCATATTACACCAGTTGCACCAATGAATAATATGAGGTATCCATAACTTACACCGAACTGCGTTCGATGAAGGTCTTCCCATATTACACCAGTTGCACTGGTGAATAATATGAGGTATCCATAACTTACACCGAACTGCGTTCGATGAAGGTCTTCCCATATTACACCAGTTGCACCGGTAGACAATATGAGGTATCTATAGCTTACACCGAACTGCATTCGATGAAAAGTCTTCACATACTACACCAGTTACACCAGTGGATAATATGTGGGGAAAACTATTCAAACAAATCACAAATGTCATAAATCAAACGCTATCAAACAACTCAATACCAATATCATAAAAAATCCGAAGGTCGAATGTTATCAACCTATGCACAAATCACAAAGCTTAACCCTTTCACATTTTCATTTTATCAAAGCTTTTCTAGCATGCGACAAAATCAACAATCATACCCCTTCTAGGTGAAAACTTCTCTTTAAATCTCGTTCCTTTTCAAGGAAAACAATTTCAATTTCTCAAATCACTTTGGTAACTTCACACTTTGAAAAATTATCTTTTCATTTAGTCTTTGTAATGATTGGGGAAAAGTTCCTATTGATTATTTTGTAAATGTGTTATGGTTTAGCCAAAAGATAATGCAACTCACACATGTCAAAACAATAATTATTTTCATCAAGTTTTTCTCATAAAGATTTTTAGGTGACTTATCCAGACTTAGCACAGTCATGCAATTTTTTTTTTTTAAAAAAAAGATTTTTCTTTCTTTAAAAATAGTAATCATGCCTTTTTAGGAAACAATCCATTTCAAGAGAATTTGATTAAACCCATAGATCCTTCTTCAAGGTATAAAAATAGAGTGGAAACTCATCTTTCCTTCTTCTTTCTTCACTTCTCTTTTTCTTTCAAAACCCTAACTTTTGCTTAGGTCGCCTTTACAAGTTTTCAACCTAGTGGGTTGCCCTAATTTTTGCCTAGGCTGCCCTTTCAAGTTTTCAACCTAGCGGGCTCTTCTTCTCCTCTTTTCTTTTCTTTTTCTTTTCCTTTTCTCCTTAAAGCAAAGGAATTCAACTCCTGAAGCCTCAGCCCCTTCTCTTCATTAATTTATTCAAGTTCTTTGATTAAACAAACTAGCCCCAGCACACATTTCATTTCATCTTCTATGAGTAGAATTAGCCCCCAAGTTTGTAGAGTATCATGTTTGATCAAACTCTTTGGCTAAGCAAGACAAATTAGCCCCAGGTTCATAGAAAGCAACACCCATTCTCCCGAGCTCATAAAGTCTCATGCCTACAATTAAGGCAAATTGTTCCTTAGTAGTTACTGCTACCCCTTTTCCATCATTAAATCTATGACAAGAGTCTAAGTCTAAATTAAGATATGATAGGACAAAATCTAATGGACTTTACAAATGGATTGTAGTGAATGAGTGCTTTTAAAGGACAAGGTCGATGACCATTAGAGACACACAAGACTTAAAGGATAAAAATGGAAGGACACACGAAGTAATTGAGAAAAACAAACAAGAACAAATTGAAAAAGAAGAATAATCAAATTAAATTTCTCAGTGGCATGTAGTATTTTAAGCTCACTAATTCAATCAATGAAACTGCTTCTTCTTAACTTAGTCACAAAGAATTACCTTTAATGGTTGGTTATGTGCAAAGCCCTTCTCTTTCTCTTTCTTTCTTTCTTTTTTTTTTTTTTTTCAATGAATTGGACCGCACCCAAAGTAACTTTATGGGTTGCCTACGTATCTCCACTTTGATCTTCTCTTTAATCAAACAAACTAACATTTCTTTTTGTGGAGAATCAGGTCCTCGTAGTTCAAGAAAATTCACTTTTCTTTTTTCATCATTTTTCAAATGCCCTTCTTTTGCCTAGGTCGCCTTTTCAGGTTTTCAACCTAGCGGGCCTGGCTCTACATATAACCATATAGGGACCACCCTCGCTTGGCTTAAACTTCTCCCGCGAGTCACGAACATAGATTGTAGTCTTCCTTGATCACAAGACTTTCTTTTGATTGTTGTTGATCTTCTTTTTTGATGCTTTTGGATGTTAATTTCTTCCCTTTCTTTTTGTGCTTTTTTTTGCTCTTTTTTTTTTTTTTTTTTGTCACAAATTTTCTTTTGACTTTTTTTCTTTTCCTTTTGAGGGAGAGGGAAATAAACATCTCTAAAAGCTCACAGCATGGTAGTTGATTTCTTCTTTTGATCTTTGAATTGCTTCTTACAAGGGTTTCAAGATCTCCTCAAGTTGCTTGGTTTATGTCTTCATAATGTAGTGGGCAGGTGACCCCTATGTTTACCATTTTGGATTTTTCTTTGTTTCCAAGTTAATTAGTCACAGTTTATTCATCATTCATCTTGTTTGCTTTTTTAGGGGGAAAAGCTTTTGAGCCTCTTGTATTCATGCCACTTTGATAGTCAATTGATTAAAGAGAAATAGAGAGACAATGGAATTATTGAAATCAAACTTTTTATTGAAGGAATAAAGAAGAGCACATTGACAATGACTAGGACTCGAAAGACTCAAAACTTTAAAGGACATTTGACTCGAAGATAAAAAAACAATTAATTAACCAGAAAACAAACAAAAGACTTAAACTCTTTATCACGGACAGTCATAATAGAATTAGTGTAGCAGTAAGCACCAAGAAAAAAAAAACTCATTATCTTTCCTAAAAACCTCAAGGCATCAACTTCTTCTTTTCTTCATCTTGACTTGTGCGGCTGACATTATCCAAATCCCCATGAGTGTTAAAGGTTCCTTGAGCCTCGTAAAGTCCCTCAAAATCAAGAACCCCCATGCTAGCAAGAGTTTGAGTGTCCTCTGAATGATATGGGCCATGAATTGGAAATTCTTACTTAATTACAACAAGAGATCTCAGTGGATTGGCGTTTGGCTGGGTTGGAGAGATTGGGTTTACAGTGGCCAAAAATGGGTTCATGGAAGAGCTTTGAAGAGTATTTGGATTATTGGTTGGTTTGGGAAAATTGATTACTCCACGGTCAATGAGGTCTTGGATCTCATGCCTAAAGCGGAAGCAGCAGTTGGTTTGGTGGCCCTTAGTTTGGTGGAACTTGCAGAATTCATTTTCATTGTAGTTCTTGGGCAAAGGACTAGGTGGTGGCCTTGGATCAAGAGGTTTCAATAGGCCTCGGTTCTTTAGCTTTTCAAGCACTTTCTCAAGTGGCATGTATAACTCAGTGAATTGGCGAGGCTTCTTCTTGATAGTTTGGACTTTCAAATCTGCTATGTTGATTCTCTGGGACTTGGTAGCCCCTGAATTAGGCTCATGATGATTCATAGGCTCGGATCGGGCTTGAGGAATAACTTGAACAATCGCCAAGATATCATTCGACTTTTGCATGATCTCACAAAGCATTCCCCTGATTTCTTCCAATGTTGCATTGCCAACTCCAGCCATGAAGTGATAATGGGTTCCGCTCTAATCTTTAACCTTTAGAAGATACCATGGGTTTAATTCAGCCCCCCTCTAAAAAAAAAATCCCCTTTTTAGGCCATAGCCAAAACATTTTAGCAAGATTTCTATGACTGCACTAAATTTGATAAGTGTAATCTTATGAAGCATGCCCTTAGTTAGACATCTCACCCCTAAGGGTACCTCAAAGTGTAAGGTGACATACTAAAGGCATGAAGGTGAGTCACTTATCTTTAGGTTCTAGCCATTAACTATTTTTAAAACAATCAACAATTTCATTTCCCCAAACATGACAATGCAATATGTGCAAGCAAACTATGGGCCAGGTCCAAATATGATATCTCCTTAGTTGGACACCTCATCCTTAAAAGTGTCCCTTAAGACGAAGGGTGAGGTGACATACTAAGGACATAAAGATAAATGAGCCCCTACTTCCTAATGTTTGATCAAACTTTTCATTCCAGACAAGCCCCTATTATTTTACTTTAAAGCCCATGATTTAAATGGTCTCAACTCATACACCTTTAATTAGTCACTCCCCTCCTTCCTCTAGGGAGCCCCTTAGGTGAAGGGTGGAAGTACTTGTTAAAGGTATGCAGGTGAGGCTACATAATATTAATTCTTGATCATTACCCATGGTTAAAGTAAACACAAGTACTCATCACCTCTCACAAAAATTTGGCAGCATATCATTACAACAAAGTGTGTGCATAAAGGTGATTCAATGATGTCCTAGAAGGCCCATTACATGTATTTCTTTCTTTTAAGAAGGTAGGCTAGGGTCTTCAACTTTGCTTGTACCAATCCTTATACCTAACCACATGTGACATCAGGAATGCCGCGTGGGTCCAGCAATACGTGATTGGTCCATTCAATATACCCAAGGGTACTAGGCAAGAGAGGTTTAATAGCTTCGCCTAACACATGGAATCATGAAAACCAAGGTTGAACTAGGCCATCAGTTGGCAAGGATACATCGAGGAACAATCGAATTCATCATGCAATAATTGCGCACACAATGCAATAAATGAAAGCACAGAATCAAGCGGATGCAAGTGATTGATTTTATTAAACAATAAGAAATTAACTTAGCCCAATCAAATTAACTGAGTCTAGCCCTCGATATCCCCAGCGGAGTCGCCAAACTGTGAACCCAAGAAAAACGCGGCGCCCACAAGGGTTTGGCAAAAAATACAAAGGTGAAAGACAACAAACAAAAAGGAGTCACCACCTCATTTTTTAAGGAAAAGAGGAAAACCGTAAAATGTTTTATTTCTAAAACATCATGACTCCATTTTAAAAGGAAAGGCAAAGTCTTTAAAACCAGAAAATTGGATTCGGAGGCTAAGTTACGATGTGGGAAGGTTCTGGGCTAAGCCCATAGGCACCCACATCGCTTGAGTTGGTCTCTTAATTTGATTAGGCTAAATTAATGACTTAATCACATGCAAACCAATATCAATCAATAAAATACAGCATGCATATCAATCACAAATCCATCCTACTCCTCTAGCAATCATATGTGATGGACAAATTCATCATAATCCACTAGCAATCATATGAGAAGGACAAACAAACAAAACAAAGAAAACAAAACAAAACTAGGATACTTAGATCCTAGGGCAGACTTGAACATCAATTGAGCGCCTACGTACCATGCATGGAAATACATGGATCAAAGTCCACGTAGTTCGAAGAGAATAGGGTTAAATCCTAATAGTGACTTATAGTAAACCTTAGGTTTCCTTCCATAGATATTTTTAAAGACAAATGATTCTTAATAAAACTTCAATGAAAGACATAGATTTTTGAAAAGGGGTGGAAAGAAAGCCTAGAATTCACCATATCCCTCTATTAGAAAATAACCCTAGGAGGGAGAAGGGAAAAGAAAGATTAAGAAAAGTGAATTAGGGCACTTCATACCCTACTTACCTTGTGCAATTTTCTCCAAGCAATAGCAAGCTTAAGCAATAACAACCTTATTTGCAATAAGGCAATTATTGCACCTGTTTGCACCCTTACAAGTGCTCAATGCATATCAAAAAGGATAACATAACAATCTAGACAGAATAGTATTAAGGTTCAAAGTCATCCACTAATCATATTATCAACAAAAACAGTGAATAAATAGAGACCTTAATGCAACCCTAATCTCATGCCATGCATTAAACCCTAAAAATCCACTACATGCATGCAAAAACTATCATAGTTATTCTATATATATCATATATATAATAACCATGAAGAAAAATAGAAAAGAAAACCTATTCTATTATGCTATAGGAAACTTGTGTGAATTTAGGGTTGTCGAAACCCTAATTTCACAACTATGCATTAAAACACATGAAACGACTCTAACACATGCTCAAATCATCATGAATATCATTTATATCATATTAACTAACAGAAAAATCAATTCATGACAATAATCACAGCGAATAAGCTATATGAATTATGCATGATTTAAGAAGAGAGAGAAGATGACACCTTTAAAACCTTAGCAAACCAAAGTTTTTCAGGCATATAAAATCATAAATCCTCTTAAAATCATTCATATCATATCAAAAATGCATTGAGTTAACCTAACATGGGGAACTACTACATGCACTAGAACTATCATAGAAGAAGAAGGAGGAAAGCTTAAGTTCAGCAATTGAAAGGATGTTTACCTCTTGTAGAACCTCTCTGGCCTTCAAAGTCCTTGTTCTCTTGCTTGCTTAGGGTTGAAAAGCCTTCTCTTGATGTCCTTCTAGCTCTCCAAACTCGTAGCTCCCTCTCTCTCTAAGTGTAAAGTGCTCTTGTGTCCCCCCTATGTGCTGAATATCATGTTCTTTATATAGGAGACTGACCTAATAAACCAATGGCTAAGATTAATTCATTAAATAATGATCCTAGGGCTATTAGAGACTCTCTTGGTGCTCAAACAACTCAAAGTTACTCACTTTTAGAAGGAAACAACTTGCAAAGGCAGAGGAAACCGTCACAGAAGGAAGAAAGAGGTAGAATCCCACTTAAAGACGGATTCCCTCGGGTGACTGTCCGTGCTTGGACGGCTGACCGTCTGGCCCCAGATGGTCACCCGAGGGCTCCCATTAGCATTCCTCGGTTAGACTCCTTCGCCTTCCAGAAGTCTTTCGAGGGTCAAGTTAAGTCCGATTTTGACGAAATAAAAGCCAAAACGACTGTGGTTTGATGAGGAACACATTTTTAGACATTTTAGGACAAAAATCTTAACCATGGGTGCATGGTTAGGTTTTACAAAGGCGGCTAGCCATGGTGCGCCACTGTCGCAAAGCTAGAGTTTGCACACAAGGTTAAGCCAAATGCTTTCCAAATCAAAATTCAACCTTTTTAAGCATGTTTAGGGATAAAATAAGGCCCAATTGAAATTAAATGAGAGAAAATTAAGTGGGTCACATGAGTTGATTTGAGCGAACCAAGAAAGGGTCTTTTAGCCAACCTGAACCGTTATTTGCCGAATTGTTCTTAAACCACTAATTCATCAAATTGAACCTATATATAGACTCTATATACTCATATGAACTCTAATTGACAACTTGGAGATCATTTCAAAGTCAAATGGAAAGGATACGACTTAAAAGACAATAATGCCCTTAAAGTCACAAAATCTCTATTTGACTATTGAAACCTTCTCCAAATCAAACCAAAATTCATATGCATGATCTTCAATGCCATAAAATCCTAATGCAAATGCCTAGACTCAAAAATAAAATAAAAACCTACATGAAATGATGACCTCAAACTAGGGTAACAAAAATGGGGTGTGACAATAACTGTTTCAAAAAGAGCTACATATAATGGTTTTAGAAAACATTATCTTTTGTCAAATCTACAAAATCTTTTGCTACTAATATCAAAATTAATTGTTTTATTCAAAATTAACAGTTAAATATACTGACAAAACAATAATTTAAATTTAAACTCTATTAAAAATAATTTAATTTCAATTTTTGTTGAACAGTTACATGTAACTGTTACAAACAGTTACATGTATTCAATGTAACTGTTTTTTTTTTTTTAATATACATAATTTCATATCAAATATAGATCTTGTTTCGAAGGTCTCAATGAATAGATTTCAAAAATATAAATTTTATTGAAAACCGATATATAAATTAAAAGTTATGCTATTTTAAAGTTTTAAAACAAAAAATAACAACTTAAGGGTATAATTGACTTTATGCACCTAAGACTCTCATAAAAATACTGCCGTTTCATTTAAAAGGGAACTTATGGCTACATAAGATTTAGTTTTGGACTTATACCTTTATAAGTTCTAAAAAGTGGACTTTTCACTAATTTTCCCTAAAGCATGAATAATAAACTATTACTATTTTCTATATAAAATTTTCAAAGCTCAAATTGGTAAACTCTTACTATTTAATATACAGATTATGCAACTTCTTAGCCAATGATAGTGAAAGCACAGTGAGGCCAGTCAACAACGATGGAAGCAAACCTCCTTCTTTTTTTTTTTTCCAGGTCTTGTGCCTACTCAGCCTTTTATTTGTTCCATATCTAGTTCCTACCTTTTTTCTCAGATCTAGTTGATGGTGGTGGTCCTTTAACGACGATGATGCGAGGTTACAGTGAGCTTCGCTCGAGAAAGAAGATCGACAACGAGCTTCATTGGACAATATGGAGAGATGTGTCCCAAAGGAGAGAGGTTTGCGGTTGGGTATGGGTCTATATAGGGTGGCTCTGCCAGTTGTCATCTCTGGTAGGATTGCTGGAAGGTAAACAGTCGTAAAAAAGGTGATTAGAGCTCGATCTTGGTGGAAGTTGTTGCCGACGAGAACTATGGGAGAGATCAGATAAAGCGTTTATGACTTCTCAAGAGATAGGTTTATATGTATAAAAGGGTATTTTGGTCTAAAAAGAAGCAAAATGGATTATTAGGTTAAGGAAAATATTGTTGGAATGGTTGTAATAAAACTCTTAGAGTATGGGGTTATGGCAAAAAATCTCATTCATTAATTTATCGTAACATTTTATGGTGGAATCTAGGCCAAGACTTGTTGATTCTGTATTTTGATAGTTTGAATTCATTTTATGGTGACATATTAACTACTATTGCAAAGATAAAGAGATCAGAGGCAGAACAGTGATAAAGTAAGGCGGCTGTTGTTTAATATTTTATAGGGCTCCGTTCCTACAGTGTGTAGAAAAAAAGAATTAATCAATAAGAGGAGCACATTTTTTCTGTTCATTGTTTTTTTTAAAACAAGGAGTGGACCATAAGTTAACGGATGGGTTATTGGATATAACATTATTTATTTAGGATTAGATTGAAACATAAAATACTTATAGGGGTTTTGGATATGATTTAATATTTTAGGGAGGTTTGAGATATTTACCCATATTTTATATTCCTAGATGCATAGATTTTTAGTGCTAGTTCTCTATAAATATAGGTTGTAGACTCGCATTATTACTTTTGATCACTAATAAAACTTTGGAGTGTTCCTTCTCTATGGAGAATGTTTTCTTTCTCGTTGTGAGTATCGTGTCCTAACCGCACGGGTCAGGAGTACACTAACTAACCATAAATGGCTAACGTGAAGAGGAGTCAGCACCTGATTTGGCTTCAGGAATCAATTGACCCTAGTGAGAGTCT
Organism: Liquidambar formosana; assembly: GCA_039720395.1. NCBI lineage: Eukaryota > Viridiplantae > Streptophyta > Magnoliopsida > Saxifragales > Altingiaceae > Liquidambar > Liquidambar formosana. The sequence continues at coordinate 29,621,197 of CM077822.1, forward strand.
AACTCATCATAATCAAATAATTTCAGGTTCGGAATTAGGGTACACTGTTGGAAAGGTGTTAGGCACCCAAAAGCGCCTGACCAAAGCTGGCCCCACACATATTTGTTGGCTTTAATTTACAAAGATTTTAATTAGGTTTAACCCTAGCCTATTTCATGCAATTATGTAATTTAAGACAAGTGAAGCATGCAAGGATGATGTATAAATGAATTAAAATAGAACAGAAACATATCTATACAAGAGGAAAAAAAATATATTAAAAAAAAAAGAAGATTTACATGCTTCTTACAGTTAAAACAAATTAGTACAAAAAAGTAGTTGCACATATGTACCTTTTATTTGTGCGTGCGTATATTTCATGGCAGATTCTGAAACTATGGACACGGACTCAATAAAAAACTAACGACTGTTCATTATAACAGTTATACAAGAATTAGATCTTGAGTCTATATAATAAGCAGAAGATAAAGTAAATAGGAACGAGCTAAGTCCTCATCTAACACATCAAATAAATACAAATACTCTACTATGCAACTACATGACATAAACCCTAGTTGAATCTTAAAAATAAAAATAAATAAGAGAACCTAAGAGATGGATTTATCAGATATGCATATCAATATGCTCGTAGACATTTCAAAGAAATGAAATTTACTTACATCTATGATTTGATCATACAATAAAATGAAAACCACTGAAAAATCGTATTCATGCATAGTACGAATAATTGTAAATCATTTTTACGCAAAAAAGGGTGATTGCAAGAAAATGTTACCCCCAGGTTTTGGGTGATTACTGAATAGACATCTTCGACTAACTATCCTCTCCTAGCCTCCATGATTGCAACTGCTATCTCCGAGTGTTCTTTATGTCTTCTAGGGTTCCCAAGTAATGCTTTTTTGCTTCTCCCTGTTTAGGAGAGAAAGTGGTATCTTTATAGGGGAGGTATCAGGGTTTAGAAAAGGGTTAGGTTGGGTTTCTTCGCTCTTTAGGGGTGGCTACAAAATAGGCAACATCTTCATAAGGTAATGAAGAAGATACCAAATGGAGAAAAGGTCCAAATCTAGGAAGAAAATGTGCGTACACACAAATGAAAAGCATGTATGCACAAAATAATTACATGTATGTGTAAATGGTAAGGATTGTGAATTAAGCTCGTTTGTGATCATGTTGGCTCTTCAAGGGTTATCCATCAATATCCCTATCAGAAACACCCTTCATCAGTGGGTTTAAAAAATGAGTGGACTCGAAATGTTAGGCGGTACAAAATGGGGTGTCAACACTTTTGGATTCCAGAGTTAAGGCTTTCGACATTCATCATAGTCATAACTTAGTTTTTTCGTTGTGTGGTATCAAAGCAAGGATTTGTCTAGCTTGTTATTATGCAGATAGCGAGAGTGAGTCAGAAGAAGAGAATGATAGGTTTTATGTTGCAAATCAGTCGTAGAAGTGACAGGGAGATTTGACAAGGGTTATGTTGGAAATCAACCAGTGATGCAGTATTGAGACTTTGATGACCATCACCTAAACACAAATAAAATGCCCTTCAACAAGAATCTTCATGTTGATGATTTCCTAAATTGGCGTGGATGGAGCTATATAGTGTCCAGGAGGGGCAATTGCCTCACCTCTAAGTTTTTTCTTTATATTTTATACCTTAGATCTCTTTGAATTTTTAGACTTATCTCACTTGGATTTTTTTAACCCCTTTATTTTTTTTCCACCCCTTCTTATTTTTTATTTTTTTCCTTCTTGTAAAAGCCCTAATCCCTCCTAATCTCTCATTTTGATATCTCCTATTCCGTCTCTTTAAATCCTTCAAAAGATGGGGTTTTGCTGAGGACAATTATAAATGTATTAAATTGAAATATGGTTTATTATAAAATTATAAAATTTTTCATTTATTTCTACCTCAAAACCAAAAGATAAAAGAAAATTTTTGAATCAAAGTTTGCCTCTCCTCAACTAAAATCCTTGCTTTGAACAATATATTTCATGAATGGATATGGTCTTTTGCTAGATTTCAATATACATTTCAAAAATGAGTGATTATGTGTTATTAACATTAAATTTAATTGCATACCAAACTCTAATTTATGTGGTTGGAAGTTAAAATATTCATTTGATTGGTTATTAATACCGCATAGCAAACTCAAATTCATGAAATAGTAAAATTTTACATTTTGTAAAGTGGACATTGCTTAAAACCATACACAACTCAAAAAAGCAATTTCAAAATTTTTGGGGGAAACAATAACATTTTACTATTTGGTGCCACGTAGAATTTGAGTCATTTCAGATTTCAAAGTTTTACTATAATATGTTACTATTTAGGTAAGTAGAATTTAAGTCCTTCATTTCAAATTTAACTCCATTATTTCAAAATTTAAGTCCATCATTTTAGATTTTTAAAAACCCCACATGTTTCTTTGTGAAGCCCTTAGACAAATATGCTATGTAATTACTTAGACAATAACTTTTTACTTTTTATGTAATTTATAAATATAAACAAAAATTCAACCTTAGGAAAAACATACGGATGGGCCTATTTCCACACTCTTTTATGCTAATTAAATCCACACCACTCCATGAGTAAAAATAAGGAAAAGTGTGAAAATATGACATGAGGAGTGTAGATTTAGCAAGAAATGGTGTGGAAATAGCCCCACCCAAAATGTAATTTCTACAACCCAACATAGCAACTATGAAAATTATGTAACAACAAAAATCAATGACTTGAACATTATGAATTGGAATTATCCAAACGAATACACTTGACAAAAAGGAGAAAACATCTCAAAATTAAGAATTGTGTCATCCTAAATCGGCTCCTTGCATGTCTTCTTATTATTACTTGGCAGCTCAAATTTTCCAAGTCAAGATCTTGGGAAATCCCAAGTTGTTTTATTGAATAAATTACATTTCGAAATATTTCTTCAAATTTTCTTCAAGACCTATTCATTTTTTCTTGGTGTTAGAGCTAATCCATAAGAACCAATTAAGAAGGATTCAGTGTTCTCTAGGATTCTGCGTGGGATATTTTAAGCTTATTCTTGTTGGGATTTGGGCTCAGACTAGTCCATAAAGATATACGTGATCACCACAAATCCCATTCATCCAATAATTAAGATGTCAAGATTTGATCTTGAAACCTCTGGTTCATGAATCGTACATCATCCTTGACCGTTAATTTAAGTTACCTTAGTGAAGTCTTTGTGATTCCTGCTTTAATAAGGGAGGTAGATTAGTTCTTTAATTTACCACTGTTTGATTCCTGTTAATTACCAAGGTCAATTTGAATCCCTTGATTGTTGAATTTGAATATTGCTAACTAAGATTGACCGCCATTCCATCAAGTCTTCTTTGTTGTGCGTTACTCCTGTTTGGATTGGAGCAACAAGTTGTCAGGCCGTACGGTAGCCGAGATATGCCAAAACGCTGCATTTCATTTTGAGACATCTCCTTTTTCAAATTGTGGTGCTGTGATGGGAGGAGATTTTTCTCTCACTAGAATACTATAATTTTGGGATTTTATAAGGAAACCAGTCGGTATTGTCAGGCATTGACCAACCACTTCACTTGATTAAGGCCATAAGATCAGACCATGGCCTGGCACAAATTTTTAAGGATTTTTCAACTTTTGACCCTTGGGAAGAGAGAGAGAGAGGTGGGGGGGTTGTGCCGTATTGTTTTTCACGTTTCCCTCTTTAATGTGGATGAATTAATTTTACCACGATAAAATTAAAAAGAAAAAAGAAACTCTCAATGACTGTTGCATAACAAATAAAGTCATTTCTATGGTAACAAATAAAGGCACACTCCTTCCGAGATATGACTTATTAGGGGAATTGTAGATAAGTCCTGCTGTGGATAAATAATTATAGTTCAATACAAATGATTACTAATTTACTAATAAATAACTATTGATTAAACTAGAAATGATTACTAACTGTAATGGAACCCATAGCCGGACTTATCTATAATTCTCCCTTCTTTTTTTTCCTACCTCTGTTATATGTGTTGCTCTTCGGAGATTTAGTGATTAATAATTTTCAGTCCATTAAAAAACAAAATCACTTCCTTGGGAGTACATTTTTGGAATTTTGATTAGTTCTAGCTTGGTACAAGAACTATCAATGTAAATTTTTTTTGGAGCATATATATAATAGAGTGCAAGACGTTTTAGACATCTAAGACAGATCGCATGGCATAGAGTCGTGCATGGCTTCAAAAACCCAGTGTTGATTGTGGAAGTGGAGCGAGGCAAGGGCAAAACTAGAAATTTTTGTTTGGGGTCGCGACCTATATACTAATATACATATATGAGCACATTTATTCATATATTTTATTTGTTGGGTGTGTGTGCATGCGTTTATGTAAAATATAAACCTTTAAACTTGATAGTCAAGGGAATTAGTGCAAAGAGATAAATATTTACCTATGCATTCGCCTTATTATATTTTGGGTGTGTGTGCATGCGTTTATGTAAAATATAAGCCCTTAAACTTGATAGTAAGGGGAATTAATGCAAAGAAATAAATATTTACCTATGCATTCGCCTTATTATTTGGTTACCTCTCAAGCTTAGCTGGCATCCACAATAAGAGTGGAAAAATAAAATTGGGGGTGCCACTTTATCAAGTATGGAGGGAAAATGTGAAATTGGGGGTGTCACTTTATCAACTATGGGCGTGCCCACTCATCAAATTGAAGAGAGTTACGTAATTTTTAAAAAATTTTGGGGTTGCTATAGCCCCACCAAGGGCAAACGTGGGTCCGCCCCTAGAGTGAGGATTACGTAGTTTGGGGTAGTCAGCCTAACATGTGTGTGTGTGTATATATATATATATATATATAGATGTAGTGGAGAATTTTCCAAGTGGGATATTTTTTATACTCCCTCAACCTCACTTTGATTAATACCAATTTTCATTTTAGGAAGTCCCAAAATGTTTGTTAATCGAAACAACATTTTACTTTACTTTCCTAGTGTACCCCTTCTTATATTTAAAATTGCAATTACTCTAACCATAACACAACATAAAGTAAAAGGGTGAAATTAATTAGAAAATTAAAATTAATAAGTCACATGACAAGGCATTAAACAACTTACCTTAGTATGCTTGTTTAGTCAAAGTGGCTCAAACGATTTGGGACATAGGAAGTAGCATTTTACTTACAAAATATGACAAAATTAATATTTAATCTTTATATAAGGCACAAATCTATTTTTATGTAAATTTGAGAGATGGTGAGCTGTAAGAGAGAGCTAGAGATGGGGAGGCGAGACCACTAGAGAGAAACAAAGATGGGAGAGTCGAGATCATTAGACAACACCATACTCTTCTTCATGGCGGCAAGCCAATAAGGGTTTCTTCAACAGGACATTGGGTGGAGAAGATATCACGACAAAATAATGATGCCTTAGGGAGTTGGAAAGCAATAAAGGTAATTAATACAGGGGTTGTAGTTATTTTATTTGCATATTATTTTACAAAATTAGCCTCATTTAAAATTTACTTTTCTTTAAAGTTGGGGTAATTTTTGTAAAATTAGACTTGAGTAATGATTTTGTGAGGTGTGTTTCACCACTTGGGTGACCCACCCATGCAATTTCTCAAAAATCTCCAACTCTATCGACCGGGCCAAGTGGCAAAAAAACTTTTTGAAAAAATGCAGGGGCCATGGCCCCCCTTTGTCTACACATAGCATTGCCCCTAGCTGCATGACTAACCTAGTGAACATTCTGGATGTCTGAAACAAATCGCAGGACTCGGAGGCATACGTAATTTTTACAGGCACGCACATGCTTATCACGCACAATTACAAACCTTAGGATCTAGTCCGTATTGTTTGAGAAAAATATGAGCATGCATGAATTCAGAATATACATGGTCAAGATCCAACCACTTCTTACTTTCCATTACTTCCACTGCTGACCAGCGGCACCACCCTCTCCCACCGCCCACCATTTCCTCCTCCTCTCTGTATATATTATAATATATATATTTATATTCTATACAAGCAAACAGCAAAACTGCCAACCTCCACAGAGCCTCTCTCTCTCTCTCTCTCTCTCTCTCGCTCTGTCTCATACACACGCAAATTATAAATTGTTCTAGTTTCGATCTTGAAAGATGCCCCTCTATGTCGGCAGGGAAGGCTCAGAATAAATTACACACAAAACCTCTCTTCATCTAACGTGACCATCAATCATTGATACACGCATACACATGCACCTCCCTTCATTTGACCAAATATTTATCCTCTTAAGGATACGCGTTGCTTCCCCATTGGATAACGGGTCCGAAATACGATGTAAATCCATTTATTAATTCAGTTTTGAAAAATAAAAGAAAAAAAAACACACGTAAGTCCTGACCGTTGCCGTTCTTTTATCTTTTCCTTTCATTGCTTCTTTGTTTTCAAGTATAGATGTGAATAAATTTTCACAAAACATTGAGGAAGTCTCTTCCAAGTTCCAATCAAAGCTTGGGGGGAATCATATATGGCAGAGGGTTAATGATTAGGGGTTAGCCCATTGTTTATTGCCCATTTGTTTTTCTATTGAGGAGCAGTTTTGTCAGATTTTTGTTACATTTTATAATCGGGCAAGATTTTTTTTTAAAAAAAAATTAATATTGGCATGCTACACTTGTGAGGGCGGGCTATTTAAATTGACAATTGAAAATGTCGGCAGCAAAAGGGGACAATAATAGGGTTAGAGGATTTGAGACAGTTTACTTGTTGTAAACAATTTCGGTTAGCTTTTTGTCTAGAGTAAATTTGTACTAGTTTGAATTTCAAAGTGTTAGCAAATTTTCAACCTATGCTGAATTTTCAATTTTGAATTTTCATTTATTCAGTTTAATCAGTCCCAATTTTTCTCAATGTCTCCATTACTATTGCTTGAATAACCGGCAATATTTTGTTTCCTACAGGTTCTCTTTGGTTCCCCGATTTTATCAAGGACAAAAAATAAATATAACGAATTATATTTTTTCTTATTTGGTTGCAATGGAAAATTGATCGGAAAAAAAAAAAAAGGAATCGTAATAATTTTGGCTTGATAAAATTTTATCTTTCCCTTCCATTTTCTTTCTTTCTCATTTTTTTTTCCATACATTTTTTTCCTTGGTAAAATTCACGTGCCAAATAAGAGAATAAGATTTTCAAAATCAAAATGTGTGGTAAAAAAAAAAAAAAGCTGGACTTCAAGAGAAAAAAAATCTCAAAGCTTGGAAAAAAAAAAACCAGAAAAATGAAAGATAAATGTTATTTGATGTAATTCCCCCGAGGGTAGTGCAGATGGCAAAAAATCGCGACGCAAGAATCATAACTCTCGAGTTTGAATCTTCATTTCCTCCCTATTGGATGCACAAGCTTGCAGGTGGTTTGTGTATACCCCTCATTTGGCCACAAAAGAATAAAATAAAATATAAACAAATAAATAAAAAAGGACTTTCTTCAACAAAGAGATCAATCTAGATGGAGAAGGAATTCCAAATTGTTGAGAATTTGTTGCGAAACTCATGTTGAAATGATTTTTGCTGGAAAAGTGGAAACAAAGTTTGTGAAAAGATTGCAATTCTAGAATTCGAAATTAAGAAACGAGTATGCCAGTGGCCTTTTAATCTAATGGTATTTCTCTCTCCTATGTGGGGAAAAAGTTCTAGATCCAAGTCATAGGATAGTTATATTTTGATGTAATAAATTTCTTATCTTAAAAAATGGGCCCGGGGGAAGAGAGAGATAAGAGTATGCTTTGGTCCCCCCACTTCCCTTTAAATTATTTGAAAGCAATCCTTCATTGAACTTGCTTCCTAAGCAACTTAAATTAAGTAACACACAATCATTTACTCCAGTATGTTTAGACTCCACTAAGCCATAAGATAGTAAATGAATAAAATATGAAGAGTAGTAACGTACTAGGTTCCTTTACAATTTTTGTATTTAAAAAAAATTATTATTTGCTTGCTTAAGGGCCTGTTTGGGAACTTAAAAAACTAGATCAGACTTGATCCAATCCATAACTGTTATCTGGTTTTTAAATAAACCAACTCACGTATAGTTAGTTTGAAAAAAAAATTATGTTTATACTTTATTTTCAAAATAAAGCTGAACTGTTTAGTAAGAAAAAAAGACTTACCAAACAATATGAAATCAAAACTGACCACACTTATCCTCAGCTGTCCAGATTTTCAAGTTTGCCAAACAGCCTCTGACAAGAAAAAAATTCTTTGCTTGACATGTAAACTGACATATTTTTCTATTGGCAGGAAAAATGAAATTAGAAGATTGAGGTGGTAGTTGGGTTCATATTGGTGGCCTGTCCTTTTCTTTTATTCATTTGTTTTTTTTCTTCAAAATAGCCATAACAAACTAAGAAGGCACTACACAGATATGTGGTTATGTGAATTTGCATAAGGATTGAAAAGTCTGCAAAACTAATCAAATTGCCATTTATATTTCTAACAATCCTGCCACCTCCAGTCCGAATTTAAGTTTCAATATCTCAAAAATGGTCGTGATAAAAAAAAAAAGATTAATCAAATAGATTGAAATTAATGACTGGCCAAAAACAATCAAAACGTGCCAAGATTTATTTGGCCACTACAAGAGGGAACCTCTGACGGTACCCGAATTTTTTTGGCAAAAACTAATTGGCCCAAAATTGATAAATTTTGTTTGAATTTGCCGAATATGTCATTGTGTAGAATTAGTCCAACTATTTGCACTACTATTATCCTCAAAATATAGGAAAAATTATAATTTCAGGGTGGAGTTTATGTTGGCAATGGATTTTAGCCTTGTAGTATATATTCCACATCAGGTTGATAATTCAACAGTGTAAGTTGTAATTTTAGAAAATTGGTTGGTTTGGTTTGGTTTTGGTTCTAATTTTAGAAATCTAATTAAATTGGTTTGGTTTTGATTTTCATTTTAAAAAAACTAAACCAAACCGAAAAAACCTATATATATATATATATATATGTATATATATATTAAAGTTTAGTTTGTAAATTTCTTATTTAAACAAATGTAAAATAGTTAATACTGTAGTAGGAATACAAAACCTAATGAGTTAATAGTCAAACTAAAGTTTGATAATTTACTCTCAACTTCTTGCTCTCTACTCCCTGCATCTTGCTTTCTATTTCCATTTTGATACAATGTTTACTGCTTTTTTAGTTGCTAATATAATGCTTTTATTAAAACTGTTTTTATTTGGAGTATGAATTGTCATTTTTTCCTTTTTGTTAGGGGTAAACAATTATTCATGATGATTTATTGATAGGTTAAAACCGAAACTAAACTGAACCAAACCGAAATTTTTTTGGTTTGGTTTGGTTTGGTTTTTTTTTATAGTATGGTTTGGTTTTGGTTTAGAAAGAACAAAACCGAGGTATTATGGTTTGGTTTGAAATCTATCCTAAAACCGAACCAAACTAAACCACAAACACCCCTACTATATGGTACTGCTGACCATACGATACTAGCATTTGGTGCTAATCTAAAATTATTGCTTGGTACTGCAAACCTATTTTTTCTTTTGGGTATTGGTTTTGATGTTTTCAGGATCTTAAGAGTTCCTTACAACCTCTGAAAAAAGCCCAATGGCCACATAGTGTAATGGGGGATTGGATTCAGTGCTAAGTTGATAAAACTCAGCACCATGCCAAGGTAATCCACACCCTTGAATGAGAGATTGGATGGCTTGGATTGAAAGTTAAAAAGGTTGCTCAATGAGGTCATTTTAGTAATTTCAGTAACACCTTTTCAACTTTTAATACAAACCATCCAATCTCTCATTCAAGGGTATGGATTACCTTGACATGGTACTAAGTTTTATCAACTCAACACCAAATTCAATTCTGTGTAATGGCATCACTCCTCTTTTTGTAAGGAGGAGGTTTCAGGTTTGAACTTTAAACCCATTATTTTTTAAAAGGAGGTTATTTGCACACCCCACTAATTTTAAATTTTTAGAAAAATATAAAGGTTTCCATGAAAACTGGCCATAAGATCTACTAGAAAACATTATTTTGAACAATTTTTTAGAAGAAATATTTTCCAAAATCTATTGTTGAAGTTGATGTTTTGGTCGTTTACCTTATTTGTTTCATTTTTTTATCAAAAAGTTCATTTAATTGAAATATTAAAAATAAAAAATAAAAAAACTTTCTTCTACAAAGTTATTCAAAATAATATTTTCTAGTAAACATCGTGTTCATTTTTCTAAAATCTTGAGAAATTAAAATTAGTGGGGGTGTGAGTTAAGAGGTTGCAATAAGCACCCTCTATTCTATAACTTAATGTTAGATGCGTGGCTCACTCCTCACCTCAAGGTACTGTCTGTTGCGGCCCAGCCCACCAATCGGCCTTACAGGTTTGTCTTTTTGGACCCCAAGCCCAAAAGATATCTCTCTAAGATGGTGTCTATCTCTCTAAGATGGTATACAACGTCGTCTTATAAACTCATTTTAGGCATCGTCCACAATCGATGTGGAATACTAATAACCCCATTTCGGCGCCGGTACAACCTAACTCTGATACCATTGTTAGACGTACAGCCTAACGCCCACCTTGAGGTATTATCCGCTCTAACACAACTCATTAGTCAGTTTCATGGGTTTGTTCTTTAAGCCTTCACGGCCCTGAGCTCAAAAGGCACCTCGTTAAGAGAGTATCCAATGTTGTCTTATAAGCCCATTTTAGGCATTGTTTGAAACCAACACGGGATACTAACACTTACTATAGGGAAAAAAAATAAAATGATGGAGGCTTAGGATCACCAACTGATTTTTATACTTTATATATTGATATTAAAATATAAGCTAGCTAGTTTCCTATTGTTTCATTTGTCATTTACTGTTGATATGGTGTTATTTTTTAGTATTAGTTTTTTAGGCTTTGAGTATACATGTAGTACATAGTTATTTGGGGACAGTTTATTGAACTAAATTTTCTTTCTGGTTTTCCAATTGGAGGAAATATTGGGTGTTGATTGCAATAATTCCACATTTTTCAGAAGTAATGGTCATTCCATAAGGGAGTGTACCCTTGGATTTCTTGGTGGCGCACTCATTCATACGAAGAAGGATGATATGGGAAAGGTCAAACTTGTACCCATTGAGCACACAACAAATGATGAACACATCATAGAGTGCTGTATACTTGTATGTGATAAAGTGTTGAAGGAGTCGGGCCTCTAGGATCATCTCAATTATTTTGGGAAGAAAGGCTTCTTAGATATTTGAGTTGTCAAAAAAAATTTGGACAGCTGCTTAGGGGTAGTATCAAATTTAAGACAAAATTTAGTGTAATGGGTTTACCCTTAACCCATGAGGTATAAGTGAGATTCTTTTCCATTTGAAAATGGGCTTAAAAACCTTGCACTAATCGGGGGCATTTAGTGTTTGTTGAGAGAGAGAATAAACCACCCTTTGCCTTAAAAGAGAAGAAAGAAGCAAATAACGAAGATCAAAGAAAAGGAAATTAATGATTTTACCAAATAAAATTGTTTGATTCTTGAATTTCTTGTTGCACGTGTCTAAGCTAGGTTTTACGATTCTTGCATGAATCGTCTTTTTGGTGAGCCTTGGTCCTTCTTTCTTGGGCTTGACTGCTTGGGCCTCTAACTCCTCTTGCCGTTGGTGATTTTGAACATTGGGAGCCACATTAATTACATGCTTGAGCCTCTAAGGCTCTAACTCCTCTTATGGTGCTGGTGCGGTTTCGGTTTGCATAGGAGGGAAATCAAATTGGTCGGTTTGGTAGAAAATCTCCCCTGAACTGCCCAAACCGCGCCGACTTTCACCCCTAGTAGTAGTCGTGACAAATCCTTTCTCTTGCATAATCAAGTTTATGTTTGCTTATCAAAAAAAAAAAAAAAAAAAGGAAGAAGAAGAAGAAGAAGGGGTTGTGGATAGGAAAAAGCTCAAATATAGCATTATCCTTGAGCCATTTATCAAAAATCATTTTCATTATTTGTTTATATTTTTGAAACAAGAAAAAGATAAACAAAATCATTTGGGGGTCGCATTTCGTGATAGGACGTTTGAAACCCTAGATAACAATAATCACAAAAGCGCAAAATCATTTTTATATTTTTTCTTCTATGTGTGATAAAAAATAGGATTGCACAAATAATGGGGATGAGTGTGTTGATCAACCAAACGTACAAACAAAGGTCCCATCCTGCTCTACTGAAAACCAACCTTATTCATTCATTCAATAAGAGAAAGATGACAGTATAAAAGAAGCATTTACTTGTGTTTGGAATGAGGGAAGTGGAGAGAAGATCAAGGGAAAGGATTAACTCATTGTTTGAGAGTTTTATGAGGAAACAGAGAAAAGAAAGAAAAGAATTGGGGAGAAATAGAGGAATCAAAACCCCTCCATGACTCATTTTTCTTTCCTCCTATAAGTGGGAAGAAATATAGAGAAAAGAAAGTGGTTTAATGAAACTATTATAATATCGATTTTTCTCATTAACTAGTAAAAAAGAAAGATATTTGACTCCAACTCTCAATAAGGGAGTTATATCAGTCAAATACATCTTCTTCTTTTTTGGGTTACCAGTTGATGCACACGTGCGTTGCACGTGACAATATTTGCATTGTAAAAAATAATTTTTAAATCAAATTTAAATTTCTATACTCACTCATTGTTTATCTCCCAGTACAACTCTAATTTATATAACTACCAAACTTTTTACAATCATGTAACAATTTTTTCTTCTAGATAGAATTCCTCAAATTTTAGTTTCCACGCATTGCTTTTTATCCTTCTCCCACTATAACTCAAATTTGTAAATTGTGATTTTTTTTCACTTACGTAACAAATTTTTTTTCTTTTCCTGTTTGGGTAGAATAATATTTATTTTAATTTTGTTTATTTCTCATTCCAATAAGATCGAGATGCAATATTGAAACTAACATCCAGATAAACTTAAGCAAAAATAAATAAAAATAAATAGAAAGAGGTTTGAAAGACAGCTATACAACTATAAGGAGATTCATAAACTTGCATAACGTTACATGTGCCTATATATATTATAAGATATAACACAAAGACTTGAAAAACCTTTGTTAAGACAATGAAGTTTTCTAAGAATATGAAGAAAATAATAAATAAATAAAAAACCGTCCACCAAATTAAAATTTGTGTGCACCTTTGATCATCCAATTTTATGCACTCCTATGATCACTGAATTAAGAGAATGATAAAAATTAAGATACACTTACAATTTATTGATCTGAAAGATAAAAAACCACTATACAACTAGTATGCTATAAAATATTTCAAGAAACAAAATTAGTGACTATAATTGATCCTATAAATGATATTAAAAAAAATAGTGAAATTTACATGGAAAAATAACTTATAACTATGACATTGACAATTTCTTACAAACATATTTTGTTCAACAAATCACTAAAAAAAATACCTAAAATATTATATAAAATATAAAAATTGTAACGTACAAAAAATAAAGCAAATTAATCTCTTATGAAGGGAGTTTTAATCTCCAAGATTATATTACAGACATATTGAGCATATCAAAACAAAGAATCTAGAAAAGAAAAAAAATTGGTACCTTTTTATGACGGGTTTTTTGAGTCTGTAAAGAAAGAAAAAGAGAAAGATTAAATACTCAATTTATAAGAGAGAAGAGAAAAGAATTAATGTCAAGCTGATGCACCGGTTGACGATTACTCAATAAGCATTATGAAACTAAACACGCTAGTATTTAATTCTAAAATTTTGAATGCTAACTATCTATGCCTAAGCCCACCCAATACAGAGTCAAGAAATAGAAAAGCAAAACCCCTATATAATAAATACTATAAAAGACAGCCACAAAAAATAAGGGTAGTTCTCAAAACTTGCTCATAGTTTTGAATGCTGCCTACAAAGAAGAGGGGGGGAGGGGGGATGCCAAAAATCACCATCGTTGATTATTTATGAGATCCACCGGATAATATGCGGAGAATGTAAATTAAGACTAAATGTATAAAAGGAGAAAATAGGAAAAGCATATAGGTAGAAGGGAGAAGGAGATGTATGGTTGATTGGTTGTATATTATTGTTAAGTCTCTAAATATATGCTAATGTGTTTTCCAAAGAATTTTTTATAAACATGTATAGCAAAGAATTAGGAATAATCTAGACATTTTAATTAATGAACAATGGTAATATTGTCTTTTTTTTAAGATACAGACTTTTATAGGTAGTATAGATATACGAATTATAGTTTCCGTCTCCTTAGAATACCTATCTGGGTTTGGTTTTATTTAATTATTATACACATTATAGTTTCCTTAGAATTCTTATTAAGGTATGTGTTTTATATTGCTATATTTCCTATATATGAAGAAGGGTAATTGTATAGTTTCCTTAGAATTCTTATTAAGGTATGTGTTTTATATTGCTATATTTCCTATATATGCAGAAGGGTAGTTGTGTATTTAAAAATTAAAATAAGAGTATATTAGTCAATTAAAAGTTTTTCTCACATTCATCTTTTTATAGGTAGTATAGATTAATGATTTAGTACCATCAACTTTCCAGTAGATTTCATTGTTATTCACAAACTTTGACGTTGTGCGATTTAGGGACAATTTTAACTTTATTGTTTCAATGCGAACCCGTCAGTAACATCTGTCACTTAAGGTTGACAAAATAAGTATGTAACAACACATGCAATGGTGGAGCCAAGGGGGGCCTTTAGGGGCACGTGCCCCCACTGGCCTCAAACAATTTTATTTTTTTTTAGGGGATAAGTTACCATTTGATGACTATTTACCAACATAGTGCCAAAAAAGGAAGGTAATAGTCATTTTTAAGCATATATACAGTCTATTTGTAATAAGGACATAAAAATCCTTTTTTTGGGTATGACATTAGCAAATGATTATCAAAAAGTAAGTTTTTTTTTTAAAAAAAAAATCTTGAGCTTTCAGTTCCCACTTCACAGAATCATAGCACGGTGCCCCCACTAGGAGATAACTCTTGGCTCCACCCCTGAACACGTGCGTGCTTATGTGCCACATATGTGGCATCTAGCATCTCATTTTCTACACACGTGGCTATGACTAGGATTAACTTTAATATTTTTAGGATTTAAATTTTTTTTTTCTTGTGTTAAGTTGTTTACAAGACTAAATTTGGCCAGAAAAATAAGGAGTTGGCCATAGACCAGAGTGGAGTGGGTTTGTAGTAAACGACCTTCAAAAGTAGGTTGTTTTGAGGGTAAGGTGTTTAAAAAATAAAAATTAATCCTAGTCATAACTAGGAATGGCAATGGGACGGGTTTGTAGGGAACCCGCCCTATCTCAACCCTAATGGGATGAAAATAGTATATGTATAAGCATGAGTGGGATGGGAATGTGACTTACATTTTCAACCTCATTTAGGTTTGAGACAAGACTATGAGTGGCTATATTGCCCCGCCTCGAATACTATTAAATGTATCAAAATTTCATATACAATGTACATTTTATGTGCACGTTATCCATAATTCATTAGCAAGGTATGACTAATGGTAAGTAATTGTCTTTGGTAAAACATTGTCCACCACTACAAATGGGTGAAAAAGTGTTTGCACAATTATGCATATCAAATATGTTTATTCACGTGTTTTGTCTTACAATTAAAAATTTAAAGACTTTTCCCCATAGGATAACCGCCCCCCCCCACATCTTGTTGCAGACTTGTAGTCATATCCCGTCCCGCCCTTGCTCTGATATGGGGTTGTGCTAGGGTTGGGACAAGGTTTTAGTTTCGTGTGCAGAGTCGGGATAAGGGTATTCCATCCCAAACCTGTCCCGCTGCCATCTCTAGTCATAGCCACATGCATGCGCAGAGCCAGGCCTTTGGGGCGCGTGCCCCCACTGGCTCAACCAATTTTTTTTTTTTTTTTGGGAGAGATATTACCATTTAATGACTATTTTTCAACATAATGCCAAAAAGAGGAAGATAGTAGTCATTTTAAAGTATATTTATAGTCAATTTGTAATAGGTTGACAAAAGAAATCCTTTTTTTGGTATTAAATTGAAAAATGATTACTAAAAGTAATTTTTTTCATAAAAAAAAACAAAAAAATGCTTTCTAGGGTTTTTAGTTCCTAATTCCCACTTCACAAAATCATAGCACAGTATTCCCGTTGGAGATAAATCCTGATTCTGCCCCTGGCCATGTGTCTAGAAAATGAGTTGTTGGATGCCACGTGTATGGCATGTAAGCAAGTGTTGTCACATGCTTATCCATCTACTTTAATTGAAATAACAAAATTTATTCCTAGGTCGCGCAATGTAAAAATTTGTGGACTGCATTAAAATTGGGTGTAAAGTTAATACTTAATAGTACTAAATCATCAATAACACTTTTTTTATTACTTAAATTTTTTTCAAACTCTCAAAATCTCAAATAACAAGGGAAGAAGTCACTTTTTTTTTCCTCCTAATAATCCTTTATTTTCCTTTCTGTTCTCTCCTCACGAATGTTTTCCTTCCTTTGTTTTTCTCTCCTAAACTCCCAAACGTAGTGTTAGGGATTTGTTTAAAAAAAGGGGGTGCTAGTTCCCGGGTTTTCTAGTTTTCTCTCTTTATACGTCATTCAAATTATACGGGAGGAGTGAGAAGTGACTATACCCACACCGCCTGTCCTTCATTTCTTCACATCCCTCTCTCAAACTGGGCACTGTGGGGGTTTAGGGTTTATACCCATCTTCCTAAAACTACCCAATCATGCACGCACCTGTACTCGTTCTTAGTAAGTTTCTTTCTTCTCTCTATCTGTTTACTCATAAATAAATAATCAGTCTTTGCACATCTCTCCACTCATATTTGGTAATAATATAATTAGAGTCTTTGTATCTGTTAGGGTTTAGGGTTAATTATGTACGAAATTTTTTGTTTTATATATATGTATGAATTTCTACTTACATTTATTTTTAATTGGCCAATATATTCAAATTAATGTTTTAAAATTAGCAACAATTACTATCAGATTTAAGAAATGGAGAAACTCGAAACCTAAATGTACTCAGACCCCATTTCCACTTTTTTTTTTTTTGGTTTCCCAAGGTGTCCCCAGGCTTCGCCCAGGACTAATCCTTCGAGGTACGGTCGAGCGCCGAAGCAGGGACCTCTCCCAATAAAGTTTGCTGCATTCACAAGGGCTCAAACCCGAAACCTCTTGCTTAAGCGACCAGAACCCCTTCCACTCAGGCCAACCTTCGTTAGTAACCCCATTTCCACTTTGATAGCAAATGAGGAAAGACTCATTATTTATTTTTGCACATTCTCCTACGGTTTTAAAAATGGCGTACCAAATGATTCAAGTAGTTTTTTTTTTTTTTTTTTTGCCCTTTTCGTAACGCTTTTTGTCTTGAGAACTTAGCAAATTAACAGAAACCATTGTTGAGAATGCTACTAAGAAGGTAGCTTAATAAAGGAAAAATGTTACTTGTCAATCATTGTGCGTGCCTTTCTCTTAACTTGTCATAATGTGCCAAAATTCTGACTTGGAATAAATGAGGTAAATTGATAATTTTGCCCGGTCGAATCTGAACTAAGAACCTCAAGGTGCTGTGGTAGTGTCCAACACAACACCTTTATCCTCCCATAACTTCTGCCTCTTATTCTTCCTTTTCTTTTCCGCCCAATAATCTCATTGAATAACTTAACTAGGATTTCCAAAAAATGACGCAAAGGGATGCATTTTAAATGATGCATGTGATGTTACATGATATGATGTAAAAATATGTATAGAAATATGTATTTTATTAATGTCGTGATCATGCTATGTCGTATCCTAGATTTGAAGGATTTGCTGTGTTGGCTTGTTTATGTTGTGCTGTAACAATGTCATTTACCCGTGTCTGTACTTCCTAGGATTTGAATTAAGATAGACTAGATTGGATTTGTAAGATTGGGACTATTGGGGGTGTAAATTAGCCAATCCAAGCAGTGAGCTTGCTTGAACGTAGACCACACTTGAGCTTTATTCTGACCCAATTAGTCTTACTCAAGCTTGGTTTGTGTAGGTTTTGAGATTGCTCACATTGAAACTCGTCCATTAGCCTAATTAACATTCACATACATTATAGAATATAGAAATAATATCTTCATCAAAAAAAAAAAAAAAAAAAGAATGTAGAAATAATATATGCAATATAGGCCTCTCCATTAGTGATTGTAGCACTCTTAAGGCTTAGTTAATTCTCCATAAGACCTCATAAAATTTACATTACGAGTTGCATTTATTTGTACTGTGTAAATTTGTAAGGGCATTTTGATACCATTGTTGTGTATCAACCTTAATTAGTTATTGAGCCAAGCCCGATTTCTTTAAGCTTGGGGTCATTCTTTTTTCTTGCAATATAAAATATTTCGTTTGTCTAACAAGTGAAAAGTTCAAGTTCTTTGGTGTTTGCTTTTTGGTCGATGAGATTTTAGTTTGGTTACTTTCATAATTTTCTTTGTTTGAATTGAAATGAGCAGAAGATTCTTTGACACGTGAGTCTGGAAGTAAAGTACACCATGCCAATATCCAAGCAACGAAGGTAAATGAAAGTTCTTTTATGTTATTGACTGCTAAACTCCATTTTTTATTTTATACTCCCTTTGTCCCACTTTGTTTGATCACGTTTCCATTTTGGGATGTCCCAAAATGTTTGTAATTGTCCAAAGTCAAAGAAAATAATTATTTTTTTTTTCCAAAATGCCTTTTACTATATTTAAAATTACGACTATCACATTTAGTAACATTTAATCATAGGAGGGTAAAATCGGAAAGCTAAAAAAAATTGAGTGGCATTGGCAATGCATTAAATGCATCACTTTAATATGTGTGTTTGGTCAAAGTGCTGACACAAAATGGGATAGAGGGAGTAACATGTTATGGCACTTTGTATGGAAAGATAGAAATAAAATGACCACAATTTTGGATGTTCGGTTATTCTTGTTAAGTATAGGTACTTTTCTTTTAGCAACACATTTCTTATGGGTTTCTCAGTTACCTGATTGTAGCCTATAATTCATGAAATTTAGGACAACAAAGATATTCATTATTGGACAAATTTGCCTATAGTAATCTCTTTGTAATGTTTCTGGACATACTGCAGTTTTCTTGTCATGCATAGTATAGAATGAACAAACTAGTACGAAAGAATGGTTTCTTGATCATTTTGCAATGAACACAGAGATGCTATCTTCATATTTACTTAGGAATTTATTTGACTGCTATAATAGCAGTACTTTTTTTTCCTCTGTGTTTAAAATTATATCAACCTGATTATGGTTTATTCGTAGTAAGTTTCTTTATGCTTTTCCTAACTGTGAAATGAGTAATAATTGAATATTTGGACAAGTTGACATGGGAATTGATTCTGTTGTTGTGGAAGAACAATTGTTAGATATACTGAAATGATTTAATTTATAGTACAAGTGTGAGAAATTATTTAGCATTCCAAGATGCATTTTTGCATTCTCATTATCAGCTGATATGCAGGATAGTTTTTAATACTTTTATAAACTTGCTGGTCCATTTATTCCTAGATAACACATAAACATCATTGTTCCTCTTTTGCTAATTATCTTGACATAACATTATTCAAAGCAATGGTCAAACAAACATAGATACATTGGATCCCATCAGAATTTTCTAGATTAGCATACTTAGGCGATAGTAGTACTAGACTACTAGCATGGGTGACCTCATAGGAAGTCCTTGTCTTGCATCCCTTTTAACCCACTAGAGCAGTACAATGGAGAAACAGTCCCCCCCCCCTCCCCCAACACACACACACACACACACAAATCTTTAGGAATGAAATGTTTGACATGATGTAGTTAGCATGCCCCTATAAGCGAACCATTGGATTGCCATATTGCTGATCATGACGAAGCAGGTGATCAACAAACTTTCCAAATTTATGCTGATAAAAAAGCAAACTTTCCAAGTTTATTCAGAAGAATATGCTTTGTAGTCATTAATATAAAACATTTAAAGAGGGCTTAGGCCAGATTACAGGAAAAGTACATGAAAGAAAAAGGAAAATGCACTTCCCGCCAAGTTACAACAATCTTACATAATATCTTGCTTGAATGATTGGTAGTGCATCCCATAGACCGCTGGTCATAGGAATTTGTCTTTATGTTTGTGTGTGTGTATAAAATTCTTTGAGAGGCTCTGGCCTCCCTCTATTCACCTTAAGAGTGTCTTTTCTCATCTGGGTGGCTTTGCTAAATGGGATTTTCATTGTTAATAAACTTAATGTAGGGGGTTGAAGTTGGTTAGTACTTAGTAGATGATTCTTGTGACTAGCCTCAATGAGTCAATGGACCATCTCTTTGTTTACTACTGTTTCAGTTCTGTTTGTTTTGAAGTTTATATATTCTTGGTTTGGGATCTATTGGGTTCTCTAGACTTCATTTGGTGATTACCTTTTTAGTTGACAGATTGAGGCACTTGATCTCAAGGGAAAAATGCTTCAAAAGTTGTTTCATTATTCATTTCAAGTGTTCGAAAGAAAGGGAATTTTAGAATAGTTGTTGGGAAGTCCTTAGAGGTGAAAGTTGGAAGATAAACTTCAATGCCTTGTGCCTACTCGAATTCTAGATTTTTTTTTAATAAAAAATTATTATTATTATTATTTTTGGGGGAGGGGGTGGCACCCTTCTTTGCTTGGCCGGCTTGTCTTGCCTCTCTTAAAGATATACTTTATCAATTTGTTTTGAACATTATCACTTGGTGATGAGTTTTTTTTTTTTTTTGAAATTAATAAATTATATGGGTCTTATGATTGAGAGTTGAGAATGTTAAGCATTGTTATATTACAAGAATGATTTAAAACAATTAATTTAGCTTCTGCTCTTGTAATGTGTTTAACTGTGTTCCTTAATCAATTGATGTTGCATAATTTTGAGTGACACTTGACAAGTCGTTGCTGACATAATTCGTACAACCTTTGGTCCACGATCAATGTTGAAGATGCTACTAGATGCTAGTGGAGGTGACTTTACCTCTACATGACTTAAGATATTACTTACCCATATTTTAGGATATTTATGTAGCAAAGCGAAAAAATTGCTAAATTTTTTCTATCGAAGTAACTATGGTCCTTATTGCAGGAAAAGTATATCTATTTAATGCCATTGCATTACTTTTTCCTTTTTTTTTTTGTTTTGAACAAAGAAAATAGTCTTTTTAACATACCTTTTTTTAGGGGATTTTTAGCCATAGCCCCATAGTATAAGAGTTCTTTTACAATAGACCCGCAAAGAAAACCATTTTTGTGATAACCCTTTTTCACCCCATAGTGACAAAAATACCCCATTTTACATTTTCAAATAAATTACAACCGTGCCATTGCAGCCATTCACGAAGAACACCTAATCACGAAGAAAATAACAAACCATTATCGTTGGCGATTTCTCTTCTTCAGCGAAGCACACCAAAACCCCACCCCATCCTCATCGAAGGATACTATCATCACCCTTGCAGCCATCAGAGTGCTTTATCGTGACGTCGTCAAAGATAATACTTCAACTGCCGTTGACCAGATCTAGAAGAAGAAGAAGAAGAAGAAGAAGAAGTGGGAACTAGTTTTAGAACAAAAAAGGGGTAAACACTAGATCTATACCTAAAAAAAAAAAGAGGACTGCATCCACTGTTACTGACGAACCCCACCGTGATTTCACTGTCATTGACTAAGAAATTGCTTAATTTGTATATAAAATAGTAATAGTCTACTATTTTGTGTTTTAAAAAATTTATACAGACAATAATAACAGTTTACTATTGTGTGCTTTGAAAAAATTATATACAAAAACAGTAACAGTTTACTATTTTAAGCTATAAAAAAATAATACGATGGTGTAAACTCAAACACAGGCAGTAGCCACCCAAAAACACTATTTACGTTGTGTTACTTTTCACATATTTACTATTTTGTGCTATGAAAAATTTATATACAAAATAGTAACAGTTTACTATTGTCTTTGAAAAATTATATAACAACATAGTAACAACTTATTATTTTACGGTATAAAAAGACACTACAATGAATTGAACTTAAAGACCAAGTAGCAACCCCCAAAAATAGATAGATTTGGAGTAGAAAAAAAACAGATCTAGAGTTGCAAACAACAGATTTAGAGTTTGGTGATGGTCGACGTTAGAGAAGAAGCCGTTGATGGTGGCCGACGTTAGAGAAGAAGCCATTGGAGAAGGTAGAGAAGAAGTTGTGAACCCAGGAAAATAGCCTACAAGATCACATGTAAAAACAAAGGAGTCACCACCCCATTTTTAAAGAATGTGGGAAACCCTAAAAAATATTTTATTTCCAAAACACACATGACTCCATCATAGTTCAAAGTTATGGCCAAAACTGTGACGTCTCACCTGAGATGTAACGATCTCGAAGGCTTTCGGTACGAGACGTTACAGCGGTACAATATAATCTTGCCAATTTCTCGTCACGTCCGTGACGCCAATGTTTTGTTGAGATCTCGCCGTGATCTCGACATTATAACTCGAGACAAAAAAAAAAGTTCTGGAAAGGCTACTCTATAAATCTCCAAAGTCCCCTCCATTGAAGCTATTCTAGAGCTCTGTTGATGCTTTTTGAAAAAGCATCAACCCACAAGTCACAAGTCCACAACCCATGAACAATAAACCCCAAATTGAAGACTGAGTAGTGAGTAGGAAAGGGAAAAACCCACCAAACCCTAGATTTGGTACATACCTGGAGAAGTAGAGCTGCTGTGGTGGAGTCGAGTCGGAAATATTGTTAGTAATATGCTTTAGAGCCAATCATAGAGATAATTGTTTAGGGATAAAGAACAATCATTTGATGCCTCTTCATATGAGTCATCATCACCCTACTCATAATCTGCGAAAAATGTTTTAAAAATAGGCATGAGTATAAACTCAGTAGATTACATTTTTCAAAATTGTATATCAAAGTTTTAAAATCATTATGAGCAACTAAATAAAATGATATAACAAGGGGTTGCATATTATATTTTTTAAAAAAATTTTAAATTTTATAAAAGTACGGGAGAACATGTAAATCATTCATAGTATAAATCCACCATATCTGGCAATCCACAACATCATCGGCCAAATCTAATAATCCATATCATCAATCTTTTAAACTGAATAATCCTCCCAAGGTCATGCGGGGCCCTCGCGCGTAGAAATAAGAGGAAACACAGCAAGACATCCCTATCTGGGCTCACAGTAACCTCAAGAGGAAACACAGCAAGACATCCCCTACATAGGACCACAATAACCTCTATTCGGGCACATAACTCAGGACTATAGGATAGGAAGACACAGCAAGACGTCCCTTTCCTTTGGGACCGCAGTAATCCTGTCTCCAGTAACCCTTCACACCACATCCATTTATATGTTAATCTCTCAAAACCGTTTTATTTATAATGGTAGAAAAACGGGTTTCCAACACTTATATAAAAGTGACCCCCAATGTTTAATTACAAGAATTTAACCAATAGGTTTTTAATTTCAACCCATTTAATCCAAAATCATATTAGGATTTGCAATACGACATAAATATAACTGAATAGGGTGTAAAACAAAACCCTAATTTTCCCAAATGTATGAATTTTTAAGAAATTCAAACCCCAATCCCATATAAACATGCAAAAACCCATGATAATGTTATAAATCATGCATACAATAATTTACAACCATGAAAAATGCACCTACCTCTCAATTGGTAGCTAGAACAACTAATCCAAGGGTGTACACACGTAGATCGGAGTGGAAATTGCAATATCCAAGCGTTGTGGGGTTGGATCCGAGCTCTCGCAGTCATGCTCCTCACCGTCGAGCTCCTATTTCTCTCCCCTGTGTTTCTCTCTCTCTCTCTCTCCTCTCCTCCTTCTCTGTCGAAAAATGGGAGAAAAACCCATTAGAAATGGGTTTACAAGAGGAGGAGGGACAAAAACGTCTTTTTAACCCTTTATTAAAAACTGTCCTGCCGACACTTTCAGACGGCTAAGTCATACTTTCAGCCGGCTGAAAGCAAATGAAGAAATTTTTCCTTCTCTGGATTTTTCAGACGGCTGAAGTGAACATTTCAGACAGCTGAAGTGTATATTTCAGACGGCTAAAACGTACATAATTCTGCACAATGCTTTCGATGCGAATCCAAGTGTGGAATGCAATCACCCATCCACAAAAACACTTGTATCATTTAAAAGACATCAAAATTAAAATCTTGGTATGCCCAAACATAAAAGAACCCAACAAAATTGATCATACACAAGCTAATGATGCATTATACCTTTAATACTAAATAGAAGTACGGGCGTTACCATAACATTCGAGGTCATCACACATTGGATGGTGGGTTTGTAAATTTAAATTCAAATTAATATGATATTATAAAAAAGGATATTTTAAGTTTTTATATTATTAAAAATAGAGTATTGATATTGAAGTGTGAAACTAAAGTCTCTAGTCTCATTCTAATAGTTTAGATTATGAGTATCATTATATGATAAATAATGTGTTTGATTTATATGACAAATGACTATTTTTTGGTCACTCTTAAATTCTTTAATGTGTCAACGAGAGTTCTTAGATAATTAGCTTGTTCCTTAGTTGTTCTCTCTATCTTAATAGTTTGTTTGTTGGCATTAATTCTATATATGCTATAACTCTTATCCTACTTTTTTCACAAAGGGTGAGATCCACACCCATCTTGATGACATCATCAATGTGTAGGTCCCACTCTCTTCTCATAAAGTTAAGATAAACTTTAGTTTAAGTGATGTTTCACTTTGATCTAAATTAATGGGAAATCTAAACCTTGGCAATGTTTATGTTGAATGCTTGCATTTATAACCTTGGCAATGTTTATGTTGAATGCATGTAATACTAGAAAATAATCATTTGAATGCATTTAATGCTCAAAAGGTGGTTCAAAAAACTAGCCATTATGTTCAGTTCTCGTATGTTATAGTCGACTATAACATGTAATAGTCGACTAAAATATATAGAGAGTTAAAGTGATGTTTTACCAAATGTTATAGTTCACTATAACAACTTATAGTCGACTATAACATAGGTAGATGTCACATCGGATCCACATCAGTAGCACGTGCAAGGCGTGTAAGCCCATTCGTAAAATGTTATAGTCGACTATAACTACTTATAGTTGACTATAACACGTAGGATGCCACATCGGATCCACATCAGTAGCACATGCATGTCGTGTGAGCCCTCAATAAAAAATCCAAACATCCGTTACCCCCTGTCCCACATTGAAACACAAAGTTAAAAGTTGTCACTAAATTGAGTCAATGTCAAGTTTGTGGACTAAATTGAAACTACCCTTAAAGTTGGTGGTACAAAAAAGTAATTAACCCTAGTTTATTTTACTGAATCTTTGGAATATATGATTTTGATTTATATGACTTATATTCTATATCTAAGACCTAAATATTGAGTTTTTTATTACTTACACAGTGT
Organism: Liquidambar formosana; assembly: GCA_039720395.1. NCBI lineage: Eukaryota > Viridiplantae > Streptophyta > Magnoliopsida > Saxifragales > Altingiaceae > Liquidambar > Liquidambar formosana. The sequence goes on from CM077822.1 coordinate 29,646,713, forward strand.
GGTGCCCCTGTTTTAATGCTTTTAACCATTTTATATGTTCTAGATTATTTGTTTTACTTATTTTTTGCTTCCATGTGATTTCTCTATTTTTTAGATTTTTCCATGATTTTTTCGGATTTTTTTTAACCTTCTTTATACATAATGTTGCATCTCACCCGAGATGTGACGAGACAGCTACGACCGTGATGACCGTAACCATTACGTGACAGTGTCTGTGACTGTGACTTTGAACCAAGGACTTTAATATCGATATCAAGGGTCCAAAAATGTGGATATATCGGATATATCGTTGGATATATCGACAATATCGATATCGTTTTAAAGATATGGTGGATATTATGAGTTAAACACGAATATTTTTATTGAAACTCTGGAAAACAATGATTTAAACTCTAATACACAATCTAGCACCAAAATATTGTAATTTAAATGTATATAATACAAGTATATGTTGTGTAGGGTATAAACAATGTGATACGCTAAGAAAATAAATAATAGAAATTCTGAGAAATTTTGAGAAATAATGTTTTGGATCTTAATACACAATTTGCAATCAAAAGATTGCAAATTAAATCTCTATAAGACAAGTAAGTGGTGTATAGGGTACAAAAAATGCGTGACGCTAAGCAAATAGATATTACAAAGTTATGCAAATTTCACACTTAAGTGTTACATAACATTAAAATAAATATTTGTAACTTTAAATGTAAAATGAAACTAAAATAAAGGCCAATATTGTAAATATATGTAAAATACTAAACATAATAAATAAATAAAAATTAAATACACAAAAATTAGTAGGGTTCTTTTAAAAACATTATAAAGTTAAAGGTAAGAATGTAAAGTAAAAAAGAATTATGGGGTTGCATTTGCAAATATATGTAAAAAGTGGGTGTTTTAATAAAAATAGGTTTATTTCATTTTTAAAAAGAGTCAGGTGATAAGGCTTTAGATTAAAAAAAAAAAAAGAAAGATAAAAAGATAAAAAGCTAAGGCTTAAAAATAGTTTTTTCTGAACACTTCATCAAGTTGGCTTGAGGTAATAAAAAAAGATGGCAGATTCAAACAACGCTGGTGGCTAAGATAGCAGCACCAGCAGCAGTGAGGAAGAAGGATGACGGCACGATCAGTAGCTTCTTCCGAGGTATGTAAGTTCTCCTCTTCTTCTCTTCTTCTTCTTCTTCTTCTTCTTCTTCTCTTCTGTTTTTTTCTTAGTCGTCGCAAAAATTGTAGGACGACAGTTACAGCATATCAGCAGTTCTTCTTTGTTAACAACGGTAAGGATGAGTACAGTAGTGCAACACTCAGCAGCAAAAGGAAAAAAAAGATCCCCAGTGTCGATATGGGCAATATATCAACGATATATCCACAAGTTTTCGACAAAATCTTCAATTAATCAGACGAAAAGCTAATAGTATCACGATATCGTCGATATTTCTCGATATCAACGATATATCGCGAAATATTGCTCGACTTTTGATATTTTCATAATTTCCCATATATAGCAACCGAAATTTCGTATCGACACCATTCCGATACGACGAAATATCGACGATATATCGTCGATATCGTCAAAATTAAGACTATACTTTGAACCATGGACTTCATTTTAAAAGGAAAGGCAAAAGTCTTGAACCAAAAAATTGGATTCAGGGCTAAGTTACGATGTGGGAAGGTTTTGGGCCAAGCCCATAGGCACCCACATCGCCCGAATTGGTCTCTAAATTAATTGGCTTAAATTAATATCTTAAATACATGCAAATCAATATCAATCAATAAAATACAGTATACATATCAATCAATAATCCATCTTTATCCACTACCAATGACAAGAGATAAATAATAATATCCTAGGGCGGACTTGAACATCAAGAGAGCACTTACATAGTTCGATAAAATAAGTTGGGAGAAGAGTTTCACTCCTCTTAGGACTCTATTAAAATCCAATCCATAATCAAACTCTTGCTTTGAAAATAATTTGCTTTGATGAAAACAACTTTAGTTTGATAAACTAGTTTGATTTACGATAAAAAAAACTAATAAAATCCTATGATTAATAAAACTCAGGAGAGTATGCAATATCACATTAGCATTTATATCATGGCATAAGCTTGAACATGTTAGAGAAAGTCTAGAATCATACCTGATAAAACATGACAAGCTCTATTTCACCTCCACAAACTCTGGTAGGGATTCACCCAAATCGCTCCATGAATGACTCCCTAAGTTTTCTAGGATGAGTGGTTTGTTCAAGAAGACACCATTGGGTGTTTCCCTCTCAAGCTTAGCAACTCAAACACTTCTCTCTAAGACGAGTGGTTCACTCAAGAAGGAACCATTAGGTGTTTCCTTCGAGGTAGACTTGGTCCCGAATAAAGGAGGTGAGGATCCTTACTCAAGAAATCTTCTTATTAATTATCTATACAATATGCAAGGACTAACTGTGTGTTGGAAAGGCCACCAACAAAATTTTAAAAGGCATTTAAAAAAAAAAAAAACAATGTGTTAAAAGACAAACTAGAGTTTGATTGATAACATTAAAAAAGAAATGTTATTTTAGAAGCATCATATAATTAATTTTAGTTCTTATAGGAAGCAGGGTCCACCATACCTAAAGCTTTGAATTGATTAACTTGAAATAACGGATTTGAGATCCTCTGCATCCCTGTACTCATTCCAAAATAAATAGATTGATTCAACAGAACAAAACAAACCAATATTTGAGAAGAAAATCCAAATATTGAACTTTTAGTTGAATTCCCTTGCCTCACAAGCCAAAATCCAATCATGAGAAGAAAATTCTCAAAAAAGTAGCCGAGATTAGATAGCAAAGAATGCATCCATGGTGTAATAGAGTCCCAAAAAATATACACAGCTCAGATCCAAAGCCATTACCCTACCTAGAATAGCAGCACTAGCGAAAAGCATTGAAGCATAAAAAATTGAACAAACATAAAAAAAAATTGTTCAAGTACCTTCTAGAACTAAACCTTAGCCAAAGTCTTGAAATACTAAACCTTCTTCTCTTCTAGAATTTAAGAGGACACTGAAGCTCCCTTCTTCTATGGAGTTGCCTGAGTACCTACAAAAGAATTCAAGCATGAAAAAATTGAAGGAAAAGTCATAAAAGGAATCGAAGCAAAAAATCCCAACAAGCCAGAAGAGATTACCAATTCAAGCCCTAAAAGAACTGAAGCATAAAAAAATTGAACAAATATAAACAAAAAATCCCAAAAACCAAAAAAAAAAAAAAAAAAGACACACAAAGGCCCTAAAAAAATCCAAGGTCCAAGCACTAAAATCCTAATGATCAGGACCTTAAAAGTATTAGCCATATTGACACCCATGAACCTACCTACACAGAGAGACATAGAGAGCAAGCTTGTAGTAAGGAGAGAGAGAACATAGTGTAAGTAGTGACTATCGTTCCAAAAAAAAAATACATACATATCTATATATATATATATATATACCCATGAACCTACTTACACAGAAAGACATAAAAAGCAAGCTTGTAGTAAGGAGAGACAGAATAGTGTAAGGCCTATCGTTCCAAAAAAAATAAAATAAAATAAATATATATATATATATAGATCTGGATCTGGATCTAGATTTGGATTTCTCTTTCACAGCCATTGGATGCCACTTAAACTTAATGAACGGTTAAGATCTATGCAGCTGATATACCACGAAATCAGCTTCAGCTGATTAGATCAGGATCCTATATATATATATATATATATATATATAGATATATATAGATAAGGGTTAATGTATATGAACACCTAAACTTTCCTCAAGTCCAGTGGCTTCCATAAACCTAAACCCATGTTTGGACTGTGATGTTTGGCACTTCTTTTTCTCTTTCCAAAGGAACCTTAATTCTTTGACAAATGCCCACCTCAGCACCTGATCCCAACCTCTCCATCGAATCCTCATTTTGTCTCTCTCTAACCCCTAATTTAATTGAAGTATAGATTTAGTAATCCTCTCTATGTAATTTCATTCCAATCAAGAAGAATCCTCTCAATGTAATTTAGTAATCATCTCTATGTTATTTCATTCCAATCAAGATTTAGTAATCCTCTCTATGTGATTTAATTGAAGTATAGATTCAGAAATCAAGAAGAATCTATGTAATTTCATTCCACAAGCAGAGTCCAAAAAATTTAAGAAAAATAACCATAAATCTTAGAAAAGGGAGACAATCATAGTAGTACAACCACCGATGCTGTACTGGTGTTGGAATCATCATCCAACTGGAGAAACCCAAAGTTGAACTGAATAATAAATCATATTTGGGGAAAATATAGAAGGTGCATGAGATTCAAAAAAATTTAGTATCTTTCTTCTAATTTCCTCTATTTTTGAAGGGTTGGGTAAAATTAGGGTTAATAATTACCAAATTGGAAAAGGAGGCGTTGGATTTGAGTAGAGGGATAGTAACGACAGTGACAGGAAAGGTCGACGTTAGCTGGAGGGGACGTCGGTGGCAACGGGAGGATCGGTGGTGATAACCGTCGGCGATAGCTAACAACGGCGTGATGGTTGTCGGTGGAGCCTCGACAACGATGATAGTGGGTGTGAGATCTGGCGGTGGTGTTCCGATGATGACGCAAAGGCTTGAGGAGGGATCACGACAGTAAGCAATGGCAATTTGACAGCTTTTAGGGTGAGATAACGCGAAAGCTTGAGGATGGACTGCGATAAGGCCGGCAGGTGATGGCAACGGCGATAGTCTGAAGAGGTCTTCACTCTTTAAGGGTTGGCGAGAGATGAGATATGTGAGATAAGAGAGAAGCTTAAGTCTTTACTGATCTATAGTCTATGTACTCTTTAGGGCTTTCCAAACACTTTAGACTAAAACAGCAAACAAAAAAAAAAAAAAAATTTGCTTGGGTAAGCAGGAGAGCCAAAATAAATTCCCGCCCTTTGTTTAGAATCTACCACGTTATTACACATTGCAAAAACATTGTAGAAGCATCATAAAGTGACAACGTTAACCAAAGCATCGTGGAAGTACTGCAAAGCAACAACGTTAATAGAAACGTTGTGATAGACTATATTTACAACGTTAATGAGACCAATGTTGTTAATATCCCTAAAGTAACTATTTTTAACAACATTTTCTACATAAATGTTGTTAATGGCCCACTATAATAACATTTTACTAGAAATGTTGTTAATGATATGTTTTTAAAACCCATTTTTCTTGTAGTAGTACTTGAGATAGGTGTAATTGTCATGGGATTTAACCTTAAGAATGATAATGGGTTAGAATGTAAGCCCAAATATGTTGAATAGAATTGATTATTTATGAAATTTATGAGTTTACATGATTTTTGGATATGTTATCATGTATATTTTGTAATGTATGTATTGGGTCTAGTTTACATAACCCTATGTTAGGAATATTACATTTGGGGTTATGTGGGCTTATATACATGTTATATTTTAGTTTATTTTAAATGTACATGCTATGTAAATTATTGTTGGTCTATATTTTACATGTTTTACATAGTCCAAACATGTTGTATAATCATGGAATAATTATATATTGTAGTTTCTAGATATTTTGAATTGCATTGGGATTTTCATACATATCCATGGCATCATTGACATATTTATGTATAAAAAAGGAATTAACAAATACTTGGTAAAAGTATTAAAGAGTCATTAGAGTTGGACTACTACGGTCATAGGACATTATGCTGTGTTTTCCACTCCCTTGGTCATGGGGTACTATAGTCCCAAGCAAAAATGTCATGCTGTGTTCCTGAATAGAGGCTACTGTGGTCCCAAATAGGGATGTCGTGATGTGTTGTCTTCTTGGAAGCTGGGTTTAAATCCTTTATTTTCGCGCGAAGACTCCTACGGGAGTGTGATTGGGTAATTATGGAATTATTGAAAATAGACATGGTGTCTTATTTTTATTCATGGCATATGATGGATTAATATGATATTTTATATGCATGATTTATTGGTTATATTATCATGCTTTAGTTGCTTTCATGTGAAAATTATATCAACTAAGTTTTATACTCACCGCTATTTTTATAAAACATTTTTAGATGATTACATAGCTGGGGAGACCTCGCCTTGAAGTGTATAGCATTGGACTAACTTGTCATTATGCTATTTTATTTTGGAACAATATTATAGACTTGAACAATGTTAATGTTATGGCTATGTAATAATTAAATACTTTTATTCGGCCAATGGGCATCGGACATGTATAACTTAAATGTTTGTAATATTTTAATTATGTAGGTTCTTTTATATGGATTATTATGCATGTGATGATATCACTAAATAGATAATGGAGTATTTTTTATGTTATATAAACAGGTTTTACCATGGTATATCCCATTTATGAATGGGTCACGCCAAAATTTTTATTAAAATAACAAGTTTTCTAACATGTGTCATCCACATGTTTTCTAAATGATTTTCTTTAATTAACCAGATTTATTATTTTTGATCACGACTTATTATATTTAGGTTGTGACAATTTAGATGGAATGATCTCCTAAATACCATCGTGAATCAATGCATTAAATTCCTTAGACATTGCATGGTGCCACTGAGGGTCACGGAGAGCTTAAAAGACACAAGTGGGTTTGAGTGGTGTGTGTAGAGGATGTTTAGTGGTGGCATTTAGTTATTTGGGTTTGAATATATTATTCTGAGCTCGAGTGACTATGAGGTGGGCATGTGTAGGCATATGTTGTGGTGTGACCTAGTTCAGATCATGACTTGGAGGAGATGGCATGGGAGTTGTGGTAGCAAAATCAATGGAAGGCAATAGCGGTTGTGTGGGCAAAGTGCGGCAAGTGGGGAGAAAGTGATTCACTTAGGGGATTGGAAGATGTTGCACAAAGGGGAGGCGCCATAATAGACGGTGTACATAAGATGAGTGGGACTACAGAGCAACAGACGAAGTTGGTTAGGTATGCATGACCGACACATGGAATATAGGCGAAGAAATGATTGGTGGAGTGGACGACCAAGAAGACAATGTGGTGAAAGTGACACGAGAGAGAGAAGATTCACATGAGGCAAAAGGAAATGAAGACTCATAAAAAACGACATGGTGGGAAACAAAAATATAGTTAGTTAAAGGATCAAGACACTTATAAGCACTTTGAGTGAGAGAGTAGCTAAGAAAAACATATAGACAAGAGCGAGGTTTGAGTTTATGTTTAGTATAGAGGCATAACCATGGATAGTAAAGACATCCCAAAACACGACGTTTAGTCTAGCTAGGGGAGTTGCCAAAGTGTGCCTGATAGGGAGAAGTATTTTGAAGAACATATGTGGGAAGACGATTTATTAGATAGGTGGCAGTTTGAAAAGCATGAGACCAATAAGATAGAGGAATAGAAGATTGATGGAGGAGATTCAAACCTTTTTCAACATGTGTCTATGGCACTATGAACCTAGGAAAGTGGCCCACATGAGATCAAAGGAGTCGCCACCTGTGAGTGCCACGTCCTAAAACCACGGTGGTTCAAGAATATGTATCTAGCCTCGGAAGGCTAGCGCAGAGTGGAGTCGCCACCTAATTACTATTTGGGAACAATGAACCCTACGAGGGTCCAGCTCGTCATAACTAGAAATTCAGGTTTGGAGTTAGGACACATCATTGGGAAGGTATAAAGCACCCAATGATGTCGGGTTGAAACCGACCCCTACATGTGACTACTGGCCTTAATTAATTTGATATTTAATTAAAATTAACCCTAAATCATACAATAAATAAATGGCATGCAATAATGATGACAATGATAAAATATAGGAATATACATAGTATTCACGGAACTAATCAGAAAACAACAAGTAGAATATATACAGAAGGAAAGCTTACTGCCTGCAAAGATTTAGGTGCGTACGCATCTATGCCAATTGCGTACGCACCTTAGCTTTTATTGGCCCTATTTGACAGATTATGCATACAGAGAATAAACACAATCTTACTATGTATGCATATAATAAATAAAACCCTAATAGGAACAGGATCCTACTGTTTGCCCTAATGAGGTGCGTATGCATCCATGGGGGTTACATACGCAACCCGTATGCACTTAATTATAATCTGACAAAACTGGCTATTCTACTCCTTAAATCATGTAATTCTAATAAAACAATAAAACATAACAAGATTAGGTAGAATATATGTAAAGAAACTATTTGCTCAATCCATGTGCGTTCTCGTCATTGATGGGCAAGAACGCTTTGAGTAAGCGCGTGGGAATAATAACATAATCGTCACATAATAAACATTGATTATAGAATCTATTAATCCTAAATAATCACACTAGGTGAATACAGTAGAAAATCTGTCTATCCATATTCATGCATAACTATCAAGAACTAAAATATCCCTACATATGCAATTATATTAGGGTATATTTGGGAACGTGGATTTAGGGGAATGGATTTGGATTTGGGCCCCCAAATCCAAATCTCACGTTTGGCTTACTAAAATAAAAGAGGATTTGGATTTGAGCCAAATCCACAGTGGATTTGAGTGCCCAAAATCAATGGATTTGAAATAACATCTGGGTAGGTGTTATTTAGAAATCCCTTCTTTGAAGAATCAAGCCCGACTTTCTTCCCTGACTCTCCACCATGAAACTCGATCACAACTTTGACGACTCTCAGGTACCTTCAGTCAACCAACATACACTTTCTCTCTCTCATTCCCTTCTCCATCTCTTCTCTCTCTCTCCTCTCATCTTTGTTACTCATGATTCGTTCTTCCAAACCTTAAACCTAATCCTAACTCCTTACTGCTTTTTGCAAAAACAATTAGCAACATTGGATTTATTCTGGACTAATCCTTGAAGATTTGAAGTCTTTGATTTTGACATTTGATTCTAAATTTGAAAGTGAGTTTAGTTTGTACCCTCTACCTATTTTTCTAATATTTTTTCTTTGATTTACTGGTAATTTTTCTTTTACGGGCTTGGTTTGATTTGGTTTTTGTGTGATGGATTTTTGTAATGTTTGCTTCTTCTTCTTCTTTTTTTGCCTCAATTGGTCAAAAAATTATTATAAATTATGAGATATCATAGTGGTGGCTTGCTTTGCTGATGCAAGTGAGATGTTCAATGAAAAGTTTCAACGAAACTAAAGTTAATGTCCTAAGTTTAAATGGTTTTGGAGTCTTTAGATCTGGGTTTGATTCTATTGTTAATTTTGTTTAAACCATGCTTACAAGTTTCACATGTGAAGCAAAAAAAAAGAAAAAGGAAAGAAGGCATATTGTTAATTTAAGTAGACATTTTTATGCATCCCTGGTTGTGAATACTTGTGTGTGACCTTTCCAAGCCAATATGTCCATCTTGTGGATCTGGCTTTTGGGAAAAGGATACAAGGAAAGAAAAATAAAATCATTTTCCAATACCAAATGTAAGGTTAATTTTACAGAAGTTTAGAATTAAGGTAATGAATTTCCAAAATGGTTCCAGTCTCACTGAAGTCTTAGCTAATGAATCGTCTAGTTTTGGAAAATAGAGTTATTCATCTTATGGATTTTGAAAGCTCCTCGTTTGCTTTTATAAAGGTTATGTAGAATTCTGGTACGAGTTGGTAGTTGACATAATTATCCAATTGCTATGTATAAATGATCAATCTGTTGAAAGTTATACACTTTACTAGAATCTTGGTAGCATTGCATAATTCATTTTATTTATTTATTGCTTTTTTGTTACTTGGCACAACACATGATTCTTGTTATCAATTTTACTTTATTGCCCAGTTTATTGTCCATAAAATCAGATTGTTTGTCTTTCCATCTAATTGCTGTTTGAAAATGGACTTTTTGAAGCTGTGCAAAAGCTTCAAAAAGCTTATTGAAGCTTAACTAAATCACTCAGTTTGAAATTCTTGAAGTTGTGCAAAAGCTTATGGAGGAAACTTCAGAGCAGTTCTACTTATTGAGGTCCTTTGATCATGATGAGAGAAAAAAGAAGTGGATCAAGTTTCTCATTCGTCGTCCATAAGGTTGGCTATTCTAAGGTAACTAGTTGTTTGTGTTTTATTTAGAAATTTTATTGGAATTATTAGGGAACTGGATTTGTGATACTATGATGCCCACTAATTGTTATATTATAATACAATGTCCCTACCCCTTTTACCAGCTCTGTTTGCTTGTGAAGAGTAATGACACCTGACTTTACCGACCAAATTAATTATGTAATGGGCTTCCATTAAAACTTGGAGGCCCTGCAGCATTAAAAAAAAAACAAAAACAAAAGGACTAAATATAATCACAGACTCATAGTTTGAAAGCTTTCACATATAAGAGACAACATAAAATTGGTTATCGTGGCTGAAAACTGTTCATTTTTTTATTGCTAGGTCTATGACAAAAATGTAGGTATGGTTTTATATGGAGTTGTAGTGGTATTCAAATTCTACAAAGAGTTGGCTTAAAATTAATTTCTCTCTTCATAGAATCAATAATACAATTTGGTGTAGAAATGGTCACCATTTGAGAAAATTTGAACAAACCTTTTTGAGTAGATATAATTTGTTAGTAGGTTTTGTTTGGTTGCAGAGAAAGAAAGTGGGAAGATATGGTTTATTATAAAAGTATTTGAGTTTCTATTGAGTAGGGGAGCTGAAAGCGCCATGTGGTGAGCTCAGATCTTCTGCACATGGATTACGCAATTCCAAAACTTTGAGGCAATTGAGTGTACATAGAGATTACAAAAACAGAGTCTTGCATTTTCCAAGAGAATCAATTTTGCAGATAAGTACCAATTGATGGGTACTAAAAATGATATTAAACCTACTGTTACTTCCTCATTCTTTCTTTACCTTCTCCATTCCCATTCTTTCTTTACGCTCCTCTATTTATAGTATTTCTCTCTACCTTGTTTTTTTGTTTTTTTTTTAACAGTGTTTAATATGCATTTTTTTTTCTCTTTTTAATTTGCAGATTTGCTGGCAACATTGAAGCACATTTGCTTTGTCAGGTTTAATCGTAGTTAATAGCTGAAAATAGAGAAAAAGTGAAGATAAATGAGGCCTCCTTCACTTTTTTTTCTTTAAGATTAAAATGCAAAGAAATGGGTGGGTAGGTATTGTAGGGTGATGCTTAATATCTATGCTTGAAATTAGAACTTGCTTAGTGCATTGAAGCACATTTGCTTTGCTATTTTTTGGACAGTTGTAGGTTTAAAGTATATTCATGTTGGGACTTCTATGGATTTATTATAGTTTGTGTTGTTCATTTAATATATATATATATATATAATTACAGAGACATTGATGTGTGCATGTTGGGACTTCTATGGATTTAAGTCATTTGACTATGATGCCTTCAGGCCTATTTGTGATGACTTGGAATGAACAAATGATTTTTTTTTGGGGGGGGGGGGGGGTGAGGAACAAGCCAAATTTATCATTTTCCAAAAAGACGAATTGCATTTTTTGATGAATTTTAACACAATAATGACATTATGAAATAGTGGTTTTTGAAATCCATGATTTGAAATCCTTCTTTCAAATATTTTATCCAAACAGTAGATTCTTAAATCCATGAATTTCAAATCTGTGAATTTCAAATCCATAGATTTAAAATTCATACCCAAATCCAAATCCAAATTCCCAAGCGCAGCCTTAAAGAATTCAATATAGATTCATGTCAATATAATATACCAAAAAGAGAACAAAAGCAATGTTACCCTTAGGTTTAGACACCTCCAAATCAGCTTAGTTCTCTTTGCAAGCCTCCGAAATCACAGCTTTCTTTCTCACTTTAAGGCTCTTTTAGGTGTATATTCTCTCTCCTTAGATTCAGTGTCCTTTCTTTTAGAACTATAATAGTGTATATATAGGAATCATTAGAGTTTTTGGGAGTCCTCTCCAGATTGCCACTGCAATTGTCTTCAATTAAGATTCATTCACACCAGTAGATAGTCCTAGAAAGCAAGGAGACACAAAATCCAGTGTTTTGGAAAAATGGGATAGGGTGCGTACCCAACCCAAGTGATTGTGTACACATGTTGTGTCCGCACCCACTACAAGTGCGTACGCAATAAGGGTCATTCTAGCAGTAATTAATGCTCTCAGCTATAACTTCGTTAGTTTGTTCAAGATCGCTTCACATTTATCGAGATGAATAACGAACCTCATCATTGGGATTAAAAAATGATTTAGAATTATTAGGTGGTACAAAATGGGGTGTCTATACTACTTCATTTTTTCAGGAAAAGAGGAAAACCCTAAAATGTTTTATTTCCAAAACAAAAAGTGACTTCCATGTTTAAAATGGAAGGGCAAAAAGCCTTTTGAAAACCAAAGATTATGAATTCGGAGGCTAACTTACGATATGAGAAGGTTCTAGGCAAAGCCTATAAGCCCCCATATCGCCCTAATCAGTCTCTTAATTTAATTAGGCTAAATTAAAGTCTTACACACACACAAATTAATAATCATCACAAGAAGCATGCATATAATCCATCCATCCATCCATCCACATAAATAAAAGAGAAAATAGAAAAGGGGTAAGAAAACATAGGATACTTAGTATCCTAGGGCGGACTCGAACATCAATTGAGCACCTACGTACCTTGTATTGACCGTACAAGGATCAAAGTCTACGTAGTTCGTTTAGAATAAAGTTATAACCTAATAGTGACTTTTGGTAAACCCTAAGTTTCATTTCATAAAATATACAGAATTTCCAAAGATAAATGATTCTCAAAAATGGTATTTCAATAAAGATGGAAACTTTTTGAAAAGGGAGTTGTATGAAAGGAAACCCTAAAAATTCACCATATCCCTCTATTAGGAAATAACCTTAGGAGGGAGGAAGGAAAGAATAAGGAAAGAAAGGGTATTTTCCATACCCATCAAGCTTATCATTCACAATAGCCAACCTGTCAAATAATCACCCTATTTTCATAAGGCAATTACCATGTTTCCAAACTTTCTATTTACAATAGCAAAAAATAATCACCCCACTTTCTATGGGACAATTTCACTTGCCAAACTCACAATTTGCTATTTTAAATATTCTCCATGCAATAGCCAAGAATATCAAATAACCATCTTATTTTCAATAGGGCAATTACCATGCTTTCAAGCATCCTTACACGTGCTAAAAACAATACCAAAGTAATAATAGAGAAATCTGGACATAAAATATTAAAGCTCTAAATCATTCCAATGATCATGTTAATAACAAAAATCATAGAACAATGAAACCCTAATATGCTTCTATATGCAATGGCCTAACCTATATGCGTAAAAAACTTTGAAAAATAAGCAAAAAGACCCTAATAATCATAAGAATATTAAATAATATCATTAAGCATGAAAACAAAGCAAACTCAAGTAAAAAATATGATATTTTATATAAAACATGAAAAAAAGGGCCTTCTTCTATACGGCGAGCTTTTTTAAGCAAAATTATCTTAAGATAATTTTACGTAAAATCATTCCGTATGAAAGTTCTATCAACATATCCTACGTAAAATATATACTTTAGAACATATTAGAAGTGATTACATGCTTAAACACATTCCCGAACACCCTCATGCAAAACCCTACTCTCTAAAAGGATAATTATTCTTAGAAAAAGATAATGTCTCCAAAAACCCTAGAAAATCCACTGCATGGATGCATACCTAGCACGATTCAACTACATGTAATATATATAGAACAACCATGATAAATAACAACTCAAAAAGTTATGCTAAACATGTCATATGAAACTTGCATAAAATAAGGCTAATAGAAACCCTAATCTCACAACTATGCAAAATAACACATGAATCAACCCTAAAACATGCTCAAACTATCATGAATATCATATATATTAACTAAAAAAAACATTAACTCATGATAATAATTATAGCAATTAAAAGCATACAATAAAGTTTACATGAGAAAGAGAAACCCTAATTTCCAGTTTTTAGGGTTAGATGTATTACCTCTCGTAGAACCTTGAAGATAACTCCTCTTCTTCCTTTGCTAGGGTTAGAGAACTCCTCCTTGTCCTTCTCTCTTACACACATAACTTTTTTTCTCAGAAAATTCTCTATCTCTCTCTTAGTTTCTAGGGCAAAAATGCATAAGACGTGATTCCCTTAGGATTGAACATAGCCAAGTATTTATAGGGATCAGCTCTCATAAATCAATGGACTAAGATTAAAACCCTAAATAATGATCTAAGGGTCATTAGAGACTCTTTTGGGGCTCAACACACTCAACATACATACCATAAAATAAGAAGGAAAGACTTGTGGAGGCAGAAAAATATGTCAAAAAGGGAAGGAAATCGTGCAAACCCTAAAAAAATGACGGAGTACCTCGGGTGACCACCTAGGGCTGGGCGGTTACTAGAGGGCTCCAGTCAGGTCTTGCTTTATCTGCACTCTTCTGACTTCTAAAACTATTTTGGGGGTCAAACGATATCCGATTTTGATGAAACAAAAGCCAAAACGACCTATGTTTTGAAAAGGAACATATTTTAAAACATTTTAGGGCAAAAATCCTTAACCATGGGTGCATGGTTAGGTCTTACAAAGGTGGCTAACTGCTATGTACTACCATTGCAAAGCTTAGGTTTGCACACAGGGTTGCAACAAATGCTTTTCCAAGTCAAAATTTAACATTTTAAAACAAGTTTAGGACTAAAATTAAGACTAATTAAAGTCAAATGAAGAAGAATTGAGTAAAAATCATGAGCCGACTTGAGCAAACCAAGAGAGAGTCTTTTAGCCAACTTGAACCATTATGAGCCTAATTAATTCTTAGCCATCAATTCATCAAATTGAACCTATAACTACCTCCTATGTACCACTATGAACTCCAATTGACAACTTGGAGGTCATTTCAAGATCAAACAGAAATGATATGACTTAAAAGACAATAATGCCCTTTAAGTCGCAAAATCTCTTATTAACCCTTGAGATCAACTCCAAATTAAACCAAAATTTATACACATCATCCTTAAGACCTTAAAAACTCAATGCAAAAGACCAACCTCAAAAATGAAACAAATACCTACATGAAATAATAAACCCTGACTAAGGTAACAAAAATGGGGTGTGACAGAAGCCCCTCATTAATGAAACAAGTTTCACTTGTGAACTAATGATAAAAGAATAGCCCATTTTTGCTTGAAAGATTAATTGCATTAATGCCTATAAACTCAAATGAAAGCATAGAGATAGACTTCATTATATCTTAACACGCGCTGATTTCATCAAAGCGCTCAATCAACTAAATTCCATGCATACCAGCTTTGTTGATTAGCCCATGCAAATTCCAATACCATGCACTAATTTTATTAATGATTCCAATCATGGTCTTCTTATAATGTAAAGCTAGTAACACTAGGGAACCCGATGCATTACAAGGCGTCCTATTAGCACACCAATTTAATTAGTTGATCCAATGCCAAATAAGGTTACATGCACAATTCATAGTAAGTTTCTACTTACTATAAATCATCACACAATGTGAGAAAGACTTCATCATTCTCGCATTAAACTCATAAATTCATCAAGACAAAGTCATCATAAGAGGAAGCTATTCAACCCAAAACACCAAGTCATCAAGATAGGGAAATATATTTAACCTATTAAAGCAACAATTCACATAAAATAGGGAAAATATATTCAACCCAAATGGCAATAAATCATAGAGATTGGGGAATATATTCAACTCTAATTATCATAAATCATATGCATATGGGAATATATTCAACCCTATGAGCAAACCATGCAATATAGGGGAAATCAATTCAACCTAATTCCAAAATCCTTTTATGAAAATCAATAACAAGATGATATATATTTAATTTAAAACTAAAAAAGAGACCAAAATTTCATTTTAGTGAACGTTTAATTGTGCGATAAGGTGAAATGGGCCAAATAAGCAAAAACAGAGCGAGGGAGGCAGGGTGACCACCTCACATTGGGCGGCTAGCCACCCAAGCCCAAGCGGCTAGCTGTCCAAGGCTAGGTGGTTAGTTAAGCCCACCCCCTCCAAAATTCTAGGTTTTTAAACCCTTGACCCCCACTTTATTCTCCCAACTCCCAAACCCGAAAATGGAGAGATCTCTCTCTAAACCCATGTTCCATCTTCTCCAAACACTCATATACATATTTCCATTTAAAGTTTCACTTTCAAGTTTGTAGACACCCCAATTTTGCAGAGGTACTCCGTGCATCATTCTCTACACATCTACACACCCACATGTCATGTTTTAATACACTTATCAGATGTAGTGTAGGTATAGTGCAAATATAATGCAGATACAGTGCGAATACAATGCAGATACAGTGCAAACACAATACAAATACAGTGCAAATTCAGTGTGACTTCACCTGTAACGACCCGAAATTGGGGTTGTTAGTTAAGTAGTAAGAAAACCACTTTTAAAGCCAAATTTGGTGGATGTCTAATAAAAATAATTCTTTTGAAAATATTTTTAGAAAATCCGGCATGGTCCCGTCTGTAAATAGGACATACTAAGTTATCGACTAATTGAAAAACCTGTGGAAAACACAATAATAATATTTTCTAGTCATCTACACAATATTAAAAAAAAAAAGAAAAATCTACAGGCTGTATCGTAGTCACATGGGTCTCATCCGCATCTATGTCCACTACTTATTTAATTATTACAGGCCATGAATTAAAATTAATACATGCCTAGGCTCACAAGTCGAAATAAAATACAATGATATTTTATATGAATGCAAACATGCTGCTGTGCTTCCCAAACCCCAGGTCAAACTTTATTTTGAAAATATGACCTGCAAGAAAAACTGTGGGGGTATGAGCTATACGCTCAGTAGGAAACATTTCTCAAAATAATCTAAGGTTTTAAAACCACAATTGATATACTTTTCAAAAGTCCTGCAAAACCATTGATTAGTTTGCAATATAATTTTTCAGTAAATAAAACGGATATAGGTATAATGAAATGAACTGCAAAAGTTAAATCATTTAATACCAACGCCCCTTTTTCCTTTTTTAAATAGGTTATCAAAATCATTATTTTACAAATGAATTATCCATCATTTTCTGATATCATATCATGGCCTTATAAGCCAATAATCATTATCCGCCATATCTGGCAATCCATAATATCAGTCTTTCAACTGATAAATCCTCCCCAGGTCATGCGGGGCCCTCGGCGCGGAAAATAAGGGGAAACACTATGGATCCTTCCTTGGTCCAGAAAGTAACCCCATCATAAGGAAACACTATGATCCTACTTGGACCAGAAAGTAACCTCAAGAGGAAACACTATGAATCCTACATGAATCCAGAAAGTAACCTCATTTCGGGAATACTACGGTCATTAAGACCAGAAAGTACCCTTTATTATAACATCCATATCATCACCACTTGTCTATTCATTTATCAATTCCATAATTCCCACATAATCCGAAAAATTATTTATAAATTTTCAAAAACCACATAATAGGTTTGTTCTTTAAAAACCATATGAGATAACTCCACAAATCATGGTAATCATTTCCCAACCATTTTTCAAAATAATCATTCCAAAAGCATTTATATAAAAATGACCCTTAATATTTAATTGAAAGCATTTAACCCAATAGGTTATCAAAATCAACTCATTGTATCCCAAATTATACGAGGGTTTGAAATATAACATGCATTTAACCAAATAGGGCATAATACAAAACCCTAGATTTTCTAAATTTATCAAAACCCATAAAATATGCCCACATGCATGATATTTATGCCAAGAATGCCAAATACATGTGTTTTTACATGATTTAAACCCAAAACCCCCATGCATCAATGGTTTAAGACGAGAAAATGCCCCTACCTCAAAAGTAGGTGAAGAAAATGCAAACTCCATGCCATAGACGCATATATCGGCTAAGAAATACAAGATCCACGCTTGTTGGCGTCGGATCGGAGCTCCGATGCTCCGGTGAACCACTGTCGACTTCTTCCCAACTCTTTCTCTTTCTCCTTCCTCTCTTCTTTTCTATCGGCTGAGAAAATGGGCGAGAACCTTCTAGAAGGTGGGTTTATAGGAAACATAAGGGATGGGTAAAATAGTCTTTTCGTTCCATAAATATCTTGTTTTTTAGTAGAAATCCTATGTGTTGTAGTCGACTATAATGAATTATAGTAGAGTTATAGTCGATTATAACTCCCCAATAAACAATACTACAACATTCTGTTTGTTATAGTCGACTATAAGTTGTTATAGTCGACTATAACACCCAACATGCACAAATAGAGGCATTCTATTTGTCACAGTCAACTATAAAGGGTTATAGTCAACTCTAACGCTCAGCATGCAAAACAAAGAGGTATGTAGCTCACTAAAACATACCTTAACACAATCTAACCCAATATTCTCATGAATCAAACATCGGGTTCTTACAACTTGGCCCCTCAATCGATCGGCCTAGTAAAATTACACTAAGGTCCTCACATCACCTGTCTTCATTGCCGAGTTGAAGAGAATACAGTGTGACTTCACCCACCTTTATTGCCGAGTTGAAGAGAATACAATGCGACTTCACCTGTCTTCATTGCAGAGTTGAAGAAAGAATTTAGTGCGACTTCACCAGTCTTCGGACCCAGTTAAAGAGAAATACAGTACGACTTTACATGTCTTCGAACCTAGTTGAAGAGATAATACAGTGCGACTTCACCAATCTTCGAACCTCGTTGAAGAGAAATACAGTGCAATTTCACACGTCTTCAAACCCAGTTGAAGAAAGAATACAATACGACTTCACCAGTCTTTAGACCCAGTTGAAGAGAAATACAGTGTGACTTCACACATCTTCGGACCCAGTTAAAGAGAGAATATAGTGTGACTTTACCAGTTTTCGAACCCAATTTAAGAGAAATATAGTGTAACTTCACAAGTCTTCGAACCCAGTTAAAGAGAAATACAGTGCTACTTCACCAATCTTCTAACCCAGTTGAAGAGAGAATTCAGTGCGATTTCACATGTCTTTGGACCCAGTTAAAGAGAGATACAATGTGACTTCACACGTCTTCAAACCTAGTTAAAGAAAATAGTGCAACTTCAGTGCGACTTCTCTTGTCTTCGTGCCAAGTTGAAGAGATCCAGATACAGTAAAAAACTCAGATGCAGTCAAAGATATAGTGCAAATACAATGCGACTTCACTCGTCCTCATTGCCGTGTTGAAGAGATCCAGATACAGAGCAGAAAAAGCACCGTTTCTAGAAATGGACTGCATTTTGAAGTTCAGAGCCTCCCTATTACCCTAGGGAGACCGTTAGACCTGACCTCGAGTTTCACCCGTTGAGAACCACTAGTTAGGCCGCTATCCAAAAACTTGCCCAAAGAATCAGTCTTGCACAGGAGTTGAGACCTTAGCGGTCTTGACGGCATCAGAGTTATCTTTCTAACGACTGGTAGTATACCTAATTCCGAGTTCGGGAGCCCCCTGTGGAGCTTCTTTAAGTTTCAAGTCATTCTTGGCATTGTCAGAAAACTGCGTGAAAATGAGATGTCTCAGAAAAATGTGAAAATCTAGGAAAGTGCCTAAAATCCAATTCTAAGCACTTTTTGTGAAATAAAAAAAGTGCCGAAAAGGTCTAGACCATAGAGTACCGCGCATATCTTTTTGAAGAAAAGGTCTTGGCCGAAAATTTTCTTTTTGGGAAAAATGTCTAGCATCGAATTTAAAATACTTCTCGTGAAATAGCAAAAGTGTAGATTTGTTACAGATCACCCTAAAATCGTCGATGTTGCAAAAATCCCAAAAGGAATCTTTTTCTAAGGAGCACACTAGATAGCTTAAAATGGCAACAGAGAGTCAAATCTCAAAGAATATGTCAAATGCTTTCCAATGCCTCTAGAATCTCCTCAATCAAAGTTCCCAAGCTCAAGATACATAAGATTAATCAGAATGCTGCAAAAAGTCAACTTTGCTGTGATAAAGTCAATTCCAGTCAAGAAAGTCAAATGCACAGTCATCTTGAAGAAAATAATGCAAGAATTCCATTGCCATTGATCTCACCTCAATCCAAGCCTTGGAACTCAACATGCATTTATAATTAGTCCATTCATAAGATAAAAAGCCACAACATGAATGGGTACAATAATGATACCTCTTATTGAGGAATTTTGAATATCTAAGAATAAATTTGAGAGAATATAGAAATATAAAGATCTAGAATATAGAAAATATATAAAGAAAATTATACCTTGATACGATTTTGAATCTCTAATTGAAAATAAGAGATGGATGAAAGTACAATCTGTAGGGCCAACAATGAGACGTATGAAGAGGGAGAGACATAACACGTATAGATAAATGGGTAAAAGAGGGAAACGTATGAAGAGGGAGACGTAATATATGGTTGTAGTGTTATATATGTTAGGGTTTAGGGTTTTACGAATTATAGTTTATTTTGATTTCTTATTTATGTGTTTTATTCTTATTTCCTCTTTAATTTCCGTTTCCTCTTTGATTTCCTATTTATGTGTTTTATTCCTATTTCCTATTTCTTATCAATGTATCGTGTAGAAGGGCAGTTATGTATTTAAAATTTAAAATAAAGGTATATTGATCAATCAAAAGTTTTTATGAGATTCAGCCTTTTATAGGTAGTATAGATTACTTATTAAGCTATTACTTTATATCATTATTAATTTATAAATATAGACTATGAATTGCTTTATAATATTATTAATTTATTATTATTGACATTAATTTATACACATTTGAATTTATTAATATTACTCAAGGCTGGTTGGTAGTTTCCTTAGGCTTCCTGTGGTACTAATGTAAGTGTATGACATTAATTTATTGATATATTTTTATATCGTGTAAATGATTTCATGTGACATTTAGATGTTGATTTTGCATAAATTTCTATCATTTATTTGCTCAGGGCGTCACACTTTTTATACAATACATAAGACATACTTGTATTATACACATTTAAATTAGCAATATTTTGATTTTAAATTATGTATTACAATCTAAATCATTTTTTCCCAAAATTTCAGTAAAAATATATATATTTAACTAATAATAACCATCATATCTTTAAATCGATATTGATATTTTTTATATATCCATTGATATATCCGTATTTTTGGATTATCGATATATCCATCAATATCAATATTTAAGACCTTGATGATGATTAATAACTTTACATGTCTCGAATGACTTATTAGAAGACCCCATATATCATTGGCTTGAAAGAAAAAAAATATTTAAGGAAAAAACCACCCTTGGCACCATGTTTTTTTTTAAAAGACAAAAAGAAAAAAAAGAAAAAGGTTTTTAACGATTGATTGAAATGACCTCTAAGTCTCTGACCGCAACCTTGCTCTAACCGTAACCTTGCTCTAAATACGAATAAATGGGTACCTGAACCCAAAATTAAAATTACGAGGCCAATACCACCGGCCTATGTTGGCATCCTTGTCGAACAGGCACTGCGAAGCTGGCCTCTTGGCTTCATATATGCTCCCATACATGGTTGCCGTAAATTTGGTTTGAAAACTGAAAGCGCCTACTGAAGATACAAGCACAGCAAGACTCTAGGGGCCAACCCTACTCGGCCGATCGTGAAGATGGCTCCGTCAAAGGTTCTAATGGTGAGACCAACACATTTCCTTTCTTATTCTCTCTGCTTCAAATTATTGTCACTTCCGTCTGTTGCTAGATTTCCCATTATTCATCTTTCTCTATGTCTCTCATCATTTACAGGTCGCGGAGAAGCCTAGTATCGCTCTCTCTATTGCTACGGTTCTTTCCCGTGGTCAAGTACGCTCTCTCCCATCTTTCTTCCTTGCTTCTAAAACCCTAGCCTTTTTTTTTTTTTTTTTTTTCTTTTTCTTGATGCTTTGTTTGGGTGCTAAGTAAGTATATGAACAGAAAACGAATTTAACTTTTGTGCCCTCAATTTTTCATAATTTACAACATGAGAAAATGAGAAGGAAAACAGTCTGCTCAACTAAGACTGTTGGGCTTAATTGCGTCCGCCTTTTTATTCAAGTAAATAAGAGTTGGAGTTTTGTTTTCTTTCCTTTCCACAGTTTTCTCAGCAACCAAAAGGGGGGCACTTGTTTTAGGCATTGACTAGTGAATTTAATTCAAGTTTGAAAATTGTCTAGCGGTTGGGGATAATGATTTCCTACATTTTCTAAATAATATTGGCTATTTGCTGAATGTATATAATACAGTGAGGAATGCATATTTCTTGGGGGCTGTTTGAATTGCTGGCATTTGTTCAGTAACTTCGATGTTTCAATCATAGTGACCACATCAGGATTTGGGAATTTTTCAACATGGTGAATAATTTGTAATTTGGGAATCATACGGTGAAATTCAGAAAAATACCTGGGCGACACCCAATTTTGGTTAGAAAGTTGAGCATAAACCGGCAAGTAAAAGAAAGAAATGAGTGTTAAAAAAAGTTTCAATTTACCATCACAACCCAATTCTCTTCAACCTCTTGTTCATGTTTTCAGTCCACTGCTCTCAAACTTGGTCACACTTTAGCCTGTTGTAGAGCTACCGTTGGATTCTGTTTCAGAATTGGGTTCAGTAAACTTATTTGATTGTTGAAGAAAGTTGTGATGCGTGTGATTGATTATAATCAGATCTTCTATTTTGATAATGTTATTATCGTTTTGTTTAATCCTGTGGTTATGCCGGATTGATTTGTGAAAACCTTATGATTGAAAGGTCAAAAGAATCCATTTGAAGGACAAACCTTCCCCTTTGTTAATTGGCTGATTCCAACTTGTGATTACATAACCAAAAGTTCTTGAACCATCAGTTTCTCCATCTTTATGGTGGTTGGTGTTCAGGAAATTTTTTTGTTTACTCAATTGATTTTGGCATTCCTAGCACATTGCTTGATTGAAAAGCAATGAAACATTTTTCTGGTCAGTCCAGGGGGACTGAATTGTGTCATGTGGAAATCATATATGAAACAGAGGTAGGGGCAGAGCAGCAACCTTCTATTAGACAGAAAATTTTAGTTACAATGGCTGAAAATAGTGTCAAAAAGGACGCAAATTCTTGTTAAGCTTTAAGGGTGAACCCCTAAGTACTATAATGAATGACACATCCTGCTACTTTAGTGGATTAAATTGTTGAAAGAATCTATACATTGGTCCAGAGTGATGCTGGATCATCCCAAACCTATGCAAAGCCCATGCTGGACTATTAGTCGGCTTGGTTAACTCATTTGATAACACTGAGTTCAGCCTGTATTTTATTTTAGAGCTTTTCTTTGTTTTCTTGTGTTTTATTATAAGTTTATAGACCATTGTTATGTTCTTAGTCTTTTTAAGTAGTCATGTGAGTAGCATGTGACTTTTAAATAGCTTGGTTGACGAGTTCTTCCAACTCGAGGAGTTTGATGCCGGAGCATTTAAGGTTCGCTAAACACTAGAATTCTAATTTATTTATGTTCTGACTTCAATTCTACTTCAATCTTCAGCTTTATTATATGCTCCGACTTCGATCTACCAATTTTTAGAGACCCTTGGAGCATTCAGGACTCTAAAAATTGGTTTTTGTGTTTGATCAATAAAAGGATGGAAGTAAAAAATGAATGAAGAAAGAGAGAAGAAAAGGTTGTGTTAAATGGATTGAGATGCTCATTGACAGCTTGAGCTTTGTTTGTTCACCATTTAAGTAAGCTCAAGCTTAATTGCTTAAGAAGACAAACATGAGCAACATTAGGCTCAACCCTTGGCTTCATGAATAGTTGAGGTAGGGACCTTGCTATTGTAGGAACACAAAACATTTTAAAGGAAAGGTTAACAAGTATATAATGCTAGTGAGGTTTTATAAAGATTCAAGTAAGCTTTTGGAGTGAGTTTTTACAGCTAATGAATTTTGGATTAACCTATTAGGGCAATGAACAGGATTTGTAAATCCTGTGAATAGGCTCAAGCTCAATAAAAAAACATAAGTGGAACCAACCTTCAATAAGGCTAGTTGTGCTCGGATCAAGCTGGTTCACAGCCAACCAAACCAAGCTTGAACAGTTTAATACAAAGTCAGATTGGCTTGTTTTTATGGCTACCTGCGTTTTGCTATAGTACTTCATATAGAAACTATACACTCCCTTTTTACACCATTGACTTATTTCTTTATGCTGGCAAAAGTCCAAAACCATTATGTGAATATGCTGTCAGTGGAAGGTCTTGTTCAATCGACATGAATAAATATAAATGCATCTATCCACATATTTTCTTGAAATATGGAATTCTTATGATGCAAGAGCATTCCAACTTCCAAGTCCATGCAAAGCCCATGTGGGACCATTAGTTAGCTTGCCTTGGGTCATTGGATAGCATGGAGTTCAAATTTTAATTTTATTTATTTCTTCTATTTTATTATAAGTTTATATACTGTTTATGTTCCCCGTCTTTTTAAGTAGCCATTTGACTAACATGTGACTTTTTAAATACTGAGAGGGCTGAGTTTAAAATATTATAAGAGTATTCAAGGGCTAGGATCTTAGGGTTGCTGTTTCCTTAGTATAAATACTCTTTGAATAGCCTTTGTAATTAGCATTTTCAATACATTCCAGGGTCTCTTAACCCTATTATCATTTATTTATGTCTCAACTTCGATTCTATTTCAATCTTTAGTTATTTTTTGTTAGTTTATTCAAAGTTTGAATTTTGTTTCGTTCATGCAAAACGCACAAATTTTTTTGGTTTTGTGGGGCAACAGGACGAAACTAGACTGGAAAATCAACCCTCAGGTATTTCGATATGTTTTGTGCGAGGCGGTGTTGTTTCGATTGAAACATTGGGAAACACCTTAGTGTTTTGATAATGTTCTTAGATATCTTTGATTTGTCAGAGATTACAAATGTTGTGATGCTTTTCCAAAATAATGGATATTAAAGGCAGAGAGAACTATTTGCATGATTGAATTATTTGGGGGGGGGGGGGGGGGGGAGAGAGAGAGAGAGAGAGAGACTGTTGCTGTGATTTCACCGCTGTCACCTTGTCATTGCCGTCATAGCCTCGCTGCCATTGCCTCATAGAAGTTTGATCACAGTCGAAGGTCGATCACACCAGAATTTCGATCATAGTCACTTTGTCGAAGTTTGATCATCATCGCCATCAATTAATCATTTTAGGGTTCTGATCAAGAGTTCAAGATTAGGTATGCAATTGTGTAATGTGTATATAACTATATATATCTATATATACAGCAAGAAGGAATATTATAGTACATGATCTAGGTAAGTCCAAGGCCCATGAGAACCATGGGTGATGAGACGATACCTATGGACCAGGTAAGTCCATAACTTTACTAAAGGTATCGTCTCATCACCTATGAAGGTATTGTCTCATCACCCACAACCCATATGGACCACGTAAGTCCTAGGCCCATGAGAAGCATGAAACCTTGTGTAGGTGGCCCCAAGGGGTTTAGCAAGAGTCGAACTCAGGACCTTCGCTTTCTGAGGCATAGTCCCTTGCCAATTGAGCTACCCCTTGGAGTTACTAGGTGGACGGCTGTTGGCACTTTAATGTTGGAAAATAACAAAGACTTAGTATTTGCAATGATATGCCTTTGAAAAAAGAAGTTAGTCTAGAAAGTAGAAACTAGTATTATTAATTATATCTTTTTATTAGAGTTCAGTAAGTTGTGTTTTTATTTTGGAAAATGTATTTGACTATCTTGTAATTTGGAGTATTGTTGAAAGTTGTAGAAGGTGTTAGGTATGTATTAATGGTGGAAGTGCGATAAAAAGGTGTAGAGATCTTATGTAAAAACAATCCAGAATTTTGAATGATATTTTTGCCTTTGGCTTTTGAGAAGAAGGGTTTCTTCTTAGTACTTTGGTTTGTTTCTCTTTGGTGGATTCCATTGAGTGGTGAGTGTCACCAATACTCTTATCCCTTTGGTGGGTTCCTTAGGGTGGCGAGTCTAAATTTAACCCGATTTCCTCTTGTCTGATTCCCTATTGTGTTTGGTTCATCTTCACTTGTTTTGGCCCTCCAATTTTCTGGTGTCAGCATGGCTAGGGAAACAATTATGTCCCAAAGAAGATTTTCCTTGCAAAATTCGTCTTTAAGAAATTCTAGAATTTTGTTCCAACCAAATGAATTCAATAATAGAAATGCAAGCACAAAACCAAATAACTTTTCCTATTACTTTACACCCTAATCCCCCTAAAGCAATTCTCATAACAGCATTAACTCTGCAATGGGGACCTTAAATAGTAATGACTATGGGGTGGGTTTGGTATGGTGCATGGTGCACGGTGCACCTGTTGCCAAATAAAAAACAATACCAAATCTGGAATGACCTTGCCTTAGGGTGGGAGAAATTTTTTTTAATCATGGGCTGGCCCTGCCTCATTGGGGTGCCCGATTAAACTTACAAGATTTTATACCCTCACCACTTGACAAGGCTCTAGAAACATCCTATGCAGATGGGAAGTGGGGTTGCCTTTTATAGAGGGGGAAAATCTCCTCATTAGTCAGTCTTCTGCTTTGGGATTACTTGGGTTGAAGTGTTGATATTTCCATAGTTCAAAGCAGCGTTGTTTTAGAATGCTCTCACCTTTTACATTGTTATAGATTCCACATTGTTTCTTGACATGAAATTTTAAGCTTCAACAAGTAGGGCATTAAATTATTTTTAAAATTTTCAATGATGCCATTATTTGAAAAATATAATATAATGATATAGTTATGTATAGTCGAGGTGGGGTGGGGTGAGCAAAATCTTGTTTGGAACCTGATTGGCACGATAGGAATTGTAGTCCCATTCTTGCCTCTGCCTCTAGTTAAGGGCTTCCCATTCCTAGTCCAATATGGGGGTGGAGGGGATAGCCTGAGTAGTCCTACACATTACAAACCCTATCCCCACCATGGTAAAAATATTTTGCCACAAATTAAAAGAAAATAGAAAATATAAAAAGAGGTGATCACAACTCTCATTGCTTCTTTTACACAAAAAGAAAATGTTGTGCATCAAAGCTTTCCTAGGCCTTTTGGCCTTAAGCAAGTCTTTGTTATTAACTTTGTGATCAGCTACCAACCAAACCAAAGCTTTAACTTTGGGAGGAAACATAGCCTTCCAAATCATCATGGTGGGAGAGAATTCTGAAATGTTTTCATCCTAATTATGAAGTGATTAACATGGGAACTTTCCATTATTCTCAAGAGACCAACAATGATCATGTGGAAAGCAAGGAGAAAATTTTATTTTTTTGGACAAGTGAGTAGGTATATTCCAAAAAAGGTAAAGATATACATGAGGCGCAAGGCATGCCCTCAAAGGCAACAGAGGCATGGCAGCCTAAAGAAACGAAAACAAACAAACTAAAAACAACCCTCACAACCCGAGGGGAAGGCAAACAGAGCTGAACTAGCACTTATCTAACATAGTGAAATTGACACCCTTTGCTATTAGGGAACTTAAATGGAGAAATCTTATTGAAACATGGAAGCATGCTGGAGCTAGGAATTTTAATGCAAGATTTACTTGGCTGAAGCTTAAGACCGGCTAGAGTGCGATTCATAAAAAAAGTGCTCTCAAGTTCATTAGAGCTTTGCAAGCACGGATCTGAGGTTTTTACAGTAGATTCCACCATTTCTAAAGGATGTGGAGGAAAGACAGATTTACATGATAACTTTCCAATAATGTCAAGAGGTCAACAACAATCATTCGGAAAGTAAGGAGAAAGAAAGATGGAATCAAGGGTTTGGAACAATGAAGACAACTCGAAGAGTTTCCTATCTTTTAAATTCCTCAAGAAATGGAAATACCAGATAAAAGAGTCATTAGAGCCCATGAAGAAATCAGCCACCCCATCTCCTTTGAGATTGGAGATTTGGTAAGGGCAAGGACAAGGCAATTGAAAAGGAAAATCCCTTACCACCAATTCTCATACAAATGCGAGTGCCATCACCCACAATGAGTAACAAGAGGTGGTACTCGCCCACAATGACTCTAACAGGAGGGAAAAATGTGGCTAACGTTTGAGATGTGAACTTTTTTCTCTGGTTATCAATTTAATGTCCCCACCATTTTCTGGAAGTCCATACTTTTGAAACTCTGCTAACTTGACAATTTCCATAACCATTAACCATTCAAGGCCAAATTCCTTGAAGTCACACTATCGAAGTTTAGACCTCCTATAGCCTTTGGTCCACTAAATTCCTCACAACTGAGTAAGTAATCTCCCATTCTCATGCTCATGCCAGACCATAAAAATCTCCTTGTAGTTTTTTTAGAGTCCTTGCTACTTTAGAGTCATGATTGGCCAAGGGTAATCCTACCTTCAAGAGAGGTGTATACCCTTTTTCTACCCATGTGACCTCTTAAGACATTTTCCCTACAACTGGGTCCAAAAGATCTAAGGCTTTAGGGTTTGCCCTCTAAAGGGAGGCCAAGGTACTTAAGAGGGCACTTTGATGATACACAGCTGAGAGAGCTGGCTAAAGATGCCAATCTCTCCTCTCTCCTATGCCACCTCACAGACTTTTGAACATATCAACTCCAAAGCTGGAGTTTTTTTTTCTTTTTTTTTTTTCCAAAAAAGATTTAAGATAAGCTTAAGATTTCAAATGTTTTCCTCGAAAAAAGAGGGTAAATTGGAGATGAGAAACTCTAATTCTATCTATACCTACCTCAAAGCCCTTAATACCTCCATCTCTTTTGCTTTTGAGATTAATCTACTAAGCACATCTGCCACCAATTTAAATAAGATTGGAGAATGAGGATCTCCTTTAAGAAGCGTCCTAGAAGCCTCAAATCAACCCTTGGGGTCATTGTTGATGAAAACTGAAAAATTTACGGAACCACTAAGAAACAATTATCTTGGCGTCTATGATATGTAGGACACTTCTCCCCATTGATGATTGACTTGTTGTATGATTTTTGACATGTCATCCATGTTTACTTGTGTTCAACACCTGTTTGGACACTTCAAAGTGTGTGCTTTATTTACTTAATATTGTATTATTGTTCATAAAAATAAGTTTGTTATGCCTTTTTAGGGAGTGTCAGAATGTGGCACTTATTCTGTGTCTACTAATCCTATTTTTGCATTTGTGTTGGCTGTGTGACTATTTATTATTGCCATCCAAATCCCAAATGTTTTTGGATGGACTGCATGGTGGTATTTGCAACTTGGCTTGTGGTCCTGTGGTTTTTGTGTTTATGCTTTGTTATGTTCGAGTAATTTGATGATATGGTAGTATTATTGCTTCAATGTGTACAGATTTTTGTCTTGGCCTTGTACAGTGGTGGAGTGATGGGGGCTGCCAAGGGCCATGGTCCCCCCTTAAGTCAAACATGCTTCTAGGTAATGATATAGGTGGGGTTTTCAGAATAGGCAGGGGGCTGGTGAAGCCTTCCATGCAGAGATAGATAGCATTGTGATGTAGAACTTTAAGGGGAAATATCAAAGGTTGAAAACCTGGGTGAGGAAGTTGATAGAAATTCAAGAATAAGCTGCTGGAAATCTCAGGACAGCTACTATTCTAGAGTTTCACAACTATTCTACAGCAACTGATATATTAAGAATAGGAGATGTGGAGGCTAAGAACACTTACTGTAAATCTCAAAGAATAAGAAACAGTAGACAAGATGATAAAGAAGAGGAAGAGAGAAAGAAAGCTACTAGTATCACACTAGTAGGGTCCTAGGAATCACTCCTAGTATGAGGAAGGCATCACACCTTCTTAGGGCTTGAGAGGAAGCTCAAAACAATAGCTGGAAATTTCACTCATTCATCAAAATTCCAGATACATCTTTCCATAAACTTTATACTTTGGGACACAAGAGGCTTACAAGGCAAGCCAACTAGGAGGCTTACACAACAAGCTAAACTGAGGCTTACAAAGCAAGCTAAACTAACTAAGGTTTGGGCCAACTAAATCCAGCAAAATACCACAAAATAATAGCCCAACTACACTAAAGGCTCAAAACTGAAAATGACCCCTTAAAATCTAATTATACGCTCAAATTGGGCCCATTTAACCTTCATCCCACCAAATTAAAGCCTGAGGCCGAAAAATCTGGCCCCTTTTATTTCTTTTATAAACTATAAGAGGCTGATTTCTATCACATGGTCTAAACATTTGTAGCATTTATGGTTTGAATGTGACTCATCTGCTGTTATTCAGTGCCATGTGAACTCAGTTTATAATCCTCCTTCGAAGCTAAGAACTAGGTGGCTGAATTGTTAGTTTTTCTTGAGATCAATGACTTTTCGATGTTCTCATATCTTCAGGGAAGGTAACACTGTTCTAGATGCCTATGCTAACGTGAGGCTTCAGCATGTTGGGTCACAATGGTGATGGACTAATCCTAAAGAAATCCTTTCTGCTGTTTCCTATCCTATGTTTAGCATGCCTAATTATAGATTCAAACCTTCCTAGCAGTGAGGTTTTCTCATAGGAGGGTGCATGCTCCTAAGGAGGTGTATTTCCTATTGTTGTGCCTGATTCTAAGGATCACATTCCTTTTATGAGTTTTTGGTTTATTTTTAGGGGACTTTGGCCACAAGTCCAAATTATAGGACTTATATGGGCTTAAGTCCACTGGAAATTCTTCTATAGCCTTAGGTCCACCAAACAATCCTTAGGACCAAAATATCCTCATGTGCACTATATTCACACCTTTAGAAAAAATATCCTTCTCTCTTTCTCCCTCTCTTTCTCTTTCTTTCTGTAGTTTTTTTTCTTTCTCACTCCATTAGAACTTGTGATGTCAGAAACCATGGTGGTTGACGACGCAGGTGCTCAGCCAAGAAACGTCCATTTTTTTACCGAGTCAAGTTGATCAGATCTGCAAATCTGTTACTGGAGAGATGGAAACATCCTGATCTAAAGATGTCACTCCATTTTTTTTTTTTTTTTTTTTTGGATAGAGCAAGTGTGAAACCAAGAAACCTCCATTTTTCCCGATGAAGGAGGTGCTCAACCGTCGATAACATCAGGGTTGATAGTGTGGTGGTTTGTTGTCATCAATTGCTCCAAATCTGAACCAGATTTGAATATCTAACTCCTAAAGAACATGATTTGAGCACGTAATAACGATTTTAGAAAACATTGATGGCAGTTGGGGTTAAGATAAGATGGAGAACCACGATCTTTCTACCTCTAAGAGGTGTTTGCTGACCAAAATCATGAACTTTATATTACCAATAAGCTATAAGCTTCCCCTTCAAACCCATTGGCAACTTGAGTGGATGGCAATCTTTGTACTGTGGAGTTAGAAGATGTAGAAAGGTAGTAAAGTGTTTAGAAGCATCCTAAAATTGCTCTACTTCTATATAGCTTTAAGAATTTCCGACATAAATAACATCAATTCTAAAATAGTTACATGTAACTGTTTCACAAAACTCACATAAAACCGTTTTAAGAAGTTAAATTTAGTTACAAATTGTTTTAATAGATTAAATTTAATCACAAACACTTAGATTTATCTGTTTTTATAAATAAAAAAAAAAAATTAGTCAGATTATACAATATATTGAAAATTTAGTTACAAAAAGTTATAAGTAACTATTTCACAAAAGTCACTTTTAAAAACTAAATTTAATCTCAATCACTTAAATTTAACATTTTAATTGGTTAAATTTAGTTGCAAACACTTAGATTTAACTGTTTTGATGGAATAATGAAGTTAAATTATACAAATATTCAAGATATAATCGTTTTTATAAAACAGTGTGTAACTGTTTAATAAAACTCACTTCAAATGGTTAAAATTAGTCACAATCACTGAAATTTAATTGTTTTAACAATTAAATTTAGACACAAACAGTTAAATTTAATAGTTTTCATGGGATATTAAAGTTAGATTATACAAATATTCAAAAATCTATTTTTTTTAATTTATTTATTAAAAAACAGTTATATGGAATTATGTTCCATGTAGTCAATGTAACTGTTTTATTTTTTATATAATTTCATATTCATCATGGATCTTGTTTCGAAAGTCTGGACGAATATATTTCAATAATATAAATTTTATTGAAAATTGATGAGTAAATTTAAAGTTATGCTATTTTAAAGTTTAAAAATAAAAAGTAACAACTTAAGGGTAAATTTGACTTTATGCACTTAAGACTTAGAAAAATACACAACCGTTTCACTTAAAAGTGGACTTATGACTGCATAAGTTTTGTTCATGGACTTATACCTTCATAAGTCCTATAAAGTGGACATCTCCCTAATTTTCCCTTATTTTTATGGGTTTAGGGATTGCTATTTATCTTTGTGAGCTGGATTGTGACAAATGTAAGTCACCCAGACTAGATTGTTTTTCTCATCTTTCCTCTGTTGTGCTGTTTTCCTCTCCTTCAACAATATTTAGAGCTAATATGCACATGATAGGGAGTGCCTAGGGTGTCAACCTCGTGGGATGCTAGGCTACGCTGCGATGATTTAGCTCTTCTTCTCTAAAAAAATGTGCAAAATATGTTTTATATCGGAGAAATATAGATATGATTGCCGATCAAAAAAGCAATACATATAGGATAGTACATGTGTCCCCCTTTATCATCATTACATCAGCAAGTTTATATATAATATTAAAATAATAACAAGTTTCATGCAATTTAAGAGGTTTGACTTTGACCTAATCTTTAATAGTAAATATAGGTCGCCACAATTTTTAAAATTTAAACCTAATCACACAAAATCATAAATTGATTAGAATACTGCTAAAAAGTCTCTCTTCTTTCTCCCACAAAAAATCATAAATTGAATATAAAACTACTAAAAAAGTGTCTCTCTTCTCTGTCCCCCTGTTGCAATTGCTTCAAATTTTTTTTTTTTCTTTTTTTTTTTGATAAGGTAAAGATATGTATTAAAAAGGGTTAAATCCCTCGTACATAAGACATATACAAAAGGAAGAACCAAAACTCCATGGAAAAAAAAGGAGCTTCCAAAATGATTAGACTCCCGAAAACCAACGACAAACTAAGGGAGTCAACAAAAAGAAGAAAAGAGAGATTAGAGACTCCCGTGTAACTACAAAACCACTAATATAGTGACTTAACCATAAGAGATTTAAGCTCCGCTATAGAAGACTCCGCTCCTTCAAAAGTTCTCAAATTACGTTCTTTCCAAATGCACAAAAAAATGACATGAGGAACCATCCTCCAAACAACCTTAGTATCTTTCGGTCTCCCTTTAATCCACCAACTCAAAATCAAATCATGGGTAGAAGATGGCAAAACCCATTTGAGACCAAAAAGGTTGAAAATAAACACCCATAAACTTCTAGCCGCCCCAAAATGAATGAAAAGATGGTCCACGGATTCCACAGCCTCTCTACACATAATACATCTATTAGGTAATTCCCAACTCATTCTAACCAAGTTGTCAATAGTAAGACACTTTTTGGAAAAGAGTTATAAGCATCATAGAGTGGCTTAGCATCCCAACTATGTTGGCGCCCTAAGCACTCCCAATCATGTGCTCAATAACTCAAATTTATCAACAAATGAAAAAAGTATACAAGTAAGAAAGAGAAGAATAAGACAAGTCTGGTCTCGGTGGAAACACATTTCCTCATGCAATGATTGCCTCATTAAATGAGGCTTGACATGTGCCCTTAGGGCACACGTTAAGAAAACCCTTCATTGTATTATTGACAGTGACATCATTTGAAGTCACATTGTATCTAAGTGCTATCAAGCTGCATTCATGACTTTGACTATATGGTGTATATGCATGGTTCCTTATCCTTTTTATTCATTTCTTTCTAATGTCATTTTCCTTTCAATGCATGACCTCCTGCATTTGCATGCTTACTCTAGACTCTATTTGTTATCTGTTTGGATGCCATGTCTTTTTGCAAATGAATTTTTACAGTAACTTACAAGGTATATTTTGCTTGCTACAGATGTCTACAAGGAGGGGAAGTACAGATGTCCATGAATTTGATGGACAATTTTGTGGATTTCATGCACATTTTAAAGTGACATCAGTGATTGGGCATATTTTCAGGTCTTATTTTTCTCTGAAATTTGCAAAAATATATATTTAAGTCATCCCTGGTTATTTCATTATACAAGGTCAGCTTGCTTTGGTCTTGTAATGTGTTTTTTCCATAGTTCCATTGATCCTCAGATTAGTCCCTTTCATATTCTTGTTTCTGCTAGATGAATGTCATCATTCATTTTCCATTGCTAAAGGATCTGTTTTCTTTAATTATATTCTTTTCTACATGCCCCTCCCTGCAAAAAAAACAAAAAAAAAAAAAAAAAAAAAAAAACCACAACACCTTTATTTGATTTTATTTTATTTTATTTTTTGGTTCATGTTACTGATAGTTTGTGAAATTTTGTTTTTTGATTTTTCACCTTGTATTTCCCCTTTCGAATTTGGCACCCGTTCTCTTCTACTGGATAATTAATAACCTGGGTATTTAGGGTTTAAGAATAGAAAGTCAATTACAATTATTTATATTATGGGATCTTGCTATCTCTCTCTCTCTGTCTCTCTCTCTCTCTCTCTTGTGCACATCTGATCTTCTTCTTGTTCTTTAATTATACTCTCTTCTGCAGACTTGCAACTATATCAGATCATACTTGTTTGAGTTTCATGACACATGTAAATTAGGAAAACTAGTACGTTGTAGATTGGATTCTGGGTGCAATATATGACCTGTCATGTCATATTAATCAATGATCGCTTCCAAATTAGACACACTCAAAGGTCTCCTCTTCAGCTGTTAGCCAGGTTGTATGGATGGTCAATATTGGGCAGATTTTACTTTTGTTCTTGTGAGTTTGGTTCAAAAAAATCTCAATCTCAACAAGTTTTTGAAACGCAGTAATGAGGAGATAGACAAAGATTGAGCAAGTCCCTCACTCCCTCTGTTGATTTTTTATATTAATAACTGATAATGATTCATTAATTTAGTATTTTTCTGGCAAGGAACGACTGTGCTTGACTAATGATTAATCTTGTTACCATAAGTATTGAAAGCTCCCAATGGACTTATCGTTTTCAAAGTTGAACATTTCCACATGCAAAGCCCTCATTTTAACTTAAATGCCAACTTCAATTCCCAGAAAATATCGAAGAGGATCAAGACCTTTCATTTCAAACTCCTATTGGAGCTGAGTTTTTAAAGATAAAATTTCATCAGTATCATCACCGGTGATAATCATATTAGCAACATGCAACAAAAGAACTATCTGTCCGAAAGGAGTGGGTTGAAGGAAAAGAGCGAAGAAAATGATGAATGAAATCCAACTCATGAGACACAGTGAAATTTTTTCAAACCAAGCCTGAGGAGTTTTTTTTTTTGAGACTACATAAAGATTTTTGGAGTTTGCATACTTGACCCAGAGAATGGGAATACCAGGAGAAACCTTTTATACCTCTTTAGACAGATCCCCATTAAGAAAGGCATTTTTAACATTCACTGGGGAGAGATATTATTGATGAACAGCAGCAATGACAATCAAAGTTCAAACTGTGGTCATTTTAGCCATGACAGCAAAAGTTTCGTCCTAATCAATTCCATACTCCTATAGTCCTATGTAAAACCCTTAGCAATCGAACAACCTTTGTATCTTTCAACAGAATCGTCAACCTTTGTTTTATTCTTGTAAACCCATCAATAGGCAATAGCACGCTTAGCGGGTGGTAAAGCAACAAGATCCCATGTTTCGGTCATAGGAAATGTAGAAAGTTCTTCATTCATAACCTATTGCAAAAGAGAATCAGGAATAGCCTCCTTATAGAAGGTGTGCTCAAAGAGAATGAATGGAGGATAAAAAAGAACATATATCAGAAGAGTAAGTAGTGTTAAAGAAACCAAAGCAATCAAGGTACTTACAAATTTGTTGAGGATAGTGAGAAGGAGTAGGATCTACATCACCAGATGCTGAATGAGATGCTGAATGAGAGTCAGCTGAAGAGTGGGAAGGATTGGAAATTGCAAGTGAGTCATTCTTATTCCTGTGAGAATTGGTACAAAATAATAGAAGGATCCTAAATCATTAATATAAGTGACAAGGAACATTATTAGGAAAATGATCAAGACAAATTAGATCAGATTTGAGAAAACTTTAGAAGTAGAGGGAATAGAAAATGTTATTTGTTCTTTTTATTGTCTTGGTTTACTTGTAATTCCCTTGTTTACACAAAGGTATTTTTGTACTATTCCTCTTATATAAATATTATTTTAGAGGGTGAAGGGTTAATTCAATTGACACTAAGCCTGTTACAAAGGTATTTTTGTACTATTCCTCTTATATAAATAATATTTTAGAGGGTGAAGGGTTAATTCAATTGACCCTAAGTCTGTTTCTAATCTTTTCATTCTTTTTCTCTCCTTCTCTCTCTATTTACCTAACCCTAACACTAAACCTACAACTTAACTTGGTATCAGAGCCACTCAATCAGCCCTAACATCCCTCATAGTTTCATACTCAAAGAGAACAGCTTAAAAGAGTTCGCAACAGGTCTGGACATCAATCGCAGGTAAGATCATGTGCTGACGTCACCTGCTGGATGATGGCGTCAGCACTGGTGCAATCTCCAAGGTCTAGCAATCAAACCCTCTTGATTGACTCCTCGTGAGAACTTTGAGTATTTTTTTGAATTTTTTTTTGATCTATTTTGTATATGTTTTCCATTTTTCTATATTTTCTAGAAAATTGGTTACACACTGTCGATTTGTGCTTTGCACCTTTATTTATGGAATCTTTGGCTTCTCAACTCTTCCTTGCTAGTCGATTCACCCTCTTGAAGTCCTGATTGTGGTTCATGACTTGGTTTGAAGAAGATTGATGCTCGTCATGCTTAGTTTGGGAGTGTCGGGACTGTCGGCTTCAGTTGCAGTGGGTATTTGGGTCCGTTATTGTTGTCCACGTGTAAGATCTTGGAAAGGTATCTTTATTTCTCTGAGAAAATAAGTCCTAGGTCTTCTCAATGAGAATAGGATGCTTGGATGCAAAGTCTGTGACACTCCTATAGAGTATAATCACAAAATAGGAGAAGATACAGAGGATGCCTCGATAGATAGGGGGAGGTATTAGCGATTTGTTGGGAAGTTGATCTATCTATCCCACATTAGTATAAATATAGCGTATGCTATAAGTGGTGTGGGTCAGTTTATGCATTCTCTTCGTGGTCTCACATGGAAGCTGTCTACTGGATCATTCCTTACTTGATATCTTCTTTTGGAAAAGGGATATTGTTCTACAGACATGATCATTTGAGGCTGGATTCATGTTGACTGGGTTGGTTCTATCACTTATTGGAGATCAACATATGGTTATTGTACCTTTGTGAGAGGAAATTTTATGACACGCTGTAGCAAGAAATAGTCAGTGGTGGCTAGATTTAGTGCATAGGCTGAGTTCTGAATTATGGTTGATGGAGTTTATGAGTTGCTTTGGTTAAAAATTCTGCTGAAAGAATTAAGTTTTGAATTTAAGGATCCGATGTGTATTATGACAACAAAATGACAATCAATATTACTTATAATCCTATTCAACATGATTGGACTAAGCATATTGAAGTTGGGAGACATTTGATTGGGGTGAAGTTAAATTCAGGAGAAATTTGTACACCCTATGTGAAGACTGAAGATCAACTTGTGATATCTGGACAAAAGGGTTGTCAAGTAGAGTTCATACCATCATAGACAAGCTGGGTATGTGAGATATCTTTGCAGTGGCTTAAGGGAGTGTTGAAGACTTTGTCGTTAGTTGTTGTGTATTATGTGTTTATGATATAATTATTCTTATGATAAAGGGTATTCTTTTTTTTTTTTTTTTTTTTTTTTCCCTAAATAGTGATATTATATTTAATAATAAAAGGGAAAGGACTCTAGATGCTCTTTCTCTCTTTCCTTCCTCTTTTCTTTCCTCTTTTTCTCTTCTTCTTCCTTCTTCCTTCTTCTCCTTCATTGCTCAATCTACACATAAATCAACTGAAATAAAATAATTATACTATGGCCTAGTAGCTAAATTGGTTAGAGCATCGTACAAAAGCACAAAAGTTGCAGATTCATATCCTTTATAGTCCTACAAGAATGGATAGGGCTTATATCTTGTTTTTAGTAGACATGGATTGTAGAACTAGTCCTATATTATGATAAAGGCTAAAATGATGGTTATGTGACCAAAAGAAATAAAAAAGTAAAATGAAATTAAAGCTTCATATGATGCGCATAACGCTTATCTAAAGAGGTGCCTGATTGAAGGGGCCTTGATTTGGGCAAAATGAGTCACAAGTGATGAGTCTGACTGTGACTAGAGTCTTCTCTTAACTTTGGGGACTACTGGGTGACCTTTCCATATAATTCCCTGAGGGGAGGGGAGGCATTAATATTAAAGTGGTACTCTTGGGGCTTTGCACATGTTGTAAAATAAACCTTTATTGATCGAACTGTTTCCAGTCCCTCTAGTGCAAAAAGTACTGATTTAGCTAGCCCACAAAGAAAAGTATTGGCCAGTGGGTTTCTTTTTGGATTTCAAGACTGGCTGGCCTCATTGGTTAGTGTTTGTGGAGGTTTTCCAAAATAAACCCAAATTTCCCTTTTCTTGTTGATATGCATTGTACCTCTGCATCATTCTCCCCCCCATGATAGAAAAGTCAACATCAAGTTTTGTAGAGTTGAATAACAGTCTTCCGGATTTGAGGTTTGAAGTTGATATGACCTTTTATTCTTCGTTGGATGCAACGAGGATGAAATTATGGAATCCATCCTTTTTATCATATCATTAAATCTATTTGGAACAATGAAATCAATTTTTAGAATAGTTTGCAAAACAATCACATCCTTGGATTGACCATGAACGTGGTAATCAGTCATATACTCGTGCACTGATTTGACTTCCTTGGATATAGTGTTGTGTTCATCTAGTTCTTCCATGTTTTCCTCTACTAGCACAACAATCTTGTTATTCAGGAGACCAGAAGATTTTAGAAGAAAATAAAATCCTGTTCATTCACATGGAGAGCTCTAATGGGATTAATCAACTGTTGTCTAGGAAGTTAGTTTGAGACTTCTTGAAAATCAGTCTAGAGTAAGTTTAGTCCCTTAAAATATTGAAGGAGGAATGGGTTCCTTGCCCATGATAGTAGTCCACAATTCATTCATCCCCATATACATCTCGAAGTAGTGCTAATTGTTTGTCCATGTGTGTGTGTGTGTGTGTGTGTGTGTGTGTTTTTTCTCTAATT
Source organism: Liquidambar formosana (assembly GCA_039720395.1). Taxonomy (NCBI): domain Eukaryota; kingdom Viridiplantae; phylum Streptophyta; class Magnoliopsida; order Saxifragales; family Altingiaceae; genus Liquidambar; species Liquidambar formosana. The sequence goes on from CM077822.1 coordinate 29,685,898, forward strand.
TTTTTTTAAAGCTTTTTAAGCCGTGCAACATTTTTCTTAGTGGCCTCAACATCTTTCTTTGTGTCCTAGTGATTTTATGAGAAAAGAAATTTGGTTTTTAACTTAGTACCTTTATAGAGCTAACAATATCTCACCGATGATAAGTTGAGATACTTATTTTCATTTGCTACAATTATTGTGCTTTACATGCTTTTCCTCAATCACTTATTGGTTAGATTTCTGAATGTGGTATTTTTTTTCTTGTGCAAATCTAGTGTAGATTTTCCCTCACCATATCAAGATTGGATGGTTACTAATCCTGTGGATCTTTTCCAAGCTCCAATTGTTAAGACAGAATCAAACCCAAAGGTGTGTAGCTTTCTTATTACTTCCCATCTATTCATAGTTCCTTTTTTCTTGTTATTTTATTTTATTTTGAAGTTCTTTACAAGTTGGAAAACTATGATAAGAACAATTTTTTCCTTGTTACCAAAAAAATTAATGTTTTCATAGTGATGGTTGTAGTTGGAAGATTCTTATAGATGGATAGATTTCTTTGTTTCATTTGTAAAATCAAAACTACATGATGTTTAATGAAAATTTTTTGTGTTGTGCTTGTTACTATTAATTGTGTTACAAGTGTGGTCACAGAATGTTTTGATGATCTTGTTATGCACACAAACGTATGGGTGTCAGGGGAGCATTTTTATAATCACTTTTTCATGTTACAAATGGTTCTTGCTACTTTTTGGGTTATTTGGTTGAAGAGAAATGCAAGAATTTTTGGGGATAAAAAGTATTATGTTTGGAGTATTTGGGATAGAGTGAATTTTTTGGCTTCCTTTTGGGCTTCTATTTCCAATTATTTTTCCAGCTTTCCTTTGTCTATGATTAGATTGAATGGAGGGCTGCTTGTTACTATTAGAGTCCCTTGTTTATTCCTTTTTCATCTTTTTCCTTTCTTTTTGTAGGACTTCTCGTGCTCTCTTTTACCTTTTTTTTTTTTGTTTCTTTATTTATAAAATTTTTGTTCCATATCAAAAAAAATAAATTTATTATCTTTATGATGTTTTGTTTTGTATGGTGCATGACATATGAGAGCTGATATAAATGAAAAAAATAAAATAAAATGAAAACTGAAGTAAATATGTTCATAAATTAGAAGATATATTATCTAAACTTGATCCAGTTGACAGTTCTGTGCACATTCCTGCTCTCAATTGATCTATAAAATCCCATTACACAAAGGGAAACCATCTAAAGATTTCAGATATTATCTAGCCGCTTTGGACCCGTCAAAGAACGGGTTCTTCCCATCATCAAGTTGTGTGCAATGTTTGTTACTAACAATAAAGCCCATGGCGAGACGTAAGTAAATCAACAAATTTCACGAAGGCATTTTTTTATTATTAGATGCAGTAAATTGTCAGTCCTGATCGGGTTTAGCACGTGTTGATATAAGTTATATCAACACCATGCATTAGGGGTTGTGCCTCGTGCATTGGCCTAATGTACCCCATAATGCGCTAATGCACAAGGTACAACCCCCAATGAGGGTGTTGATATAAGTTATATCAGCACGTGCTCACCTGATCATCATCCTATATGTATGTATAAATATTTGCCATCAACAATAGATATATTTGTAGTTTTGCAAACCACCATTATTGTCTATAATCTACTTTTTATATGTTCTTAATTGCAAACATATGGACTACGGTTCTTGGAAATTTGTGGGAGCAATTAGAATCATTCACCATCAGGTGTCATTTATTTTATTTAGTATTGACATTCGACTTCAAATTACTAAAATAACCTACACAAAAATCTATCTAACACTCTTCCTCAAGCTGGAGAATTTATATATCATATAACCCTAGTAACAAATTGACAAACTCAATCCTTCTACGACTTGGATCATCTACTGCCTCCTAAATCCCTAATCAATTAGCAATTTTTTATTTTGAACCATAGGTGGGTGGACCAATCGGCTAGAGCATGGTGAGAGAGAGAGAAGAGAGAGAGAGAGAGAGAGAGAGAGAGAGAGGAAGGCCTTATATGGATTGAAATAGTCTCCTAGAGCATGGTTCTAGAGGTTTACTTGAGCTATGCTAAGACGTGGCTATAAATAGAGTCAAGGTGATCATACCTTGTTTATCCAACATTCATTTTAGGTTAAGGTAACTGCCTTCATTGTGGATGTTGATGACATTATCATAATTGGAGATGATGTGGAGGAAATGCAAAGATTAAAAACTAATCTGGCCAAAGAATTTGAATTAAAGGATCTGCGGAGTTTTATGGTATGTTCTAGGTGAAGAGGTTGCTAGATGCTGGAAAGACATTTTTATCTCTTAAAGGAAGGAAATATGTTCTAGATTGTCTTGGTGAAATGAGTATGCTTTGATGCAAGTCAGTGACACCCTAGTGGAGTAGAATAAAAAATTGGAGAAGATATGGGTGGCGACGTGGCGTTTTGGTAGACAAAGGTAGATAGCAACAGTTGGTTTGAAAGTTGATCTATCTTTCTCATACTTAACCAAACAAAGCATATGCTGTCAGTGTAGTAAGCCAATTTATGCACTCACCCTGTGACACTCATATGGGGGCTATCTATCAGATTCTACACTACTGAAAATTTGCTCCTGGAAAAAGGTTATTATTCTTTAAACATGATCATTTGGGAGTAGTCACATACGGATGCTAATTGGGCTGGTTCTATTGCTGATAGAAGACCCAAAACTAGTTATTGTACATTTGTAGGGGGGAATCTAGTAACATGGCATAGTAAGAAGCAGTCCGTTGTGGCTAGGTGTAGTGCATAGGCCAAGTTTCGATCAATTGATGAGAACAAGGATCCTATGCGGTTGTATTGTGACAGGAAGGTAGTAATCAATATTGCTTATAATCTTGTGCAATATGATCGGAATGTACATATTGATATTGATAGACACTTCATCAAAGAGAAGTTGAAATCCGAAGAGATCTATACACCCTATGTGAAAACCAAAGACCAATTTACCGATATCTGGATAATAGGGGTGTTGAGCAAAATTTTTTAAAACTGTTTTAGGCAAGCTGGGTATGTGGTACACCTTCGTGCCCGCTTGAGGGGGAGTGTTGAATGTTGTTAGTTCTCTATTATGCCCCTTATCTATTATTTCTTATTCTTTTATGTTGAAGGATATTTATTTACTTTTGTCCATATGATAGTATAAATAATAAAATTTAAGGGAGAGAACCCAAATAAGCACTCTCTCTCTCTCTCTCTCTCTCTGTCCTGTTTTCTTCCTTTCTTCTTCTTTACTTTCCAATCTGCGCATAAATCAACTCCCAACTTATACCGTGTGTTGGTTGGATACTTAGTTTATCTCACCATTACTTGTCCATATATTGCCTATGTCGTTCATGTTGTTAATCAGTTTGTTTGTTTCTATGCCTTGTGCAACCCACTGGGCTGCTTTGTTGCGTATCTTGCGCTATGTATGAGGTACCATGTTTAAGAGCTTTTTGATGTCTTCATCTTCTTCTCTAACCTTATGAGCTTATATTGATGTTAATTGGGCTAGTGATGTTAATGGTCCCAAATAGGTTTATGAAGCCATATCAAAGTTAATATTTAGACAATGTGGGATGTAGGACTAACACTCCCCCTCATGTATAGGCCTAACAAGAGAAGAATAGGCTTGTCACTTGGACAATAAAGATGAGCTTACAAATGAAGCGGGCCCAAGTATGACATGCTCTGATACCATGTTAAGTCTACAACCTAAAAACCTAAGCTATTTGGTGGAGGACCCAAATAGGTTTATGAAGCCATATCAAAGTCAATATTTAGACGATGTGGGATGTCCAACAAACTACTAACAATACGCACTTGGTAGTAGTTTGGTGATTGAAATTGATGAATCAGTCTTACACGTGGACAAGCCAAACTCAACTGCCAGCTTATTGAACCAGATCATGCTCTAGGCGACAGCTTCAAACCATAAATGGCTTTCTTTAATCTACATAACTTTCCTGACTCCTCCTGAGCAAAAAATCCGGGAGTTTGCTCTCTCTCTCTTTCTCTCTCTCTCTCTCTCTCTCTCTCTCTCTCTCTCTATATATATATATATATATATATATATATCTACTGTGAAGAAAGGCATTCTTCGTATCCAACTGTTATGAGGACCAATCAAACAAAATATCCAGAGATATAATGGCACGAACAGATGGAATCTTAGCAATTGGAGAACCTATCTCTTCACCATGAGTCTGAGTGTACCATTTTGCCATCAATCATTCAATCATTCCATTTTGCCACCAGGTTGATATTTAACAATGTACACCCAATGACAGCCAACTAACTTTTCCTTTAGGAGGAAGCGAGATAAGTTCCCACATTTCATTGCTGGACAAGGCAGCCATTTCCTCGTCCAAGGCTGTTTGCCATCCAACATGATATAAAACATCCTGAAGACAAGGAAGAGAAACTGGAGACACAATCACAACAAATCAAGACATTGAAGGAGATAATGCATCATATGAGGCTGTCTTTGTTGTTCATGTGACTGGCCCGTTATCTTGTTGGCCTACACATGAGGGGGAATGTTAAGAAGTCTCACGTCGTACATTGCCCAAATATTGGGTGGGTTTGATATGGCTTCATAATTCATATACCTGTTTGGCCCTCTCCCTGAGCTGTACTTTTACTACTTCCAGGTGCATTGTTAAGTAGTATAGACCATCCTTCTCTTTTCATTTTACATTATTTAGTTCCAAGTTTGATTAGTGTATGTCGTTGTGATCATGAGGTTTGTTAACTTTGTAAGCACCATTGAGTTTCCTTTCTACCTAATGATAGTTGTCGTGAGTCTATTACATCTCCTTTAATACATTCAGATATTTAGAATTCTTATCGAGTTAATTTTTATGTTGGTTATTAATATTTTGTTACCTTTGTTGATGATTTTCAAGAAGGGTAGAAGGGGGGAAACCAGTTATGGTGACTCTACCTAGGCGTGATTATAGTAGCCCCCTACCTGTTGAGGAACCAATTATATGAGGGGTGTAGACGGGCCCACTAAGGAGGGAACCACAGGCTCTCCCTCAAGCTAGTTGAGCCATAGCCTGAGCACAACCCCACTGAAGGTTAGTGGCTCTAGTGCATGAGTGGACTATCAAGGAACAAGTATGTGCCACTGCCCTCAAGACTCGAATACTTGACTACTTGGCCTCCTACACCACCACTAGACTACCACCCCCGGTGGGAAGAATGCCATGGTTATGCAAGAACGTTCAGAATTATTTGCTATTTTGAAGGAATTCTACCTTATGCAGTTTTGTGTATCTATTTGTTTTTTACAATCTAATAGTGCTTTGATACCATGTAAACGTTTAAACTAGTGGAGAATTGTGGGATCGAATTGAAGGATATCCCATCAGCTGTATATTCTATATATATATATATATATATCTCTTAGACATACAATATGTAATTACTAAAATACCCATATACATACACCTATTTAATATACTTTTTGCACAATCCCAACAGCGTGCTTGTTGTGAAGCATACATCTCTGCTTTTGCTTCTAAACTACATCTGCTTGATAAGTCTCAAATTGTGCCTGTTGACTATGAACCTTTTATATTATGTTTTTATTGCATATTTTGGTACTCCAAAAAATATTAACTACATATTGAACTGTGTTTAACTCAAATTTACAGTAGGAAATTTTGATTTTGATTTCTTATCTATACTAATATTGAAAGCCATAACTTGATTTGGTCTCTCAACAATCTAATATAAGTGTACATATTAGACAACCTCTTTCACATCTCCATTCACATGTAACTGCTCGTTTGCTTTCACTATCTGTCGATTCTCCCTATGGATAACTATAGTGTTGTGCACACACACGCAATGCGTGTGCCATCACCTCTGGTAATGTAATTATATGGATACTTTTTCTTGTGAAGTTAAAGATCTTGTATTTTATTATTTATTTTTATTTTTAATATTCGCTGACCAATTTTCCTGGAATTAAGGCTCATATTCGTAGGCATTTAAGTCAAGAAGCTCGTGGTTGCGCTCATTTGGTACTATGGTTGGATTGTGATCGTGAAGGAGAAAATATTTGTTTCGAAGGTACTTTAAAATATCATTTATTAAGGAAATAATGTAAATTCTTATACTAGTACATTAAGTGTAGTTCATATTTGTTACTTTGATAATTAAATCTTTAATAGAAAAAAAAGGCTCCTCATTATATAGGACACGCTTGTGTTAGTTTTCAGCCATGGTAGCAGCTTACCACACACACTTATTTACATTGTATTTTTTATATTGTGCAGAAAATTTCCAAGATTTCTATAGAAGAGCATATCGCTTCTTTTGTTAAATAGTATCTTCATGTATAATTTGTATGCTGTGAGCATGTTTCAAGTACATTCTAACTGAAATTTTCGGTTGTCTTGATTTGCTGAAGACATAGTTAATGACAATCGTGGCTATATGCATATTAATCACTTTTACATGCACACAAACACATGTCAGGTTGTTGTCAGTTGATCTATGATTTTCTATTTTTCTTTTATTTGATTTCTTTTTTTCTCTTTTCATCATATGATGTGGACACCATGTGTAATGCAGGTGTATTTTTGAGACTTACAATTCTTTTTTTTTTTTTTTTTTAATACTTATATACTTTTGCAGTTATTGAGTGTACTGGCTTTCATGTAAATGAGGCTAGAAGAAGGGTTTATCGTGCGCGATTCTCATCTGTTACTGAGAAAGACATTTTGAAAGCTATGGACAACCTCGTTGATCCCAATAGAGATGAGGCGTCGGCCGTTGATGCTCGGCAGGAAATAGATCTGAAAGTTGGAGTTGCGTTTACACGATTTCAAACTAGTTATTTCCAAGGAAAATATGGGAATCTTGATTCCAGAGTTATCTCGTTGGTTCTCTTCTCTCTCTCATTTGTATTGTTAGCAGTTATTATGTATTCACATCTATATCTATCCTCTTTCTTTCACATAATTGCTTTTGGTTTTGGTGTGAGAGGTGTTTCAAATGATTAGAAGAGCTTTTTGGTTTCTTTCTATAAGATTATAAAAGGTTGATTATTTGTTACTTATTCAGATGCCTAATGTGATCATTTTTTTTTTATATGAATTTTGAAAGGGTGAACAAGAAATAGAAGGGTGGCAAAAATTTCGGAATCTTATTGATGATGGTTCTAGATGCTTTTGTATGTCCACTGAAGGATTAGAAGACAAGTGGCATAATGAAGAACAATAGTGAAACTTAAAACTTGGGTTGAAGTTGATTTGGATGGGGTTAACCTATTAGCAATCCAACAAAATAGCAAGAAATGATCAAAGACTAGGCCAAGCAATTTATGACTCAACCTAGAACAAGTGGTTTGACAATCCATGAACATGAAGAAAAGGAGATAAGTCAAGATGTAAGGGAAAATGATCCAATGTATTTTTGTTGGCAATTTTATGACCTAAACTAGGACCACTTTTTTTTCTATTGGGTACTTTAGGTTAGAGAGAATTGTGTAGTCGTCATGAGCTTAAAGGAGCAACGAACAACCAGAAGTTTTCACCAAGGGTTCTTTTGAAGACAGGCCTTGGCAATACTGAGTCTAACAGACTTTGGAGTCTACTGAAGCTGCAAGCAGATGATCCTCCCGAAAGTGTATTTCAGTTTACCAAATCTCTTATGAACTTACAATCGATTAAAGAAGATGGCAAGCAATTAACCATTCCATGTAGCATCAATGTCAGTTGCATAAGCATCCCTTTCAAAAAACCTTGATTTACTCAAAAGAACACTCTTTGTACTTCTTTTTTTTTTTTTTTTTTTAAAACCTTTTATGTTTCTAATGAATTGTAAAATTTTGCTTGTATTTTCTCTAAAAGTATATCCCTCAAAATACCATATTGAGTTAACACAATATATATTTTCTAGCAAACGCTTCCTATTCGTTCCAAACCTTTGACTCTTTTATGTTCTCCTGCTTTCCCGTCCCTGCTCTCGCACTTCTTTGTGCTTCTATGCTTGGGCCTTCCTCACTTGGAAGTTGATAGTACCAAATGAATTGAGCCCAACGAACTTATTCGACGTGGGAGATCTAATGGTCACATTTTGAATCTAGGTCTTGTGTGTAAAATAGACCTTTGGGAGCAATTATCCATTCTGTTGTTTGATGGAGGAGGGAGAAACCTGGCATTGCCTTGGGAAGAGTCCTTTATTGAAAAGGAAAGTTATATTTTCTTGGAGAATAAGAGTTCACTACTCCACCCGATTGGGAAACATCAGCCTAATTGCTAGTTTCACCAAAGCTCTATAAAGAGCATTTGTAGCAGCTGAGAAAGTAATGACTACATTGTTGGGCAGTAAGCTTACCACTTGAGCTTGCTTAGATTGCTCTCGGCCAGTGAAGAGGAAGAGAGAAGGGAGTTGTAGCATGGAGAAGGATGTTGTTCGTAATGGACTCACACACTCACTATCCCATGACAGTTCTGAATGACAACATCTCAATTTATCAAAGGGAAGTCTACTTCAGACTCACACCTTGTGAGAGGGTATTTGGACTTTGGTTATGTTAATATCAATATCGATGGATATGTTTAGGGTCCAAAAAATATAGTTATATTGATGGTATTGAAATGATTGTTATCGATTTGGAGATCTCATAGATATTTTTGATATCAAGAGGTTCCGAATGCTTTGCACCTGACTAATCCCTTGGGCACATGCAGTCCCCCGTCCCACATGCACCAGGAAATTATAGGACGAAGTCCATGGGAGTGGCCTTGAGGGGGAGTGGTGAGAGTTGAACCCAAGACCTCTTGTTAGGCAAGAAGGCCCTAGGACCACTCCGTCCACCCCTTATTTGTCAAACATGGAAATTTTCAGTGAGACATTGGAAAACAATGAATTAGACTCTAACAAACAATTTAGAATAAAAAATTGCAAATTAAATGTGTGTAAGATTAGTATGTGGTGTAGGGTACAAAAAGTGTGCAGCTTTCAACAACTAAAAAATATTGATTTATACATATTTAAATTATGTGAGATATTATATTAATAGTATTATATCTATAGATTACATATATAATAAATTAATGACTTGTTGGAATTTATTATCTTGTGAAATTACTTTAGTTATGTTCGACGGATATATTAGTAGATATTTTGTCGAGATTTATATTGGAGGCTTTCGATGAGAGATATATTGACTAATATATCGATGATATTGGAGATATCTTAGTCCTTGATTGTGTAAACGTCCATTGATCTTTCATGGCCCTAACGTCAACAAATATAGGTTTATAAAGATCAAGCTCGCAAATCATCTTAAACTTAGCATAATAATCCTCCAAAGAATGATCATGCAAGCAAAGTGAAAAATAGTCCTTGTGAAGATGATAAATCTGAGAAAGATTATTGGTACCAAAATACAATTCTTGGGCCTATTCCCATTGAAGTTTGGCAATAGATAAAGAAACCAGACTACAACTAATTTTGGGCTCCATTCTATTCCATAAACTACTTTGAATTTGAGTATCCTCAACCCTCCAATCGGCATATGACTTATTGGTGGAAGTAGGGGAAGCAGGGGGGTCATATGTTAAATATTGAAATTTCTTTCACCCAAGCAAGAAAACCTCAATTGCATCGGCCAATGGGCATAGTTATTGCCATTGATCCGGATTGTTGTAATTGGGAGCAAATCCGGTGGCAAGAGAAAGCTAGGGTTTACACTCTTCTTACAATCCATAACACAAAGGGACTAAGATATTGGCCCAAAAGAACAAACAAATCCAAAAAAAAGGCAACACAATGGTTGGAGGTTTAGACAAGGTTGCTATAGAGAGGTTCTCTGGTCTGCAACATATTATCATATCAGAAATCTAGAGGCTTGGGCCAGCCACCATTGGATCATTCACACATGAGAACCTAAGGCAATAGGTCCCTAGGTTGGTGGAAAAATTATGGATGGGTGATTCAGCACCCTAAAGAGCAAGGGGTCTATCCTAAAGGAGGTTGAGAGTTTGTCAGAGTGTTTGGCAGAGATGTGGAGAGGTCTAAGGGTTGTCAGTGGTCGTGTTGAGAAGTCTAGGAACTGTTGGAGGTTTTGGTGAGAAGTCAACAGGTTGTTGGAGGTGGTTAGGTGCTGAGGAGACGTGGTGGCAGCAGCTAGAGGCGTTGCTCCTGGTTGGAGATCGTTCGCCGGTTGTTTTTGAAGGCCGGAAGTTGGTCGGCATTTGTTGGTATGTTGGTTGCTTTGATACCATGTTTAAAACAATGGTATTAGGGTTTGTTAATTAACCCTAACCCTCTAAACGTCTTACTTATAACAAAAGTAAATCAAATACATGAAAATATGATGGGGACACAGGCCTAGGTTCAACAGATTGGCCCAGATTGGCTATTAGCTTGATGGCCAAGGAATTGCCTTATTTTATTTTTGGAATTATGGAATTGTTACCTATTTAATTTCCATGAATTTAGGGCCAAGTAATTACCATGATTGATGTATTTGGGGTCTATATAAAGACTCGATAACTACTTGTTAAAATCAGCCATGGATTAATAAAGATTTGAGTTTCTTTTATGTGTGGGTGCTGACTCCATACCCCCTAAGTGTCGACTCTTAGGGTTTTCTTGCTTTTTTGGTACCGACTCCAAAAACCCCCTTAAGGCACGACTCCTAAGGCTGCGTTTGGTTTGAGTGAATGGAATGGAATGGGAGAGGGAATGGAATGGAATGAGAATGGACATTCCATCCCAATGTTTGGTAAGGGGTGGGAATGGAATGAAAAAGCATTGGTGGGACCCATTTTTAATGATTTTTACTCCTTGAAAGGTGGGAATAGCCATTCCTTTTGGTTTGGGAAGGAATGGCCATTCCCTCATTGGAGGGAATAGACCCCCACAAAGGAATAGCCATTCCATTCCCTTGTGCAACCAAACACTCACTTTTTTTCACCATTCCATTCCCTCCCTCATTCCCTCATTACAAACATAGCCTAAGGGTTTAGCTTCTTTTCAAGCTTCTTTTCTTTTCTTTCTCTATTTCTTTTTTCACTTTTACATGTTTTAAGGTTGTCCTACATCAAAATACAAGAGTTCCCCTACTTATACAGTTATACCATACACTTCATAACAGTGAACATTCAGTTTGCTTATCTATTGCTTGGTTTCAGGTATGGGCCATGTCAAACTCCTACCCTTGGGTTTTGTGTACAACGCTACTTGCAAATAACCACTTTCAAGCCAGAAAAGTTTTGGGTTGTGCGCCCTTTCATCATACAAAGTGGCTATGAACTCCAACTAGAATGGGAACGTAACAAGTTGTTTGACTTAGATGTGAGGCCTTAATTGTTTGAATTCTATTTCTGTTTTAGCTTTCCTCGATAAAGATTTGCTGTTTTATAACAGTACTTTTACAGGTTGCTGTGATGTTTCAAAAGTTGGTAATGGAGGATGGAATTGTTGAAGTAATTGACATATCAGAAAAACAGGAGTGCAAAAGTCGTCCTTCTGGTCTTAACACAGTGAATTTTTTGAAGGTTAGCACAAATTGGGGAGTGGTTGTATCAGATTTTTATTTTATATTTATATTTCTAGTGAAACATGAATTTGCGATTATGATTATTGCTTTGTGCATAATTTAGTTTTTTAAATTCTGTAGCTTTTAGTTTTATAATTATTTGTATTGATGTCCATTACATTTTGGTCCAAAGAAAGGAAGCATATTGTCAATGTTACACACAATAGGGAAAAGCCATAATATATTTACAATGGGTAACAATGAGAAATTTACAAGTACTATGTATAAGGCTTTAATTATCCCAACCAAACATGTTAACAATGTTTTTAATGGCGCAGATGTAAGGTTGGGCATTTTTGTTCTTGTGGGGTGAGGCGTGGTGCGTAAGCCCCATAAGTTTCTACTTTAGATATATAAATATATAAAAATAATATTAAAAATATTAATGTAAAAAAATACATAACAAGTAAAATTTATTGAAAAAGTGACATATTTTAAAAAAATTTTAATGTAATCTAGGCCAACAAACATAATTGATTAAATTAAAAGCACTATATAAAAAGATTAAATATAATTTATTGCACATTTGCACATTTGCACTACAAACTTACTATTGTCTTTCATGGTCCAAGATATAAAATGTTCATATAACCTGTATTCTAATAAGTTGTGTTTTTGGAGGTGAACACTACAAATAGTTGTCGTCACCATAATCGTCCTTTCCCTAAGCTATCACAGCTGTAGTCGGTAGCTAGTCGTGCGGCTGCTTTACCTAGGTTTTTACTTAAACAGTCGACCTTTAAACTGACTGTGTTAAGTTTGCGACATGAAAAGAGTTGTTCCTCTTAAGAGTTGCAATTTGGTCTCATGAGGTGTATTTCTATTACCATGGAGCACCAAAGTTGTGCCTCACATGCATAAGGGCATGTGCACCAAGGAAAGGGCATACGCCTAGAAGGAAGTCCTACCCTTTTTTGGCTTGTCTTACCTCATGGCAAGCCCCGGTCACGCCTTGAGCGAGCGTTTTTTTAGAACTTCGCATGTACAATCAGTACATGTCCAACCCCCCCAACACGGGCGGGGCGGCTTTCAAAATCAAGGTGGGAGAAGAGAATTCAGTCTACATGAAGCTGGCAGAGCTTTCACCATTGGACCACATCCATCTATCCTACCTAAACAGTAACCCTTTTTTCTTGTTCGTTCTTCGAATGACGCTGGTGGAGACTAATTCCTTCCAGCTAATGAAGATACTACTCCATTCATTTCGGGAGTTTGTCAAGTAAAAAGGAATGTGCTGAAGTGTATGAGACTTTTTGAAGAAGTCACCAAGCTGAAGGGTCGATGAAAACTTAGGTAGCTATAATGTACCAAGTTGTAGAGCAGGATACAGATTATGGATGGAGAAGAAAGAAGATGAAGGGAAAAAAATAAAACATTAGAAAAGGGGAGAGAGGCAAATTAGTTGACAAAGTGGGAGAGTGATTCATAATCTGCATAAGGGTATCCATATCCAGAATGGTCACATAATGATCAGGGTTTGCTAAAAACAGGATGGATGCACCTGAATTTGGGTTGGCCTTATAACCAAGCAAACCATACCATTTGGGATAGGGCCATAATTGGCTTTAGACTTGGTGATGAATTGAATCCACTGCTTTAATCCCATCTACGGAGGAAGTTTGTTTCAGGGGTCCAAATCCAATCTGAAAAAGGATATTGAGGAATTCTCCCCATCTAGTTTTTGTCCTTGAGCATGGTTTTGAAGAGCTTTTGAGGCCAAAACAGCAATTCCGAAAACATTTGGTTGCAAAATCCAATTGTGACATGTATTATTTTCTCCCACCTTGAGGTTGAATGGTTGATAGATCATAGATTCTTCATAGATCCTTCACTGCCTACTATTTATTATGTACATAAAATATAGTAACTCTTATAGTTTACGGATTAGAGACCTTCAGTAATACATGCTCTTTAATTAATCTAGGATTTCATGATGCAGAATGTAGTAGTGTGTGTTAGTTTGACTTTTTTTTTTATCTTATATATGATCAGGTTGCTTCGAGTGCATTAGGCTTTGGACCACAAATGGCTATGCAACTAGCTGAACGTTTGTATATTCAAGGTTTCATCAGGTTTTCTTTAATTTTTTTCCTCCATTATAGTTTTTATTGGTTACCCTGTTATGTCAATATGCTCCCGACTTGTATCCTTAGCGTTCCATTTTTTTTTGGTATGCATGAAGTGCTACTGATGCAATGGGGAGAGAAAAACCAAGATCTCCATCTCATTCTCTGATCTTTCTTCCTTTTTTCTTTTTACTGTTCTTTCTCTTAAACGCAAAACTAACGTGGTATTAGAGTATAAAATGATTATTTGGGTTTACAAGACAAACTAAGATCAAAGGGCCCAATAATTGCTGACATTTCTCTGAATTTATCATGTATGGATAGTGACACCTTCAAAGAGCGTGCAACTAAATATGGGATCTCATTGCTAGAATATCTTGCGTAGGTGATGCTTTCCATGTTTCTCTTCTATGATCAGAGAGTCTGGCTTTATAGGTTTGTTCTATTAGGTTCTACCATGTAGTTTCATTTCATTATTGTAATAGACAGGTAGGGTTCTATGCTGGTGCCCCACCGGTCAGATTTGGGTGTTTTTCTAAAAGTAGCATTAAGAGAAAAAGTGATGACTTGAGTTTAATTCTTTTACTGAAATTTTAAGTGAGGATTTGTATATTGGAGCTTTTTGTGGATGGTGACTGGCTGACTGCCGTAGTATATTTCATATTTCTACTGTCAAGATGAAATTTAGCTCCTTGCTTACACTTCATTGTAGGAGCCTCCTCTGTTCAAGGATTGTCCTATGTGACTCTAACTTTGCTGTCATCTCCTTGACTTGGATTTACAAGGTCTAGTCAACGATTTGTAAATTGTAATCCTTACTCACTGTTGCTATTGGGCAAGTGATTTGAAGTCGACCAGTTCTCCTTTGGTATTTTTTGTCCATATAAAAATATTTCTTTTGTATTTTATTCCCCCACAAAAAAGATTTCAATGAATTCTGCATATGGTCCATGATCGTAACTATGAATTTTATCTATTTTCTTTGGATAAAATGACTATTTTAATGGAGGTTGAACATATCAAAATATCTATATAGCTAGTTAGTTGTAGCTCCAAATTTAAAATTTGTGGTTTTCCCTGAGTAGATAATAATACATCCAATATCTTATGTCAGTTTCCAATTTATAATTGATGTTATACTTTCTAATGGGATTCAAATTCAAGTGATTGTTTTATGGGATAAGTAATATTTAACAAATCAAATTTGAGGAAACTATGAATTGAAACTAATACAATTTGTCTTTAATCTTTCTTTCAACTTCTTTGTTCATTGTATAAATGTGGTTTTCTTTGGTCTTTTTTGAAATCTAACAACCCTTTATTTATATATTTTATGATGTTCCTCTAGCTATCCACGCACGGAGAGCACGGCCTATCCATCGTCATTTGACTTTAAAGGCACACTTGGTGCACAAGTAAAAAATCCGATGTGGGGCAATTATGTGCAGCAACTGCTGGACAATGGTTATCTAAAGCCACGATCAGGAACAGATGCAGGTGATCATCCTCCTATAACTCCAATGCGGTTGGCAACTGAGGATATGCTAGGAAACGATGCCTGGAGAATGTACCAGTATGTTTGTCAACATTTTATTGGGACTGTGTCTCCTGACTGCAAGTATGTAAGGTAAAATATATAGCATTCTATCCTTGTGTTTAAAGATTCCTCTTATCATTTTATTTCATTCCTGTGGTTTTTTTCTATTGGATATTTTAACAATAGTAAAAAATTCACATTTCCTCAAGTACACAAGGCCATTCCATTATTTTTTTAAAATAAAAAATAATGTTCTCGAAATGCTCTTTTAGGTTCGAAGTTCTGTCCTACTATTACTGTTTTAACTTGTTAAGAAGTATGGTTTCCCCATGGGGTAACTTATTAAGAAGTACGTTTTCCCCATGGGGTGCACCTTTTGTATGGAGCCACAGATCCATGCCATTGTTTGGGCTGAGAGTGGCATGGTGGTCTGCCAAGAAAAGATTTTTAACACTTTTGTGCTCAGCATACCATATTGAAACTAAGTAGAGAAATGATCAAAGTCAATAATTAAAAACTAAAATTTGATAAAAAAAGGACACACTTGAGGCTTCATAAATGAAGCTTCATCAATGTTCAACCAGTAATGGATTGCATATATATATATAGGATAATGATCAGGTAAGCACGTGCTGACGTAACTTACGTCAACACCCGCATTGGAAGTTGTACCTTGTGCATTAGTGGATTATGAAGTACATTGGTCCAATGCAAGGGGTACAACCCCCAATGCCTGGTGTTGATATAACTTATATCAACACATGCTGACCTGATCGGGACTGTATATATATATATATTGCATAAATGATACTTATGCACTTCAACCTATATTAGTTGCTAACTTGCTATGAAACTGTTGGGGCCCATTGGTAGTATAAAAATCATTACTACCGTAACCTTTGACAGCTTGTTACTTGCCCTAGGTGGCTAGATGCCACATGCTGATTTATGTGTGAACATGTTTGGAATATCTGTAAGGTTTTTAGTGGCAGTTCATGTCATAACGTAATGCTCATTTCCTTTCCTTATATAATTATTGCTATTGAATATTAAATCCTAATTTATTATTAAATTGTTGTCATATAGATCCTATTTAGTGTCGTTGTGGGGGAACAGGTCAAGACTTTTGAATACAAAAAATTTCAAATGCACTTGAAGTCCTCAGTGATTGTTGAGCCTTTAGTCTTTATTGTATACATGATACCTATGTGCTTCAACTTATATTAATTGCTATTAAATGGTTGGGGCCTGTCAGTAGTATAATAATCATTACTACCCTAACCTTCGGCAGTTCGTTATTTCCCTAGGTGCTACGTGCTGGCCCCCTTATCGAATATTCATGCCTTATCAACATAAGGTATTTCTGAACTTGAGATTCTAGTGCACTAATGGTCAACATAGTGAATCCGTTTACTTGCTGGAGTCTCGCAAGTGTTTGCATGTTTTTCTCTTATGGAGTGAGAACCCTATAAGTTAGTCATAAACTCCTTTGGAAACCAGTGCAATAGTTATGTTTACCTATGGGAAAACTTCCCATTTGGATGGATGGCTTGCTTTTCAGAATGTGGACCAGTCTTGTTTGTGACATAATAACAATAAAAAAAAAAAGGCAGCCCTTTTCACTTTCCGGCATTTGTTGCTTCACTTGCTTGTAATCCACAGTGAGTGAAAATGGCACAGATTGCGGCACCTAGTTGGATTGAGAGCATCAATTCTTCGAGTACAGATAGTTTTGAAAATGGGGAAAACAGTCCACAGAAAACTGGACGTTTAATAACATACTGCATGTCTCTCCTTTCCTCGTACAATTATTACTCTGGAATATTAAATGCTAATTTTTATTAAATATTTATCATACAGATCTTACTTAGCATCTGTGTGGGGCAGAGGTCATGACTTTTGAATAATATAATTTTCAAATGCACTTGAAGTCCTCAGTGATTGCTGCAACCGAAGCATTTAATCTATTCACTGCTTCTTGTTTCTTCTTTAAGAGTGCTATTGATTGCCTAAGGGTTATCAGATTCATATAGTATTGTAGGAAGTTGTAGAGTGCAATTTGTGTATTGGTAACTTTTTACGTCAAGGCATGTGTTCAAGAAAAGGGGAAAAAAAGTTTAATGCATTTTATGACAAGAAAATTATTTTAATATTTTGGACTGGAAATTTTGGACTGATAGAATGATGTATTTTGTCATGAAGAGCTGAAATTAGTTTCAAGATGGAAGGAAAGAGAGTGCAAACAGAATTTTAAAATTTTATATAGGGCCGATATGTGACCAATTGACTGCATTTTATATATTTGTTCCTGATTAGTTTAAAGCTCTAATCCTTCCATCTTATCATAACATTGGGCACTTCAAGGATTTACATAATTAAATCACTCTGATATTGAAAAATACTGACACTTGTCTCAACTGTTTTAGTTTTGGTAATTTTTTTTTCTTACTATGATTTACTTTCGAGACCTGAAATACCATAAAAATTAAATTGTTTTGTCATGAATACAGTAAATATTAAATATACATCTGTTTTGTAATATGCAATATTTGATGTCCATTCCAGGACGAAGGTGGAATTTTCAATTGGTGGAGAACTCTTCCATTGTACAGGGCAGCATGTTACGGTGAAAGGATTCACCTCTATTATGCCATGGTTGTCAGTAAATGAGAAAAATCTTCCTCAGTTTACAAAAGGGGAGAAAATTGAAGTTTTAAAAGTGGAGCTACATGAGGTAGTGTTTCGAATCTTCAAACTTGACTTCTGGTTCCTTTACATCTTTTGGTGTATTTGACTTCCAAATTTTGCTTGACTAATTCAAACTTTTGTTAGATTCTGTCTAGCTATTGGGTTTTTTAACTACAAATTGGGAAAACATTGTAAAATTTTATTCCTTATAATTTATTTAAGACATATAGTAATTGAAGTTTATTTTTTATTTATTTGGGGGAGAGGGTTGGGGAGGGTTGAGATGATGGGCAGTGACTGGGCCTCTAAGGCGCTGCACATCAGTTTTGGAAAGAGGTAATAGTACTTCTCTGATGTTATGAAAAAAGAGAAGAAAGAAAGAAATAAAAAGAATAGTTGCAAATAATAAATTATTATGTACAGCCTGGACTGTCCAGTACATTACTAATGTTCTCGAACTAAATTCTTGAAATCAATAGGGAAATACCTCTCCTCCAGATTATCTTAGTGAGAGTGAGCTGATCTCCCTAATGGAGAAGAATGGAATTGGCACAGATGCATCAATATCTGCACATATTAACAACATATGTGAGCGCAACTATGTCCAGGTTTGTGATATTCTTTACTATTGAACAATTTTTCCTCATCTAGGCCATTTGGCATGTGTGTGGAAGAATCATTTTGAGAAGTGTGCTTTTGTTGATTTGAGTTGAGTTGTTTTTTAAGTTTTGGATGTTCCCCTTACCTTCGAATTGCAGGTACAAGCTGGAAGGAAGTTGGTTCCAACTGCCTTAGGTATCAGCCTAATAAGAGGCTATCAATGTATTGATCCAGATCTCTGTTTGCCAGACATTCGCAGTTTCATCGAGCAACAGATTACTCTTGTTGCGAAGGGTCAAGCAGATTGTCTTCGTGTTGTGCAGCATGTACTACAACAGTTCAAGCAAAAGTTCATCTACTTCGTTAGGAAGGTTAGAAGTTATCACTTGGCAGCTGCTTGTAGTGACTGCATGCTTAAAAAATTAGTCTTATCATTGTTCAATGATAGTGCATGATTTTTCAGAAGTTTTTTTTTTTACGCTTTGTAGATTATATGTGTTCTAATCAACTCAACTCAACTCGAGTTACTCAACAAAAACCAAGTCCCAACTATTTGGGGTTTACTACTGGAAGCCCTTTTCTCTGTTCAACTATATTTAGGGCCAACTATATTGAGGCCTTTTTCACTTGAAATTCTTTTCGGCTTTTGTCTTGTCATTATGGTGGCTGTCTCTCATCTTGTCCTCAATTGATGTAATCATGGCTTAAGTGATATACTGGTGCAATTAGTGGTACATCGGTACCTGACCACGATATTTAGAGCTGGATCTACCATTCCACAGTTATTGTCCTGGCCTCATTGATTTTACTTGTTTTCTATTTAATGCAGATTGAAAACATGGACACATTATTTGAAGCACAATTTTCCCCACTTGCTGAATCAGGACGTGTACTTAGTAAATGTGGCAAATGCTTGCGGTACATGAAGTACATTTCTACCCAACCATCACGTTTGTATTGTAGTACATGTGAGGAGGTCTATGATCTTCCTCAAAAGGGCACAATCAAGGTAATTTTATTATTTATGAAAATTAATTTAAACTTTTACTTCTGCTGAAATTCTGGACTTCTCTTCTAAAATTTAAGTATTTGACGTTGGTATGTCATGTTGAAATATTCCATTTTTACGGTATGGCACATATCAAGTCGCACTGTTGTGCTTATCATCCTTTACTATTCTGTATCGTTGTGCAATTCATTGTAAAGCATATACCCTTGGGGTCAGTTTTTGTGCAAAGTCTGGCAAGTGGATATAAGCATTTCCAGCCGCTTCATTAATCTCAATAATTTTCCTTCTTTTCATTTTAGTATCCTGTATCTTAGAATGTCCTGTATCTTGTTCACAAGACTGGATTCCGGTATCAAATAATTGGTACAACTGCTCTAAACATGATCTTGTACTCGTTCATGCATACTGTGTTAATAGGAATTTAAGTTGTAAAAAGAAAAGCATAATTAAAATAGGAAAGGAAAATTCATGTTCTATTCAGCACGTCATATGTTGTATCTATGTGATGTTAAATTAGAACGTATTGAATTCATGCATGAACTGATCAAATGCATCATTAGTTACTACTTTGTTCAGGATCTCTTGCTTGCCAGATTTGATAGTATATAATGAGATATATCAGCCCTAGTTTTAGTTAGAACTATACTATATTCGAAGTGAATAATGGTTTTAATGTTAACCAAATTAGAAAGACATCTAATTCCTGAATTTCATGTTAAGAGGCATCTTACTCTGCACACTCAGAAATGATATATTCTCATTTTTTTTGCACTGACTTATGAGCATCTGCTGCTAGACACATTATCAGAACTCTTCATTAACCAATAAATAACGGAAGAGTTATTTTTATGCAGCTGTACAAGGAACTTACTTGCCCTTTGGACAACTTTGAGCTATTGATCTTCTCCATGGCTGGTCCAGAAGGAAAGTCATTCCCTTTCTGCCCGTACTGCTATAACAGTCCTCCATTTGAAGGTATAGACACACTCTTCAGTGCTGTTAAGACCGGTAGTTCTGGCAAGGCAGGGAAGGGAGCTGGCATGCCATGCTTCCTTTGCCCACACCCCACATGCCGACATTCTTTGATAGCCCAAGGAGTCTGTGCCTGCCCAGAATGCAATGGGACACTTGTCCTAGATCCGGTGAGTGCTCCCAAGTGGAGACTTTATTGCAATATGTGCAATTGCCTTGTCTTCCTTCCTCAAGGTGCTCACCGGATTTCTACTACTCGGGAACGCTGTCCTGAATGTGACTCTACAATTATAGAAGTTGACTTCAATAAGAAATCAACACCTTTGAAGGATGGAGCTACCTTGCATACAGGTTGCATTCTTTGTGATGAGCTGCTTCATTCACTTGTGGAAGTGAAGCATGGCAAATCATTTTTCAAACGCATGGGCGCAAGAGGAAGGGGAAGAGGAAGTGGAAGAGGATATAAGGGAAGAGGACGGGGTAGTGGGAGAAGTGATGACCCTAAAATGAGCTTCCGAGATTTCTGAAGTGTACGTAATGAAAATTATACTTCCTTTTTGACATTTGAAACTGATATATCTGCTTAATTTTCTTAGGAACTGTTCTTTTCTGTATTAATTGCTTGCTTTCCATTCGTGCATGCATGTTTTTCACCCTGGGTGTTGAATATCTTTTTATTTATTTTTGTTTTTTTAGCTGAAGAAAAAAAAGGGTAAATTGCATTTTAGGATCTAAAGTTTGGGTCAAGTTTCACTTTAGGGTCCGAAGTTTACATTGCGTCAATTCAGTACCTGAATTATTAGTTGAGTTGTAATTTGGGGCCTGTCATCAGAATTTTCTATATTATCCCTAATTTGCCCTTTTTATGGGTTTGAAAACCTTATTTTACCCTTATCAACATTTTATATACCTTCATATTTTGACTAGTTCTGAATTACTTTGTTGTCAAATTTGTGGTTTCATAAATAAAAAATATAAAGGTTTATTAGTGTTGATAGGGGTAAAATAGGCTTTTTAAATTCATAAAAAGGGTAAAGCAGGGATAAGACAGAAAATTTTGATGGCAGGCCCCAGATTGAAACTCTAACTAATAATTCGGATATTGAATTGACGTAATTTAAATTTTAAACCCTAAAGTGAAAGTTGACCCAAACTTTGGACCATAAAATGCAATTTACCTTATAAAAAATACATTCGAAACATAAATTAAAGTACACCCCTAACAAAGCAGAAGAAAATAGGCTAAGAGACCCACACAGCAATTAGTAGATGTTTGTGAGCAAACGTTGCATTTTTGGGCCATGGAAACATCATTTTTTATAGAAACCTCTGAACAATTTTACAAGAAGAGCATAGAACGAATAGAGAATGGGGGCAGCGTCGGCAAAACTAGCTGTCTTTCCTGCAAGTGATGACACAAATTGGCTTGATTCAGTATGGATGCAAATTGACTGCGCTGATTGAAACTGGACGAGCCTCCAATGTCCAATGTGTCTCCCCCCAAGAGTAGAGGAACCTAGCCAACACCTACCCACTATGCTATCCTCTTACATGCTTTATCCCAGCTCAATTCAACAATACCACAGTCCAAATCATCATTAACCCTCTGATTGAGAGTAAAATCTTGTTGGGAATTTGATCTATAATGAGGCCGGTGCTGCACTATTTACGATTTACCTCCACACAATTTATTTATTTTGGTCTTTTAAGGCTAAGAAAGAGCCTATGAAAAAGAACAGAAAGAGGACGGACTGCCTGCAATTATAATTTCTTTTCGAGTGATAGCATATGCAAGGACATTACCCATCATCCTTAGTATATCACAATGAAGCAGCCCAAAAGTGGGTGGAATTCAATCTTACACAGAGAGAGAGAGAGAGGGGTAACTCTAGGTTTCGTCTGTTTTGGTGTACGGGCATAAGCAACAATCCCTAATATTCCTATTCTTTAAGGAAAATGCTATTGATCCTATCTATATATATATATTTTTAAGATGTGGCTATTTATGTGGCACGTATCAAGAAATCACTAGAAAATCCATGTGTTGATGCGGCAGCAAGCCACATCATTAGAGAAATTAATTATCGACCAATAACGCTATTCATTATTTAGTTCAATTCAAGTTGAATAAGCATTTTGGTAGCACTTAGAGATTTTCAACTTGCATGGGATTTGCGCACAGTTTTCCTAAGACCTTCCATCTTGAGTTGGTTTGAGAAGCTGAATAACAGGTTCTGATTATTGTCATTTGCTTGGAGATGAGAAGCAAAGAAACAGCCATCATTTAAGGATATGTAATTACTCTGATATGTGAAATGTACTTTACTAAAATCAAGACCATTGCATTTAATCATGCCTGGCATTTGAAATATATTTTGAGGATTGAGCCTTCCATTTTTAATTTTCCCAGGATCTGTAGACTCATATTTATGTTTCTTATGGCTTAAATTGTAGTACTTCATTGTGATGATGAAATGACCTTTTTTTTTTCTGTTGGATCATTTTTAAAAAAAAAAAATTTAAATTCATTGAAAACAAATACAACGATGGAAGACAACTCCATACAAATCTTCCAAGCACATGAACCAGAGCTTGACTGATTTCTCCAAAGTTCAAATATAAACAACGAAGTGATTTGAGTTAGGAAGCCAATTGGCTACTCGATTTACCTAAATCAAACCTCCATCAGATGCATAGTTTAAATGGACAGAGGAGTATGATATTTCTCTGTCCCTCCACTTCATAGTTTAGACTTAAGGCCCTAATATTTTATTGATATTAATAATAAATATAAAGATGAGACAGCAATAGTTAGACATACTGCTTTCCTTAAATACCAAAAGGCACCTAACACAGATGATGATGATACTAATAATAACATAGCCAATGGCTTGATAGCATAGTGACATTTGCCTCACTATTAAGTGAGTGATTTTGAGTTCAAATTTATAGAGAAACATTGATACTCATTTATTGATATTGAAGAGGTTTAGAGGGAGGTTCTATGCAAATGGATTATCCAAAAAACAAAACAGTAATAATAACAATAATAATAATAATAGAGTCTCTTCTCCGGCCACTATATGGAAACAGTGGAGAGCTAGCTAATTAAAACCACACCATAATATTTAATGGGAATGAGTTAGGCAGGCGGTTCACAGTGAACACCTGAGCCCCCATGTCCTGTGCAACTTCCATGAACGGGACCTTCATTGAGCTGCCTCTCCATTTGAATATCACTCATCTTCTCCTCTGCAATGACCATATATAAAGAAGAGTATAAACCACAGTTTGTATCATATGGGTGGGTACGTAGAAGCATTTCAGCTTCAAATAAGGAGTGAGTAACAACCTCACACATTATTAATATGAATAGTTTTGGTCATATATACTTACTGCTTTGTGAAGTGGTGGCTGCTGCTGCTGCTGCTGCGAATGGAATGGTTTTGACTGAAAGTACAAGGATGACAAAGAAGATAAGAGAAGCCTTATGAACCATCTTAACTTCTGCAACCAAGAAAGTAAGGCCTGTCATCAATGATCAATTATTCTTATTCTTATTATTTATAAGCATAACCATGGGCTGTGGATAAGATCGTTTCAAGTGCATGTACATATGCAATGCAATACACCTTAAGTCAAATGTATGAGGATAAAAAGAGAGCCCTAAGTGTCGGCTAGCTGCATGTGGAGAACGAGTATGCACCTTAGTCAAAAAAGAGGGCCTACAATCCTATAGAATACTACTTATCTAGCTGGTTCCAAAATTTTGGAGAAATTTGGTACAATTAAGATTCAGATGTATTATTCTGCTTGTCAATGTAGTTTCATTAGAGCTTTGGGTCACATCTGATGGCAATACTATGGTTGGGCCTCGATGGGTTGCATAGCTCTCTGTTTAGATCCGAGTCCTTCTTGGTTGGACATGTGTTCTATTCAGATTGATGAGTAATTTTTGCCACATGGTAATTGTTTGTGCTGAGTTCTGACACGCAAGAAGATAAATCCTTCCCATTTTTTAACTCAGTCTTCAAACCCCCATCTTTAGAGCATGACTAGTTGTCGAAGAAAACCTTGAAATCAATTTGTTTTAGGGTTCTTTTAAATAGTAATAATTAATAATGTACGAGGATGGAAGCCATTAGAGTACTCTAATGCTTTTATTTCCTCCTGCATTAGGAACCAATCCATTGTATGTTTTAGGTATAGGTACACCAACACACTGGGAATTATGGTCAGAGTGTGGCTATATATGGGTGCATCCATTTCTACTCCTTTTGTAGATATCATAATTCTCGTATAGATCCCATCAATTACACCCTTCCTTTCCAAAAATATTTGCGCATTGGTTTCTTTCATGGAATACACGGGAATTTGAGATGATCCAATTCCGGCTCAACAACGATTAGTTGCAATCCATAATAATACCATTTCGAAGACATGGCTTCTTGTTGTATTTCATTTTCCTATGGCCTCAATTTTATGGATTTTTGGCTTTTTGTTACATCTTTTTTATGCTTCATGTTATTGGCAAAGTCAAGAGGGGGTTTATTATAAATAATTCTTTGGTTGAACTTGTTTTGCATTATTTTAGAGTCACGGGAATTCATAAAAAGGCCTTCCATTATCACAATTAAGTGGTGTCCTCCTTCACCTTCATGGCTTAAATTGAATACTGATGGTCTAGCTAAATAGAATCTAGGTTCTACAATTGCTGGTGGTATCTTTAAGAATTATAAAGGTTTTGTGAAAGGGTTAATTTACTGCTGTACTCTTGGTGTTCGATCAGTCTACATTTGTTGCTAAGTTGATGGTTGTTATCTGTGGTATATATATTGAGCAAGTTTGGAAGAATGGGTGGCGAAATCTTTGGTTAGAATGTGATTTAGCTTCAATTATCTAGTGCCTTCACAATAATAAGCCTCCTTGGAAATTGAAAACTAGATGGCATAATTGTGAATTTTATTTGAGTCAGATAAACTTTCAATTTGGCCATATATTTCGTGAAAGTAATGTTGTGGCTGACAAATGTGCCAATATTGGATTAATTAAGATTCAACAGTTTTCAGTTGTGGTGGTTTGCCCCCCAAGGAAATTGTATTGTTCTTTCAGCATGATTCTTGTAGTATGCATTCTACATATTTAGACCTTAGAGGTTATTTATTTATTTTTCTATTGTAAACTTTGGGATTTGTCCAAAACTTTTAATCTTTTATCTCTTTTTTTATCTTGTACTCTTATTTCCTTTTATCAATAAATTTTGGGTGAATAGCACATAATTTAGAATTCTTAAGGTATTAACCTAGTTGGGATGCTAAGTCGTTCTATGATGCTTGAAACTCTTTAATTTGATTTTTTTTATAAAAAAAAAAAAATCAAAATCATTATACTTGCTTACAAGATCAACAACTACTTTTAAGCGTCCAATTTTTTTTTTTTTTTTTTCATAGGCAAATGATAATATATTAAGAAGCAAAAGATGAGCCATCTCCAAACTCCCATTCCTTACGGGTAACCAAGGGAGGAAGGATAGAAATTGGGATTGCACCATATCGATTACAGCAGGCAACCCATTAGACAAGTTCATGGGCAGCCATGTTGGCGACTCTAAGAACAGCATGCATAACCCATAAATTAAAAGAAGAAACAAAGATTCTAACATCTCACTATAGGATCAATATCCCATGGGAGAACCAGCTCACTATCTCTTATCGGGTCAAGGACACTAGCGGCATCCCCTTCCAAGCCCCATAATTCAATTCTCCAACGACATTGCTGGCAATACCCATGCAAGTTCTAAAGAAACCCTCAGTCCCCCTCCCACATTTGCTAGCTAGTAGTAAGCTAGGTGACATCGGAAACCCTCCCCTCCTCTCGCCTTCAATAATAATAATAATAATAAAAAAGCTTTTTGGTCTGTGTACATTAACTCCACGCGCCCCTATAAAGACCCCATTTTTGTAGGAGTGAAAACAATGTCCTAAGGTTAATACCATTAAAAGAGTTTGGATTCGGTTTTGAGTTCTAAAAATTTAGCACCATGGTGGTTAATTACGTTCATTGGATGAATGTTTCGACAATTTGGGTTAAAACATTGGTGCTAAGATCATTTTGTTCATTTCAATAGCAATTTTTTGATGTCTTAATCCAAGCTATCAAATTAAAACACTAATCCAATAGCTACAATTAAACCCATGACAGTGCTGAGTTTTTGAAACTTGGCACTGAATCCAAACTTCTCAGATTCAGTGTTGAGCTTAAAAATCTCAGCATGGTGCCAAGGTGATCTTGGCCATCAACTTCAGATTTGGATAGTTGAGATTAAAATATTAAAAAAGTGTTGTTGAAATTACCTAAATACCCTTATGAGCATCTTTTTCATCTTTAATCGATCTCAACCGTCCAAATCCAAGATGGACGGCCGAGATCACCTCGGCACCATGCTGAGCTTTTTAAGCTCATCACTAAATCGAAACTCAAATCTGAGTCCGAGAAGAAAAGCTTTAATTTTCGTAGTTTGACAAGTGTCCATTAATATGAAAATGAAATTAAACATATTCAAAATAAAAAGGGGATGAAGTTCTCCACCAATCATAGGTTTTAAAACTTGATTGGTCTGTCTTTTTCCAACTTTTAAAAATGATATTTTTGAGTTCTATTTGAAAATAGAAAAACCTTTAATAATTTACAAAATTGAGATATAAGTTAATGAGATTCAATTGTGAGCGGGAAATATTGTGTTAGATACTATACAGTATACTACACCTGTCAAAGTTAACGGTTACCCTAATTTCAATTTTGTCCATCGATTTCCCTTCTTGATAAAGCTATTTATTGTTAAATATTTTACTTTATTCTTTTTCTTTTTTCTCTAATAATATGACAACTAATAATCTAATATAATACGCATTAAAAAAAAGACAACAAAGTGTCGATGTGGTAGTAGTGCATTTAGAAGAAAATGTAACTGAACAAGTCAGAAAGATTGGGGGAATGTATTACATATTCTACTCGGAATTACGCCACTGCACAGGTTCGGAGCCCAGATTTCTTATTAATAACAAAGGTAAAGATGGGATGAACTGGTAGGCACTGTGTCCTAAAATACAAACTAATGATAAAGATGATGATGATGATGATAGACTCTCTCTGGGTAATGTTACATTGCCCCGCATTTTGCCATATTATGTGCATTTAGAAAGATTTCAATTTTTAGGATTTAATCATATCAGTAGGTTCCACAACTTTATCCTCCTAAATACACATAGTCGGGCAAAATGTGAGGCAAAGTAGCTTACCATTATGAGAATCGGGTAGCTAGGCAGAAGGTGGACAGGGACGATCACGATGACCTGAGCCCCCAGGTTTTGTACAACTTCCATGAACAGGACCTTTGACCTCGATCTCCGCTTGATTACTCATTTTATCCTCTGCAATAACCACACAAAAAGCGCGCCTTAGCAAACAAAAAAACAAAAAAAAACATGCAAAAAGACTAGCATAACTAAACTATATAGGTACAATGGTATAATATGTAGCATTTCATGATTTCATCTTCAAATAAGCTAGCAGTGGAATTGTGGTTCAAGATTCGTAGGTCCTAAGATTGAGTGTCCGCGCGTTTTCTCACTATTGGATGCATGGCTTTACTGGTGGTTTTTGCAAGGATTAGTTTGGACCCAATGACTTAGGATGTCCCTTGTTTGACCAAAATAAATTCAAAAAAAAAGAAAAAAGAAAAAAAAAAAAAGCTAGTAACAATGCCACAAATAATTAAGCGGTACATATAGGCAGCTTAACAGTTTTGGATGGAATCGTTTGAAGAGAGAGCAGGAGGATGATGATAAAGAAGATGAGGGAAAGCCTTTTATGAACCATCTTTCTTTCTGTAACCAAGAAAGTATGGCAGGCGGGTGATTTCAATTTGCTGTAATTATCTATATATATATATATATATATATATATATATATATAACCATAGGCTGTGGCTTGTGAATAAGAAGTATATGCACCACCTAATTAGTCAAATATGAGGGCCTAACTTCCTAGAAAGTGCAGTCGCATCCACTTGTCTTGTTGAAAATTTTGGAGAAAAATGGTACGCATATCTTGGTCCCCATTCATGGGACTTTTGCACCCTTTATAGAAGAAAACAAAAAAACAAAAAATAATGGCAGACAATTAATCAACCAATTTGTTCTTGTTCAATGCATTTATAATTAGGCACAATTACGATTCAGATGTATAAGTATAAATCGATCTTCTCAAATCTGAACTTGATTGATCGAGTTGGGCGGCATATTTATCGGTCAGCTGGTCTATGGACTACGGCCACACATGCACATTATCTTTTCCATCAATTTACAGTCTATTCATGACTTTTGGTCTCAATTACCAATTAAGACACTCAGATCAAAAGTACACTCACTCCGTTCATGATTGACTGTTCCCTTAGAAAAAACTTACTTTTTTAGGAAATCCAATCAATTGCTTTCGCATTAATATACATCTTTTGACATTGCAATTTTATGCTCAAGTGTACAAAATATTGAAAAAAGAGAATACCCTTTTAAGAATATTTTAGGAAATAAAATAACAAAAGTCATTGACTTTTGGAGTGATAATAATTCTGAAACATCTCATAAAGGAAAAGATGCCAATAATTTAGGAACGAAGAGAGTACTTTTCTTAAGTTAAGGGATTGTTTGGCAAACCTAAAAACTTGGCCAGTTGAAGATATGGTAAGTCTTTCTTTCTAGCTAAATAGTTTAGTTTTCTTCTAAAAATAAGTCATGAAATCATTTTTATTTTTATTTTTTCAAACCAATTGTGAGTTGGTATATTTAAAAAACCAAATAACCATTATGGATTGAACCTAGTTTGCTCTAATTTTAAAGTTCCCAAATAGACCCTAAAGCTTGCATGCATAGACGGTTAAGATTGGGGGAAGGATCTGTCCACATCAACCGTATCATAGTTTTATATATATATATATATATGGGAAGGATCCATTTACTTACACCCCTTAATATTTTTTTGTGAAAATAATATTTCGTCAATCCAACCGTTGGATTAGGTATTCTATTCATGCACATCATACATGTTGAATTTCAAGGAAATCAGATATCAAGAAGCATTTGATCTGAAAACTTACATTTCTTCTTATAAATAAAACTATAATTTAGGGCATTATATGAATGACACAGCTTGTAATATCCGATTAATTTGAAATTTGGTATGCATGATATGCATAAATAGAGAACCTAATTCAACGGTTAGATTGGCGAAATATTAATCCTTACAAAAGATATTGAGGGGTGTAAGAGTAAAAAGGTTTTACACCGAAATAAACAGATCCCTCCTCATATATATCTATACTACCTATAAAAGTTTATATTTCAAAAAAATTTTGATTGACCATTACATAAACTTTAAATACTTATTTGTCCCCCAATATTTAATCAAATAATTAAAAATGTTTATTTTCCAACCAAGAAAATAAATAAATAAAAATAATAACGTCCACTTCATGAATTCTACACAACCTCCATTACTGTAGATGTCTCCTAACTAATTTCCTTTTCCTATAATAACTCCTAACCATGGGAAGGAAGTTTAACATATTGTATTGAACGTTCATTCCAATGACCTAAATTAATGAGATACTTATATATTAAGAACATAATATTATATGTATATTTCTCTAAAACAAGATTTATATTTTCAACAAAAAGTAACAAATAATTATATACATATCTGAGAATTTATAAAATTTCATATATATTTTATTATTTAAATATTATTTGATCATTTGCAATGCATGTGTGCCCATATATATATATATAAAAGTTTTTCTTATGATTCGTAACCTTCATTAAGTTTTTTTTTCATTGACAAAACAAGACGATACAATAGATCAAAAAGCCCACTACAATATGACACAAGGCCCTGTAAGCTATATTCGTCCCTTCATCATGCCACTGCTTCATCGCATTTTTCATGAAGCTCAGATGATTGAGTTAGAGATTCAAGATTAGAAAGGGCCAGCCTCTATTACTACCTAAGGGCTTGTTTGGAAATTTCAAAAACTGGATCAGATTGGGTCTGGTCCGTAACTGTTATCTAGTTTTTAAACAAACCAAGTCATATCATTTTTTAGGGTAAGAAGCCTAATCTTAAAAGGTGCTGTCTCCATATCATTTTTATGCTTCATGTTATTGACAAAGTCAAAAGGGGGTATATTATAAATAATTCTTTGGTGTAACTTCCTCTTTTGCATTATTTTTAGTACTAAAAATTTAGCACCATGGGGGGTTAATTACGTTCATTGGATGGAATGTTTTGACAATTTGGGTTAAAACAATGGTGCTAAGGTCATTTTGTTCATTTCAATAACAATTTTTTGATGTCTTAATCCAAGCTATCAAATTAAAACACTAATCCAATAGCTACAATTAAACCCATGACAGTGCTGAGTTTTTTAAACTTAGCACTGAATCCAAACTCCTATTAACAATGGAAAAATGATCAAGGTCATACGGCTTAACAAAACACTAAATATATCAATTTCTTTTTTCAACATCCGGTACGTATAAAAAATTACGAAGTCTTAATTGAAGTAGGCTTTTAATCTGAGCATAATTCTAAAATAATTAAGCTAAATCTCTTAGGAGGGCTCTTGAGAGAGATTTAGATTTTCAGGACCTAAGGATAGCATTTTGTTGCTAGTTGCTACCCAAAAAACGAGACAGAGGGTGTAGATCTCGTGCGGGAATTTATTAGATGAGGCCTGACAAAAAAAGGATTGTGAGAAGAAAAGCTTTAATTTTCGGAGTTTGAAAAGTGTCCATTAATATGAAAAGTGAAATTAAACATATTCGAAATAAAGAGGGATGATCGAAGATCTCCACCAATCATAGCTTTTAAAACTTGATTGGTCTGTCTTTTTCCAACCTTTAAAAAATGATATTTTTGAGTTCTATTTGAAAATAGAAAAACTTTCAATAATTTACAAAATTGAGATATAAGTCAGTGAGGTTCAACTGTGAGAAGAAAATATTGTGTTAGATACTATACTACACCTGAGAAAGTTAAAGGTTATCCTAATTTCAATTTTGTCCATCGATTTCCCTTTTTGAAAATGCTATTGACTTAATTTTTTTCTCATATAATACACGTTAAAAAATGATAACAAAGTGTACGTCGATGTGGTAGTAGTGCATTTAGAAGAAAATGTAACTGGAAATTTCAGAAAGATTGGGGGAATGTATTACATATTCTACTCGGAATTACACCACTGCACCCCAGATTTCTTATTAATAATAAAGGTAAAGATGAGATGAACTACTAGGCACTGTGTCCTAAAATACAAACTAATAATAAAGATAATAAACTCTCTCTCAGTAATGCTGCATTGCCTCATACTTTGCCTTATTATGTGCATTTAGGAGGATTTCAATTTTTAGGTTTAATCATATCAGTAGATCCTACAACTTTATCTTCCTAAATATACGTAGTAGGGCAAAGTATGAGGCAAAGTAACTTGCCATTATGAGAATCGGGTAGCTAGGCAGGAGGCGGACAGGGACGACTACCCGAGCCCCCATGTATTGTACAACTTCCTTGAACAGGACCTTTGACCTCGATCTCCGCTTGATCACTCGTCATATTCTCCTCTGCAATAACCATGCAAAAAGACTAGCGTAATTATACTACATAGGTACAATATATGGTATAATATGGTATAGCATTTCATGATTTCTTCTTCAAATAAACTAGCAGTACACAAGGGTATCGCAAATAGCAAAGTATTCATAGGTCCCTAAATTTGAATCTCCACTCTCCCACTATCAGATGCACGGTCTTGCTAGTGGTTTAATTTTGCATGGATTAGTCTAAACCCAATGGTTTGGGATACCCCTCACCAAAATAAATTTTTAAAATTAAAAATAAATAAATAAATAATAATAAATAAAAGATAGTAGTGAATAAAGAATGCCACAATCAATTTCAATATGTTTGACTTGGTCATATATTTGTTTGATTACATTTTTGGCTAGGTGTTTAGAAAGAAACGAGCAGCATCTAGAATTCTAGTACTACCTAAGATGATCAGGGTTTTTTTTTTTTCCATTTTTTTTTTCTTTTTTTTTTTTTTTCGTTGGGGGTTAATTGTAGAGGTGTTTAGGAAGAAGTAAGCACCATATATTTAGGACCTCGATCACTTAGGATGATGGGATCAAAACTAAGGAAAAAGAAGCAAGCTGTTGGATGGAATATTAATTAAGATAGATAGCTATATCCCATAATTATGGGCTGTTGGCCACCAATAATTAAGCAGCTAGTATATATACGCACTAGCTTACCAGTTTGTGATATCCGTGCTGCTGCTGCTGCTTTGGATGGAATCGTTTGAACAGAGAGCAAGAGGATGACGATAAAGAAGATGAGGGAAAGCCTCTTATGAACCATCTTTCTTTCTGTATATACTCACTCCGATCCTAATCGAGTATATCAACAATTTACTGCAATTATCTATATATAAGTATATATATAGATAATAAGAAGTATATGCACCGCCTAATTAGTCAAATATGAGGGCCTAGCTTCCTAGAAAGTGCAGTTGCATCCACTTGTCTTGTTGAAAATTTTGGAGAAAAATGGCACGCATATCTTGGTCCCATTCATGGGACTTTTGCCCCCTTCATAGAAGAAAAAAACAAAAAATAATGGCAGACAATTAATCAACCAATTTGTTCTTGTTCAATGCATTTATAATTAGGCACAATTACGATTCAGATGTATAACTATAAATCGATCTTCGCAAATCTGAACTTGATTGATCGAGTTGGGCGGCATATTGATCGGTCAGTTGGTCTATGGACTATGGCCGCACATGCACATTACCTTTTCCATGAACTTACACTATTCATGACTTTTGGTCTCAATTACCAATTAAGACACTCAGATCAAAGGTATACTCCCTCCGTTCATAATTGACTATCCCTCTATACAAAAAAAAAATCTTTTTAGGAAACCCTATCAAATGCTTTCGCATCAATCCACATGTTTTGACATTCCAATTTTACCCTTAAGTGTACAAAACATTGGAAAAAGAGAACACCCTTTCAAGGGAATTTTAGGAAATGAAATAACAAAAATCATTGACTTTTGGAGTGTGATAATAATTTTGAAACATCCCAAATGATATAGCTCCTAATATTCGATTTATTTGAAATTTGGCATGCATGATGTGCATAAATAGATAAACCTAATTCAACGGTTAGATTGGTGAAATATTAATCTTACAAAAAGATATTGAGGGGTGTAAGAGTAAAAACTTTTACACTGGAGTAAACGAATCCCTCCCCATATACATCTATACTACCTATAAAGTTTATATCTCTAAAAAACTTTTGATTGACCATTACACCCTTATTTTAAACTTTAAATACTTATTTGCCCCCAATATTTAATCAAATAATTAAAAATGTTTATTTTCCAACAAAAATAAATAAATAAAAGAAAAATAATAATCTACTTCATGAATTTTACGCAACCTCCATTACTGTAGATGTCTTCTAACTAATTTTCTATTCCTATCATTACTCCTAACCATAGAAGGAAGTTTGACATATTGTATTCAACGTCCATTTTAATAACTTAAATTAATAAGATACTTATATATTAAGAACATAATTTATGTATATGTCTCTGAAACGAGATTTATACTTTCAACAAAAAGTAACAAATAATTATATACATATATGAGAATTTATGAAATTTCATATATATTTTATTATTTAAATATTATTCAATCACATGTAATGCATGTGTGCCCATATATATATATATATATATATACACTACCTATAAAAAGATGAATGTAAAAAAACTTTTGATTGACTAATATATCCTTATTTTAATTTTTAAATACAAAACTACCCACCCTTCTGCATATATAGGAAATATAGCAATATGAAAACTATAATTCTAAAACACATACCTTAATATATTCTAAAACACATACCTTAATATATAAAACACAAATAGGAATTCAAAGGAAACGGAAACTATAATTCCTATATAATAAATAGAAATATATAGGAATATGGAAACTATAATTCTAAAACAACAGCCGAAACACATACCTTAATATATTCTAACACATATCTTAATATATAAAACACAAATAGGAATTCAAAAGAAACAGAAATTATTATTCCTATATAATAAATAAACAGCCGGATTGTAAATTCTACTTTCTCCATCAAAAGTAGTTTCAACCTTCTCTCCACATTTTCCATTAACGGCGACTTCTCCCTTCTATGGTTAACGACGACTTCTCCCTTCTTTGGTAAGTTTTGTTCTACAAATCTATACTACCTATAAAAAGTTGAATCTCACAAAAACTTTTGAACAACCAATATACCCTCATTTAAATTTTTTTAAAAAAATACATATCTACCCTTCCTTTAATTGAAACACATAATAAACATTCTTATCATTTGGTAACAAATGAAAGTTAGATTTTAATTCAAACTCTTAACAAATTAAAGTTAGATTTTTATTCAAATTCTTTTTTTAGAGCAACTATCAAGTTGCACGATAATACATATGAATATAAACTCTTAAAATATTCCGTTTTATGAAGAAAAAAAATTCTGAATATATATCTAAAGAGTTTTTAATCTTTCGTTGTACTTTCGAATTTTAAACTTTATCTTTTATGAAAAAATATAAAATCTTCATGTATTTATTATTTTGTACAACTAATATTATTTAAAAATATTCACGTGCAACGCACGTGTGCTATATCTAGTGTGTGTGTGTATATATATATATGATCCTATTAGCACATGCTGATATAGGCTTATATCAGCATGGCATAAACTTACAATTGCTGATTATAAACCTACAATTGACTGATTACAAACTTACATTTGACTAATTACAAATGGACAATTATCTGGCCCGTGGGCAATTGTAGTCAGTCAATTGTAGGTTTGTAATCAATTAATTGTAGGTTTGTAGTCAGTGGGATGTATGTAGCTATTTAAAAGCCATCCATTTGTAATCAGTCAATTGTAGTTTGTAATCAGTAAATGTAAGTTTGTAATCAGCAATTGTAAGTTTGTAGCCATGCTGAACTTATATAAGCACGTGCTGATAAGATCATTACCATGTATATATATATATAAATGTATATATATGTGTGTATGTATGTATATATATGTGTATATACACATATATATGTATATATAATTGCAAATATACCATCAAATTTAAGATGTAAAAGATTAGGAGATTTTAGATGGTATAAAAATATATTTCTAACTAAAATATTCTTAAGACCAGATAACAATCAGCCATGTTGGAAAGAAAAATTTATATCAGGATTGCCAAAACTCTTCGCTGAAACCATAAGAACAAAATTAAGTGAACAGCATAAAGGTACTATACCTTGGGAAAATTTAACATATGGTGATTTAATAAGTACTATACACCAAGAAGGCATTAAGCAATGTACTCAATTTAAGTTACAACAACAAATGAAAATAGAAAGATTAAATAGTCGAAAAGAATTTGGATCCTTTTGTGAACAATTTGGTTTTACATCTATAAAAATACCTAAATCAGGCCATAGATCTAAGTCATCATCCCATAAAAAGTATTATTATAGGAAAAGACATAATAAACCATTTGATCATAAAAACTACCATCCATCAAATTCAAATAAAGATGATACTCATAAATCAAACCCTAAAAAATACCATAGGAGGAAATCTCGGGATAATAGACAGGATATAGTATGCCATAGATGTAGTAAAAAAGGTCATTATAAGGCCCAATGTAGGGTTAAACAAAAAATAAACTCCTTACAAAGAGATGAAGACATTAAAAAACAAATAATTAATATTTTGTATACCTCAAACTCAGAATATGAACATAGCTCGAGTTCTGAAGAAAAAGAAAATCAGATAGATGAAATAAATCATGATTCAACATCATCAAAATCCACAGAAGAAGAGTTAGAACAAGAACAGAAATGTGATAAAGAACATAACCAAAAATGTTGTAATATGATAAAAAAATAATCATCATAATCAACAATCTCTTATTCTAGAAATAATTGATAGAATGCATGACCCAGTGTTAAAAAAAAGAATATCTACAAAAATTTCAAGAAACAATAAATGAACCCAAGAAAGTTGTCCCAAGAACATATAATCTCAAAGAAATTTTAGGAAAAAAATTTAAACAAGAAGTTAAAGAAGAACCAACCATACAAGACCTTAAACAAGAAATAAAACAAATAAAAGAATTAAGAAAATCAACCAATACTCATGTTTGCAATTTACAAGAACAAATTGATACATTAAAACCAACAATATCAAATAACACAGACAATCTTGATTTAATTACACCTCAACAGGAGAAAGATATCACTAAAGAAATAGAAAACATAGGAGAAAAGGGTTTTCTCCAACTCATATCGACAATAACACACCAGAAGTGGAATATAAGAATAAAATTAGTAATTAATGATGAGTACATTCTTCATATTATTGCATTAATTGATTCAGGTGCAAATATGAATTGTATACAAGAGGGATTGATTCCAACAAAATACTATAAGAAAACTAAAGAACAACTTAGCACAGCTAGTGGATCAAAACTTAATATAAAATTTAAATTAGAAGATGTCCATATATGCAAGGATGGAATGTGTGTAGAATCTACTTTTATCCTCATAAAAGATTTAGATAGACAGGTGATTTTAGGAACTCCTTTTATCACACTCATACAGCCATTTAAAGTAGATATAGCAGGCATCACCACTTTTATAAAAGATAGGAAGACAAGATTTGAATTCTTCAATCCACCTTCGATAAGGGATGTTAATGTCATAAAAAATAGACTCATCTATCCAAAAAAGAAGCAAGTTAATCAAATAATCAAAAGACATATCATTTAAATCATCTTAAAAATGAACTACAATATAAACAGATTGACAAACAATTAGAGGATTGGAAACTCCAATAGGCCATACAACAATTCGAAGAAAAAATAAAATCCTCAATATGCTCATATAATCCTCATACATTTTGGCATAGAAACAAATATATTATCAAACTATCATATGAAAAAGATTTTAATGAAAGTCGGATACCAAAAAAGGCAAGACCAATACTAATGAACCAAGAACTTCTTGAGATATGTAAAAACGAAATACAAGAGTTACTAAATAAAAATTTGATAAGAGAAAGCCGCTCACCATAGAGTTGTGCAACTTTTTATATTTTTAAAGTAGCAGAAATAGAACGAGAAGTTCCAAGATTAGTCATAAATTATAAGCCTCTCAATGATGCGCTTCAATGGATAAGATATCCTCTCCCTAATAAAAAGGATTTATTAGGAAGACTCAATAATGTAAAAATATTTTCGAAATTTGATTTGAAATCAGGATTTTGGCAAATCCAGATTGATGAAAAACACAAATATAAGACAGCATTTACATTGCCTTTTGGACATTATGAATGGAATGTGATGCCCTTTGGCCTTAAAAATGCTCCTTCAGAATTTCAAAATATTATGAATTTAATATTTAACCCATACACTGAATTTACCATAGTTTATATTGACGATGTTCTAATATATTCGCAATCCATAGAACAACATTGGAAAAATCTTAATATTTTCTTTCATCTTATTAAAAAAATATGGCTTAGCACTGAGTCCCACTAAGATTAATCTTTTCCAAACCAGGATTAGATTCTTAGGTCATCATATCCATCAAGGAGCCATAGTCCCAATAGAGAGATCTATACAATTTGCTAACAAATTCCCTGATGAAATTAGGGATAAGAAGCAATTGCAGAGATTCCTAGGATGTTTGAATTATATTATGGACTTCTATCCTAATCTTAGTCAGGAATGTGCCCCTCTTAGACAAAGGTTAAGGAAAAATCCTCCTCCATAGACAGATGAACATACTAACATAGTCAAAACCCTAAAAAATAAGGTTAAAAGCCTACCTTGTCTTAGCATAGCTGATCCCTCATCATTTAAAATAGTCTAGATAGATGTTTCAGATATAAGATATGGAGGAATACTTCTTCAAAAAATTAATAGTCAAGAGAAAATAGTGAGATATCATTCGGATACATGGAACCCAGCCCAAAAGAATTATTCTACAATAAAAAAGGAGATATTATCTATAGTTTTATGTATTTCAAAGTTTCAGAATGATATTTTAAATCAAAAAATTTTGGTAAGAGTGGATTGCAAGGCAACAAAACCAGTTCTACAAAAAAATGTAAAAAATATAGTTTCAAAACATATTTTTGCTAAATGGCAAGCAATACTTTTAGTTTTTGATTTTGATATAAAACATATTAAAGGAGATAACAATTCTATCCCTGATTTTCTCTCTCGTGAGTTCTTACAGGGCCATCAGCCTCAGAAAAATGCCCAGAAAAAATAAAGCCAAAGCTCCACAAGAAGCTCAGCCACCACAATCCAATAACCCAAAACCAACTCAAAATATCCCTGAACCCAAAAAATGGTACCAATATATTGAAGAAGAGGAAAAACTCCTCTCCCAAAATCCGTTCCATGGATTAACATTAGAACAATACCAGCAGCTCAATGCACAACAATATCAGCAGCTTAACACACAGCAGTAATTCACTCCAGTAGATAAGTCACAGACTTATGCTCTGGCAGCTTCAAGCTCTCAAAAAGGTAGTAAAGAAATAGCCACTTCTTCGAGATCTCAGGAGCCATTAGCAGTATTTCCAACGACTGCACCATCTCAAAATATTTCTCATAAAAACTTTCATAAAAATCAAAATCCATATTTTGCAAAACCTACAAAATTACCTATCATGGTAATTGAGAAGGAATTTCAAAATAAAGACATTTTTAATATAATCCAACAATATTTTCCTCCCAATTTTCAATATAATGCCACAGATTTCAGAAAAACATAGTTCTAGTATCAATGTATCCTTGAAAAGGGAACAAAATCA
Source organism: Liquidambar formosana (assembly GCA_039720395.1). Taxonomy (NCBI): domain Eukaryota; kingdom Viridiplantae; phylum Streptophyta; class Magnoliopsida; order Saxifragales; family Altingiaceae; genus Liquidambar; species Liquidambar formosana. The sequence goes on from CM077822.1 coordinate 29,725,404, forward strand.
GCCATATTCAAACCTTATTCGTTTAAGGATGACAAATCTCATTATTCCCATACCATTTGCCATATCCTCAGAATCCTCACTCCTTCTGATTGGGGACAGCCACTATATGAACCTAGAAAAATACCCATCAACATTACCCCACAATATTTCAACTATTTTGATTACCAAAAAGCATGGCAAATAACCTTCTTCCTTCAAAATAAAGAACTCTGTCATTCATGGATGATTTATTTTGATAAGGAATTTAATTTTACTATCCCAATTTGGTTTCTTGATTGGTGGAACTATTTTGGACCCTCTCAGGAGATCCTTCCCCAACATACTACCAATGTGGCAGCAGCATATGCAATCTTCCAGGAACATATCAAACTCCCATCATATCTTCAGGCTTTTCCTAAATTATTTCTTTTCTTTGCTAATTTTGTTTTAGCCTAGATCATGTTTTGGAAATATAAAATCATATCAACACGGGTATTTCCCTCCTTGGGAAGATCCTTCCATGTCAAATGGTGGGACAAAGTAAGAACAGATTATATCACTCCTGCACCAATACAGCAATGGTTCAATAAGCGTTCAGCCATAAATCCAGGATTAGGAGAATCACCAAAGTCTCTCCTGTCTAAAAGTCAGCTTATGGCCAAGCTTGCAGCTCTCCAGCCAATAATAAAGATCTTAAAAAATATCTTCAGACAACCTTGTCCTCACTTGACTCAGAAGAAGAAGAAGACGATGAACAAGAAGACCAAGGCTCCAGTCTATCAATAAATCTTGCACAGGATAATGAGGATGATTGCTTTGGCATCTTCTCCCCACTACCCTGAAGACCAGATCCAGAAATCTTGGCTGAGATCACAAACTCATATTCAATATCATATCAGCAAGAGAATCCAAAGCCATAAAAAACAAAGCTACAGTATAAAGTAGTTCTTGCTACAGTACTGCTACAGTCAGTCGTCCCTAGTGTTCTGCGTCCCTGGTGTTCAATACAAGGGAAATTAATAGTTGTTTGTTTTTACCCAGATAATCTTCACCAACATTATATAAAGCACTCAGAGATTCCCTAAGGATGGCATCTCTTTCACGTGAAACTCATGGTCTCTTGTGACTTCATCATTGTAATAGTAAAATAGCTCTCCTATATAAGGAAGCCTTTTGTAAAGAAGGGGGACATCTCCGGATTCCATCCAAAAAACCCCTCTCTCTCCCTCTCACCCCTCTCTATCATATTTTTCTTTGTATCCTCTCAAAATAATTTGTCTCCGGTGTACTATTTCAACCATATTGTAAAGTATATTTTCAATATTCAATAAAATATTTCCATTTCCAATTACTATAGATTTTTGTTATCACTTTATATTATGATTTCTCGCTTATCACTTTATATTTTCATTATTGGGTGTACATATACTTATTTATATATATATATATATATATATATATATGTATGTATGTATATGTATATGTGTGTGTGTGTGTGTGTGTATATATACACATATACATATAGAAATGTTCACATAAGCTTCAGCTGATGTAGGATATATCAACTTAACTTGATCCTAATCGTCCATCTCAATTTAAGAACAACCAACGGCTAAGATGTAAATCTGATAAAAAGGTAGAGATTTGACCCTTCTTCCCTCTCACATCAGCCATGATCCAATCAAATCCAAACGGAAGCTCACAGCCAGCCCCCCAAGCTCTACACCACTCTATTGCAAGCTCTTACTGGAGGTGAGATAGTATTCCTCGGCGTTGGGGGTTGCTGTAGCTGTGAGTAGGGTTGCTGTGGCGACGAAGGTTTGTTGCAATGGGAAGGGTCACACGGTGTGAGGGTTTAGAGGAAAAAAAAAAAAAAAAAGAAAACAGCAGAAATTGAGGTGGGTGCTTACCTTTCACCGGTGGTGAGAAGGAGCCGCACTAGTTCGATGGCAGTGAGAAGTGATTTTGGCCGTGAGAGTTTGTAGATTTGAGAGAGGCGAGGTGAGTTTGCAAATATGACCAATGGAGATTGTGTGGTGAGTTTCACAGTGAGCGATGAGAGGAGAAACACCGATGCCAATGGTGAGAGGAGAAACACTATCGGCAGCGGTGATAGGAGAAACACTACCGGCAACGGTGAAAGGAGAAACACTACCGGTGATGACCGATGAACTGAGATGCATGAGCTGAGAAGGAAGAAGGGTCAAATCTCTACTTTTTATCAGATTTACATCTCAGTCGTTAGTTGTTTTTAAACTGAGATGAACGGTTAGGATCAAATCAAGCTGATATATCCTATATCAGCTGAAGCTGATGTGAACATATATAGTTTTTCTTATGATTCGTAACCTTCAAATTATTTTTTTTCATTGATAAAACAAGAAGATACAAGAGATCAAAAAGCTTACTACAATATGACACAAGGCCCTATTAGCTAGATTCATCCCTTTATCATGCCACTACTTCATTGCATTTTTCATGAAGCTCAGACGATTGAGTTAGAGATTCAAGATTATAAAGGGCCGGCCTCTATTAATACCTGAGGGCCTATTTGGGAACTTCAAAAACTGGATCAAATTGGGTCTGATCCATAATTATTATTTGGTTTTTAAATAAACTAAGTAACAGTTGGTTTGAAAAAAATTGTGTTTATGCCTTCTTTTCAAAACAAAGTTGAACGAAGAGTAGAAAAAAAAAAAAAAAAAGATTTACCAAACAGTGTGAAATCAAAACTGGTCAGACTTATTCTCTCAACTGACCAGGTTTTCAGGTTTCCCAAATAGCCCCTAAGATTTGCTTTTTGTCCTTTACTTATTTTAAACTTTCAAGGTTTTATAAAATATATAAAAGTTTTTCGTGAAAACTGGCCGCAATGTCTATTAGAAAACATCATTTTGAACAACTTTGTATTTTCAAAATCTTTCATTTAAGTGGATTTTTTTACCATTTAAAGTCTCTATTTTATTTTTACAGATACAGAGACTGTAAAAGGCTAAAAGTACTACTTAAACGATAGATATTGAAAAAAAAATTCAATATATTTTAAAAAGCTGAAGATGAAAGCATAAAAATAATTAAACACCACTTTATAATTCAAAACACTAATATAAATATATATAGGATGACATTCAGGACGTATTGATATAAATTATATGAGCACCCGCATTGGAATTGTATCATGTACATTGGTGGGTTATGGGGTACACGAGGTCAATGTAGGATGCTGATAGAACTTATATCAACACGTCCTTAGTAACTAGTAAGGACAATGATGTGTTTAGCACCATGCATTGAGGGTTGTACCACGTGCATTGACCTCGTGTAACCCGTAACCCATCAATGCACAGGTTACAACTCCTAATGTGGGTATTGATATAACTTATATTAGTACATCCCTACCTGACCGCCATCCTATATATACACAATCCTAATTAGTTAAGCACGTATTCACTTAACTTATATCAACACCATGAATTAGGAGTTGCACCTCATGCATTGACCTAACGTGCCTCATAACCCAGTAATGCAAGAAGTACAACCCTCAATGTGAGAGCTGATATAACTTATATCAGCACGTGCTCACCTAATTATTATCCTAAATAGAAAAGTAAGTTCATAAGCAACCATGTTTAAAGACATTAATTATTCAATATATTTAAAATTTTATATATTATATAGGCTGGGCTTGTGTTGGGGGCAAAAACTTCCATCTAACTGTGATATGGCTAGGTGGTATCACAAGCCAATCACATGCAAGCAAAGTGAGAAAGTGGGACCAACAAGTACACTAACTTTCCCACTCTGCTTGCATGTGATTGGCTTGTGATACCTGTTGGCCTAAATGGTTTAATTCCCGAGGTTTTGATGATAACAATACATAATAAGATGTTTAAAGGACTAATGAGCATTTAAGTGATGAATCTAGACAGGTATCAAAGCCGCTAAATGGTTCAAGCATTAAGGATCAAAATGCACAAGCAAACAAAGCAAAGATCATATGATTAGCAGCGAAATGGATCCATCAACTATTCAAGAACATTCAAAGTTTTATCACAAGTCAATTAGTGACAAATCTAGGAAAATCTTGTAAGATTAATTTCAATCATTGCTCACTAGTTTAAAGGGCTTAAAACATTACAAATTCAATGACCTTAAAGACCTAAAAATGACTTACTTTTCAAAAGGACAGAAAGATGTATTTTGTCTGAAAACAGGGATTTTCAGACGGCTGAAACAATGTTTCAGCCAGCTGAAAATGCTGTTTTAGCAGGCTGAACCTTATCAGCAGGCTGAAAATAGGAACTCCTAAAAATCACCTTCTCTGTATTTTTCAGACGGCTCTTTAAGCCGGCTGAAATATCAGTTTAAGCCGGCTGAAAAATGATAAGACGGCTGAAGGAGTAGGCATGTTCATATGCCATATGTTAACTTCTCTGGAATATTCAGCAGCCTTGATCAGACGGCTGAAATACTATTTCAGACGGCTGAAATTCATGTTTGAGACAGCTGAAACACATGATCCGTTGTTCCATTTTTACACCCTCTCTGGAATATTCAGCAGCCTTATTCAGACGGCTAAAAGGGATATTTCAGACGGCTAAAAGATTTTTCAGCCAGCTGAAACCCTCGAGGAGAAGTATAACGGCTAGTTTTTTAACGGACATTTGAAGCATTTATTGCCCACCAAACTTCTTTTCCCGGCATTTATTGTTCCAGAACGGCTATTTTGGACCCCTTGAGTATAAATACAAGGCTTGAGCTCATTTATGAGCATTCATTGAGCAAAAACAAGAAAATCAATTACTAGCCCTAATTCCTCTTGTGAGCATTCATTGAAATCAATCAATAGCTGAAGTGTGCTTTCAATTCCTGTGTATTTACTCTTTAAGAGAGCTTTCTTTGAGCACAAAAATCATCTCTAAATACTTTGTATCAAAAGGGTTGTGTATACCCTCACTTGTAAGCACTTGAGAAGAGTGCATTTGGCTAAGTGTTAGTGAAGAACACTCAAGTTGTAAAGGTTTGCTGCTCCACCTTGAAGGAGAGTGATAGTGGATTGGTGAATCCTCAAGCGTGCTCTTGAGGCGAGGACGTAGGCGGGAGGCCGAACCTCGTTATATCGTTTGCATTCTCTTTCCCTTTATCTCTTTATTATTGCATTGTCTTACATTTAATCTTGCTTGCATTAATCTGATTTTAGATTGCTATAATTTCTTTTTAATTGGCCTATAACCCTATTCACCCCCCCTCTAGGGTTATTCACTTAGGACAACAATTGGTATCAGAGCCCAACCTCTAGCATTTGATATATTTGTCTTGCGAGGAACGATATGGCCAACTATAGTGGTAACGGATTCTCCGAAGGACAATCGTCCAATAGACCACCACTTTTCAATGGAGATGCATCTCTTTACAATTTTTGGAAAATTAGAATGCAAATCTTTATTCAATCCACTAGCTATGAGCTGTGGAACATTACTTCTAAGGGTCCTTTAATCCCTACTAAAGTGGTAGATGGAGTTACACTTCCTAAAGTACCACAAGAATACACCACAGCTGATCACAAGTCCCTTGAACTTAATTCCAAAGCCATTGGGTTGTTATATTGTGCTCTAACTAATGATGAGTTTAGCAAAATCTCTAGGTGCACTAGTGCCAAAGAGATATGGGACACATTGGAGGTTATCTATGAAGGAACATCTCAAGTAAAAGAAGCTAAAATTAATATGCTTGTTTGTGAATATGAAATGTTAAAATGAAAAAGGATGAATCTATTAGAGATATGTTTGCTAGATTTAATGCTATTATTAATCCCTTGAGTTCTCTTGGAAAAACTTACACTAACTCCGAATTGGTGAGAAAAATTCTTAGGAGCTTGCCTAAGCAATGAGATGTCCTCACCACAACTCTACTTCAATCAAAGGAGCTATCATCAATGACCTTGAGTGATCTTGATGGCAACTTAGTCACACAAGAACTCGCATTCAAGGCTCGTGAAATTGATGAAGGAAAGACTTCCAAGAGCATGGCTCTCAAAGCCTCACAAGATGAAGAAGAAACACCAAGTGAAGAATGTGAAAATGAGGAAGATGAAGACATTGCTTTCATATCTCACAAACTCAAAAGGTTCTTTTCTAGAAGAAATCAAGGAAGGAGATTCAACAAGGGAGACTCCTCCAAAAGGATTCCAAATAGAGGAGAGACTTCAAATAGAGAACCTTAAGTGTGTTTTGAATGCAAGAAGCCCGGGCATATCAAGATAAATTGCCCCCAACTCAACAACAACTACAACAAGACAAGCCACAACAACAACAACTTCAAGGACAATAGAAAATTCAAGAAGAAGGCTTTCACCGTCACTTGGGATGATGAAGCAAACAGTGATGAAGAAAATGAGGAGGCTTCTTGTGATCAAGAAGTTGCAAACTTTTGTCTCATAGCAAAAGAAGATGAGGTAATCGAACCTAACTCTATTGATTATCCTATAGAAGAACCTCCTACTTATGAAGAACTACAAGATGCTCTTGAAGATACTTTTCTTGAATTAAAAAGATTTTCTCACAAAAATAATGACTTGAAAAGGAATATCTCATCTCTTCAAGAAGAACTAAATGCTTTGAAAAATAAGAACTTAGAGTTGAAAAGCAAGATAGACTCACCCCCTACCATCTCTCAATCTAATCTTGAAAGTGAAAATACTTCATTGAAAGAAAAGATTGAAGACTTGACTAATACCTTGGCCAAGTTTACCAATGGAAGGGATAACTTGGATAAGATATTAACTAGTCAAAGATGATGCTTTGACAAGGCCGGAATTGGTTATCAAGAACATGTTAAAAAAAAATCCTACATTAACTTCTTTCCTAAGCCTAAGGTCCCTAGCACACCTAAAATCTCATGTACTTATTATAATAAGGAAGGACACAACGCTTATACTTGTAACATGAGAAGAAGACCAAAAAGATTCACCAAGAAGGTGTGGGTGGTTAAGGGAACCTCACCTCCTATGGCTAACCCCTATGGACCCAAGAAAGTATGGGTACCAAAGAGAGTTACTTGAACTTGTGTAGGTATGCTTAAAGTCATCAAGCAATGAGAAATGGTTTCTTGATAGTGGTTGCTCAAGGCATATGACGGGTGATAGATCAAAATTCGTCTCTTTGAAGCCCAAGGACGGCGGCTTCGTGACATTTGGAGACAATGCCAAAAGTAAGATAATTGGCATTGGCAAGGTTGGTAAGAATTCTTCACTTTGCATTAAAAATGTCTTATTAGTTGATGGTTTAAAACATAATCTCCTTAGCATTAGTCAATTATGTGATAAAGGTTATAGAGTTACTTTTAAATCCAATAAATGCATAATTGAGGATGATGATAAGACCCTATTCGTTGCATATAGGATTGGTAACATCTATGCTATAGAGTTTGAAGAAATCGCATTACAAAATGTACATTGCTTCTCCGCTTTAAATGAAAATCATTGGTTATGGCATAGAAGACTTGGACATGCTAGCCTGGATTTGATTTCAAAACTTTCTAGGCATGAACTAGTAAGAGGTTTACCAAAAGCAAAATTTTCAAAGGATGGAGTATGTAATGCATGCCAATTTGGAAAACAAACCAAGTCTTCTTTTAAAACAAAATCTCATATTTCAACTACTAGACCTTTGCAACTTATTCATATGGACTTATTTGGACCTATTGCTATTGCAAGTCTTGGAGGGAAGCATTATGCATTTGTGATTGTTGATGACTACTCTAGATATACATGAGTGTTCTTCCTTGCACATAAAGATGAGACTCATGCTACATTTATTGCATATTGTAGAAGAGTCCAAAATGAGAAAGGCTATACCATTACACATGTTAGGAGTGATAGGGGGAGCGAATTTGTCAATAAGGATATTGAACAATATTGTGACGAAAATGGTTTTGATCATAATTTCTCCGCTCCTAGAACTCCTCAACAAAATGGTGTGGTTGAAAGAAAGAATAGAACTCTTGAAGAAATGTCTAGAACCATGCTTAATGAACACTCCTTACCTCAATACTTTTGGGCCAAAGCCGTTAACACCGCATGCTATGTTATGAATCGAGTGCTATTAAGATCTAAACTTGGTAAAACTCCCTATGAATTATGGAATGATAAGAAGCCTAACATAGGTTACTTTAGAGTTTTTTGTTGTAAATGCTTTATATTAAATGATAGAGACAAACTTTCCAAATTTGATTCTAAATCCGATGAAAGTGTGTTTCTTGGTTATTCTATGAAAAGCAAAGCATATAGGGTGTTTAATAAGAGAACTTTAACCGTTCAAGAATCAATGCACGTTGTATTTGATGAAACTATCCCTCTTGCTCCCAAGAGAAATGTGGATGATGATGATGATATAGGTACAAGCTTGCAAGAACAAGTTGAGAACTTGAATCTTAATGACAAGCAAGATCCACAAGACAAAGGCAAAGAGAAGGAAGTAGATGAAGTCATTGAAATCAAGAAACCGGAAGAAAAAGTAAAAATTGAAGACACTCCACTTCATCCGGATGTCACCAAGACTTGGAAATTTGTGAGGAATCATCCTAAGGATCAAATCCTAGGTGAACCCTCACGTGGGGTAAGAACTCGTTCTTCCATGAGAAATATATGTGATCATCTTGCATTTTTATCACAAATTGAACCTAAGAACATAAATGAGGCCGAAAGTGATGAATCTTAGATACTAGCTATGCAAGAAGAGCTTAACCAATTTGAAAGGAACAAGGTGTGGACCTTGGTTCTTAGACCACATGACCATGGTGTAATAGGCACCAAGTGAGTATATAGAAACAAGAAAGATGAATCGGGTACCATTGTAAGAAACAAGGCACGTCTAGTCGCCCAAGGTTTCAATCAACAAGAGGGCATTGATTATGATGAGACATATGCACCGGTTGCTAGACTTGAAGCCATTAGGATGTTACTTGCATTTGCATGCTATAAAGATTTCAAATTATTTCAAATGGATGTCAAGAGTGCTTTTCTAAATGGTTTTATTGAAAAGGAAGTTTATGTTGAACAACCTCCCAGTTTTGAAAGTTATGAATTTCCAAACCACGTATTTAAATTATCAAAAGCTTTGTATGGGTTGAAACAAGCTCCTAGAGCTTGGTATGAAAGACTTAGTGGTTTTTTAATCAAAAATGGTTTCAAACGAGGAAAACTTGACACCACACTTTTTATCAAAACCATTGATAAGGACATGCTTATTATTCAAATATATGTTGATGACATTATCTTTGGTTCTACTAATGTAAGTTTATGTGAGGATTTTGCTAAAGTCATGCAAGAAGAATTTGAAATGAGCATGATGGGCGAACTCAACTTCTTCCTTGGATTACAAATCAAGCAAACAAAGGAAGGAACCTTCTTAAATCAATCCAAATATGTCAAAGATTTAATCAAGAAGTATGGATTGGAAGATGAAAGGAACTTCGCCACACCAATGAGCACCTCCATCAAACTTGAGAAAGATGAGAAAAGTAAATGCATAGATCAAAAGAAATATCGAGGTATGATTGGTAGTTTACTTTATCTCACCGCTAGTAGACCGGATATTATGTATAGTGTATGTTTGTGTACTAGATATCAATCATGTCCTAAAGAATCTCACATGCTTGCCGTTAAACGCATATTTAAATATCTTAGTGGCACTATCAATCTTGGCATATGGTATCCTAAATACACATCAGTTGACATGCTTAGTTATTCCAATGCGGACTTTGCCGGATGCAAAGATGGTCGCAAAAGCACAAGCGGAACTTGTCACTTTCTTGGACATTCCCTAGTTTCTTGGTTTAGCAAGAAACAAACTTCGGTTGCTCTTTCCACAGCCAAGGCTGAATATTTGGCAGCCGGAAGTTGTTGTGCACAAGTGTTGTATATGAAACAACAACTTGAGGATTTTGGATTGCATTATGATCATATTCCCATAAAATGCGATAATACAAGTGCAATTAATCTTGCTAAGAATCCCATTCAGCACTCACGAACCAAACATATTGAAATAAGACATCATTTTATAAGAGATCATGTTCAAAGAGGAGATGTTAAAATTGAATTTGTCGGTACCGAACATCAATTGGCGGACATTTTTACAAAACCACTTCAAGAGGATAGGTTTAATTTCATTAAACGTGAACTTGGGATGTGTTTAAGTGATGAAATTTGATAACATGTTCATTATGATGCTTTTCTTAGCTTTAAATGCTCTATCTGATATTTTCGGACAGCTGAAAGAACTTTCAGCCGGCTGAAAATTATTTCAGACGGCTAACTTGCTTAGTCAGACGGCTGAAACTCCTGTATCTGAACACATTTTTTTTATCCCCTCTGATTTTTTCAGACGGCTTGATTCAGCCAGCTGAAAAAGGTAGAAGACGATCGAAAGTGACATTTCAGACGGCTGACTGACATCGTCAGACAACTAAAAGTTAGTCCCTTGGGTTTCCAATATTTAGGGTTGTCTGGATTTATCAGACGGCTTCTTAAGCCGGCTGAAATAGATCCAAGCCGACCGAAATAGGGCTTTCAGACGGCTGATAGCATCTTCAGCCGGCTGAAAAGGTCAAGGTATATAAATGTTTTAAGCCCTAAACAGTGATTTTTCAAATCCCCTTTCGCGGCTTTCACTGTTCTTCTCCTTCTCTCTCTTCCTTACCTCCACTAAAAACCCTAATCCAAACCCCTCAAATGGTGAATCTCAAGAAGACCCAACCCTCTTCTATCGACGCCGGAGAATCGTCACAGCCACCCAAGAAGAAGTTCGAAAGAGCTCCGCCGCCAGCACCCAACGCCACCGTTCCCAGCACTCGACGGCGCCACTTAGGGTTGAAGATCCTCCAGTCCCTCGACGCCCTCGTCAACAGCCGCCTCATCCTCTACCTCCGCCGCAGCAGCCCTTGCCTCCTCCTCCTCCGCCGGTACATCCACCACCACAGCCACGGCCTCGCCCTGGATACCCAGATTATAACTCCGGTCATGAGCTGTCAGAAGAAAATGCTCCTCCTCCACCCGTGGATCCTCCTCTATACCTCACTCCTGAGCATGGTACGTTGTTTGCCAAGAAATTTTTTGCCAAGAAAGTTATTTATCCTAAAATTCTTGAACCCCAATTCTTGAATGACCACCATTTTCGCATCTGCTCTCTTTTGCAAAATGTTGGCCTTCTTGAATTTTGCTCACTTTCTAAACCTTGTTACAACACCACTGTTCGCCATATCTACACTCACTTCTCCATGCCTAGCCCTGGCCGTGCCACATCATATCTCAAAGGCATACATATCACTTTAACTGATCAATTTCTAAATGAGCTTTTTCATACACCCACTAATGGGGCTGTAATTGCCGAAACTCACACTTGGCCTCGCATCGATGGTTTTCATCACGTCGATGCTCTCAAATTGATTTTAGGCCGTGAAGACATCACTGAGCCCTATAAACCCAACCTGAAAGAATTTTATCTTGAGTGTAATCTCTTGCACAAACTTCTATTCTATAATCTTCTGCCCAGAGGAGGAGGCAAAGACCACGTCACTTACACGGACATCGGCATCCTATGGTGTATTTTGACTGGGAAACCCATCAATTTGGGCCACTTGATGTTATATCACATGAAATCCTGTGTTGAGAAAACAAGGAATGAATCTAAGGGTTCCAAGAAGGGGCAGGAAGCAGAAGGTTGCAGCATTTTACCCTATGGGGCTGCACTGACAGTTTTATTCGAGCACTACAACATTCCTCCCACAACTGGCGATGTATTTCACCCCACATTTCGTAATAAAATTAATGCCTCTTTCATGGGATGGTTGAATTATGTTTTGATTAATGGTGTATGGGTCAAGAAGGGTACAACCCTTAATGAAGAGGAAGGCCCTGATGAGCAGCAAGAGCAGCAAGTGCAGCATGAGGTTCCTCCTTCTCCTCCTACTCCCACAGATCCTCCCATCTCTATCTCTCCATCCCTTCTCTTTCCTCCTACAGACCATCCTCACTCCCTACCTCCTTCCCCTTCTCTTACTCCACCCCTACTTCTCACACCTCCTCTTCCTCTGCTCCTCCTTCTCTCTCTGACCTATTCCTTTCCCTTTCCAATCAAATGACTGACCTCAAGCGCTATGTACAGAAGAAGTTTGAGGGCTTGCATGACCGGGTTGATGAAATGGCATGCGAGTTGAAGGATATCAAGGACAGTCAAGCCCAGCTCACTCAGAAGCTCAGTGACACTCTTCCTGCCTTCTCCTTATGACTAATTTTGATCGATGACAAAGAGGGAGATGGATTGATAGATGTTTAGATTTTGTTGAATGTATGGAAAACATGTGCATAGAAATGTAATTTTTTGGTACATTTGGAAAATGGAAATGAAATTTTTTTTCTATCATCTATGGAATGTTTCTTTTTAATATTGTTTGTACATTTCATTTACATGTGCGCTTAAACATGGACATAATGTTGAGATTTGCTTAAATGATTACAAATGCTTTTAAATATGTCACATTTATATGATGCATAATGATAGGGGGAGAAATTTGTTCTTAAAGTTGTTTATTTTACCCCATTAAAATATCTATGGATTGTCATCATCAAAAATGGGGAGATTGTTGGCCTAAATGGTTTAATTCCCGAGGTTTTGATGATAACAATACATAACAAGATGTTTAAAGGACTAATGAGCATTTAAGTGATGAATCTAGACAGGTATCAAAGCCGCTAAATGGTTCAAGCATTAAGGATCAAAATGCACAAGCAAACAAAGCAAAGATCATATGATTAGCAACGAAATGGATCCATCAACTATTCAAGAACATTCAAAGTTTTATCACAAGTCAATTTGTGACAAATCTAGGAAAATCTTGTAAGATTAATTTCAATCATTGCTCACTAGTTTAAAGGGCTTAAAACATTACAAATTCAATGACCTTAAAGACCTAAAAATGACTTACTTTTCAAAAGGACAAAAAGATGTATTTTGTCTGAAAACAGGGATTTTCAGACGGCTGAAACAATGTTTTAGCCGGCTGAAAATGCTGTTTCAGCAGGCTGAACCTTATCAGCAGGCTGAAAATAGGAACTCCTAAAAATCACCTTCTCTGTATTTTTCAGACGGCTCTTTAAGCCAGCTGAAATATCAGTTTAAGCCGGCTGAAAAATGATAAGACGGCTGAAGGAGTAGGCATGTTCATATGCCATATGTTAACTTCTCTGGAATATTCAGCAGCCTTGATCAGACGGCTGAAATACTATTTCAGACGACTGAAATTCATGTTTGAGACAGCTGAAACACATGATCCGTTGTTCCATTTTTACACCCTCTCTGGAATATTCAGCAGCCTTATTCAGACGGCTGAAAGGGATATTTCAGACGGCTAAAAGATTTTTCAGCCAGCTGAAACCCTCGAGGAGAAGTATAACGGCTAGTTTTTTAACGGACATTTGAAGCATTTATTGCCCACCAAACTTCTTTTCTCGGCATTTATTGTTCCAGAACGGCTATTTTGGACCCCTTGAGTATAAATACAAGGCTTGAGCTCATTTATGAGCATTCATTGAGCAAAAACAAGAAAATCAATTACTAGCCCTAATTCCTCTTGTGAGCATTCATTGAAATCAATCAATAGCTGAAGTGTGCTTTCAATTCTTGTGTATTTACTCTTTAAGAGAGCTTTCTTTGAGCACAAAAATCATCTCTAAATACTTTGTATCAAAAGGGTTGTGTATACCCTCACTTGTAAGCACTTGAGAAGAGTGCATTTGGCTAAGTGTTAGTGAAGAACACTCAAGTTGTAAAGGTTTGCTGCTCCACCTTGAAGGAGAGTGATAGTGGATTGGTGAATCCTCAAGTGTGCTCTTGAGGCGAGGATGTAGGCGGGAGGCCGAACCTCGTTATATCGTTTGCATTCTCTTTCCCTTTATCTCTTTATTATTGCATTGTCTTACATTTAATCTTGCTTGCATTAATCTAATTTTAGATTGCTATAATTTCTTTTTAATTGGCCTATAACCCTATTCACCCCCCCTCTAGGGTTATTCACTTGGGACAACAATACCACCTGGCCAAATCACAGTTATATGGAAGTTCTACTCTTGTGTTGGGTTTGGGTAGCTTGACCCTTCTTCTTAAGCCCAACCAAAATTGAGATTGGGTTGGGATTTTTCAATCGAAGCCCAACAAAATGTATAAAATAGGGTCTATTATTGCAACGTCAAAACTTTGTTTGTACACCCCACTAATTTTGATTTTTTAAAATTTTATAAATATATAAAATGTTTTTATAAAAAGTGTTTGCGTAGTCTACTTAAAAACATCATTTTGAACAACTTTGCAGAAGAAAGTGTTTTCAAAATCTATAATTTAAGTTGATTTTTTGGCCCAAAAAAAAAAAAAAGAAAGATTGTAAATGACCAAAAAAAATCCACTTAAACGATGGATTTTGAAAAAACTTTTTTCTGCAAAGTTGTTCAAAATGACATTTCGTAATAAACATCGCTGCCAATTTTCATAAAAATCATATATATATTTCTGAGATCTTAAATATAAAAAATCAAAAAAAAAAAAAATCAAAATTAGCGAGGTGTACAAATAAGGGCACCGTTTGGTTGCTCTTTTTAAAAGATCTTTTTATAAATAGAAAAAGTCTTGGCCGTTACTACTCTTTTGCTTTTTGCTATTAAGTAGAAGTAACAAAACAAAAGCACCTTTGGTAAAAATGATTTTTTGCTTTTACTTCTTGTAGGAAAAGTAAAAAGCATGTTTGATAACATAATTTTTGCTTTTACTTTTTTTTAAATAAATGCCTACTTTTTTCAAAAATAAAAATATAAATAAAAAATAAACGAAACTTGCAATCTATGAGTGATTTTCACAAAATGCAAGGAGATAAATAACTATAAAATAAATATTTAAAAAATGAAACGAAAAAGATTTCATAGTCATGATGCTCAATAGCAGTTATAGCAATTAACTCCATTTCTAAAAGTTCATATTCATCTTAAATATTAAAATAAATAAATAAATAAAACCCTTCTCTTCATCACCTAACTCGCAAGAAAGCTCCTCAACTTCTAACTTTATTCCATATTCGTGTCCCTCAATCTAATACCATTTTTTTTTTTAATAAAGTAAATGGTCGTACAGAAAAAAGGGGATTTAGCCCAAGTGCATAAGGAATACACAAGCACTAACCAACAAAAAGGAAATCCAAACTAAAATTTAGGGAGTCTAAAAAAAAGGAGAAAGTGGAGATTCCGCGCATTGGAATGACTACAAAACCTTAAAATAAAATAAAATAAAAAACCTTCACAAAGGAGGACTTGTGAGCAATTACGTACTGAAACTTCGGTCTCCTCAAAAGTTCTCGAATTCCTTTCTTTTCATAAACACAAAAAAAGAGCGTGAAGGATCATATTCCACACAATCTTAGAATTATTGTCTGCCGCCTTATTCGAACAACTCAAAAGGAGATCATGAGTAATAGAAGGCAAGACGTAATGAATCCCAAAAGGCTAAAAGTGAGCATCCAAAGACTCAAAGCCACTTGACAACAGATGAAAATATGGTCCACTGTTTCCACTGCTTCCTTACACAAAATTCACCTATTAGCCATATCCCATCCTCTATTAATCAAATGATCCAATGTCGAGCATTTATTCTTGGTCAGCAACCAATAAGCAAATAACTAACAAAACAAGAATGTTGCAAGCATTCATATAATATCAAGAATCTGAATCATAAACTCTACCTAAAAAACAATCTCATGCAAAATCTCAACAACATAAGCCTAATATAAAAACAATCTCATGCATAATCTCAACAATCTCATTGGGAGGTGCACCTACCTAACCCCAATTTGGTGGGTCAGTGGGTACACATCATTATTTGTGGCAATGGCCAGTGGACACCTATGTTCTCCAGGACCCCTTCTAAACTAATATTTAAATATTTCATTAAGATGGCTCACAGCTGTCTGATTAGCTAAAGATGACAGTTTTTTATTTGTAGTCAATTATGATATAACTTACTTGGTAATTCAAAGCTCGATTAGTATGGTAGGGCTTTCCCTTGAATTGAAATTCAATTTAACAAAATGCACAATGGCTATTTCCACCCGACAAAGAATGGCAGATATTAAATACAACATGAGCTTCATAAAATGTTCAATTTCCAAGCTGAGTACATGAAGAATGTAGAAGGAATAAAAAAAAAGGTCCAAGTTTATAGGTTACTATACAACTGAAGATCCATACAAGGATTCTCAACCTCAAATGTGTCAACAAGGAGGAAGGATCTGGCTGAATATGCTAGTATAAAATTGAAGCTCCATATCAGGGTTGTCAACCTCAATTGTTTCTAAAAGAGCAAGGGCACGATGAATGATACCTAATGCTTGAACATTGAAACTATAAAAAAGACCAGCGAGTTGCACCAGCGAAGCAAAGAGAGAGTTTCTACCATGTCTGATGGACGAGACTATCGAGTTGCACCAGCGAAGCAAAAAGCGAGGTTTCAGTCGAGCGTCGAGTGTCCAGCGTCGAGAGTAATTTCAGCTGAGGGTGTGGTAGCCGACTTTAACAACTTTTTGCTTCTAAATGTCATTTAGATTTGCTATTTTATTATTAGCAAACTTTTTTATTTTTGCTTTCATTTAAGATCTTAACTTGGTAACCAAACAGTGCTTTTACTTTGGCAACTTTTTGCTCTCAAAAGCAAATAATATTTTATAAAAAGTGCAACTAAAAGGTGCCAAGGTTTTGGGGTACATTAGCCGGGTTGGGCGGACTCAACGTGCTGAAGTTCAACCCTATTTTTTACCCTGCGAAAATGGGGTGTCGATAACCCGCACGGCGCATGGTGGGTAATATAGCTCTTTAACTTTAATAAGCCCTAATTCCAAAAGACACCCAGCTATAGAATCACACATTATTTGGGATAAATTAGTACTTCTCAAAAAAGTTGTTAGACTAGAAAAAAGCCCAATTGGCCTTTGGCTACACGACTAGGGTAGCCCATTCCCCTTTCCATTCCCTTATCCCCCTACACACACCTTCTCTAAAGAGGGCATGTCATCTAGGTAGATTAATCCTGATCGAGCTTAATGAAGATTACATAGCATTGCACTATTTGGAGTGTCAAAATTTTAAACCAACTCAACTTTTTTTGTTTTAACTTAGAATTGCGCAAATAACTAATGAATAATCTTGATAGGCAAAAAAAAAAATATCAATTAGGACCTCAACTTGTGATTTCTGTGAAAAAAAACATTCCTTTTTGGAAAAAATTCAGCTGAGGATCAATTAGGGTATTTTAGTTCGTTCAATCCTTTTAAGAAACAAGGCGTGACTGAGTTTCTTTACTACAACACGCTTGCAGCCGCAGAAGATCATGCCGGAGCAAGAAAGTTAACAAAAGTAGGCTATTTACGCCAACAATGTAGGCGTAAGCCCACTTTTTGTCAAATTAGTCATGATTCTTCATCATGGCCTATGGGAATTTGTGATTCCTCGGTTTTTGTGCCTCATCTAATGAGGTGGGGCCACTTTGGTGGGTCAGGGGTGATGATTCGCCTTGTTTTGCGACCTTCCGATCGCCTTGTTTTAATCGATCTTCAATGGGATTTTCAGAAACTCAATCAGATGGTCTATGGCGTATGATGCTCGCAAAGCTACTAATTAGGGTTTTTTTTTATCATGAAGCTAGTGACATCCGATCTTCGATCGAATGGTCTCAAATTGATCTTGAGGGGTTGAATTTGAGATCCAATGGTTAGATTCGTGATTGGAAAAAGAGATTTTGAAGAATCAAGCTACCCAAAGTTTGATTTAATTAGTGATTATTAGGGTTTCGAAGATTGTGAGGTTTATGCCTTATGATCTTTGATCAAATGTTCCTAAATTGATCATGGGAACTTGAATTGAAGATCTAACAGTTGCATTGTTCGTTGGATGAGGAATTTTGAATAATCAAACCGCCTTAAGTTGCTTTAGGGAGGTATAATTAGGGGTTTTGAAGATCGCAAGGTTTGTGCCTTTTGATCTTCGATCAAGTGGTCCCAAATGGATTTTAGAGACTTGAATTGAAGATCTAACGGTTAGATTGTCCATTGGATGAGGAAGTTTAAAGAATCAAGCCACCCAAAGTTTGATTCAGGTGGTGATTTAGGGTTTTGGAATCCCAATCTATGATTGGACCGTTGATCTTGGAAACAAAACTTCCTAAATATGTTTTAGGAGTCTTGTTGATGACCTGAAATGATTTGATCATGAATCAGGTGGTGCGTTTGAAAGATTGAGTCATCCAGAGTTGTCTCGGTGGACAAATTAGGGTTTCGGAATCTCTGGTTTCGCAATCATGTGGTTGGACCTACTGATTGAGGTCTCTAAACTTGATTTAGAGATTCGGATTGAAATGTAGGGGCATGTGATTGCAAATCATATTATTAGATCTGGGGACTTGAGGTACCTAAAGCTATGCTAGGCAATTAATTGCGATTTACAACTGTTCCGAACTTTATGCTGGTCCCCTTATTTTGGAGGTGTGGAAATTGGTTTTGAGGAAATGTATCCCTTTGATTTGAGTGGCATATCATGAACAAAACCGGATGTCAGATGTTTCCGACCTACTCCTGATGTTGATGGGATTACTGATTTTGTCTAGAGGCGACGGGACAAAATTTGGGTGTCTACAAATTGTGAGAAGAAAATATTGTGTTAGATATTATACTACACCTGTGAAAGTTAAAGGTTATCCTAATTTCAATTTTGTCCATCGATTTCCTTTTTTGAAAATGCTATTGATTGTTAAATATTATACTTAATTTTTTTTCTCTTTCTCTAATAATGTGACAATATAAAATGTATTAAAAAAAAGATAACAAAGTGTCAATGTGGTAGTAGTGCGCGCATTTAGAAGAAAATGTAACTGAACAAGTTTGGAAATTTCAGAAAGATTAGGGGAATGAATCACATACTCTACTCGGAATTACACCACAGGCTTGGAGACCAGATTTCTTATTAATAATAAAGGTAAAAGTGAGATGAATTGTTAGGCACTCTGTCCTAAAATACAAACTAATAATAATATGTTATAAATATTAAACATTGAGTGGAAATTGACTGGATGTCCACACCCCCTCCACTTTGTGATAATGGGAACACCACTTCATAAGTGGGTTAGGTAATCCCATCATGTGGACCTAATGCAAACAAAGATAAAAGGGGAAGAGGAGAAAGAAGAGAATATGTATTTGGAGAGAAAGAAGAGAAGGAGTATTCGGAGAGAATGAAGGGAGGAGACTGAGACAGTGTGTCTCAAAGAGTTTTGCTCATCCTTGTATAATGTTTATACATTCAGATGGAAATCAAAGAAGATGAATGAGAAATTTATTCTCCTCATAGCTTGTTCTAAATTCTTGGTTTTACAACATGTTATCAGCACGAATTGTTCAAGGAATTTGTGAGCAATATCATACTACCACCATCTTCTTTCTTAACCAATTTGGTTGTGGTAAGTTGGTAAGTTGGTACGTTCTAAACCAATTTGATTGTGGTAAGTTGGTATGCTCTTAACCAATTTGGTTGTGGATTGGTTTTTACTCTAAATTATATACTTGAATGGATGAATCCATCTTCTCTTCCTGAAGCAAGAGAAGATTTAAAAATAAAACTTGAAGTTTTATAAATAAATAAAAGGAGTGATGATTCATTTTCTCTTCTTGAAGTAAGAGAAAGATTTGAAAACTTGAAGTTTTCTATATGAAAAGTTATTATTTACATGTTATCTTCATGAAGGAAGAAACAAATTTCAATCTCCAAAATTTTTTATAAGAAAAGTTGTTGTTCATATATTCTCTTCTTGAAGCAAGAGATAAATATAAAAACCTGAAGTTTTCTATTATAAGAAAGGGGTTATTATTCATATTTCTCTTCTTGAAGTAAGAGACAAATTTCAAAACCTGAAGTTTTAGAAATAATGAATAAAGTCTCAATTTAATTGAATAAAGTGATGGTCAATGATGACCAAATTAAATTGAGTAATATATTTCTCTATTATGTGTTATGCAACTTCTTTAGATGTTTGTAAAATTTTGGTGAAAATTCGTGGGTGCACCTTAACTTTTGCTTTAGTTAGCATAGAAGAACACAAAAATCTGCTCTTGTTTTACTACAAATTGACTGTCAACGTCACCTATGTTGTCAGTCAACTTCTCTCAGATTGACTGGTAACTTCACTGTGTCTGCTTAAAATATGTCATTATATGATAAAAAACCACCAGAAATGGAATAATGGAAGATCAAACCACCAGAAGTGGATTAATGACATATCAAACCACTAAAAGTGGAGCAATGAAATACCAAACCACTAGAAGTGGATTAATGACATATCAAACCACAAGCTAGAATTGGAACAATGAAATGTCAAACCACCAGAAGTGGAATGAATATACCTTTAGGTTTTTAAGGTTTTATACAAAATATAAAAAGTTTTTATGAAAACCGGCCATGATGTCCACTAGAAAACATCATTTTGAACAACTTTGCAGAATAAAGTTTTTCCAAAATCTATTGTTTAAATATACTTTTTAACCATTTATAGCCTTTATTTCATTTTTTGCCAAAAAGTCTACCTAAACGATAGATTTTGGAAAAACTTTATTCTGCAAAGTTGTTCAAAATGATGTTTTCTAGTGGACATCACGGCCGTTTTTCATAAAAACTTTTTATATTTTGCATAAAACCTTAAAAACCTAAAGGATGGGGGGTGGGCTTATAGAAATGGGGGGTTGCAATAGCCGTTCCCAACCAAAATTGAGATTGGGTGAGGATTTTTCAACCAAAGTCCAAGCAAACGTCTAAAATAGGGTCCGGTTGTTGCAACTGCAAAACTCTTTTTGTACACCTCACTAATTTTGATTTTTTTTTTAATTTTAGAAATATATAAAAGTTTTTTATGAAAAGTGTTCATAAGGTCCACTTGAAAACATCATTTTGAACAACTTTGTAAAATAAAGTTTTTCCAAAATCTGTAGTTTAAGTTGATTTTTTTGTCAAAAAATAAAACAAAGATGGTAAATGACAAAAAAATTCACTTAAACGACGGATTTTGAAAAACTTTTTTCTACAAAGTTGTTCAAAATGACACTTTTTAATGAACATCGCAGCCAATTTTCATAAAAATCATGTATATATTTCTTAAATTTTAAAAAATTTAAAATTAATAGAATGTACAAACAAGATTTTAGAGTTACAATATCGACTCCCATACAAAATATTATTGCCCAAACCCCTCCATTAACCGGGTTGGATGGACTCAACGCGCCAAAGTTAAACCCTATTTTTTACAAAAATGGGGCGTCTTTAATATAGCTATTTAACCTTAGTGAGCCCTTAATTCCAAAAGACACCCAACTATAGAATCACACGTTAGTGGGATAAATTAGTTCTTCTCAAAAAAGTTATTTGACTTAGAAAAAAGCCCAATTGGCCTTCGGGCTACACAACTAGGTAGCCCATTTCCCTTTCCATTCCCTTATCCCTTACACACACCTTCTCTAAAGGGGGCATGTCATCTCGGTAGGTTAATGCTGATCGAGCTTGATGAAGATTACATAGCATTGCACTATTTGGTGTGTCAAAATTTCAAACCAACTCAACTTTTTTGTTTTGACTTAGAATTGCGTAAATGACTTGTCAATAATCTTGATAGGTGAAAAAAATATCAATTAGGACCTCAACTTGTGATTTCTACGAAAAAAACGTTCCTGTTTAGAAAAATTTCTGATGAAAATCAATTAGAGCATCTCCAAAGGTACTAGTTATTTTGTTGCTACTTTAGCTAGTAAAATAATATTTTTTTTTAAAATAGCTAGCTAACTATCCAAGTGGGCACTTTAAGTATACTAATTATTTTTTAGGTATTTCAAAATTTTTATTAATAATCTTTCTTTTTTTAATTATTTGGTGGAGAGATAAAAAAGGAATGATGCATAAAAAGAGGACAAGTGTCATTTTTTAACCAAAAATAGTTTAGCTAGTGAATGTTCACTAGCTAAATGCATCTTGTCGAAATGAAGATAGCTAAAATAGCTAACCATATAACTAGCCCCTTGGAAAAGGGAAAAAGGCTTTTGACTAACTAAAATAGATAAGAGGGGTTGGATAGCTAATCGATTGGAGATGCTCTTAGGGTATTTTAGTCCGCTCCTTTGAGGATTTCCAATTAAGATTATTTGGAGATTTGGCTCAATTTTGAATTTTTCCATTCTTGGCAAATCTTTTTCTATTTTGTTCTTATCTCCTATTTTGTTGAGTCTTAGGGTTATTAGGGTTTCTTCCCTATAGATACATCCTTATGTCACTTTAAGAGACTATTTTTTAATAAATATAATTTAGTTCAAAGAGTTTCCCTATTTCCTACTATTTAGCATTTTTTAGAACCAACAAATTGTAAAACCCTATTTTCCTTGGCATTATGGTGACACTGCAACAGATTAATAGTAGGTTGTTGACTTTCAATGAAGCTTTTCACCTTTCAAGTTTCTGGTGCATCCATGGACGGAGCTATGGATGGGGAAGAGAGAGGGACCAGACGAGCCTCCTTCCTTTTATTTATTAACTTTGTTTTTGTACAACTTTTTTTTTTTTTTTTTTAAATAATTGGAAAGTTGATCTTTCCAAAATTTTGTTTTGCTCTAAAAAAAAATTTAATCATTTTGAAAAATTTGTCTTCCACAGAAGTCAAAGGTCAAAAGACCTTATTCCAGAGCCACAGCCACCATAGCCATACCGTGTTAAGCTGAAAAGGTAATTATGTGTGCTGCAATAGCCTACTTGCTTGCCTTCAAGGTAGACCCCATTATCGGTTCGAAACTCCTTTTCGTTTTTAAATCTCTCTAATTTTTTTTAGGGTAAATTATGATTTGCTCCCTAAACTAAAGAGAAAAATCTCAAAAGTATGGACACTTCTCCAAAGGTGTCACCTCTCCTCTAATATGACACCTTTCTCTTAACGTCTTGTGTGCGTCCCACATCGGCCCAAGAGCGGGAGTAGGGAGTGTACTTAAATTCCATCAAAGCCCCTTCCAGTCAGCAATTGCCTGGAAGTTGGTGCTTTGTGGGTCCCGCTTCTATTGCACTCTCTCTCCTATTCAGTTTCGCCTTTAGCTGATTGAGACAAATGTGTGTGTGTGTATCAAAAACAAATGACACCTTTCTCTTATCATTTTTGTTTTTTTATCATATATTTTCTAGGAAAAACTCAATAGGTTCCAAAAGTAATACAAAGATATACATTTTGAATTATATATAATGTTACATGATACAAAATAATTATATGTAAAAGAAAAAAAAATTATATGTTTTAATGTTGTATTCCTACCATGTCATATCATAAATTTTGAAAATTTGTTGTATAAACATGTCATGTGTCTGTGTCGTAATGATGTCGTCTATGTTTGTATTTCTTAAGGAAAACCCTTTTTTGTTTAAGTAGCAAGGTAATACCTTGAGCCTCTAACAAAAACAAAAAAAAAAAAAAAAAAAAAATGTTAATACCTTGGGCCTCTAAAACTAATTTTCCAACTTCGCCCCTGCTGGAATCACGAGCTTCACAGCCCCGTTGGCTACTTTTGAATTAAGGATTCTCATGTGCGGAGAGTCAAGACCAAGAAGTGCCTCGCAATAAAAGGCCACGAATTCCATCTCTGTTTTCGACATTCACTTGCTCTGTTTTTGGTGTCTTGGTGCATAGTTCCCACCTGCTTGGCCTCCACCAGTGTCACCAAATTTCATTCCTAAAAAATCTTCAAAACCTCGTTAAACGAAGCAAATTTCCACTATATATAAACCATAAAACCCTTCCCTCTCAAAACACTATCTTTCTCATAACGACTAGTTCTATCTTCCTTTTGCTTCCTGGCCTTCCTTTAATACATATTGCAAAAACCCAGCAATATCAATGGCATTGCTCTTATCATTACTTGTGGTTCTTGGGTTCTCATCTTTGCTTCTCCAAATTCATACATCGCAAGCACTCACCTGTACCTCACAAAAATTCACCAAAAACAGACTCTACAATCACTGCAGTGACCTCCCACACCTGAGATCTTACCTGCACTGGACCTATGACCCCTCTAAATCTTCGCTAAATTTAGCATTCATCGCTCCTCCTGCTAAGCCTAGTGGATGGGTTGCATGGGCGATAAACCCCAAGAGAGCCGGAATGGTTGGTGCACAGGCATTGATTGCGTTTCAGAAAGGCGACGGATCAATGACTGTGAAGACATTCGATTTGGTATCATACAAGCTGATCAATCAGACCAAGATTGCGTTCGATGTTTCGAGCGTGGAGGGTGAGCATGAAGATGGGGTGATGAGGATATTTGTGACGGGTGGCTTTGCCGGAGAATATGACGACGGTGAATCAGGTGTGGCAGGTTGGGAGCGCTGTGGTGAACGGGACGATGCCTGCTATGCATGCCCTCCAGGCGGAAAATTTGAAGTCCAAGGGCACGCTTGATTTGTTGAAAGGACAGAGTTCTGGCAACAATGGAGGTGATTCCAACCTTAGAGATAAAAATGTGAGTATAAATGATACTAGTATGTAATCTTATTTATGTCGACTAAGTAGCCTCTAACCATTAGAAAAATAGTAATAATAAAAATTATGAAAAACAATTATTTTTTTGGAGTGGGCTTTGCTTTTATGGAGACGGAAAGGGAATAATACTACTATTTTTTTTTTAGGGGTTTCCCGAAAATGTGTTCTTTCGTCTATGCTTCTCGATCCTAATTTTATTAGGTAATCTTCTTAATCAATTTTCACTTGGTGATGTTTGGTTTACAGATCCATGGAATACTAAACACTGTAAGTTGGGGAATCATGATTCCCATTGGAATCATGGTGGCAAGGTACTTGAGAACGTTCGCATTTGCAGATCCTACATGGTTTTATCTTCATGTTGGCTGCCAATTCTCTCCTATGTCATCGGAGTTGCTGGCTGGGGAATGGGGCTTAAGCTTGGCAGCCAATCGAAGGGAGTGCAATTCACTTCTCACCGTTACATTGGAATCACCCTCTTCTGTCTAGCAACTTTGCAGGTATATATATATATAATATTTCATCCAATATCATGACCTCTTTACTAGTCCTAGCCTTTTTAGATTCCCATTAGGTACAGCCCGTTCTAAATGGTTCTATTTCGTACTATGTATTTGGCCTGGTGAATGAATTTTAATTAATTCTTGCAAAACAATGAAAATAAAGCAGGCCCATTCATACATCCTCCGATTTTTCGTGCTCGGTATTTGTTTTGTTATTTTTGTTAAGGGAAATTTTATTGATGGGTTGGGATCCTGTTTGAATTGACATATTATGTAGATATTTGCATTGTTCTTGAGGCCCAAGAAGGATCACAAATACCGCTTCTACTGGAACATCTACCACCATGGAGTTGGATATTCTGTCCTCGTTCTGGGCATAATTAACGTGTTCAAGGGCCTAGAAATCTTGGAACCAGCCAACAAGTGGAAGGCAGCCTACATAATGTTGCTAGCCGTGTTGGGTGCCATTGCCATTGTGCTGGAAATCATTACTTGGATTGCGGTTTCGAAGAGGAAGTCTGGCCAGTCGACAAAGCCCTATGATGGATTTGAGGATTCGAATGGAAATTAGCAGCCACTTGCTAGCTAATCCATCCATGCTGCTGCTTCACTTAATTGCTATATATATTTTGAGTCTATAATTTTGCTTGGATTAATGCATATTATGCATCCCAAGTCCATGATTCACTTTGTTTTGGGAATATATCTCAATTAATTTATATTGTAGAGAGAGAGATGGGTGTGGATTGTAGTTATTTTTGTTTACATGCATCATCTAGTAGAGGCATCGAGTACCTGTATTAATTACTTACAGGGGTATTTAAATTTGTTTACAATATATAAGCATTAAGCAGGCATGGATCTTCTCTCTCTCTCTCTCTCTCTCTCTCTCTCTCTCTCTCTCCATGAAGATTGCTTCTTTTTTTTCTTTTTTCTTTTTTGTTGCGCTTGGCATCTTGCAACAGAGTTCAGCAGTTGTCAATTTTAAGGAAAGAGTTAGGTTTCTCAAATTCCAGATTTAATTCTGAACCGATACGTTTTAGTAAGAGAAATTCCCCCCATAATTAAAAGGGTAAAAAACTAAAAATCCTCAGGATATCAGATACATTTTCCCACCTCTGCTATAGTCTGATGTTGCAGTGGCCTATCAGACATAAATTAAAAGAGTGACCTATTTTTGTTTTGAATTCAAAGAAGAATCATGGTCCATGTTAACTGGTGATCCATTTTTCACCCTCACTAATTTATATTTTATTATTTAACCCCACCCAACTCAGAATCTACTTTTTAAGGCAAGTAGTAGATAACGAGGTTATTGTTCTAAGGCTTTAAAAATATGAAGAAGCGTAAGGGACAATTGTAAAGGTTTTGATCTGTTAAATAAAAATATTATTAACTAAATTTATGGTTTTTTTGTGTTTTTGAGTAGTTTCAAAAAGTTTCTTTGATGATGTTATAGTCAATTAGGAAACAAAAAAGAAATTTGTATAAGGTTGTAATCAATTAATTTCTTTAGTTATATAAAAATTAAAACAAAATTCTAACAATTTAAAAGTTGTCCCAATTAAAGTTAAATGCTAACTTAGTCATTCTACTAATAGAAACAAAACAACTTAACCCAAGCAAAGTTTGCTCTGAGTGAGTTGCTTGCACCTAGGGGTGTAAACGAGCCGGGTTGAATCAAGTAGTAGGTTATTCAAGCTCGGTTCGTTAAATTAACAAGCTTGAACGGGCTTTTTATTAAGCCAAACTCAAGTAGTACTTTTGATAAGTTTTAAAATGATACTCGAGCTTAGTTCGTTTATTTTACGAGCGAGCTCTTTATATCAAACCGATCTCGAGTAACTTGACTTGTTTTATAATCCTACTTGCACCCCCTAGTCTAGATTACATGTGACAATAGCTTACATACTATATGTATGTTATTTCTGCTCCCCCTCCTCATCTTATGCACTGCACGAAAGAAATTAAAAAAAAAAAAAAAAAAAAAGAATCACACACATTATAATTTTGAAACCCTTTTTTTGTTGTGGGTAATATCACTGACTTCATCCCCCATTCAGCATTCATTGATCCTCAACATAAACTTGACTAAAATCGATCATTATCTTGTATTTTTTTGTTTTTTTTAACAAGATTTAAAGCCGTAGTCATAGGACAAAAATCAAGTGTTGACAGTTCATGAATTTATTCCACATCTACTGATATTATTGTTTCTTGTCTGCTCTCTCTGGGTCAGGATCTACATCATGTTTGTTATCTAATATCCATCATTAGTGTCTGATTTTCCCCAACATAAAAAAAAACATGAAATATTCACATAGTGACGAATAAAACCTTTTTTTTTTTTTAATTTCATAGTGTTTAAATACCTCTTTTTTAAACAGCTATTAAAGGGGCTTTTAATTTGTCAGATAACGGGAACACCCTTCTTGAGTAAAGAAGGAGAAGTTCAAATTATTACAATTTCCTTTTTTTTTTTTTTTTTTTTTTTTTTTGCCTTTTCAATTGAATAAAAAAAGAGATACCTTTCCTTTCTCCAAAAATAAATTAAGATAAACCAAATTAATGGCCTATGTCACTATATTTTACATCATTTAAAACTCTTCGTTATGACTTATGAGTTTATGACTCAACTACATACTTACTAGAAACTACCCTAGTTTTAGACAAAAGTATGGCAAACGTTTTTTCTTTTTCTTCTTCTTTTTTATTTTTTATTTTTTATTTTTTATATTTTATTTTGGGAGGGGAGTGCTACATGTCCCAAAATTTGGGAATCCTGACAAGATTTCATCCTATTGTCTTTATTCAGAATTTCTGAACTTGAGGCGTGTAGCATTTCCCTTTTCTTTCTTTTTTTCCTTCAATGGAAGGAGATGTACGGGAGGACGATTGAGGATTATATTACTATTTATTTTTAAGATAAAATGAAGTAATCCTCAATAGTGACATTTTGTATAGTTTTTTTTTCTTGCTACTCTCTCCATTTCTAAATTATTAGCATATTTTTCTTTTTAAGATATTTCAAAATTTAAATTTCAAAACATATATATTGATTTGAAAGCATTTAATAAAGTCTTCTAAACAAAAAGATCGATCAATTAGAAACGAAAGGCGTGTCACGTTTAAAATTACTGTTTCAGAGCTGACATTATAACGACTCATGAGTCATGAAAGTGGAATTATAATTGACTAAAGCATGTGAATTGGCAAAGGAATTATTTGGAATGCTGACAACTGAGGTTACCAACTAGTGGACAGATGTCCCCTGCATGCTCTGTGCTTATAATTTCCTCCATCAAGCGTGGAAAAACCTTTTGTACCTAACCAGTAACCTCCCTAGCTAGCTTCAACAGTGTTCCATTAACATGGAAAGGTCATACGACAATCGACTAAGCGACATAAAAAGGTTGGTAAAGTGTCTTTTAATTCACCAAACATGCATATTCTTTTTAACTTGGCATGTAACTTTCATAGTAGCTCGATCATTAGCGAGCTTGTATTTTTCAAAGACAAGCATCATAGCTTACTTGTATATGCTCGCATTGCTTTTTCTTGACAAGAAAAGCACATAGCTCATAGCTAATAGCGCTCACACTCCCACATATAGAGATTTGACATCATTAATATGTGTTGATACTATTAACATCAGCGTCATATTTTGGAGTTATACTTCATGTATATGTAGGTCATACGTACGGCACAACTCATATATGAAGAGAGTACAACTCTCCAATGTACAATTTATTGTGTTAGGTAATACTCGGGTTATATTTTGGCTAATGATCGACGTAAGCGGAAAGGAGAAGTCAAATTAAGCCACTAGGGTTATAATCTAGTAGTGAAGGAAGGTGGGATAAAAAGTATGAGTAAGACAGGTTAGAGGGTCGAAACACTCTAATTGTATTAAAAAAAAAAAAAAAAAAAAAAAAAAAAGGAGGAGGTAAGAAGTTTAGGATCACACTTTCTACTTCTTGAGTGATAATTTCCTGAAACCAGTCTTTCCCTTGGTGTTCAAATAATACTTGAACTACATTCTAATATACAAGAATCTTAAAATAATAATAACAATAAAATAAAATAAAGGATGGAGAGAGAACGTTTAGTACTTTGGTCCAGAAATAATATTCACAGAATCGCCTGTGAGGCTCTTTCACCTATTACAAATGTCGTACGCATGCTGGTGCGTACCTTAGACTATTGATTGTTCATGCTTATACACGAGACACAGTATAATAAATAATAATCAATGTGAAAATATCAATTCCAAGAAAAATATGACCTAGTTGAAGTCCAAAACCTAAGGCCTGCCACCTTTAACCAACCTTAAATAAATTGTCATCAGAGAGTAAGTACAGTAAACTAATTTAATTTGATGCTGACAATTAAAACTATATAATTCTACATAATCACATATTCTGGGAAACGATAAATTCGTAATTTGAGCTAGTGTAGCTTTTTCCTAAAGAAATCATAATTAAGAAGCGACTTATAAAATTATAATTGTCATATAGGGGTTTTTTTTTTTTTTTTTTTTTTTTTTTTTTTTTTTTTTAGGGCGCCAAACGAGAACACGTACACAATCACGCGGAGTCGAAATCAAAACCTGCACAACCCTCACACCCCTATTAAGATGGGACATGCCATTAGATCCAAAAGCCATTGGCGTATTGTTATGTACTACCTCTGTTCCACAAAGATAGGCCATGTTTGACAAAACACACGGCTTAAGAAGATCTTATCATTGCATTGACTTGTCATTTATTAAATTCTATCTTTCCAAAAATACCCTTTCTTTTTTTGTATTGGGTTTTGTGTTGAAAGTAATTATTGAAATAACTAAGGGTGGTGTAGGAAACTTAAAAAGTTTATGATTTAACTTTTCTGAGTGGACAAACATTTTGGGACAAAAAAAGTAGCAAATATGGACTATCTTTGTGGGACAGAGGGTCAAAACAGACAATCTCATGTTAATTAATTCTTGTCATAAAAATCCTAATTTATTAGAATATGAAAGTTTGTTTTTTAATTTATGAACTGCCAGCTATAAGGGCCTATTTTGGGAGTTTAAAAACCGAATCAAACTAAGTCCAATCCTTAATTATTATTTGGATTTTAAATAAATCAATTCACAATTGGATTGAAAATAAAAAAATGTATTTATGTCTTGCTTTCAATAGAAAGCCAAAAAAAAAAAAAAAAAAAACCTTACCCAACAATGTTAAATCAAAATTAGCTACACTTATTTTCAATTGATCAGATTTTCAGGTTTACCTAACAACCCTTGAGAATCCTATTTTATCTACTGCATATATGTACATGTACAAATATATCAGCATCTGATAAAATACCAAGGCCTAATCAATGACCCCCTTAACAAAAAAAATTAATAATAATAATAAGTTTAATTAATTAATTGGGGCCATGCCTAGCATATATTGAAAAGAATAAGTCATTTTCATTTGCAATTTTCTCAAAGTGAGGGTGGGTGATGATATATGACATACAGTAAGTAACAACTCACATGCTCCATCTACAAACTTATGATTATGACCTTACATCTATTACCATCATCCCTCCATCATGCAGACATCATAATTGAAATCCAAAATAGCAATACCATCATAATTGTTGAAGGCATAACCAGGTTTTTGGAAGAAACATCAAACTTTATTGTCAATCACATGACTACAGTGAGAAAATAAAAATAAAAATAAAAATTAGTGGTTGAACCACCACTCCAGCCTAGCCAGCTATAATCTTGTGGGCTCCAAACATTAATCCATTGTTAAGCAGCATGTGAGAAGCTTAGATTCTTCTGACAAATTTAATTAACATAGTAGATGATGGGTCTTAATCCGATTCAGAGGTAGGGTAAGATTGGAGTGGTTTCTAGGGTAGGTAAATGGAGAGACATTATTCAGGTGACAAGCACATCAACAGAAACATTTTAACCTCAATTAGGAGCTTTTAGCATAAGCAGTAAAATTCCTTAGTCACAAGTCACGTCAATATTACTCGAGTCATTTTTATTTCAATGATTCGATCTTTCGTGAAGGAGAAAGTTCGAGAATTTTTTTATTTATTTTTTATTAGCTCTAAATCTTACAAAACTAGGATGATAAGGGGAATTGGATTCAGTGCTGAGTTAACAAAACTCAGCATCATGCCAAGTTAATCCACACCCTTGAATGAAAGCTTGAATGACTTGGATTGAAAGTTGAAAAAGTTGTCTAATAAGGTTATTTTGAGGTCATTTTAATCATTTCAATAACACATTTTCAACATTTAATCCAAGCCATCCAATCTCTCATTCAAGGATGTGGATTAGCTTGGTATGATGCTAAGTTTTATCAACTCAACACTGAATCCAAGTCCGATGATAAGGGACTTGACAAAACTATTGGGGCTAACCTAGTAGTGAGAGAAGATGGTAAAAAGGGTAGGAGTAAGATAGGTTAGCTATGAAGTACAGATACAGACACGCGACACAGTTATGATACGACACGAACACTCCGACATGACAATTTTTTAAAATATTAAGACACGACACAGCGGGGATACGCAATAAATAAATAAATAAATATATATATTTATAATTATTTATGCAATTTTTAAATTTATATATATATATATATATATATATATTACACCCCATCATAGGAGGCATGCATCTCATGATACAAAACCATTATTCTTTAAGGCAAAAATGCCGTGTCCTTAAAATTGTTTATAATAAGAAATTTTTTAGTTTTTGCAAAAGCACCCATCAATTGTTTATAATAACTAAAATTACCCTTTTTAAAACAATTTAAATTTCTATTTTTTACCCCACCGTGTCCCTTCCGTGTCCGAAATTAATCTATTTTTTTTATTTAATGGATACGTATGGGAAGTATTTGACACGTGTCCGTGTCCGTATCCAACACGCCAAGGCACTTTCCTAGACGTGTCCATGCTTCTTAGTAGATTAGGGGTTTGAAACCCACCCAAAGTAACCCCAAAAAAAAAAAAAAAATGGACGACTTAGAAAGCTTCAAGCTATATCTTACAAAACTAGGATGTTAAAGGACTTGAGCCCTTGTAGTCTGAGTAAATTGTGGTAAAACAAATTGCTATACCTTACAAAACTAGGATGGTAAGGACGTAAGCCCTTGTAATATAGTAAAATTTTGTGGTAAGACAAATTGAATGACTTGAGTGTTTTATTGAATTTGAAAAAGTTTTATTTTAGAAAAACCAAGTCAATAAATCGAACCGATCTGTTGCACAACTGAGACATTTGTTTACTCTAAGGCCATGTTTGTTTAGCTGGAATGGAATGGATGGAATGGAATCTCATTCCAATTCATTCCAAACAACATGTTTGGATAAGATAATTTGAATGGGAATGGAATCAAATAGTATGTTTAAACACTCATTTCAAATCTATTTTCATTGCAGACTACTTCAAGCATGGAATCACATTCCATTCCCATCCATTCCATTCCAACTAAACAAACATGGCCTAAGTGTGACGATCAATCAATCCATTGAATGAATTGACCGTTCACTATTCTCATCATATGGACAGATCGATCCCTTACCATACTCGATCGATCAGTCCCATGTTTGCAAGTTTTTCTCTATTTGCAACATCGATCTGCCAACTTTGGTAGTCCCATTTTTAAATCGTCTACTTTTTGTGTTAGTATTCTTTCCCATTTTAATTATCTAGTGTTTATAATTCTTGGATTATTCTTGAATAATCTAAATATTACAAATAAATCTTGAATTATTTGCTAAATTCTTAAATCTATATCTATATCTATATCTATCTATAAAAGTTTAATGTCAGAAAAGCTTTTGATTGACTTATATACCCTTATTTTATATTTTAAATACATCACTATCCTTATACACAATACATTAATTGGAAGAGAAAATAAGAATATAAAATATAAAACACATAAAGAGGAAATAAGAATGTAAAATACATAAATAAGAATTCAAAATATACTATAATATATTCTACCATTATACACGGTACATTGATTAAAATAGGAAATAAGAATATAAAACACATAAATATAAATAAGAATTTATAAATAGGAATTCAAAGTATACTATAATTCGTATACTTTAATTCGTAAAACCACATAAATAGAAAATCAAATTCATATAAAACCTTAAACCTTAACATATATCTACATAATTCTAAATTCTATTTTCTCCGTTAGCAGCGAGATTCTAAATTATTCTTTCTCCATTAACAGCGTCTTCTACCTTTTTTGGTAAGTATTTCTTTACAAAATGCAATAACTTTTTTTCAGAATCAAACAACAAAAAAAAAAAAGTCACATGCAATGCACATGTACACCAACTAGTTATTCCAAATAGACAACATATCCTCCTCATTTTGTTAAATTGTATTTGCCCTTTTTACTCATAAATTGTTCATAGACAAGAAATATAAAATTTTAAAAAAAAAAAAAAAATGAGATATTTCCAACATTTTCCGTAATAACTCTCATTATGAATTATTCTTACAACAGATATTCCCAAAAAAGGTGTGAGCTTACTCCATTAATCATTTACTCTACCCATCATGGCAGCACTGAAGGGTGGTTATAGGGGGCCACATTCTTGTGATACTGAAAATTTTCTGGAAGTGACAATCAACAAAATCAGATATGTGCAACCAGCAGAGCAGAAGACACAAAATACAATTATCCGTCAAATTCTGCACAAAATGATTCTAAGACAAGTCTCATCTTAATATTACAACAAAATCCCAAACATCTTTGAGTGCACTGTACATATAGATTCGGGCATAAAATGAGACCACCACTACTCAAATTTCTTAATCAGTGATAGATCATTTAGCATTTTCTCGATTGCCTCGTCATCATGGGCCCGTCCTTTGGTCTGCATAACAAAGACATTCTATTAATAAAAATTAATCCGAGCCAAAACCAAATGAGTTTATAACACTCAATTCCTCCAACACAAACATCCCCCCCTCCCCCTTCTCTCTTGTTCCCTTTTCATTTTCCTTTTTCCAACAAAAAAACAAAAATGGCAAAGCCAAGTAAATGAACAGTCAGACATGGTTGCTTTCAATGTCACAAGAAGACAAATTTTTTTTGGTAGAAAAGCTTGAACTTCATTGAAAGAAACCAACGAAACAGGTACATAATTAAACCCGATTAAGTGATAAATGACCTAGCTACGGTTTCTGTAAGGCTAGTAGGTCAGCCCCTAGCACTGGAAGCAGCCAATGACATCCACTCCTATATTTAACTTCAACACGAGTTACATGCTGTTTTGAACAAAAGGGCACCACAATCGAAATATTAGGGGATTTCCTAACATGTGCTGTTAGGGCGATACATTTCATGATGCAATAATTGCATAGAAAAAAGTGACAGAATTTTCCTATGCAATTTGCACATTTTTCTTTGCACTTCATTTTCTATGCATTTTCACATTTTCCTTGCTCACATGAAGTAAAGAATCCATGTAA
Organism: Liquidambar formosana; assembly: GCA_039720395.1. Classification (NCBI taxonomy): domain Eukaryota; kingdom Viridiplantae; phylum Streptophyta; class Magnoliopsida; order Saxifragales; family Altingiaceae; genus Liquidambar; species Liquidambar formosana. Next base: position 29,760,023 of record CM077822.1, read on the forward strand.
CATAGATTCAAGGATTAAATGTATCTGATGAAGATCTGAGAATTGATGATGAATATCAGGGGTGAAAAAATCAAAACTGGAGTGCAAAAGAGAACCAAGAAGTAGCCCCCAACAAGTAAACAAAAAGGTAGCACCACCACCACAAGTGACCTCTGACAATACTCTCACAGTCAGTACCATGGCATAGGTGAGGTTTTAAAAGGCCAAGAAAGTGATTGAAAAGAACATGAAATAGCGCAAAATAAGATGTTCTATATAGCTTGGATGGGGAAATTAAGGGTCCATTCACATGGAAATCGCCTAAAATTGCATAAGCTTGGATGCTACAAGGACAATAGCAAGATGACAGGAATGATGAACAAGAGAAATAAATGAGGAATCCTCTTTCCAACTCAACTCCAACTCCAACTCCAACTCCAGTTGTTGCTTTTCTTTCTATTACTTCAAAAGTAGCTGGAAAGCAATTTAAATCTTTAAAATCCCTTCAAAATTCTCCTTTATTTCGCATCAAACAAATAGCATATACTTCTGGAAATCCTAGCTATTTTTAACATTATATATATTCAGGGTCTCATTGCTATTACTCAAACAAGCATAAAGCGTATGCTAGCATATTTGTCCCTAGGTCAAATAGGATGTTATCATCATTTTATAAACCGCAAACTCCTAGCAGGCGATCAAACTCCAATTAAAAAAATCAACTAAACTATTCTGGTTTTATTTACATTCGTAATAAATATGTATCTTCAACACATCCCACTGTTGTGAGCACTAGCCTCTTGCAAATGGAGTTTACATAATGTTAAACAACAATTAATCCTAAGAGCAAGTATGAATTTAGAAAGAGAAAGATAATATGAAAACATATACTATTCATATTGCAATTTTTCTATGGGCAAACAAACCTTTACAAGCTGTTTATTTATCTATGAAGCACTGCAACGAATTGAACTAAGGTTCAAGAACAAATGTAATTAAAATTCTAAGAAAATAGCTGTAACCAACTAACATCGTAATAAACTTAACAAAACCTTCGCTACATAGGAATAATTGTTGTCAAGTGCAATTTGCATTACTAATAATAAATATCCATGCATTATAATGCTTCCAAATTCCTGATAAATTAAAAACTTCGACCTCATTGGTATGTAATGGCTCAACAAGTAATTATGATTTAGCAACACCTTGTTTGCTGTGTCTTCATTGTCTTTCTTAAATATGGGGAAAGGAGAAGAACTCTGTATGCATATTTCATGCAGGTAAACTTAGCCGTGCTACATATTTATATTGTGCAAATTTGCTGGCATGCTACAGATATTATTAAGGCATGGAACCCATGCACCTAGGATCCCTGACTTTACCACATCATGGACTCCAACTCACCCTCACAGGATGCTAGAAATGTCAACTGGCCCTTCTGAGTAAAAATTGGCCCTTCTAATTCATTAATCTGATGCGCACTAGTCTTATGAAATCACTGAAATTCAACATCATGATTGAAGATGGGAAGTAGATAATAAACTGGCTCCATATGATCTTGTCCAGAAATAATAGATTAAAAAAATAAAAGATTTTTTTCTATCTATTTTCTATCTTATGCCCTGCATGCATGTGCAGAAGTGGGGGCCAAGTCTTGTTTTTGTCTTTTTTTGTCTTTTTTTTTTTGTTTGGGGGTGGGGAAATAATCAGAAGGCTACTACAATAAAACCACAAATGGAAGTCATAAGAGTACTGGCATGAAGAAATGGATTTCTGGGATTGAAGAAAAATACCTTGATAGATGGGACCATCGCAATAGCTTCCTCCACAGTTTCTGGGCAAAGGTTTCCAAGAACGCAAAGCTGCACCACATAAAGGTAATGCAACATTTACAGGTTTTTAATGTGTGAACAAATGTTTTGGATTTTAGTTTACTAAGTGATTATGTACGTTACCTCAAATTCAGCCAACTGGTATCTACTAAGGATTCTAAATGTCAGTTAAGGTTCACACCACTGATTAAAATACAAAATATTTTGAAAATAAAATAGCAATAATCCAAATTTACATACAACTACTAGACCACTATTTCACAGAAACAGTGGCCACACTCACCTTATCAGTCATCCTACAAAAGGGATACGATATTCTTGTCTTTGAGTTAAATTGTAAGATGAATATGTTAATTAGATACAGAGAAAACTTCATGTTGAATATCTGTAACAAACCAGCACCATCTAAATAAATTACAGGACAAGGATAACAAAATAGTAAATTATCCTAACCATTGTAGAAAATGCTGGTAACAAAGCCCAGATTTGCTGAGCCAAATTTACCATGTCATTGAGCAAGCACTTGAAAGTGGCACAATTCAGATAAATGATCCATCTGGGAAAAACAAAAATTGTACATGGATGGGTTCAACAAGATGACTAAGTAGAATTAATGGTTGTACCACCCACATCTCTCACCACCCTCTCTCTCTCTCTCTCTCTCTCTCTCTCTCTCTCTCCATAGAAATATAAACAGCACCAATTTCAGCATCAAACCTAAACCATATCATCTCCTTATTACCACCCAATCAACACAGCAAAACTGTCAAATTTCAAAGGTAATATGACTTGACTTCATCTCCCTCCCTCGCTCCCTCCCTCCACAAACAATCAAACTAACAATGCAGAAGAATTGAGGAAGCAGATTATTTCTATTCCAATTCTTGAGTTCTTCCTGTTTATGGTTTCTATTATCTGTTTGATAATATTTTACTTGAGAGATAAAAAGACATTGACATTATCCATATTTGCAGTGGTGATACTCTTACTGTTCTGAGATAAGAAAACATTGAGATTGTTAAAATTCAACCTTCTCCTTTATTTTTATTTTTTTACAAGTTTTTGCTGTTTGGGATTGGGCTTTGACTTCCAATTCAAATTTCCCCATCTTTACTTCTCTTTTTTTTTTTTTTTTTTTTTGAAGGAATTCTCTTTTTCATTTCAAATAGTTGGCCTTGACTTTGGATTTCTATTCTATTTTCCTCCTTCCTCTCAACATCTCTCTCTTTACTTCTTTGCTGTTTGTGCTGGAAATGCAGTAATAGCTTTGCTCATCATCATTATACAATCTCTTTGTTTGCCTTTGCCTGCCCTTTATGTGTCTGTTATTTTGCTTAAGAGGTGGTCTGTGGTTTAAGTGGTTATTCTGTTACACATTTTATATTAAGAATCAATATTATTATTATTAAAAAATGTCCTTGAATTTATACTATTTAACATTTAGAAGTATCATCCAATCTATATTATTTAGCTATTTACACATTAAATAATTCCTTTATCTGTGCTCAATTAATTATTTGTACAACTTTTTAAAACATATCTGGCAAATGTTCTTTACTTCATCAAAAAATAAAAAAAAAAAAAAATTGCCAGATATCATTCGAAAGCAATTAAAAGCAGAACGCAGTGATTTTACAGCTACATATTTACCAGTCATGGTGGATGTGCATGTATGTATATTGAAGTTTAATTTATCTTTGTGATCACACTAATCACGTTATTAACCATAAATGGCCCCTAATGGAAAACATAGCAACATCTGAGCCAACTTTCTGGAACTCGAGTAAAATTAGTCAGTGACTAGGATTTCACCCATGGCTTATGTCTATAACAGAAGACAACTATGTTCTAAGGGACTTCATCTCAAGTTCTCAAGTCTCAACTAATATAAAATTTTGGAAGGATAAGTAAAATTTACTGCAGTATGCATACATATATGTAAGTATGCATGTGTGGGCTTATCCATGAAAAGAAGAAATGAAACCCCATCATTTGCAACAAATTGAAGGATACTCTCTAACTTGTCTAACAGCATCTGGATTCTTACAGCGGCTAAAGCACTTCACATACTGCAATGACTTCTCAAATACTCTGAAAAAGACAGATAAAAAAATTTTAATTTTAATTTTTTTTTTAAAAAAAAACATCTCAAAATATTATTTATATATATATATATATATATAGGATGGCAGGTCAAGTGAAAACGTGCTGATCAGCACCCACATTGTCACGACCCAAAAATAGGCTATGACGTGTCAATAGAAAGAATAATAAATAAAATGAAGTTCAAGGATGGTTTATAATAAAATTTTATAGCTTGATAAAATATTTTTAGAAAATCTGGCATAGTCCTATCTGAAAATAGGACATACCAAGTTCTCGACAGTTTAAACCTGTTCAATTTAAAATCCAATAATTCAACCATCCACAACAGGTTAATAAAATAAGCTGGCATACTAGTTCCATAGAATTCTATTGTCAATACAAGCAATACATAATACAATAAATTTGTCTAAATAATATACATGCCATAAAATTTTAAAATACATCCGCACAACATCCATAATGCAATGCTCATGCTAAGGCTGATGTGATGCCTCATCATAAAAGTCATCCTTACTTTACTCAAAGTCTGCAAAAGGTTTTAAAAATATAGGCATGAGTATAAACTCAGTAGGATACATTTTTCAAAGTTGTATAACAAGGTTTTAAAACCATTATGAACAATTTATAAAATGATATAACAAAGGGTTGCATATCACAAATTTTAAAATAAGCACAGGAGAACATGAAAATCACCCATAACATAAATCTGTCATATCTGACAATCCATATCATCAGTCTTTTAAACTGAATAATCCTCCCCAGGTCATGCAAGACCCTCGCGCGCAGAAATAAGAGGAAACACTATGGATCCCTACATGAGTCCAGAAAGTAACCTCATCCTGAGGAAACACTATGAATCCTATATGGATCTAGAAAGTAACCTAATTTCAGGAACACTACGATCGTTAAGACCGGAAAGTACCCCTTATCATCACATCCATTTACATGTTAATCTCACAAAACCATTTTATTTATAATGATAGAAAAAAAATGGGTTTCCAATACTTATATAAAAGTGACCCTTAAATAGTCAATTGCAAGGATTTAACAAATAGGTTTTTAAAATCAACCCATTGTATCCCAATTCATGTGAGGGTATGCAAACAACACAATTATAGCTAAATAGGATATAAAACAAAACCCTAATTTCCCAAATATATGAATTTTTAAGAAATTCAAACCCCAATCCCATGTAAACATGTATCATATCATGTAAACATGTAAAAACCCATGATAATGTACCAAATCATGCATACAATGGTCTACAACCATGAAAAATGCACCTACCTCTTAAATGGTAGCTAGAAACGTGAATCTAAAGGTGTACACGTGTAGATCAGGGTGGAAATCGCAATATCCAAGCATTGCGGGGTTGGACATGAGCTCCAGTGATCACACTCCTCACCATCGAACTCCTCTCTCTATCCCCCGTGCTTCTCTCTCTCTCTCTCCTCTCCTCTTTCTCAGTCGGAAAATGGGAGAAAAACCCATTTCTCAGTCGGAAATGGGTTTATAAGAGGAGGAGGGGCAAAAACGTCATTTTAACCCATTATTAAAAACTGTCCACCGACAATTTCAGACGGCTGAAAGTATTTTCAGCCGGCTGAAAATATCTAACACAAAACAACCCTCTCTGAAATTTTCAGTCGGCTGGAGGTGAACTTTCAACCGGCTGAAAACTCATTTTCAGCAGGCTGAAAACTCATTTTCAGCAGGCTAAAATGTAATTTTCAGCAGGCTAAAATGTAATTTTCAGCCGGCTGAAACTCCTATTTTCACAAAAATTCTTAGATCATCACACACATTGGGGGTTGTACCCTGTGCATTGGAGAGTTACAAGGTACAGTGGGCCAATGCACGGAGTACAACCCCTAATGCATGGTGCTGATATAACTTCAGCACGTACCAACCTGACCGGGTAAACTAGAAGTATTTGCAATGAAGGAAGAAGTATGATACTCACTGAGAAATTTGATTCATTGGATCCTCAGACATTTGCTGAAGCTACTCATACTTATGATCAAGAATTAACGCAACTTCACAATTCATTAAACATTTGGCCTTCAAAAACTCTTGAGAAAATAAAGCATCAATTTGTAAAATGTTAAATGGAATCTCAGATCAATTGCAATCAAGTAAAAAAAACACTGAAGAAACTCAATTCTCAGTTAGTATAAACAATAAGCAGCATAATGACACGCAATTCATTAGTTTTAACCATAATGCTGTTTGTTCATCAATATTGTCAACTGTCCACAATGTATGACAAATTTTCTAATTCTTTAAATTTAAAGTGTGTATTTCACATTTGCATTGATTTCCAATTTCTATGCTAAGCAGTTAACACCTGGGTTTAGTAAAAATACGTAAGTTTCTCAAGTTCTTACTAGATAATGCATATCACTAATGCAAAATAAATAAATAAATAAATAAATCGACATCAAAATAAGAAAAAGATAGGGTGATTCAGTAACATCCTCCATGCTTGAAAATTTCTTCTATTTCCTTTCCTGTCAAAAGAGTCTTGGCATTAAAAATAACTTGAGGAAAAGGAGGGAGGGGTGGGATGAGGAAGAATTCAAACCATAGTAGGACTGCTTATGCGGTTATGCCCCAAATTAGATCAGAAGGCACAAGTTAAATGCTGCCAGAAGATAAGATTATCCAGAAGCATACCAGCTACTGATTATCCCATATCTGTCCTAACACTAATTCCAGTATTCCACTATTGATCCATTGGTAAATGAGAGTGAACCAATACCATCACAGTTGCCTTCTTTCATTAATTTCCTTTTATTTGAAAGGGATTTGGAGCTAAGAATCACCTCTATGAGAGAGGGAGAGACAAAAAAAGAGAGAGAGATCCAATTTAGTAAAATAAGAAAGTTAAAACCTTAGATTCAGTTTTGCAACAATTTGAAACAAAAAATTTACAAATTTTTAAAAGGACTAATACAAAATTCAATACTGGGAAATAATTTAGGAAATGGTGGTGGTGGATTCTGAAGCGTAAGTGGAGGAAGTGTAGAATGGGAGGCTGGCGAAGTGGCTTTCCGGTGACAGGAAACAGGGTTTTTCCTGGCAGAGAAGTTTGAGTATTTGGGGTATAACCTACAATACCGCATATATATAACAAAATCAACGAAAGAGAGGCTGTAGACTTGCAAAATAAAGAGAGAATCATGCTGAGCAGGCCACAGAAAGGAGAAGCTTCTCCCTAAAGTACAGTGATTATACAGCCGTATGTAAAATAACATGCCAAACAAGTAACTTCACCTTAATTTTCCATATCAATCTAACAATCGGTTTTCCCTCGCCTAAAACAAAAGCAGCCTTAATTGTATAAATGTTAAACACAAGTAGGTCAGATTCAGTCATATCAATCACATCTATATAGAGTAAATACAATAACTATCCACACAACTTCCCACCAACACAAAATATATATATATATATATATATATATATAAAATAAAAAGGATACCTTGATCATTTAGATTGTAAATATTGTAATAGATCAGAAAGCATTCTTTGTAACAAATAATAAGATTCAGCACAGAGTAGGAAACAGAAATGGAACTCGAATCCAAATAATAGATGAAAATTGGCAGATAAGGAGGTAAGTAGCGCACTACATATTAGTATCTGTGAGGTCTGGTCTGCATTTATAGTCCAAAACACAAGTTAGGTATCAAATGATACCTTGATGAACTGCAATGCATATCACCAATACTAACACATATTGTTTAATACTTTAACTGTTTAACACATAACTAAATCTTTGCACAAGTATGATAAACCAATGTGGTAGGCCGGTACTGCATGTTGTGAACAAATCAAAAATTCAAAATAAACTGAGCATTCTACCCATGTCTTGATCCAATGCAATTTTTTAATTATTTTCATTTTTGGTGCCCATTAATATACCACAAATGAGACTAAAATGTAAGACATCACAAGTAAAAAATAATGCATAGAAAACTGATTAATTTTGGTTGCAAAAGGAGAGAAATGTTCACCATCTCCAATTTTCAGCTCTGCAGCATTTTCTTCCTCTTCTCCAGACATTTTGAGAGTAGGTAACAAACCTTTTCAATAAACAAAAGGATTACTAGAGAGAGAGAGAGAGAGGAAACGTAAATTTGAAACCACAAGGTAGAGTTTGGCAAATTATGAAATCTGATTATGAATTGCTACATGAATTCTGTTAAGATGAACTATTCATAAATAACTCATTAGTTATTATGCTGTCTGGCAATATACTGCTTCTAGAAATAAGAATTGTTACCACACAAACATGTCATCCCGCTATCATGCGTGGACTTCCCTTTGATTGGCAAAGTATTACTAATTGGATGAAAAACCCAATTTCCTCAATTCCTTTTATATAAAGAATTTAGCAACAATAAACACAACAGTGTCTTAAAATTTGAGTGGCTTCTTAATAATGGCTTCCACTACTAATGAAGATATGCGAGAACAAGTTCAGCAACTTCTAATATTCTTACATACTTTAAATGCCAAGACAAGTGGAAAAATTGATGTGGATTTACAAAGTAAATGACAGTTAATTCAATAACTTCTCACAAATCAAAATCTTTCTCATTATTTTGTCAACATGTCTGCTTTGTTCCTGAATCCCCACACGAGGAAATACGCATGGAAGTAGAAGTTTTAATATCCAAAAATCCCCTAGTCAATGGAAACTCTTAATACACAGCCTACGAAAAGTGAGAACCATCTAATTTCTACCCAACTCTCTCTCATCTAATTGACTGGTCTGAAGAGACGCATTCCAAATCCATGATGGCCAATGATATGTGCATTTTTTTGTTTGGTGCATTGGGTGGGCAAAACCCAAAAAACAAACTACAAAAATCTAGGGGTTGCAACCCCAATTACAACATTATTGACAAAGGACACCACTTCTGATGGGGAGATCAAGCACAATCTACAAGTTAGCCCAGCTTGGCCTATTGACTTGAAGACCAAGGCTACTTATTTTATTTTAGAATAATAAATTGTTGCACGCATTTAAATTCTTAGACTTACGGTTAAGTTTTTATTATATTTGTTTTTATATTTCCTAGACTTGAGCCCAAGTTTCTTTAGGCCTAAGTTTACCACTTTTTTGATGTAAATGGAGTTCTATATAAAGGCTCCATAACTCTTTATGAAAGTAGCTTTTGATGAATTGAGAATTTGAGTTCTTTTAGGTTTGGTGTTGACACCCCCCTAGGTGTCGAATCCTTGGGGTCACAGCTGCGTTCTTGCTTCTTGCTTCTTTTCTTTTCCTTCTCTATTTCTTTTTTCTCCCTTTTAAGTGTTCTTGAGGTTGTCATGCATCAACTTTGGTATCAAATTTGATGCAAGACAACCTCAAGAACTCACAAAGAATACTTAAAGAGAAAAGGAAGTAGAGAAAAGCAAATAAAAAGAGCACAGCTAAAAAAAAGTCAATTATTTATTAATTCATGGCTCATTTCATTAAAGAAATATGGAGTCTTTATATAGACCCCAAGTACAACAATCATGGTAATTACTTGGCCCTAAATTCATGAAAATCAAAAAGGTAACAATTTCATAACTCCAAAAAATAAAATAAGACAATTCCCTAGCCATCAAGCTAATAGCCAATTTGGCCAATCTGTTGAGCCTATGCCCCGTGTTAATGTAGGACAACCTCAAGAACACTTAAAAGAGAGAAAAAATGAATTAGAGAAAGAAAAGAAAAGAAGATAGAAGCAAGAAAGAAGCTATAACCCCTAGGAATCAGCACCTAAGGGGGTTTGGAGTCAACACCAAACCTAGAAGAAACTCAAATTCTCAATTCATCAAAAGCTACTTTCTTAAAAGAGTTATGGAACCTTTATATAGAACTTCATTTACATCAAAAGTGGTAAACCTGGGCCTTAAGAAGCTTGGGCCTCAAGTCTAGGAAATATAAAAACAAATATAGTAAAAACTTAACAATAAGTCTAAGAATTTAAATGCGCGCAACAATGTATTATTCTAAAATAAAATAAGTAGCCTTCATCTTCAAGGCCAATTTGAGCCACCCTGTTGTAGACTGTGCTTGATGTCCCCATCAACTAGACTATGCTTGATTGGTGTCAACCCCAAACCCCCCTAGGTGCCGATTCCTAGGGGTTCCAGCTTCTTTCTTGCAGTCTTGCTTCTTTTCTTTTCTTTTTCTATTTCTTTTGTTTCTCTCTTTTAAGTGTTCTTGAGGTTGTCCGCATCAACCTCTAAAGGAGGAGCTCTAAAAACAGTTACACCAAGGGGAAGAGAATAACTATATTAGCTAGTCCATCAGCCATTTGATTTCCCTCTCTAAACTCCACTCTGCATTCCTAATCCTGCTTAATCAAAAATTTGCAAGCTTTAATCAGGAAACTAAGTGGGTTGAATCTTCCAGTTTCCTTGTTCAACAACCTCAGCACTTCCAGTTTCCAGTTTCCTTGTTCAACAGCCACTATGATTTTCTTAAACCCCTCTTTCAAAGCTATAAGAAAACCATTAGAGACCAAAGTTCTGCCGCGGTAACAGTTGATAAACTAATATTCAAACCAAATCCTACCACCCATTTTCCAGCATTATCTCTAATTAAACCTCCTTCTGCAACTGCACAAGGGTTACCCCAAGAGCTTCCATCTGTATTCAATTTAACAAGCCCAATATTACCCCTAGAGCTTCCATCTGTATTCAATTTAACAAGCCCAATATTACCCCTAGAGCTTCCATCTGTATTCAAATTTAACAAGCCCAACAGGGGGAAATGACCATGATACAAACACTTGCTGCTTTCTAGGTCTGCAAATACAAAAACCTCCTAAGCTCAGCAATACAAGACCAGCAGGGTTATGGGGTCTCACAACACCACTCTCAAAAATCAGTTTATTCATCCATCACCACCAGGGCCGGTTTTGAGCCCATGCGAGTAAGGCGGCAACCTAGGGCCCCACATTTGGATAAAAAATGAGGGCCCAATTTTAGGACTAACCTTTGTAGTAGGCCTTTAAAAAATTAAAAATAAGATTTCAAAGAGCATGGTTATTGCACCCCTTAATTTTATTTCCACACCCCACTAATTTTTATTTATCAAGGTTTTAATAAAAATATAAAAGGTTTTTATAAAAATTGGTCACGTGGTCCACTAGAAAATATCATTTTGATCAACTTTGCAAAAGAAAGTTTTTCCAAAATCTATTGTTTAAGTGGATTTTTTGGCCATTTACCACCTCCGTTTAATTTTTGGCCAAAAATTCCACTTAAATGAAAGCTTTTGGAAAAACTTTCTTCTGCAAAGTTGTTCAAAATGATGTTTTCTAGTGAACATCATGGCCAGTTTTCTTAAAAACCTATCATATTTTTCTACAACCTTAAGAAATTAAAATCAGTGGGGTGTGCAAATAAACTTTACGTTGGTACCAGGAAAAAAAAAATCGGTACTTAGAACTTTTTTTTTTGGAATATGTATAGAGGGCCCCATTTTAGGTGTTCGCCTAGGGCCCAAAAAACTCAAAACCAGCCCTAATCACCGCAGAAGCCAAGTAGCTTGACTAAAGATGATCTACCAAGGAAGTGGATCATAGAAACCCTTCATAGCACTATAGCAGTACTGAAATTGAAATCCACTCATTCTTTAAGAAACAATGCAAAAAAATTTAGCTTGGCATCCAGTACGAATGATTTGGAGCCAGATTTTGTGCAATCTCTCAATACAAGTAAAGAATCTTCAAACACAAAACCACATTGCTAACAACTTCCCTCCCCAGCTAAGCATTTGACCATGAGAAATTTATTAGAAAGAAGTCTATCTCGCCTCACTAACACAGAAAATATTTTAACTTATGAAGCCCTTTGAGCTTCCATAAAACTTTCCACTCGCTTTCTCACCTTGAGAAGCTTGATTATCCTATGTTACATGGACACTTCAAAATGTGCCAGGTACCCATGTCAGACACATGTGACATAGGTGTGGATACTCTTGGACACTTCAAAATAGTGAAAATTCTTTAAAAAGTAGACGAATCAAACACTTAGACACATACTTGCACCCAACATCTATACCCAAGTCCATGTAACATAGTGATTATCTAACAAGTCAGAAACAGCACTATGCATATGAATAGCTCTAATGTGAAAAATAACATGGTTGGGGAGAAGCTAAGCAAAGTACTCCCACTTCCACAACCCTACATCATTAATATAATCACAAACTTTCTTAAGAAAATCACTCTCTGGGATGGAACCAGAAGCAATTTCCACCAAAGACACGCCCCCAACCCAACTATCCATCGAATATTTCACCATTTGACCATTTCCAATTACCCATTTGATCTCCATTTTCAATAAATCCTGCCCCTTCAAAATACTCTCCCAAGAATAGGCAGACTGAGAAGATTTTTTACACTCTAGGAAAGAAGACCGGTAGAAATACTTACCCTTCAAAACTCAAGCCTAAAGCATTTCTCGATCTGTCATCAATTACCATCCCATAACCATTAAAAAATATTACCCTTGCTCATATACCTGAGACCCAGACCTCCAGTTCTCCTTAGAATGACATAATTTGTCCCATACAACCAGATGTATACTTTTCCTAGCATCAGTATCTCCCCAAATGATGCGACAGTTAGCTCTATCAACCTACAGAATAACTGATTCAGGGACTTAAGAAGATTGCATAGTGTATATGGGGATTGAAGAAGTAACAGACTGAACAAGAAGAGCCTGCCAGCCATAAAAAGTTGTTCAGCCTTCAAACTTGCCAATCTGGATTGAACTTTCTCCAAAGTATAGTGACAAGTCTCCTTTGACACTCTCTTGCATAAAATAGGCACCCCAGATATTTACCCATATCAGAGACTGAGGGTATATTGCACTTCAAACTTATCCACTTTGCAAAAGCTCTAGAAAAATTAGGAGAGATGAAAATTCTTGACTTAGCTGGACTAATAGACAGTCCAGACATACTACAAAATCTGCTAAGGCATTGCATGGTATGATGGTAAGTTGGTAACCTCAATTTGATTCAAAGAAGCTTCAGCAAACAGAATCAAGTCATACGCAAAAAATAGATGAGATATAGGACAGTTTCTTCCTATTTTTGTAGGTTTCCAACTCTTCCTATTCACCTCTTCTCAGATCATATGAGAAAATTTCTCCATACACAACACAAAGAGATAGAGAAAAAGGAGATCCCCCTATCTTGATCCCCAACCAGGCTTAAATTTCTCTGTTGCCTGCCCATTCCATATTTCCATAGGACAAAGAGCTCAGCACTACTGACAAGGCAAAGCTAGATCAATCCATGTTTGAGGCAAACCAACTTCCAGCTACACGACATACAACAACTCACAAGTCCCTTAATCATAAGCTTTAGTCAAATCTATCTTTAGTTCTTTACAGCCATTACCCTAGCTTTACCTTTCGTTTTCCTCATCATAAAAAAAGCCTCGTGAGTGATAAGATTATTATCACTAGGTATGTTTTCCCAAAACAAAACTGCTCCTAGAGGGGGCAATGATGGTAAGCGAAGTCTACATTCTGCACCAAAAGTTTCTTAAAGATCTTTACCCTCTATTCGGTTACCACATTCTATGAAGGAAACAAAAGGGAAGGGAAAAAAAATGAGAAGGAAAGAAAATCAAAGGAAAAGATAAAATTACATCAAGCCAAAATTATTCCAATTCTTTTTTTTTTTTCTTCCAATTTTTCATTGCAACCACATAAGGAAAAGTAAAATTCTTTATATTTTGATAAAATCCAGGAACCTAATAGAGCCTTAAAGAATCATTACACAAGCCAATGGGACAGAATTGGGTCATATTTTCAAGTACGTATCAGGCACTTACATTTGCCTAGACATTAAACGTTTGACGTCTTACAAAATTGAAAATTTTTTTTCAACAGTTCTTTCATTTAGTGAGACAAACCCAACCATTATCTTTTCTCGCAAAAATGCCTCGTACAAAATTATTTATAATTTTTTTTTCCTTCTCTGAAACCACAAGTTGTCTTCTGGTTCTACCCAAAATTATAGGCAGAAGATGATTTCCCTAATTCATTTACAGCAAAACAAGTAGAGCCCAAATCATATCATACTACCACATAAAAGTAAAGGGAAATTCTCAATTTCTTGCCTAACGCACATCTCTGCTCTCAAACAATGTCTTCCGTCCCTCACTCTCATGTAAGTCGAACATGATGACTGAATCCCTAAGCCACTACAGCAAAGACCATTTTCTGTATCAAACACAAAGAAGATCACTGAAACCCTAACGCTTGAATCACCCTTACCAAGCAGCAATCTAACAGAAAAACGAATGAAAACAAAGAATAATGAAGGATATGAAATTACCGAACAAACAAAAAGAAAACCGCCGATGCGAGTCCTTCAATCCGAGAAAGTTTGCTCCAAAGCGAACGTTTAGCCGAAAGTGGGCGACCGTTGCCCCTTAAAACACTCCCACCCCCACCGCCCCACCATTTAAAATAAAGGGTGAATTCCACTTTGACCGCTTCAACTTTCCTCGAAAGTCATTTTGCATCTCCCAAGTTTAAAATGGGACAAACAAATCACTTTAGTTGCGAATTTTGTCACTTTTCACCCCCTTGTTAACCAAATGTGAGATTTTGGATGAAAAAAAGCCATGTGCATTGAAAATGACTCGGTTAATGCCTTAAAAACTCGAAAGTACCATCACATATGACCTATTGAATGTCAAATGATGTGTCTCTTTCTACATTACATACTTCTTCCCACCCTCTCTCTCTCTCTCATAAAATACAAAATTTAGAATTTCTTCACATGCAATGCACATATAAGGGCATTTGCAGGTTTACAAGGCACTAATTAGGTCACATGCAATACACGTAGCCCTTTTGTGTCCAAAATTTCACATCTGGTTAACGTATGATTGAAAAAGTGATAAAATTCAAAACAATGGGGACCAATAAAACTTGGGGGTACAAAATGATTTTTAATGAAAATTTAAGGGTCAAGTGTAATTTACCCTAAAATAAAATGTCATTACTATTTTACTAGTGTATGAATTAAAGTCATATCTACCACCAAGGATGATGATCCAGTGGTAAAGGTAGAGGTTAGGTAATCAATGGTTTGAGTCTCGGAAGCAATAGTGTGACTTAAATTCGCCTCTTGATGCTTTTACTTATGCATGGGAGGCACGAATCTTTGGTGGCATTGAAGTGAGGCTATAGCTCAACCAACTTGAGGGAACACCTACGATTGCCCGACTTTGTGGGCTCGTTTAGGCCTTTCCTGTAGTAGGGTCGCCACAACCGGTTGCCTCCTTTCTACCCCTTCTGATAAAACATTTTAATTTTTAAAATTTTCTCTCATCCCTAATCTCCATAGAAATCGTACCCAAACCACTGATCTACAATGTTTTGCTATCCTATAAAAAGCGCAAAGGAGCTCCATTTATTTATTTATTGCTTTCTCGAGAGAATTTTCTTCCTAAATCTCATATAGCTAAAATGTTGTAGTGCATTCTCATGCTTATGTTAGATGACAAACAATAAGATTATATTGTTCACTGGATGATGGAAAATTTGCACATAAACACCAAAATTTTAATTTTTGTTTTTAAATCTCTCTTACTCTCTCTCTCTCTTTTTCTCCCATTGGACAGCAATAATAAAAATTCTTTGTTTTGACTCTTACAAAGTGAAATTATTTTAACAAATTGAAACTGTAAAATTTTATAGTTTGACATAATAGTTAGGTGATGACAAACATTAAAATTTTACAGTTTAATTTTTTTTTTTTTTTTTAAATTTCTTAATCAACATGAATCTTATTTCAAAGATGTCAATGAATATAGTCAAAAAATATAATTTTTTTTAAGAAAATGTATGTGTATATTGTAAGTTATGAATTTTAGAAACTCAATACATTAAAAAACAAAATTAATTACATAGGCTGCCCATAATAATAAAAAGGAGCGCACTAAATAGTAAATAAGGTTAAACTAGGGATTTTTGAAAAATAAATGACTAAATGCAATAAAAGTTTATGACTCTTGGACTTAGTGGGTTAGGAAAAAAGATACTTGACTTATTATAAAATAAGTCTTATATGATGGACTTATTGCTAATTTTCCATTTGGAGAAATATTGCCTTATCTTTATTGTGGTAAGCTAGCCAATGGAACATAAAGTACTTATATAGTTAAAGTGTATTTTTTTTTTTTTTTTTTTTTTTTGTTTTCTTGGGATTGGGACAAGTGATATACTCTTATCTTTAACCCCATTTCAACAAATGAGTATAAAACCTTCTTCATAAGTTTAGACTTGATATTATTGACTTAACATGCAAGCTTGAGATAGAATCTACCGCTGTATTTAATCCCATGTTAGGACCATGTAAACAACGAGAGGTATAATTTGTTGCAAAATTCTAGCAAAGGTGGATATCAAGTAATGCATGATCACTAGTTAGTTACTGAAGGTCCATTTTATTTGGCCCCCATCAGTCCATCACATACAGTAGCTTGAAAATCAAAAGAAGTAACCTGCCCTAATTAGTATCTAAACAAATGGTCTTACAATTTAGTGGCACTTTTCTCCTATACGGGAGATTCCAGGTCCTTATATGATTAACAAAAATAATAATAATAATTAGAAAAAAAAGGTTAGTATCTCATACTGAAATTCAATGAGACATCCTCCGCTGTTTATAATATAAGGGGAAAAAGAAAAAAAAGAGAGAAAGAGTCGCATGATTAGTTGTTCAATAGCAGCCCTACTCCAGGCTGGCCATCCTATTGCCAATTAAGTTTTACAGACCACGTGCCATCAATGAAAATATAAATAAATTAGTCTAAGAACATCTAGAATACTCATATCAAATCAAGGAATATATTCCAACAGCAACCAAAATAAGAAACTGCCCCCAGTGTCCCCTACCTAGGTGAAGTTGAGAATGTTGACCCATTAAAGCACTCCAATGAAACAAGAACATTACCACGAGTATAATGGCAATTGAAAATAGTTTCTAATAGCTGGTAAAGGATAGAGGCTTAAGAATCAAGAAGTCCCAATTCGAATCTCTGTTCCCTTATAAGATGTATAAATTTGTGGATAATTTGTGCAACATGAGAAGATTAGTTTAGGTTTAATGATTTAGGATACCTTTTCGTTTGGCCCAAAAAAATAAATAAAAAATAAAAATAATGTAACCCCAAAACTATAATGCATGCATGTCATGTGTCCCAAATAAGTCCATCCTTACGAGATGATACTATGTAATAATTAACAGCTTGGGTGTATTGTATTTCTCCGATAAATTTTTTTTTTTTTTTAAAAAGGGAAATTACAGATTGATCCGGCAAGAGGCAAATAATTACTTATCAATACAAGTTAGTAGTCATTCTTATTGAAGTTAATAGTCATTTACTCTGAAGTTAGTTATCATTTGCATTGATACTCCGATAATTATTTGCCTGTAGCCGGATCAATCTATAACTCCCCCCCCCAAAAAAAAGGTGGAAAATGTTTGGGCTACTAGATTACATGAGACCTTTTATAAACAACTGATCAATAGCCACCAGAAATGGTAATGTCACAAAACAAAGGGCAAATGATTTTGTTTTAAAAAGGTAGAGTTGCACAGTGAAAGCGTAGTGGAACTTACATATGATGTTTAGAAGGTTAAAATCAATGATATAATTGATAAGTGGTATTAGTAGACAGAGTGCTCGAGGATTGTGAGGTAATTTATGGGCATGCATTGGTGTATCTGCAACTATTTATTGCTATAAAAAAATGTTCATCTTTTGTGTTTTAGGATAAAGACAAAATCTCAATAAGTGGTTTACATGAGTTTATAATTTATTATTCGTTAGGGTGAAAAATATGTGGCACTAATTTCATAAATACTGATCCTTCTATATATTTGAGTGTTATACTTGACCGTTAAAAATGTAAATTGTTTGTTAGTAACTTAATTGGGGATTCATTAGATGCTACTCGAGTGCGTAAGTCTCGAATGATTTGGATATGTGAAAAAAACTTGTTTTGAGCGGTTTAGATGGATGAAAGAAGTGGAACCATTGAGTTGTGATTTGTATGATGCTATTTAGTTTGAGAGACTTAGTTAATGTTGACTGTGTATTACATAACTCAAGTGGTCTAACCTATGTGGGACGTAATCTTATGTGGGTTATGACAATCATGTCTCCAAATCCAGTCTTTTGGGTTTGGGGGTGTGACAATGAACCTCACATATTTTCCTTCATTGCAATTAAATTATAATGCAACTTAGCAAAATAAATAAATAAAATTAATTAATTAATTAATTAAATAAAAATGTATCTAAGAACACAACATTTTGATTTCTAACTATAAGAAACAGTTATATCATCTTATTGTCAATGAATAAACACTCATGGAAAATTCAATAACTGTGCAAATCAGACAAACACTGAGAAAATACTTGACTTCGTACTCTGATATGTAGAATTAGACAGAACTCATCTCGAGCAGCATGAATACATGCTCTGAGGTTGCTTCGATCCATCAGCCCCATTGTTCACAAGGCTTACCCTATTGA
This sequence comes from Liquidambar formosana, assembly GCA_039720395.1. Taxonomy (NCBI): domain Eukaryota; kingdom Viridiplantae; phylum Streptophyta; class Magnoliopsida; order Saxifragales; family Altingiaceae; genus Liquidambar; species Liquidambar formosana. The sequence continues at coordinate 29,778,524 of CM077822.1, forward strand.
CAGATAACTCGGCCTTGTACGAATCAGAATTCAAGACTTTCCTGCTGACATTGCTATAGATCTCCCGGGTAACAATCTCAAAAGCCGTTTTTACATTGGTTGAGTCTAGGGCAGATGTCTCCATAAAAAACAGTCCCTTCGGCTTCTGCAAGGCTCTTGCCTTCTTCCACACTTACATCCCTGATGTTCTCCAAATCGCATTTATTTCCCACCAGCATCCTCGCGACAGTTGTATCAGAATGAGCTGCATAATTGGTCCACAAAACTTAAGCCTTGAGATCTCCGGAAAGCAATGTAAGAAGAAGTTCATGCTGGAGAAACCAGACGAAGCATAACAGAATGTGGAGTACCAAAAAAAAAAAAAAAAAAAGAACAGAACATATTCAGTTTTCAATTGTTCCACAAGGCTTGAACCTTGATATCTCCCCAAAGCAATGTAAGAAGAAGTTAATACATTAAAAGTTAACAAGAACCTAGCTGAATGAGAAAAAACTAATCTGTGGACTTAATAACCACAGCTAAACGTGGATATTTCTCTCTCTCCACACGTTGCATTGAGCTGCAACTAATTTACCAATCATAACTAGGTCTACCTATAGGCCAGCTGTATATAGCAGTGCAAAGCTATTAAAGGCTCATTAAACACTTTCACATGTGTCTTGAGCTACCCTATTCCCAAAGTCCTCTTGCTCCCTGGAAAACAGTTTTTCTTTCTTTAAATGTCTTTGCATGTGGGTGTAATCACCAACATGATAAACCACATAAATGTTGTGTTAGGTCAGCCAGTCAGTGATTATTTCATCAATGTTACTCATATGTTGCCATAAGATTGTGTTTGCCGCTACAAATTTTCAACATACTTTCATACTCTGCCTTAACAAACCTGAAATTTTTCAATTTTCAATCTTCACTTACCCTTTCTACCTCTAGCTTTTCCAATTTGTGATCTTTGAACGTAGCACCCCTTTTCTATGCCTTTCTCTTTTCACATTCAAATTGGGAGATAAAATTGGGTTAAGACTTAAGATTAGTCGCATGCTTGGTAGGAAGGTTCCTTGCTCAAAGATAACTACTAAAATACGCAGTAGTTATAACATCGCTTCTATAAAGCATTGATTTTGTATAAAAGCATTACCCAATCATTCAGGTCCTCAGTATCTCTCAGCCCTTGATTCCATTTGCAAATTATAGAATTTACAAACCCACTCTCGAATTTGTAATTTACCCTTAAGTCGACACTCAGATGTTATAACCATCATTATTCTGCTGCATGTTGAAAATCGTGTGTTAGGTTTCCGGTGTGCAGCTAGAATGCAAGATTTTTGTAATTTTCTACTGATCCAACTAGCTTTAAGCCTTTAACAAATTCAATTTTAAACATCCACTCAAAAGACTGGTTGTCATATCACTAAAAAGAAACTACATAATCATTCTACCATAAACCACCTACAGATAAAGTAACCCACCACCCTATACCCCTTAGTCCTTACAAGGGTCAAACTTTAATTTAATTGGCTAGCCATACTGAAATTGTCATTGAAAGTTCATACTACTCTTGAGGGAAATTGAATTGACTAGAAGTCTAGAACCTAAACACAAACAAAGTAGATATGTTTGCCTCATTGTTTGGTCACAAAATTTTAACAAACATTTAGGTGCATTATTTTTCGCATCAAATACTTCTTCCTCAACATGAGCGTGATATTTAAATAGCAAGGGATTGTGTTGCTCATTCATGCTGCTCTACTCTTATCAAACTCACAATAGATCCTAGAAGCTTAAAAAGGGATATCCAAAGTAATGTAATAATCGGGTTTTTATTTATTTATTTATTATTTTATTTATATAACGAGGAAGCCCTTTGGGCAAACCCTGGGTCCATATAAGACCCCACAACCTATATGAACCAAGTAAATCCAAGACCCATGAGAACCATGGAACCTTATGTGGGTAGCCCCAAGGGTTTTAGCAAGAGTTGAACTTAGGACCTCCACTTCTTGAGGCGAGATCCCTTGCCAAATAAGCTACCCCTTAGGGTTAATAATCGGTTTTTTTAATCATTGCCATTGATACTCAGGGTCTTATAGGTACCTTGAAATACTTAAATAAAGTATAATCTTCAATTCTTCATTTTTACTATAAGTAAGGCGACTTCAACAATGCCGAAACTTTGGCTCAATAGAAAGTCTGTAAACTAAATTTCTTTAATATACAAGGAGATTTAGCGAATGCAATAAACAAAGGCAGTATAGAATACAATATTGTGGAAAAAAGTTTCTTGTTACATTGGCTGATAATTAACTTATTAGGATCTAATTCAGCACAAAAGGGAAAAGGGGGGAAAAAAGGACTTCTTAGAACCTTTAAATTTCATTCTATTTTGAGGTCATTGGTGAGAAAATTTAGGTACAATTTTTTTAGCAAACACGAGATTGATACCACCAATGTAGTGTAGCTTTCCCAAAATATTTATTCCTCTTTCTCATTGCTTTTATTTTTTATTTTTTGGTTTTAATATTATTATTACGGCTTGGGGATGGGATCTTAATTTCTTATTGTAATGTCTTCATTTTTCTTTTTTCGCAATATTTTTCTACTAAAACAATTGCATCAATAGGCAAACTTAGGCCAAGAGCAATAAAGATAAAAATAAATGGAGAATTTTAAGAAATTGATACTACAAAATTATCAAGAAACAAGCAATTTCGCAAAGCCATGGACTCTACCAAGAACATAAATCATGAATCAACCAAACCAAGCCTAACCCAAGAAGACATAAATCAACCAAACTAAGCCTAACCTACACCATTCGCTCATTTCACTCCAGCTTTTCACTTCCATTCTTTAGAAACCAAAACAACACAACCAAATCACTCAATGCCAGATCGTTCGAAGAAAATAATAGCAAAATTTAGAATTACCCATTTGGATGCCGAGAAAACGTAGGAAAAGAAAAGGAAATTAAATTCTAAATATTATAATTCTCATTTTCAAGACCCAGGACGAAGCCCAATCCACACCAATTGACTTAATTCAGTTCGGTTTCATCCAATAAAGGACTGTTTGGGAGGTCCAAAAACTGGATCAGACTCGGGTCCAATCCCTGTAAAAGAAAAAAACGGAAACAACCCAAAACACAATATTCAAACTTTTTAACTTACTTTTCTTATCCTTTAATTCCTCAATTTTATTTTACTTTTGTGCTTTTAATTCCTCCATTTTCGCAGCATCCAAACAGCACACCAAATGATCGAAGTGAGAACTTACAATTGAGCTCGTCGAGCCAGCGACCAACGCTCTCGAAAGTGGTCCGACGACTAATGTCGTAGACGATGAGAGCACCGACGGCGCCCCTGTAGTAAGCGGAAGTGACGGCACGGAAGCGTTCTTGACCGGCGGTGTCCCAAATCTGGGCCTTGACCTCTTTGCCGTCGATGTCCATGCTCTGCGTCTGGAACTCCACCCCTATTGTGGCCTTGGAGTGAAGGTTGAACTCGTTGCGGGCGTAGCGCGACAGTAAGTTCGATTTGCCTACTGCTGAGTCTCCGATTATCACCACCTTGAACAGGTACTCCTCTCCTTCGTCGTCCGACGACATACCTTACACTCACTACTTTTGAACCCCCCCCTCAATCCTTTGTTTTTTTTTCTCAATTCAGTACTTCTCAGAGAGAGAGAGAATGGAGAAGAGAGATGGGCTGAAAAGGATGAAGAACAAGAAGGAAAAGGATGGAGAATGGGGAGAGACAAACTCCGCCACTGGTTTACCGCTTGGATTAAATAAATAAATAACCTAAAAATGGCGGTGGGCCATTAAAAAAGCAGGTGGTCTGACCTACTGCTGTGATGAGGATTATAAGAATGTCTTCCCTACGCGCAATACCTCACCCTCTAAGCGAAGCACAAACCCGACAGTACCTGTCTTAGCACGGGGAGGAATTGGGCTACACCTGAGGATGGGTTGAAAAACATTACACTTAGGCCATGTTTGTTTAGTTGGAATAGAATGGATAGGAATGAAATGTGATTCTATGTTTGAAGTAGTTTGGAATGAAAATAGATTTGAAATGACAGTTTAAACATACTATTTGATTCCATTCTCACTCAAATTATCTTATCCAAACATATTGTTTGGAATGAATTGGAATGAGATTCCATTCCATCCATTCCATTCCAACTAAACAAACATGGCCTTAGATGTTAAAAGTTTTAAATATTAACCTTGCCTCCTTCGATGTTACACCTCGCCCCCCCCTTTATTACTTTTCTATTTTTAACAATTCATTCAATTTTTTGACTAAATGAGATATATGAGTTTTCTTTCGAAAAATTTATTTAAAAGCAAGATTATCTACTTCAAAAATATTCTTATAAACCATTCAAAATAATTTATTATTGATAGATATATCGATTATGTTCTCATCAACATGTGTTGATATAAGTTATACCAACACCATGCATTAGGGGTTGTATCCCTTGTATTTGTCTAATGTACCTCATATCCTACTAATGTACAAAGTGTAACTCTTAATACGAGTATTGATATAAGTTATATCAACACGTGCTTACTTGATCATCATCCATAGATACATATACTTTATTCAACATTTATTTGGAAGAAAGAGAAAATGAACGAGAAAAAAATTTATAAAGAAAAATATATCATTGTTGACAATTTTTATAAATTTTATTTTCATACTACTAATTTAATCTCTACGAGTAAAAATTTCTAGCTCCATCACTACTTACTCTTCCCATGAGCTTTTGCCCTCCACCTTTTTATATTATTATTTTATTTATTTATTTGTTTTTTTAATGGTTTGAGCTTTTCAGCACAAAAGCAATCTAAAGCTAGAATTTCTGACAATTGAGAGAATTTAAAAAAAATTGTGTTTTCTTTTCTTTTGGGATAACTAAATTTATACAAAAATTATCACAAAATTTCTTTTCTTATACCAAACAACTTGTGCACTGCAGCCTGATGGCATTTCACAAAATTTCACATTCAACTTTTTGTTTGTGGATTGAGGGCTATATTTGTGCAGTTGGATTGAAAGTGTGGCGGCTCAACCCATCAGACTCAAAGATAATGTGAAATTTTGATAGATTTTAATAATAAATTTTAGTCAATTAGAAAATGTCAAACCAAATTTAGAGAGCATTTATAATATAAAAAATAAAAAATAAAAAGCGCTCAACTCAGGCCAACCCTAATTTTTTAATTCAACAAAATAAAACTTGAGTTGGTCGAATTTTACCACAACCAAGATTCAAGTATTCAACTAGGTCATTGATTTCATGCAGCCCAACTTGCAACCTTATCTAGTGGTGTAGAATTCGGGAAAAGGATGGAAGTGTGGGAATAGTAGTTTTATACTAGTTTATAACCCGTGTGTTGCACGGGTGAAGTTTGTAAAAATAAATATTATGAAAAATAAAAATTATATATATATTATATATATATATATATATAGTACTGACTAGGTGAGTACATGTTGATATATGTTATATCAGTATCATGCATTGGGGTCGTACCCCTTATATTGACGCAATGTATCCTTTAACCCATTAATACATGAGGTACAACCCCTATTGCGGGTGTTGATAAAATTTATATTAGCACATGTTTATCCGATCATCATCTTTTATATATATATATATATGTAATACACACTTACAATGGTAGTTTAGATGGTAAAGAATCACGGCTCAGGAGTCAAGTCTCGAATTCGTGTCTTCGCTTCCTCATTATCGGATGAATAGATTTACGGATGGTTTGTGCATCATGAGATATTAGTTTGGACCTAATAGTTTGAAATATCCTTTATTTGGTAAAAATATATTTGCACAATTTTTTAAGCATTTTTATAGTTTTATATAAGTAATTTGTACCATTTTTTATGCATCTTCACCGTTTCCATATAATGATTCTCTTCTTAATTACTACTTAAGGGCACATGTTAAGGATATTATTAATCAACTTGCTACAAATTGATTGTATACATGTTTTAAAATGACTACTAATTTCCTTTGTTTGTTATTAAGTTGGGAAGTGAGAGAGGGAGAAAGAAAACTTTAGAGAGAGAGAAAATGGGTGGAGCAAAGAGGGAAGGAAAAGAAGATAAGAGAACATATAGATCTTTTCAATTTTAGGTAATAACTGAAGAATTTTGATTAAAATATTTTTTTTTTCGTTGAAGACAGATCGGGAAAATTTGAAGATTTCAATGTGTCGTTTTTTTTTAAATCATTTTTTCTTCTATCTATCTCTCTTTCTTATTATGACTATTTATAATTTTATACGTTCAATTTTTTGGAGAGAAGATGAATAGGTATAAAGAAAACAAATAAATATGATAGTTTACAAAGTTTGGGATGAATATTGTATAGTGTGGGTTTTTCAATTCTCTCATATGAAAATAAAGAGATATATGGTGAATACTAAGCGACAATTTACTTGCATGAAAAAGAGCAGTGAACACCAAAAAAAAAATTTTCTTCAAAAAACTTTTGTTTGGTATTAAAATGAAAAGTGATCACTAAAAAAGCAATTTCCTCAAAAGAAAAGTAATTTTTTGGAAAAATTACGTTTTAGTGATCAACTTTTAATGTGATATAAAACAAAAGAAATTAATAGTCATTTCACGTATGTATATAGTTAAGTTGTAGCAAGTTGACAGTTTACATCCTTTATTGGTATTAAGTTATAAAAAGAGCACCAGAAAAGTAATCTTCTAAAAAATTCACTGTTGAGCATGTGATTTAAATAAAAAGAACTACGCGTGGCTACTTAGAGGAAGACCATTCCTCCCCGAGATATATATATATATATATATAGATAAAATAGATGACAGTTGGACAGACGAGGGGGGAGCGTGGGAGTAGTGTTCGGGACAGTTGGACAAACGTAATAATGTGACGCGTGACGATAAAGACAGGCGTAAACATGGCGAGGACCACGTTCTGTGCGAGTAGGAAAATTGGGGAATTACTACATATAGGTCCGATTGTGAGCGAATAATTATAATTCAATATAAATGATTATTAATTTACTAGTAAATAACTATTAACTTAACAAAAAATGACTACCAGCGGTTGTTATTTACGTTATCCGGACTTATCTGTAATTCCGACGAAGAAATTGGCCATGCATTGCTCGACCACGCAGATCCTTGATGTCGAGCACGACTGTGCGTCAAATCTTACCTCGCAAACTGGCAAACTGCTGGCTTTCACGATTTCGAAGAATGATTTTGTCGGGCTACAAATTGGGCTTCTGCCCGTTCGGCTCCAAATGTGACTGGGCTGGCTGATTTATTTGAGATTGCTATGAGAATGGGAACGGCTATTGCAACCCCATTTTTTTTTACCAAACCTCTCTTTTTATTTTGATTTTTAAAATTTTATGCTAAATATAAAAGGTTTTTATTAAAACTAGTCGTATTGTCTATTAGAAAACATTATTTTGAACAACTTTACAGAAAAAAGTTTTTCCAAAACCTATTGTTTAAGTAGATTTTTTGGCAAAAAATGAAAAGTAAGTCTTTGGATGCCAATAGAGGCCTCCAAAAATAAATCAAAAGTTTATCCTACTTCAATACATTTAGAAGTAATATAACCCAATACCCTAATAAATTGGCTAAGGACCACCGAGCTACCACCTTGAGAAATAGTGTCTTAATGAAGAAAACTACGAAATGGTGAATAATTGATTCAACTATGCAACTGGTATTCTATATCCAGTTTCAATTAACAAAATTACCAAGAAAAAGCTTTTGGTTATTTTTTCCTTACTCTATCTTCTTGGACGGCCAGGAGCAAATATCCGGTGGATCTAAAAGAGAAGAAAAATGGAGGATTAGAAAAAATAGAAAAAGAATGTTTGAAATTTTTAATAATCCTAACTAATAGTAATATGAAAATATAAGGAAAAAAAGAAGAAGAAAGACGTTTTAGACATTTGAGGAAGAAAATATATTTGATAGATCTGGAAATAGAAGGGAAACCGTTGGAAAGTTTATTGTATGGCATATATATTAGGGGTGCAAGTTGGTTCGGGCCGGACCAGCCCAGGGGTATATGTGGCTCGGACCAAAGTAATTCAGGACATCAAAACTTGTCCCAGAATAGGACCGATTTAGCCTTTGGACCGGACCGAGATCGGACCGAAGCAATTTGGTTCAAGCGGGTTCGGAACTCGGTTTTTTTGTTTAAAAAAATGGCATTTCTAGCCAACAATCTCCGGCCAACTCCATTTTTTCCGACAAAGATTATTCTCACTATCGCAACCATCCCAACATAAGAAAATCACCCCAAACAATTGGAACACCCATCCCAACACCCAAAAAAAAAAAAAAATTTCCCAAGCTATAAACTTTGGCTTTTCTAAGAGACTTCTCATCTGGTCCTAAGTTCAACAAAATTTTCCCAAGCTATAGACTTTTTTTGTAAGGTTTCTTGTGAGGTGGACTTACATTTGCTGAAAAAGTTGCTATTGCAAGATTAGAATTTGCAGTTGTAGCTTGGGACCGCCATAGTTCCATCGATGGGATGAGAGAGCTTTAGACAGGGGGTAAGTCACTGCTACAGTTTTGTCGATGGGATGAGAAGGCGAGAGTGGGGGGGGTGAGTCACTACCGAACTTCCATCGAAGGAGAAGGAGAATGGGAGTGGCGGACTGACGATTGAGTGGTGTCGACCTCGGTTGGCTTGATTGCTTGAAGAGTTAAAGGCTTATGCTGTTAGTTGGGATGGGCGAAGGAGAATGGGAGTGCCGGCCTTGGTTGAGCACTGGTGCGGCGTACCAATGTGGTGACTGGTGAAGAAGAAGGATCGAAAGCTGGAAGTAGGGACGGCGCTGAGTGAAAGAGATAAGGAGGTAGGGTTTTTTTTGGTAAAGTGTTTTAGCCTTTTAGGCTTTGATTTTTTAGAAATGGTTATTTATTATTATTATTTTTTTGTTAAGTAATAAACTAATAACTGAATAAGTAAATAAGTAAGTATAATATATTATATTATATATATATATATATCACCGGTTCTCGGTCCAGGAATTTGGTTCGGTCTAGGACTGAACCCTTTAAACTGTGGCCCGGACCAAAGTAATTCGGGACTTAAGATTTTGGATCGGAATTGGACTGAATTTGATTTAGCCCAGACTAAACCGGACCGAATTGCACGGAACGGTCCTGTCCTTGGGTCAAGCCGAACTATTTTGCACCCTTAGTATGTATTGAGTTGTTCAAGGGTAGTTTAGATATTTTACAATAAAGGTAGTATTGTCTTTATATATTTTATTAGGGCTTGTTCACCACTAAAAATAATTGGCCAAGGAGGAGTGGCCCTATGTTTTTTGTAGCAAAAGAAGAGGCTTTGCAAGACAAGCCATGGCATGAAGTCATGTGGCAAATTTAGACCAATTAGTGGGTAAACCCACTAAGAATTGACTGTTACAAAGGGGTAGAGAAGATTTGTAGTCTTTTGACATATGTCCTCAATGGTCCAATAAAAATGAAAAGTTAAATTAGCCAATTAGAGATGGCCATGTGTAGTAGAATGATCATGAATATGTGTTAACATCTTTATATAGCAGTTATGCTTAATCTTTTGAATTTCAAATTAACGGAGAATAACCAATAACATCATGACATATGTTCATAATTGGTCTAATGACCAATTAAAGTTAAACACATGTCTTGTGTAGGATTTAAGAGGGAAGGGAGCCATTTCCCCTTTGTGGTGGTTATGGGTAGCATTCAAAAGATTTCAAATTGCCAAAAGAAAGCCAATAGGACATAGCCATGTGTATAAATTAGTTCCAATAAGTTTGAAAACAAAGATTGACTAATAAAAATTAAGGGTTTAAAAATGCAATTTCAAGATTCATGGGCCTGAACCTGCTAAATACATGGGGTTTCCTCAGTAGAGTTGTCATGCTATCGCTACCCCAATATCAAAAGGGAAACCTGGGGGATCTCTCTCCTTTTAGTTGTTCCCATGTTGCGGGTAAGTGACTTTGGTTGGGTACACCACTCTTGGTATACCCTTTCTTGCATGTATATATTATTGTGGTATAATGTTTCCTATTAGATGGTAAATGAAAGTAAAATGGTTCAATAACTCCTTTTGGGGTGCCTTTCTTTTATTTAGCTATACGAACACAACTATAAAAAAAAAAAATAATAATAATAATAAAAAAAATTTTAAAATTTTAAAATTTAAAAAAAAGAAAAAAAAAAAAAAGGCTTGGAGTTGCCACCTACTATATATTTAAAGACGTATGAGGTTGTCTCTAAGGCCTTTGGTTAGTCTTTATTATTTCAAAATCAAATAACTTCTAGATGATAGTCTGTGAACAAAAAATCTAGGTAAAAAGGCTCTAAGTGATCGGCTGGATTTAAAAGTTTGAAAACTTGGTGACACCTCTTGTGGAAATGAACCATTTCTTTTTATTATAAAAAACAATAAAAATCAAATCATTATAAAAGTAATATTGTGGTTTTTCTCATGGTAAACCCATCCAATCATGTTAGGATACACTAAGATCCACGAAGAACAAAGCTTGTGAGTAGATCTTTCCAAAAATCAATTCTTTATAAAACTACAAGAAAAGCAATATTACGGGTTTCTTGAAGGTAACCCCGTCTAATCATTTTAAGACACCCAAGATTCACAAAGAACAAATCTTAAGAGTAAATCCCTCACAAAATAAAAGAAACTCAAGAAAATTATGGTTCCTTATAAAAGTTCAAAACTCCAATTGATTTTGCTTTATTTTATCATGTACTTAACGAGCTTTTTCATGGTAACTCTATTCTTTTATGTCAGGGCACCACATTACCAAGTCCTCATTAATATCTACTTTAGCAAATCTAGCCTCGAAATGAAATCAAACGAACCAAACAACTTGTTAGTAAGGATATATCAAATTACTTTGCTAAACCAAACCTCTGATATGAAAAAGTTTACATTTTTAAAGAAATTGTAAGAACATTATAAAGGTTTGTTGAACAAAGTCACAAGACTTATCAACACTAACAAATCTCCATAAAAATAGACATTAACTCAAAATAATGAAAATCCATACAACTATCAGGATAAAAATTATATCTTTATTGATTAAAATTTGAGATTAATACAAAGGAAGGGTGACGATAGTATTCGTTTACATATACTAAATAAAAGCTAGTAAACTACATCTAATCTTGAAGATCTAAAGCTAATATGCATGTTATGCTAAGAAAGTAAGAAACTTGGTAAATGAAAAGAGATAGGGATATAAAGAAGCAAACTTTTCAAGCATCTTGCTCTTATGAAGAGGAAACAAGGGAGAACAATCTGGCAAAAGAATCACCACCAAGCTTACCGCGATCAGTAGAAACTTAGTGAATATCCTTCCTCCTTCTTTCTCCTCGTTGATGTGCAAGAGAAATCCACTTGAGCAAGAGTTTGAGGTGTTGAATCCTTTTTGAAGTTATGAGAGGTATAAAAGATGGAAAATGTGAGGTTAGATCAGGATTTAGTGTGAGAAAGTGGCTTTGTAAGTGGAAACCAAAGGAAAGTGCAACAAAATGGGGATAAGGCTTAATTTTGGAGCTTAGAGGGTGTGTGAATGCATGAGGAATGGATTGAATTTATAGAGGGTAGAACTCACCGCTTCACGCTATTTTTTATAGCGCGAGGCAATGCAGGTGCATTAAATGCTCCCTACTTGAGTGCATTTTTTACTTAAAGTTGGTTTGGGGTGATAATGATGTGACAAGATCGGATTTGGGTTGGAAACCCAAGGGATTTGCTCCGTTTCATGTCTCAAGGCACTCCGTTGAGCAAATGGAATGCTAAGCTGATAGGCGGAGGTGCCAAACTAGTAAGTAGGGCCCAAAGGCGGGACCTAGGATCGATTTTGAAGGTCTTGTTAGGGTAACAAGGTGCTCTGAGTTAGAATATGAAGTCTATTTCCCAAAACAACACATTAATTGGGATTTTTTTAATGTGAGAAAGGTTGATTTCCAAGTCTAGTGATGAGTCAGATTGATTTTAGGTTTTACTTGGAGATACTTGGGTCCTATCAGGGGAGTCTTAGTGAGTAGAGACTGGGGTGAGTTTGGAAAGTCTTTCTAGAGTAATTTGGGTGTGGTGAGTCCAAAAATTCATTCCATTTTGAGAAACAGCGAATCAATTATTCTGTGAGGCATGTACAGGTCAAATTCCGGGCTGAGGACCCACTTGGTTATCTCGCAAGCAGTGATCGGGGTTAGGCTGAAAGGCTTTTTTGGGATATTTTGAGTTATCTGAGTTAAAAAACTCAGTCCGTTTTCAGAAACAATGCACTGATTGGTATACGGTCCACGAACTAGGACCTTATCAGGTCTTTTCGTTTGACCAAGGTCCAAACTTGGGCTGAATTAGATCAAGGTCAAGTTTGAATGTCTTTCTAAGGTATTTTGGGTGCTTGAGTCCAAAAACTCAATCCGTTTTGAGAAACGGTGCACCAATTAGTTTGTGGTGAAAAAGGGGTCAAAAGGCGGGTCATATAAGTAGGACCTTGGATTAGGTCTAAAAGCCTTTCTATGGTATTTGAGATGTATTGAATCAAAAAAAGTGGTTTGTTTGGAGGAACGGCAAGCCGATTCTCTTGTAGGGCAAATTGATGTCTAAAATATGAGTCGGGTATACCCTGGGGTAGTGTCTAAACTATGATCAATTCAATTTGATTTTAGGTCAAGTGGAATGTAGCAGAAAATCGATAAAAAACAAATTTGAGAAAATATTAATGTAGGAAAAAAAAAAATGGCATTTGCCTAGAAAATTCCTAAAGTTTGCCCAAAACCTTAAACTCTACCTAACCTTTTGATAATGTCCAACTAAAATATTAAAGCCTCTTTTGGACAATTATACCTTTACTACCTAGTTAGAAGGGAACTAAGTCGTCTCTCATTTTCCAAGAAAAGCAACCATTCTCTCTCTTCTGCCAATCACATTAGTAACAGCAGTAGCTCCACTATCTCTTCTTCAGTATGAACATCTATAGTAGCAGACTTTCTCATCTTCTCGAAACAATACGCAACATCATCCTGTTTAAAGCGTAAAATTCAATTTCTAGGAATCCTATGTGCAGATTTGGGGATCCTTTAAATGATTTAAACGTATATTTTTTTTTTATTTTTGTTGGTAGTTCCCTTTCTGGATGTCCTAAATTTTCTTTTCTTAACTTTTCTTAATGCCTAAAACAAAAAAAACAAAAAAAAAAAAAAAAAAATTTGCGATCCTATGTGCAAGTCTGGGGATCTTTCGTTGAAAACATTTTAAATATATACATGTTTTTTTTATTAATTATTGGTAATTCTGATGTCTTAACTTAAGCTTGAATGGGTTTATGTTGCACGTGTGTTGTTTAGGGAAGATGAGAGAGTCTGCTGCTGCAATGTTCATACCGAAGAGGAGAGAGGGGAGCTATTGCTGCTACTGATGTGACTGAAAGAGGAGAGAAAATGGTTACTTTTCTTAGAAAATGTGAGATGAGTTAGTTCCCTTCTAACCAAGTAGTAAAGTTATAATTGTCCACAAGAGGCTTTAATATTTTAGTTGCGCGTTATCAAAAGGTTGGGTGGAGTTTAAGGTTTTGGACAAACTTTGGGATTTTTTTGGGCAAATGCCCCCCCCCAAAAAAAAAAAAAAACTATCAAACAATAAATAATTTCTATCAACTATCCTTAAAAAGAATTAGAATACATAAAAACATACTGGCCACATTTTCATGACAATGGTTGACAATGTCTAAAAGAGTATTCTAAATCGAGAGTACTTTCCTTTATACTAATATAACATCTTCAATCAAATTTCTAGAGTGGCGATATTACCATATCAAAAAAAGTTTTCTTCCATAGCAAGTCATAATATATGGTGTTGAACTAACTAAACTGCTTTTCGAAGCTAAAAGGAATCCAAACAAAAGATGGGGGCGAGAAAATAGTCTGTCATTGACAACTTGTCGGTATTGTTGGTGTCGCTCAATAGTAGCTCGTCAAATCTAGGTTTCTATGAGGAATTTTTTGGGGAGGGGGTTTGTGGTTCAAATCTTATAGCAACTTGTATGAATTTATCTTATAGCAATTTGCAAGAATTTAGGGGTTTTTGTCTGAAATTCAAACCCAAAATATTTGTAGCTTTTACCACTTTACACGCTTCCTCCTCCCTAATTAACGTATTTGTATAACCTCACTCTGAATTCGACCCTAGTGTACGAAGAAACAGAAATCTTCTCAGTCCTATAGATGGGATAAAAGTTGTTGGAATCAATTTCCACAGATAAACTAAAGTAGCAACAATAGATGTGACTCATTTAAAGCATAAAGCTTAACAGGAAGCTAAATCTAAACTAGCCAAGAGTTCTACAACAGTAAAAAGGTGATGCATGTAACGGGAATTGGATTTAGTACTGAGTTTATAAAACTCAGCACCATACCAAGGTAACCACACCCTTGAATGAGAGATTGGATGGCTTGGATTGAAAGTTGAAAAAGTTGCCCAATAAGGTCATTTTGGTAATTTCAATAGCATATTTTCAACTTTTAATCCAAGCCATCCTATCTCTCATTCAAGGGTGTGGATTACCTTGGCATGGTGCTGAGTTTTATCAACTCAATACTGAATCCAAGTCCCACGCCAGGGCCTTATACTCACTGACCTAGATGATGCATATACAACTATATACATGGGAAAGGTTAGGAAGAATTAAAAATGCATCCCACTTATTCCCACAAGTCTACAACTAACTTGGTCAAAACATATTATATTGTCTTGTATCTTCCTTTTCTCTTGCTATAAGTGTCTCTCTTTCACCTTTGTCTCATGGGTTTTTCCATAAAACCACTAGTCACTAGGGTCTCTTCCTATATAATGTTTTTGTGAATAATTTTAATGATTTGATGTCAAGCAGTATTTTTTGAACCTTGCACTAGCAAATACTAGCGTTGCAAGTACTATTGTCCTAAATTCTACATCAAGGCTCTTTACGCTTTTCTTTGGAGCTCTTCTTGGCCATAACCCTATAAATGTTACAAAGGTGATTGCAGTTTTGGCCAGCATGTCTAGCGTTTCCATAACCACGGTTAGAAAAACTTGGGCACCTAACGAAATGCTGAGCATAGCTGAATAAGTATAAACATTGCTCAGTAGTAGCAAACTTTTATTTAAGGTTATGCATCTTTTCCAAGTCCCCTCACTCCTTCTAATCACTCTATGTTAATACATCAAAAGCACTTATCTCGCAATAATAATTTCTTTTCTTTCCCAATTCAAGATGCTATTAGAAATTTAAATTTGTATTAAGGAGCACTGTGGAGAGTTATTGTGGCATCATTTTATTAGAGAAATGGATTTTAATTGTTCAAACAATGAAAGTACAACTATATCACCTATTCAAGTATTCAATACACTTTATTTATAGCACAACAAAAGGCATAATGAAAAATCCATTGCTCTTGAATTAACTAGGGCACTCGGACCCCTAACGATTGACTGGCACCAACCACTACTCAGCACTGAATTGCTCTAGCAGTCCTCATTAGATAAGAAATTGAGTTCATTTACTCTTAGATAAGCCCGAGCACTTTCTCTCGACTCAAGTCTAAATTCAAACTTGTAGCCCTTAAGGAACGTGGTTTTATGGATATTGGATTCCTCCCTTGAATGCTGTTTGAACAGAGCTTTATTAAGCCTTTCAAGATGCCATTGTTCTCCTTAATCGCATCTTCCCTCCTATCCTTTTCCATTTATACGTCATGCAGAGCTATGTGAAGTTTGTAATGAAGTTCTTTTACGGTTGTATGCTCTTGCTCAACATTATCTTCCAATGACTCTACTTCATATCTCAACCATTGCATATTTGCTTTTAACGATGCAATATGCCTTTCTTTCTATTCCACCTATCTCGCCAACCCCTCTAGTGTTGCCTATTTGACTGCTTGATCAATATTGCATTCCTCGACAATGATATTCCTATTCACCTCAGCACCATCCTCGTTTACCCTATGTCCATATTGGTACAACTCTCATTGCAACTCTTCCACCTTCATGTGTGTTTCCACAAAGGTGTCGGACTGTTCCATAAACCTCTTAGTGAGGTAGGATACTTAATTGGCATACTACACATAATTTTAAGAACGATCATTGATGAACGTTATATTCGGATACTGCTTTAGTGCTATAATATAGTCCTTACATATATTTAACCTTTAGGCCAAGGGGGGCTATGGCCTCCCTAGCTGTTTAAGGGCTAAAGCAGTAGACTGAATCACAAAGACGTTTGTAGACTATAATAACAACATAACCAAAAAAACAATTTCTATACTACATCCCCACATGATGCAACGATTTCTCAAAAGCATTATTTTATATTCATGGAAATAAATACATTATAACTACTCTGTATTACTTTACTCACAACAGATGTAACTTGGCTCCTTGATTCAAAAGACGAAGGTGAATCTAAATGCCATGCATACTAAGTAGAATAGGGTGGAAGAATTCATTGTACTTGTCAACAAGTAATCCTCACATTAAATCAAAGCATTTAAATTTGTTTCTTTATATTGATCTACTACTAGTAAAAAAAATTGGTGCAATGAATAGATAACCGAAAAACGAATTCTTAAGATTTAAAATTGTTTAGGTTGTGGTTTGATTAAATTAAAAATAAAATATTTATTTTATTTATATTTGTTTGTGGTGAATAGATATTAGTTTTATTTTCCATGTGTTAATTTAATTAGTCTTGAATTTTATAGAGCAGTATATTTTTATTTTTAAGTGGTGAAAATTGTTTGTTTCATGCTTTGGCCCTCCTCAAGTCGAAATCCTAGTTCCGTCTATTTATTATATATGGCATCTTCGTATGATACATATAGAGGCTAGAGCAGCATGGATGACATCTTCGTAACCGTCTTCTTCTAGGCATTCCACGTCCATAGGATGTTTCATGCCCTTTGCAGTTGTTACTGCTATGTAACAGTTGTGGAGAGCTGAGTGATTCATCGTTATAAGTTCCCTCCTCACGGATAACGAGGACACCCATTGTTCAGTGTTGTCCACTATTGTTCTCTTCGCTTTCCCACTACTTGAATGATCCTTACAGCGGTTGTCTGCTGGCTCCAACGACTCCCCCATAGTAACCTCCCCATATAAATTGGATTGGAAATATAGGGAGGTGTCACACCCCATTTTTGTCACCTTAGCTAAGGTTTATGATTTCATGTAGCTTTTTATTTCATTTTTAGTCTAATCTTTTGTATTGAGTTTTTAGGGTTTTAAGGATGACGTGTATGAATTTTAGTTCAATTTGGAGTTGATCTCAATAGTCAATTAGAGCTTTTGCGATTTGAAGGGCATTATTGTCATTTAAGTCGTATTTTTCTGTTTGACCTTGAAATGATCTCCAAGGTGTCAATTGAAGTTCATATTGATGCATAGGAGGTATTTATAGGTTCAATTTGATGAATTGATGGTTTAGGACTAATCCGACTCATAATGGTTTAGGTTGGCTAAAAGACTTTTTCTTGGTTGCTCAAATCGACTCATAAGTTTCACTCAATTCTCCCTCATTAGACTTTAATTTGTCTTAATTTCATTCCTAAGTTTGTTTTAGAAGGTTGAATTTTGAATTGGAAAGCATTTGGTGCAACCTTGTGTGCATACTTAAGCTTTATGATGGTGGTGTATAGCGGTTAACCGCCTTTGTAAAATCTAACTATGCACCCATGGTTAAGAATTTTTGTCCTAAAATGTTTAAAAATATGTTCCTTTTCAAAACACGATCGTTTTGTCTTTCGTTTCGTCGACATTGGACTTTGTTTGATCCCTGAAACAATTTTGGAAGTTGAAAGGGTGCAAAAAGGGCAAAACTTGACGAATCCCTCGGGTGACCACCCAAGCCTAGGCGGCTAGCCGCCCAGCCGTAGGTGGTCACTCGGGGGGCTCCATTAATTTTTAGGGTTTTTTTACTTCCTTCCTTATTTGACGGATGTTTCTGTCTCCACAAGACTTTCCTTCTTATTTTATTATATATTTAAGTGCCTTGAGCTCCGAGAGAGTCTCTAATGCCATTGGATCATTATTTAGGGTTTTAATCTTGGCTATTGATTTAGGGGAATTGATTTTTATAAATACCTAGCTATGTTCAGCCTTAGGGGGCACTACATAAGCACTTGAGACCTAAACCCTAAAGGAGAAAAAGAGTTTTTTGAGAAAGAGAGTTGTGTGTGTGAGAGAGAAAGACAAAGAGGAGTTCTCTAACCCTAGCAAAGGAGGAGGAGGACCTATCTTTAAGGTTCTACAAGGGGTAATACAGCTAACCCTAAAAACTAGAAATTAGGGTTTCTCTTTCTTATGTAAGCTTTATTGCATGCTTTTGCTATGATTATTATTATGAATTGATGCTTTTGTTAGTTAATACATATGATATTAATGATATTCATGATAGTTTGAGTATATTTTAGGGTTGGTTTATGGGCTATAATGCATAGTTGTGAGATTAGGGTTTCCATTATCCTTATTTTATATAAGTTTTATATTGCATATTTAGCTAGGGGCGAACGGAGGGGGTGTGCCAGGGGGTAGTTGACCCCTCACCTATTCAATTTTTTTTTTTACTATACATTTATGTCTACATTTCTAAATCTAACCCCTATGAAATATTTTTTTGACCCCTCTAATTTTATAATTGAACCCCCTACTCTTCTCTCTTTTCTTTTTTCCCCACTCTGACCCATGAGTCATGGCCTGATTTACTTAAGTCTTCAAAACCCACTCGGCTACTCTTGTTGACTTGTTGTAAATTGACTGCTCCAAGACTCCAAGTCTCCAATTCTCCAAGAATCCAAGGCTCATCATGAGTCATGACTCACGACAATCATGCGGCTCCTCCTGAGTGTAGAGTGCGGCTTCACCAAAAGGTCCAAGATCATAGGTAACCCTTTAATAGTTAATCCTCTCTTAGTTTCTCCTTTACATTCCCTATTTCCCTCTCATCTTTTCATAATTCTAGGGTTAGGGTTTAATTTCCCCCTCCCCAAATTTCTGTATGTCATTTTGTGAATTGTTAATCATCAGTTATGGTTCACGAACACAGTTTCATACTTTCACTTTCATGGTAGCCGATGGGTTTGGACTTTGGCGTTTGTAGCCTTAACTCAAGTGGACCAAGTCGACTCTAAAGATTTAAGAATTAAGACTTTAAGGTTGAGTAGCTTTTTAGCTTTTTTCCTTTTGGTGTGGTTAAATATAGCATTTCAAAATCAAAGTTATTATCAACGGAAATATCCAAGGTTTTTAGAAAAAATTGCTATAATTTGTTGGGCCATTTGGAATCAAAGAAATGAAGTGGTTTTTTAAGGTCAAAAGCCTAATTCGATTGCTGTTTTGGAGACTGTGGCTAAATTTTTCAAAGAGATAAATGGTAAATGGAATGACTACCTTTTCACTAACAATTCTAATAACTATAAGAGATTGCATACTTCTAATTTGTTTTGCAAGTCTATAGCTTGGTATAGTCCCCCTCCGTAGTGGACGAAACTTAATTTTGATGGATCGAGGAAGCACGATAAGAAAAAGCTATTGGAGGATTTGTAATTAGGGATGAATGAGGTAGAGTAATGGTGGCAGCATCGATGAATCTAGGTAATGCTTTCAGTTCTAGTAGTAGAATGCACTGCTCTTAGAAATGGGTTAGCGATGGCAGAAAAAAAAGGTATTAGGTGGTCGATTCAAATTGAAGGTGATTCTCGGTTGATAATTAATGCTATCTGTGGTACTAACCAATATCATTGGAGCATCACCAACCTTGTCTAGGATATTCAGGAGCTTACTATTAAGATTTGATCAGGTGGCCATCAAATATGTATTTAAACAAGCTAATAGAGTGGTAGATTGTATTGCTAATTTGGAATACAACTATAATGATATATGCATTTGGGAAAATAGGTTTCCTAGAAGGTTATGCTTAGTAATTCAGGAAGATTATTGGAATGTTCATACGTTGAGATGTAAACATTCTTTTTAATTTTTAATGCTATATATTTTTTCAAAAAAAACATGTAGCAATAGCTCATGATGTAGTACTAAATGAAGTAAAGATAAATCAAAGAATCCTTTAGTTATAGTTAAGATTGTAATTACAGCCTTTCATTATAACAATGTCTTTGACTAAACTAATAGGATATAAAAGTCTGTCAAATCGCTAGTTCAATACTTTATGATTATTCACACATATCAACTTAAGTAGATCCATTATGGAAACTTTGTTTCCATAGTCATCCTGCTATGGGCATAGACTTACATGAGTTATATTGTGAATGTCAATTGAGACATTATCTCCTTTTTACCAAGAGTGATAGATCCCTTATTGATTACATATATGCCTCCATACATGAAACAATAGAACCAATGAACACATTCGTAAGTTCCTCATGGGACATACAGTTAATGCTATCAAATTTTAAAACTCTATGCACAAAACAATCATGGTGTCTAAGGTTTAAAGATTACTTATACCACTGTAACTATGAGATACTGATTGATAGGCAAGTAAAACTCCATTCAATTATCTCAAAGTAAGATGGTTACATTCAGTGTACCTATTCATATAACAAGCACCCATATGTTTAGTTTTAGTGTTTCCACACAAATAGTTTGAGACTAGCTATCCTCCTATAGAGCCAACATAACATGTTATAGTCCTATGGTTTTATTATTGTTCATCACAATGAACCTTCAATTAGGAATGGTTTAGGAGTGTAGTATAGAGATATATTTATATATAGTCTCCTAATCACAACACTTTGTGATTTCATATTCTCAACTCTAATTCTATGTACATATCATATAAATATAAACTAATACAATAAACATGATAGAACAAAACCCTTTATTAAATAATAATAAATGTAATTAACAATAAATAAAATTAATTGATTGTTCATTATCTTTAAAGTATCATCTCTATGTGCGAGCACCATGTCCTAAACCATGCAGCTTAAGAGTACACCACTAACTAGGAGGGCTAGTGCGAAGAAGAGTCGCCACCCAATTTGACTTGGGAACTAATTTGAACTTTAGAGGTTTAACTCGTTATAACCAGAGAAGGTTCGGAGTTAGGATACATCACTGGGAAGGTGTAAGGCACCCAGCAATGGCCAGTCGAAACCGACCCCACATAATTATTGGCTTTAGTTAATTAAGTATTCAATTAAATTCCACCCTAAATCATGCAACAATAATAGCATACATAGTGACCAAAATAATGAATAAAAAAAATAAAAAAAAAGAAAGAGCAAAAAATATATCAGAAATCACCATAATATACAAGAGAATAGAATAGATATGAATGAATAAGCAATTTGTCTACTAGAAAGTGGTGTGTACGCAATTAAGGTGGTTGCATACGCAACCCTTAGGCACATAACATAGACTCGAGCAAAATAGGAAGCATACTCATCAACACATGCATACTTAGAAGGGGTAAACGAAACAGAAATAAAAATAAAATAAAACAAACTTTCTACCTAGAAGGGAATGCGTATGCACTGGAGATAAGTGCGTACACACCCTATGGGCACATCTTATATAATCACAAAAGCCTTATATTAATCTACCTTATGCATCCTTAATAAAATAAAATATACAAAAATAAATACAAATATAAACTAAACCTAAATCATGCTAATCATGCTTTGGACAAAAATAAATACAATAAAATAAATACAAATTTACAGACTTTATACTTGTTCGTGGCCCCTCAGGTCTTTGGATTGAATCAAGCTAACACGAATCTGTCACACCCCATTTTTGTCACCTTAACTAGGGTATATCATTTCATGTAGGATTTTGAGTTCTTTTCAAGTCTAGTCTTTTGTATTGAGTTTCTATGGTATTGAATATCATGTGTATGAATTTTGAAGTGATTTGGAGTTCATTTCGATAGTCAATAAGAACTTTCGCGACTTTAAGGGCATAATCGTCTTTTAAGCCGTATATTTTCCATTTGACTTTGGAATGAATCCCGAGTCATTTCCTTGAGTTCATATGGTTATATAGAGTCCATATATAGGTTCAATTCGATCAATTAATGGTTTAAGATCAATTCGGCTCATAATGGTTCGGGTTGGCTAAAAGACCCTTTCTTGGTTTGCTCAAATTGACTCACAAGACCCACTCAATTTTTTCTCATTTAACTTCAATTGGGCTTTATTTACATCCTAGACATGTTTAAGAAGATTGAATTTTGATTTGGAAAGCATTTGGTTCGACCTTATGTGCAAACCCAAGCTTAGCGACGGTGAGGCACCATGGTTAACTGCTTTTGTAAAACCTAATCATGCACCCATGGTCAAGGAATTTTGTCCTAAGATGCCTAAAAATGTGTTCCCCTTCGAAACACAGTCGTTTTGACTTTAATTTCGTCAAAATCGGACTTAATTTGACCTCTGTAGGACTCCTAAAGCAAGTAGAAGTCAAAACTGGAGCGAAGAAATGAGTACCCTCGGGTAACCATCTGGGGCTGGACGGTCAGCCGTCTAGGCCCAGATGGCTAACTGTCTAGGCCTAGATGGTCACCCAAGGAGTCCGTCTTCGCTTAAGATTCTGACTCCTTCTTCCCTCTTTTGATGGTTTTCTCCGCCCTTGCAAGTTGTTTCCTCCTAGGAATGTGTAAATTTGAGTTTTTTGAGCACCAAGAAGTCTCTAATAGCCCTAGGATCATTATTTAATGAATTAATCTTAGCCATTGGTTTAGGAGGTTAGTTCTCTATATAAATGGCATGATATTCAGCACATGGGGGAGGACAATTGCACTTTACACTTAGAGAGAGGGAGCTACGAGTTTGGAGAGCTAGAAGGACAGCAAGAGGAGGCTCTTCAACCGTAGGCAAGTAAGAGAACAACGATTTTAAAGGCAAAGAAGGTTCTACAAGAGGTAAACACTCATTTTGACTGCTGAATATAGTTCTTCTCCTTCTTCTTCTATGATAGTTCTAATGCATGTTGTAGCTTCACATGATAGGTTAATTCAAGGCTTTTATGATGTGATATGAATGATTTTAAGATGATTTATGGTTCTATATGCTTGATAATCCTTGGTTTACTAAGGTTTGGAAAGCGTTACTCTTTTTATTTTCTTAAATTATGCATAGTTCATATGTCTTAGTTGCTGTGATTATTGTCATGAGTTGATGCTCTTGTTAGTTAATATATATAATATGAATGATATTCATGATGATTTGAGCATGTGTTAGAGTCGTTTCATAGGTTTTAATGCATAGTTGTGAAATTAGGGTTTCGATAACCCTAAATTCACACAAGTTTCATACAGCATGTTTAGTTTAATTCTGTGAGTTGTTTCTCATCATAGTCATTCTATATATGCTGCATATAGTTGAATCATGCTAAGTTTGCATTCATATAGAGGATTTTGTAGGGTTTTTTGAGATATTATCCTTTTCTAAGGATAATTATCCTTTTTGTTAAGTAAGGTTTTGCATGAGAGCTTTTTGTGATGTGTTTAAGCATGAAATCACTTCTATTGTGTTCTAATATATATATATATATTTTACGTGGGATATGATGATTGCACCTCCCCATAGTGACTTTTTTACGTGAAATTATCTTAGGATAGTTTTGCTTAAGAAAGCTCGCCGTAAGAAGGCCTGTCTTCATATTTTACATAAAATGTCACCTTTTTGGTTAGAATAGATTTTGCTATCATGTTTATTGACATTGATGGGGTCTCTCATGATTGTTAGCATGTTTTCTATAGGTTTTTATGCATATAGGATAGGTCATTGCACGTAGAATTGAGTTGAGGTTTGTGGTTATTCATTATTCTTATTATTCGCATGATAAATGGATGATTTTAGGCTTTAACATGATTCTGTCCAGATTAGTGTTTTGCTCTCTTTGCATGGTTTTGCACACTTTTAAGGGTGCAAATAGGTACAATAATTGTCCTATTGCAAATAGGGCTGCTATTGCTTGAAATTGCTAATGCTTGGAGCTATTGCGCTCAGGTAAGTGGGTGTGAAGGTGTCCCAATTCACTTTTCCTTTCTTATCCTTTCTCTTCCCCCTCCCTAGGGTTATTTCTTAATATGGGCCCATAGTAACTATCAAGGGTTTCTTTCATTAATAAAATTCTGATTTTCTATCAAAGTTTCTATCTTGTGGAAGTTTTCAATTTTGGACTATTCAATACATTCTCGAACAAGAAAACCTAGGGTTTTTACCATAGGTTTGTATTAGGTTATAACCCTATTTTATTTGAACTACGTAGACTTTGATCCATGTATTTCGTTGCATGGTACGTAGGCGCTCGTTTTGAGGCTTAAGTCCGTTCTAGGATCCAAGTATCCTAGGTTTTTCCTTTTTTTTTTTCTATTTTATTTTATTTTCTTTGTTTAATTATGCATGGATGAAATGGATGGATGAGATATATGTTATGTATGTTGTCTTGTGATGATATATAATGATATTTGAGTGAAAAAGATCTTAAATTAGCCCAATCAAATTAAGAGACCAACTCAGGCAATGTGGGTGCCTATGGGCTTTGCCCAGAACCTTCCCACGTTGTAACTTAGCACCCGAATCCAATTTTCTGGTTTTTAAGGCTTTGCCTTTCTTTTTAAAATGGAGTAATGAGGTTTTGGAAATAAAACATTTTTATGGTTTTCCTCTTTTCCTTAAAAAATGAGGTGGTGACTTCTTTCATTTGTTGTCTTTTAAAAATCCCAAACCTTTGTGGGCGCTGCTGCGCTTTTTCGTGGGTTCACAAAATCCTCCTTTTCGTCAAAGTGTTATCACAACAAAGGGATCAAAACTCTCTCGACTTTGAAAGGAAAGAGAAAACGAAAGAGAAAATAGGTAAAAAGAAAAGTGATTTTCGTCATTTTGCAACAGCATAAATTTTGATCAAGTTTTTAAGTATAAAAATGTTGGAATTAGATAAAACTTGTGAAATACGAAGTTGTAGAAAATTAAATTATCTTTCTAAAAAGACTAATTTCATTAAATTCTGATTTCGTAGTCAAACGTGTGATCAAAACATTATGATTAGTTTTTTAGAAAAACTACCACTGAATTATCATGAATTTCACTATCCCAAATAACCATATTCCCCTTTTCTCCTCTCTAAGTCATTAAAGGAATATTTATATCTGAAAATTAGGGTTTTTCCTTTCCTTTCTAGACTAGGCTTATTTGGAGTATAATCAAAAGATATTACCAATAATGATAAAAGTCTTATAATCTAAATAGGAAAGGGAAATTGCATTTTCTAAAAGTTAAGAGAGTGACCGCTAACACACATATGCATGTATCGTATATGCGTACACACACTTATCACATATGTACACATGTTAGTGGCATGATAAAACTAATTTAATATAAAATTTTCCTTTATTTTAAACAAATAATCCCATGTTGTGATTCACACTAATTTTTCAAGGATAATTCATGAATAATCTCACTAAACTCATCATTGGGGCTAGGATTTAAGATGACAACGGGTACAAAATGGGTGTCTACACTATGATTGGTTTTAGGGCATACAACTAACATAATCTCTTGTATAACTATTGGGTGCGTTGGTTTTTATCTCAATGTAAGTTTTGTGGTGTAAACGTACATTAATCTTCTTTCTTTTCTTTTTATTTATTTTTATTTTTTATGATTAAAAAAAAGTAGCCTAATGCTTGATTTCCTTACCATGTTGACAAACATGATTATATTAATTGTTGAAAATTTTCTCTTGTTATATCTCAACAGTGGATTGTTTGGTGCGATGTTTAAGCCTTTGAAGGAGCAGGTGATGTTTAACACCTCGTTCTTGACTCCTTATATATGAATACTGCCTTTTTAGTAATCTTGTTGTGTCAATTTGGGGGTTATGTTTTCTTGTTCTGTTTGTTCTCTTTTTAGTAGTGCAACTTTCATTTAATATGTTTTCTTGTGGCATTCTAATTATTGTTTGGTTATTGCAACTATGCTACATTTTTTGTGTGGGAGATCGGAGCATTATTCAAAGGATAAAGGAGAAAACTGAGAGCTGAATGAGCCTATTCGACTTTGCTTTTTGATATTTACACCTAAAAGTTAATTTATAGGATTATAACTTAAATGAGGATGTTGCCTTTTTTGATTTGTTTTTCATTTTAACATTTAAATTGTAGGACTAGTTGGTTAAGGGAATGGTAACTTTTGAAACCATGTTATTCTAATCCAAGGAAATGAAAATGATGGTTATAATTACATTGCATGTGATTTAATTTCCTTTATTATTTAATTTGTATATTTTTTTATTTGTCTTAATTTCTTTCATTTGATTTTGAGAATTGAATTATTGAGTAATTTGTGTAAATAGGTTGATGTATCAAACACAATAATAGGTTTATAGGGCAGCAAATAGTATATGCCAATTTTTTTGTATGTATATTAACCAAAAAAAAAAAAAAAGATCCTTGGATAAGATGACTACGTTTTGAACGGTCATCTATAGCACGAAAAGATGATAGTTTTGTCAAGAAAAGATGACCATGTTAATGAATAAGTGTCATCATTCTTTAAAATAAACATGACTGTTTTTAAAAAACGATCATCTATTTGCTTAATAGATGATGTTAAAAACGGTTATCTTATGTAGTGAAAAAAAATGACGGTTGAAAAGATAACCCTTTTTACTAAAAAAAAAAAGATGATCATTTTTTTAAAGATAACTATTAAATACAGTTATCTATCAACATTTTTCTAGTTGTGTAATCTTCCTTCATGAGGCACTATTTGAAAAGAGAATGCATACTTATTTTGTTTTTCTAGCATTTTGTTCACATAATTTTAGTAATTTTCAGGAATGAGTGTAGACATTTCAAGATTAGCACAGTTGGGAAGAGAGAGAGAGAGGGAGGGAATTAGCTTCAAGCACCAACTATGGTGCTTTTGGCAATTCATCTTCACTTGAGAGATGGAGAGAGAAAGAAAAGGGCATCAAATCTAATATGGAGGTGAGGGGTAAAATAGGGGTTTCATGTGGGACCTTGGCTTAGCAAATAACGAAGGAAACTTCAAAGTCGAGGGCTATATGGATCCTCGGACATATGGAATGAAGGACTAGGCTACTTATGGATACTCTCTTGAATAACTCTTTCAAATTAAAATTTTTTTACTTCTTAAGATGTAATTTTTAAGAACCACGTGTTCATCTTTTCAAGATTTGTCAATCATTTTTCGTAGTTTGATAGACTCATTTATTCACATTTCAATAGAGCGAATGCAATTGACAAAACAAGATGTAAAATTTAGGATAAATTATAGAAAACACCCTTAAAGCTTAAATATTTTTCGTGTAACCCCATAAAGAAAAAATCGTTGTAATGTCCTTCTAGAATTTAACCATTTAGATGAATAGTGGTATTTTTGTAAATGTTGGGATTTTTTACTTGTGTCATGGGGATGGAAGACGCCAATTTTTTAAAATTTGATTATTTTATAAATGGCAAATGTGGTGACTTAATATTTCCAACTTCCATGATATAAGTAAGAAATCCCAACCTTGATAGAAATACCATTATCCATCCAAATGGTTAATGTGATTTTAGAAAGGCATTGTAACGATTTTATTTTCTAAGGGTTAATAGAAAAAGGGCTAAAAAAATAAGGGGTTTATGTTATTTACCCTAAAATTTACCCCCAATTGTGCATATCTTTATCACTCCTTCCAACAATTCATGGACGTCTGATGTGGCAATTGCTCATTGGGCTCTCGCAAAACCAGCATTTGCAATGACCCACTCAGAATTCAAACCGCAAATGGATTATTGAAGGAATGGGAAAAAAACGATTTGTGGGCATAGAGATGACACTTGGAAGATTCAAACAGTCATGTTATCGTGAGATACAGCTTTTGAACCCAATCCAATGCTTCTACTCTTCCACCGTCTAAACTCTTTTCTTCGAAATTCCAACAGAAGCTAAAATGCCAGTTTTCACCGCTGCAGTGGGATCAGTCACAGGCCTTTCCTTTCTCTCACAGCTCTTCACCGGTGATGCCTTCTCTACTCATTCCTCAATCTCTACTCTCATAAATCCTTCCAAGTTTTCCAAGTCTTGCCTTAAATCTCCTATCAAAAGATCCTCATTCTACCCTCCCAAAGTCTCCGTTTCCGGCGGTGCCAAGGCCGAAGAATCGGAGCAAGTCACCACCGGAGCCGTCGAAGATTCGCCTGATGCCATTCGACAAGCTCGGGTGTGTGTTTTACAGTATTATTTTTTATACCGTTTCTTCTCTCTTATTTCGATTAATTTTTGTCTAGTTCGTGGAATTTGCTTGGAACTAGCCAGTTCGACTATTCAACTTGGTGATATATTATTTGATTTTTGGTAGAGTTTGGGCTGGTGTTGGTTTCGACTTTCAGATTTTCACCCTGTCTTTCACAGCAGCCTGATGACCTGTAGGATATTTAAAAAGAAAGTATTTGGGGGCTGTAATTATTCTACTCATATATTTAGGGCCTATTTGGACGCCCCATGTAAATTGAATTATTTCAGGTTTTTTTGATATAATTGTGAAATTCATTATCTTGAATGGGGAAATTCAAAAGAGCCAAATAGAACAAAAAAATATAGAAAAAAAAAAGAGGAAAAAAAAAGTAATGGGATTGTTCAAGAGAATGATTCCCATCATCACCGAGGAGAGTGGAATTCAAAGAAGAGGCATTCCACGAATTTCTATAATTGATCCTATAAGATCACCTATGCTGATGACTTCAACTTTTTAAAATGGTCCTATTCAAGATGATGGACTTGTGCCTTCAACATTATATAAAACACATTATAAACCATTTAATTTCCATTTGGACGACGAAAAAAACCCTTAGTTGGTTAATCACACATGATTTAATTGATATATTTATTTTTTTGGGTAACGGTGAGGCTCAAAACCCAAACTACAAAAACAACCATCCCAAGGTCTAGTAGCCCCAACAACATTATTAAAAACAAAAGAAACAATAGAAGCAGGGGTGATCCCATGGATCACTACTCCCAATTCTAAAGAAATACTTAAATTTGCTAGATCATCAGCACAAACATTCCTTTGGTGATAAATTTGCCTCGAATAACATTCCTAGTCTCAACAAAGTAGTTCCTGACATGCTAAAACCATACACAAATAGGGGTGTGCAACCTTGGAACTTCGTCTTTAATCATTCTAACAACACCATCTGCATCAGATTCCATTTTATCTCTTCTGAACCCCCTACCCAAGCCAGAGAAAGACCAAAAAATAGAGCCCACAACTAGCCACCATCATTATGCCTATTGCCAAATGCCCATATTTGTAGTGAAACCCGCCATCCATCTACCATCATCATTAAACCTCCAGCCCAGCCACTATTGGATTGCCTTTTCATATCCATCCACATTAAGATTAACCCAATTAGTCTTAGGGTATTCCAAAGAGATCAAACGCTCCACTCTAATCCCTTTGTACATGCAAAGCCTTAGGCATCTCTGAAACCTCTAAAACTATTCTATTCCTGGGATTAAGTGGGTAGACAAAATCTGAATAAAAAAATCAACTTATTCCTTTATAGCCAAATTGTCTTTAAATCAATTTAGTGTCCAAATACACGCACAGACGCACTAAGGTAGTTATGTGAAAAATACTGAACCACCTGACACAGAACTTTTGAAACCAAAGATGAGGACTCTTGTTCAAAGTAAGATTATGTTGTTGAATAAGTTGCTTCTCTAATTGCACCATAACAGGAGAAGGGCGAAGACATATAGCCCACAGCGCACCTTCAAGTCTTGTGAGCAATTTGTTTTGACGATAAAAATGAAACCAAAAACATAAAATTCCAATCGTTCACACCCCTTGTAATATTTTCTAACTTCTTAAGTAAACCTGACTTTGAATACGACCAAGAATTGTGTACAAAATCTTGAAAACCCTCATGAATTTGCCAAGTTGCTTTAAAGGAAAAAAGGTTTAAAGGAGGAATAGGGATGGAACTACCTTCAACATCAACCAGCAAGGGACAATGATCCGATCTACTATTACGGAGATGTCTCAGGAAACAACGATCTTCATTCGGAATTACAAAAAGAATTATCCAGCCTCTCCATAATTACATTAGCTCCACTTCTAAGATTACAACAAATAAACTTAGGACAAACAATGCCCATGTCTCGTAATTGGCACTTTCAAATACAGGCATTCGAACCTCGGAACCTGTACCATCCAATATAGAAGAAGGGGCTTCTCCTCTTTTATTTATTTATTTATGTTTTTTCCGACCTCCAAAATCTTATAAAAATCACGTTCTAAAAGTGAAGGCTAAGAATGAAATTGAGATATTTCCCCCAAAAATTTCCAAAGCTGTTCCTCTTCCTTGGATTAGGGCTAGCATAAATTGTAGGAAATAACCGATCAAAATCTTCATTCCTTTGATCTAAAGCATTAATAACTTGCATAGATCTGCAAAGAATCTCCATTGTTACCATACTACTATTCCACAAAAACCAAATCTCCCCAGAACAACTATAGCATCCACCTTCTCAAATCTAATCGAACCACTTCTTTCAATAATCGATCATCCCGTTCACTAGTTTCCACCAGAACCATCACGACCACCTTATGAATTCTAATCAAGTCATGAGTTGAGCGCAAAAATGTGTCGCTTACTACACCTCTTATATTCTATATTAATATCTTCATCGGATTAGAAAAAAGAAGCTTTGTTGGGGAACAAAGTCACCATAAACACATTATGCGAATTTGCAAGCTTAAAATCATCACTGGGAAGATGATGATGTTGTTGCCCTAAAAGTCAGAGTCACTGCCATCAACGCCCCCAGATCTGAAGATTGCACCATGGGTATGTGAGATTCAGTGTGATCTCTAACTGACTATTGAACAGACCTAGAACCACCAGATGTGGAGGATCTAATGATTTTGATAGAATTTGGTGGATCTGGGTCCAGATTGACAGTACAAATGAATTTGCTGAGAGATTTCATCCATGATAAACTATGACCTAAATCCATGACTTTCAAACTTGACAAAATAATTATACTAGAAGATGTTACCTTCAAATAAGATCGCACACCCAAACCCCTAGTATGCATAGCAACAACCCGAGAAGAATTTTTAACCATCTTTGAAGACCGTCTCATTTACTAATAATTTCTCCCTGAGTTCCAATAATATCTCCCTGAGTTCTTGGCTTTTCTCCTCTGAGAATCTTCAAGAACCCTATTCTGCCCATTTAGCTCCAATTGATTTGAGTCTTAGGCCCTTCTCGTTCTGATCCATGGGCTTCCACAGCAAGCCTCAGCAAACACCTATCCTTAGTAACTTTTTTAAACTCTTGATGACCTGCCCCAACTTATTCATCTACCCCCACAACCAAACCCAACTCATCCTTGGCCTCCACATTTCTTAAAACAGAACATTGAACCTAAAGCCACAAATCCATTATTATCTCTCCAGAATCCACCAAAATTGCCTACTCGCTATAAGGCCACATTGCATAGTCTGCCTTAAAGAACCCTCTCTGCATTGCATCGTCCAAACATAGCATATGCTGTTAGTATGTAATTGATTCTCGGGATTCCCACCCCCCCCCATGTTAAGTTTCTAACCTAAAAGCCTAAGTTATTAGGTGGAGGACCCAAACAAGTATATGAAGTCATATCAAATCCAATGTTTGGGCGAAGTGGGATGTGAGGCTTCCCTACAATCTCCCTCGCGTGTAAGTCCACCCGATAAGACAAGAATGGGCCTATAAAGAGGAGCTCACAAAGGAAAGGGGCCCAAGAACAACATGTTTTGATACCAAGTTGATATGTATGTATGTAGATGAATAATAAAAGAAGTACAAGAAGAAGGAAGAAGAAGGAGAAATAAGAGAGAAAGAATGAGAGAGCACTTAGGATTCTATCTCTTCTAATATATTATATATATTACCTTTTGACTACAATCACACATATACCCTTCAGCTTAATAATCATAATAAAAGAGATAGTATAGGATGTTCAGCAACTCTGTTTTAGCCTTCTAATTCTTTAATGGACCAACATCCAAGGTCCATAATTTGAATCACTTGACCCAAGAGATTTGTTCTTCCTGTTATCAACTCGGCTCGAAGATGAGGAACCACAAACACTATCTATCCCTTCTATCAGAAACCTCCGCCACCGATGATATCATGTAAATTTAGAAAATTTTCAGCTTTATGCCCAAACTTTCCGCAATGAAAGCGCACTAATTGAAAGCCCTTATGGCTTTGTCAAATTGACCTTAACACAAAGTTGATCAAAATTTACGACAGACCTTTGTGTTGTCCTCTGATGAAGCTTAAGCATTTTTCCCAAAGAATTTTCAATCGCTCCCATAAGAATGAATACTATGATTCGCATTTCGAATAGGCATGAATACAGTATCTATAGGATAACTTCATAGTTAAAATTTCTAAATCAAAATACTCAATTGGAATCTTTGGAAAATGAATCCATATAGTTGTAGACACAATCCTTTCACGAAAAGGTCAATACTCAGGTTGCCATTTTGACTAGTTAGATAATGTCCAGCAAGGATCCAAGGCCCTCCATGGGAACAAATTCAGATCTTCAACGTTCTCAAATTTAGCAAGATTATAATCGCAACCAAGATCAATAAGATTCATCTCACCTTCAAAGCTCCATTTCCGTCTTACTTATGAAATCAAAAATCCATAAAACAATGAATGCTTAAAAAGCTTGATGGTAATGGATCACTTCCATGGATAGCTGATAGCCTTATATGATATCTATCCTCTGAGATTTCATCATTCGGGCATTTGTAGAATCATAGCTATCATCTTTATATTCATTAGAATCATCATCATATCTAGATCAAGTTAATTTTCTCCTCTGCAGACAAAAACCCCAGCAATTTAGCTTTGTAGTACATAGGCTGATCACTAATCTTCAGCTCAATCAAACCTTCATTTTTCCCTTCAAACCCTTGTGAGGGTGAGCATTCACCTTCTTCCATGAAAACTTTCCTCAATTTCCTAATATTCAGGCCATGATCCTCATCCTTAGCGGGATGTTCCTCCATTCAATCAAGATTTCTACTTTTTATCACTAACAAGATTATGGTATCAAAGAGCAAAGCCCAATATGAATGCATATGATAACAAGAAAAGTAAAA
Organism: Liquidambar formosana; assembly: GCA_039720395.1. Lineage (NCBI taxonomy): Eukaryota > Viridiplantae > Streptophyta > Magnoliopsida > Saxifragales > Altingiaceae > Liquidambar > Liquidambar formosana. The sequence goes on from CM077822.1 coordinate 29,811,758, forward strand.
CCTCAGATGTGCCGAGGCTTCTCTGTCCACAAACTCCATTCTGTAGCTAGTTGTGATTTTAAGGCCATGAGCTTGTGGGAAAAGCAGACAATATATTGTATTGTGGAAGGGTAAGGCATCACAAATGGTATCGAAGTCGGACCAACCTTGCTGTGGTGGGGTAGGTCCCATAATATTTTTAGAGGGTGGGTACATTGTGGTGACCATGATCCAAGATCCAAAACCCAAGACTCCTGAGGCAAAAGTCCAGGATGAATGAGGTGGGATGAGGTGAGGTCCTAGGTCCATGCCCTTAGTCCCATGTTTCCTGGTTAGAAGGTTCCTGAATCTATGTGTAGACTCTCATCCTTAACTAGCAAGATGTGATTTAAAGCTGTGAGGGGTAAACCAAAGCTAATAGTATTTTGTGCAGTGAGAGAGAGAGAGAGAGAGAGAGAGAGAGAGAGAGAGAGAGAGAGAGAGAAGGGGGGGGGGATGTGCATGTGTGTGATAGTTTTATTACAATTTATTAAATAAAAATATTTTCTAGTGAATTGTTTATAACCGGTGAACTGAAGATTTATTTTTGATAGTAAATCTAGAATCTTTTGATTTAGGATCAACAGCTTCGTCAATAACTCAATATAAGTTATGCATCCTGGTAATTTTCTATGTATTTGTTTGATTGAAGTTTATACAAAATCATACTGCGTGCATCTAGGATTTTGCTTCAAACAATTATGTTCTATATGAGTGTGTTATAGCATGGCATAGTGTGATGAATAATTAATACCAGCAGCCTAAATTAGTGAGGTTCTACAGACTACAATACAGGATTGTTGTGCTATTAAATTAATTTAATTAACAATCTTAATAGAAATGTGTGTAGCATGATGCCGTAATAATGGCTCTGTTCCTACTTCTATAAAAAAATAAATAAAATAATAATGGTTCTGTTGCTACAGTTCCATCTAAAATATTGGCGAAGAACTGATAGAACGTTCATTGCTCTTGTAATTCATCGGTGATCAAAGTTTACAAGTTAGCTGATTTGATTAGTTTTGGTGTAACTGGAGTTCAATGCTCTTAATACTTTACATGATCTAATACTTAGTTTATGCAAAGAAGTAGAGGTCTGCTGATTGGAAAGCAGCAAGGGCTTATATTGAAAGTGGATCCATCTATGAGGGTAGGATTGAAGGCTTTAATGGTGGAGGTTTGCTGGTTCGATTCTATTCACTTGTTGGTTTTCTTCCATTTCCGCAGTTGAGCCCATCTCGTTCATGTAGAGGTACTAAAATTCTTCCTGCTGGTTTCCTTTTTTTTTTTTTTTTTTTTTTTGAACTTTTTTTTCTTTTTGAGCCACCCTGGTGTGTAATTGCCTATTTAAGCAATAAAATATGTTAAGAGATGTTGTCGTATTTGAGTGTGATGTCTATTTTCTCTTCTACTGATATTTGTGATTCAAAAGGTTTTTATGAACTCCATCTACTTTGATATGACATTTAATTTCAGCTAGTGTGGTGTAAATCATGGATAAATGTTTACCTGATTAGTTTTTGGTTGAATGTTCTGTTACTTGGTAAGGCTAAAACTTTGTGGTAGTGATTTCTATTTCATGTCATTATCCCGTTTTTAGTGAATTGAAAACTGTTACCTTCAAAATTGAGAAAAGCATTATTTTTCTTGCATCTATGTAGACGATATAGTGTTTATTGGCAGTGTTACTGCAGGGTATAAAATTTTTGGAATTTTACTTGAGTTGGCACTTGCATGTAAAAGAGTTGGGAAACTATGTTAATTCTTAGGTATTAAAGGGGTCATATTGATAAAAGCATCGTTGTCTCACAGAAAGTATGTGGAATCTTCTTGATAAGATTGGTATGATAGGAATAATAAGACTAATTGACATTCCATTCGGTGGAGATGAAGAGAAACCTTTGATGATCTAGGGAGAAATTGAAAACTTGTGGGTAAACTAATTTATTTGATTGTAACACATTCTAACATCACTTTTGCTTTATGAGAAGTGCTAAACAACATCACAGAACTTGTATGTCAAATCTTAAGATATTTAAAGAGTACTTTTGGTAAGTGTTTAGTGATGATACCCTTGAAAGACTTGGAGATGGATGGTTTTTATGATGCAAGTTGGGCATGTGATTATCTAGATAGGAGGTTGTGTTTGATTTATTTAGTACTTTTGTGGATGGTAATCTTGTTACATGGAAGAGTAAAAAGCAAAATGTGGTAGCTAGATCTACTGTAGATGCTGAGTACATAGCTATGGCTCATTTAGGTTGTGAGATGTTGTGGGTAAAGTTGATTTTACAAGAAATGGGGTTCTCTACTGACAAGTCTTTGAATATGTTTTGTGATAATCAAGCTGCTATGTATAGTGCTAGTAATCTTGTGCTTCATGAGATATATCGTTGGTATTCACGATATATCTCGATATTTTTATATTTTCAATATTTCAATGGAAATAATTACAAAAAAAATTGGTTGATATCATATTCAGAGGGTATTGATACAATGATATATCAGAGATATATCACTGATATAATTGATTTTTAAGTCCTTGGGAACAACTACAATAATAGTGCTACATTGTTGTTACTGCACGCATTACAGAGTGATAACGATTGGAAGTTCTCTTCAGCCCATATTCTATAATAATTATACTCTACCAAACCACACCCTGGGAGATAGGTTCAACCTATAGATGATATTCTTCATCACTTCAACTGGCCTGGTTGTTGATTTTGTAGAATTAATAATAGGAACATTAGTTGAATAATAATAAAAGGATTTTGTTCTTAAAAATGTATATTCCATTTTAAATTGAAACTCTTCTTTTCATAACTATTTGAAGAATACGAGTTCAATTGCTGTTTCCCTGGTCATGCTTTGGAACAACCTCCTAAAACTGTAGGAATCATATAGGGTGTTTGCATCTATGCTTTAGAAAGCTTTTTTCAGTACAATTTTTGGTATTTCTATGTTTTAAACAAAAGAAAAAGTTGTTGGCACGCATTAGTGAAACCTATTAATTTCCAGCACTATGTCATATCATGTTTCGCTATTTTACTTATTTATGCTCATTTTTCTATATTTATAGCCATGTAGTTATGACTTCGTTAGATGAATTTTCATATTGCCAGCATGCTATGGTGCATGGCAAGGTGGACCTGTAATTGCTAATACATTGTTATTTCTCTATGGTACTATTTCTTGTAGAACCACACAAAAGCATCCAAGAGATTGCAAAAGGTTTGATTGGTTCGCTCATTTCCATGAAGGTAATATTTTAACAAATGTATGAGATTAATTTTAGAAGTTATAATACAAAATTTTCCTCATGAATTAGTTAAACATGATTACCATCTTAGTTATTGATTCAAATTCCATGAATACATGTATTATGTCTAACTGTCATGTCTGAAAATGAGCTGACTTGATCTGAACTGAGAGCATTGGGTTGCTTGAGCTTGGCTTGGCCAATTTGAATGTTGTTCATGCTCGGCTTGACCTAGAGATGGGCTTGGATAAACCTGTTCAAGCTTGGCTCGCCATTGTTTGGCCAAGCTCGAGCTCAGCTTGAGTTGGGCTCGTTTTCAACTCTTATTTTCATTTTGAAATCCAATCTCAGTCATAACGAGAAGCTGCTTTGTGCCAGATCAACACATATACTCAATTTCAATGTACATATAGAAAATGAAAACATTTGTAGAAATCCTTAACGTCTAAATCCCACTCACCAAAGCCTAAACTAAGGGAGGAAAAAAAATGAAACATCATAAACATTGCTTCCAAGATGTTTGAGGGAAGAATACCAAATTAATTTTGGGGAAATAGGAAAATAGAAAAGAGAAGGAAAATGGGGAGAATGAGGACTTGAGGAGGAGGCGGTGCTGCGCTAAAGGAGCTTGACAGATCTTTAAGTCTTCTACAACTATCAAATTTGACATCTTAAATGAACTTTAAGTCTTCTTCAACCACCAAATCTAAGATCTAAGTCTCTCAATGTTTCTTGCCTCTGCTTATGGACAAGAACACACTCACATTCACTTCCTAGTTCCTCCTCTCTCTTTCTCTTTCTCTCAGAGAGAAGTAGAAAGCAACCTTTTGAGTCTCATGACATTATCCTAGTTGTCGCTTTGTCTTCCCAGGAGTTATGAAGACTGATGTTGTACATAAGAAATATTACTATAAAAAGTATTTACTACATTTCATAAATATTGTATTAAGAATCTAGAATATTGTCTGAGATTGCAGAAGGACCGAGAAGATATTATGGATTATTAAATGAGTCGAGCCGAGCCTAATTGAGCCAGCTCAGCATTTTTTGCGCTTAGCTCATCTAATAGTTGAGCTTAAGAGTCAAGCTTGAGCTTTGCTTGGATACACACATGCAGCCCTACTAACTGTATGTACTCCTATGAAAAATAACCAAAGTCCTACTAACTTTAACATCACGCAAACATGAAATTGTAAAGTTATCAAAATAGCATTAAACATAGAGTTTTCATATTTCTCCAAATCCAAGAAGGCTTGAGAATATAGATTCAACCATACCCCGCCAAACATACTCATCTCAATGTAGCACCTATAGTGGGCTGTTTTATTGGTGGGTCCTACGTGGCCTTTGTGAATTTCTAAATTTCTTGCCCAGCAGGAGCCACACCTCCATTCTTGTGCTCATTGACCTCTATTCCAGCTCGCTGACCTTGCTACCAGCTCTCCAATCATGTCAAATATTTCTCATATAATTCTCTCTCTCTCTCTCTCTCTGCAATGTTGGAATATTCAAAGATATGCGGTGGGGTATTTGCATGCAATTGCACCTTTCTTCAGCAAGCTTGCATTAAAGTGGGAAAGGGAAGCAAAGACTTAAATATTGATATATTGATATCAAGGATACATATCAATTACGATTTAGAGATATAATGGATATTATTAGTTAAACAAGAAAATTTTCATTGAAACTTTGGAAAACATTGAATTAGGCTCTAATAAAAAATTTAAAATTTAAAATTTAAATATTGCAAATTGAATTTGTATAAGACGATACATATTTGGTATTATGTGAAAACAAATAGATATAATGGAAATATTGGCGACATCTCATTATTGATATTATTAGTAAGTTTTGTATGTTGTATTGGACAATGTGCAATATTAATAGCATCTTTTAATTTTATTATCACAATTGCCGATCCCATGTAGTTGGGAATAAGACTTGGTTGAGTTGAGTTGAGTTGTTTTGTTATCAAAACTCTGTAATAAGCTCCTTAATTTTAAAGACTACTCTCTCAACAAAATTTTAAACCATAGAATCTCGCAGCTCCATGTACCATGGCCCTAAACTCAGCTTTATCACTTGGATCTAGCTGCCACTGACCGTTTTTGTTTGGTCCTTCTACTACGCCAAGTGCCCAAGTCACTAGATTTCATCTAGAAGTGGACCTCCTAATGATAACTACTATAGCTCAATTTAACAATAACTACTATAGCTCAATTTGCTTCAGTATAGGAGGTTATTCTCATATGGACTTATCTAGGATATAGTAAACTCTAAACTTTGGATACCAAAATATCCTATAGACTCTCACAAGATGAGAAATTTGAGGGGCATGTGAGATGTATATCTTGTAAATATGTTTATTTTACTAGGGTCGTTTAGTCTTTAGATATCTTGGGGTTAGCCTTGAATAAATATAGTTGTAATCATTTTTTCGGAATACAATGAGAATAATCACTTTGCAAACTTACATAGTATAGAGCTCTGGTTTGCAGGAGGTCTTGGGTTCGAGTTTTATTACCTCCATTTGTTTATTTCCCCATTAGTCTGTTTGTTTGTCTTTCAATTGTTTGTTCGTTTATCTATCGATGTGCGGGATGGGGTTTCATGTGAGGAGGAGTGTTAGCTCAGTATACATTGTTGGTCCATTCCATAACAGCTTAGGCTTTTAGGATGGAAACTTAACACGGTATCAGAGTCACCACAGTGAATAAGCAATGTCGGGTTGAGTGTGGGATAAGTAGATTGTTTCCAAATGGGACAAATCTGGTGACATGTACTGCATGGCTGCATTATCTAGTGATACGCGCTGCTTTTTAAATAATAATGACATAGTATGGAGACCTTGCCACTTATCCCATTTTTCCCCTTTATAGTCTTTAGGTGGGACATTTAACTGCTGGTTCTAATTTTGCAATAAATGCGGGAAGAATTTAAGTTGCTTAAGCATGTTTTAGTACTCAAAGTCTAAATATGTTTATTGAAACTCAATTATTTTTTTGGTTGCTGAAAATATTAATATGTTTTTCGTGATAATATTTCTCTATCATCTTTTCATTTAAAAATAAATAAATAATAAAAGAAGTTTTAGTACCCAGGACCCGCTTAGCAAGAACAACACTTAGTACAGGTTTTCTTTAGTTAATAAATTTTTGTAAGGAATTATTCTCATATCAAATATCTCATTCAGTTAGTTTGATTTGGTTCATTTCTACGTGTTGAATGTGTTTACTCAAATTACTAGAAGAGGAGAGGAAGAAAGGAGAAAAATAAAGAGAAGAATGAAATGAGAGAGCTTAGGGTTTCCTCTAGTTCTGTGTTAATAATGGTTAATTGGAGTGCAAAAATAACCATGAAAAAGGAACACTACTTAAGTTGACACTACTAAATCTAGCCACCGATTATTTCTTGCTACACTAAGTCAGTTCTTCAACCTCCATCTTAAGGAAGTACTTTAAAGTTCATAGGTCTTTCATCTTAGGGCCTGTTTGGGAACTTCGAAAACTGGATCAAATTGGGTTTAGTCCATAACTGTCATATGGTTTTTAAATAAACCAACTCACAGTTGGTTTGAAAAAGCTGTGTTTATGCCTTGTTTTTAGAAGAAACTTAGAAGAAAGCTAAACTGATTAGTAGGAAAAAGAGACTTACCAAATAGTGTGGAATCAAAGTTGGCCAGTCTTATCTTCAACTGGCTAGATTTTCAGGTTTGCCAAACAGCCCCTTAAACTCTAGAACTTAAGTGAGTTTACCAGCGCTGTATCCAACACCCCTCGAGTAGTATTCTTTGTTATTTGACTTAATTTTGAAATCCTTGAGTCAATCTCAGGCACCACTAAAAGTTCTTGCACAACAAGAAGACGGAAGCCCAAACGAAGAACTACTAGACAAGGAAAAATCTTCAAACTACTTCAACTGAGGCTACTCATACATAAACAAGTATCAATCCACAATATCACAAAATTATGCATAAAAATTAGTCCAAGGACCAGGATGCTGAGCCACTCATGCATGTAAAAGCCCTTTCTAGCCCCCTGAATCACAATTCTAATCATGGAAATAGCAATATATCTCATAACCACTGGTTTCTTTAAAACTTGACCCAATTGCTGATGAAAGAAAGCCTCTCTGTTGCTGGACTTGATAAGAGAGCTGTAAACTTTACTAATGACATTTTCCACACAACTGTTGACATCAGCAGCTTCCAATGAGCCCTTCATTTTGTCAAATCTGATTTTGAGATTGTCATTCCCTTTTAATACCAACTTGATTTGGTTAATTTTTAGGTTTGAATGTGCTACTCAAAGAAGAGAGAAGAGAGATAGGAAAAGAGGAAAGAGAAGAAACAAATGGGAGAGGCTATGATTCTCTTCCTAGTTGACTATTATTCAAGTGATGGAATTACTACAAAAGCATCACTAGAAATGGAACTCATTTGAACAATTTCAACATGTTTACTATATAGAAGTGTTATGTCCTGATGAGATCTTTCTATTAATCTTCAATAAGAATGGAAGAAGTTTTTTTTTTTTCCCCGTGCTAACCACCTTCAGTTACGCGGAGTGCTTGTAAAATATGTTTTCTTGATATTTTAGGTCATCCAGGCAGACGAGGAGAACAGGAAATTGATATTCTCTGAAAAGGAAGCTCTTTGGTCAAAGTTTTCTAAACAAATTAATGTAGGGGATCTTTTTGAAGCAAGAGTGGGTTCTGTTGAGGATTATGGTGCCTTTGTTCACTTACGCTTCCCTGATGGTATGTACTATCTTTAATACATATTTGGTAGTTTTTGACGTATTTTGTATCCTGCTAAAAATACTTGTGGCGTGTCAAATCTTTGATGCAGGTTTTTATCATCTCACTGGACTAGTACATGTCTCAGAGGTTTCATGGGACTTAGTTCAGGATGTAAGAGACTTCCTAAATGAGGGTGACGAAGTGAGGGTCAAAATTATTAAAATAGATAGGTGATTTTGCTATACTCCTGCCTTGTAAATGTTTTGTTGGTAAATATTTTATATCAGCTAGAATAATCCATTGCTAGGTAGTAAGGTATATTACCCAAATTAAATTACCAATATTCTAGAATACCTATATACTATTTTGTAATTGCATCTGAACCTATCAACAGTTTGAGAATGCCTTCTAGTGAACCCGCAATTCCCATCTAATTAATTAGTAATTTTGTCTTATATACTGTTATATATACATATCTACATCTGTATGCATATATGTGTGTACGTATGGTATGTAATTATGTATATTGTTTCTATAAAAAAAAAAAAAAAAGAAGAATAAAAACCTACGCAAAGACCTTAAAGTTCTGTGCTTAATCTTGTTTCCATTTTTTTATCTGAACCTGTTAGAAATAGAAAAGTTTTACGGGCCCAAGAGTGACAACGACAACAACTGATACCATGTTGTAATGATGGTATTAGGGTTTAATTTATAACCCTAATCTACTGAACTCTTACCTATATTAAAATAAAATAAATACAAAAAATGACAAGTATACCCCTCACACTAATAAATATTACATCTCAAAACAGTTATAAAGATGAGCTGGTCCTAACTTGTGCTTTGTTCTCTCATTGTTCTCCGTATTCCTCTCTCGTCTTTATTTTCTCTTTGATCCTGACGTAATATTGGAGTAGTGCTGATTCAATTTTGTTAGTTGATAAAACTTTTTAGCTTGCCTCGTATTGATCTTCCTTATTTATTTTTTTATTTATTCTCTTATTTATTTATTTTTATTTTTATTTTTCCACTTTTACAACTGAAAAATGTTTGTGGGAGATAGGATTAAGTTCTTGACTGAACCTCTGAAATTGTTCGTGTTCTCGCGGTCACTTTTTTTGAACATTGTGCCGCTTTCTACATTGTGTGGACCAAGTTAAGGAGTTCAGTAAGGGCACCATCTGAGGTGTAATTGTCTGCCGTGTGTGTCGGTGATGTTTTTCAAGAGGAAGTCTTAATCCATTCTACTAATGCTCAGTTTTGAGGGCCTGTGTGAACTGGTTGGTGAAGTACAAGTTGTTAGGCTGTTTTATGGATTAAAGAATATGGAACCTCTAGGGGTGTTTTTGATAGTAGTCATTCTTTTGTGGTTTTGATGGAGTAAGCCATTTTGAATATATCTTAAAGGATTGGTGATTTCTACGGCTGACACTGCTGGTAGGACAGTGATAGTTGATGAGATTATCTATCTATTGCTCTGATTTTCTCCATCTTTAATGAGATTCTGTAGTGTGGAGTGTGCAGAACGGATCTCACTGTTTATGTTTGTTATGTATCAAGGTTGTGAGTTACATCTGGTTTTGTATTTCAAGTGTTGGATGTATGTGTTGAGTGGCTCTGGCAGGTTCTGATGAAGTCAAAATACTTTGTGCCTTGTCAAGTGATGTTGGAATTCCAATTAGTTTTGTCAAGACTATTGAGTGATTCATTTGTTATCTATGTTACATGGTTTTGGGTACAGGTGCTAGGTGCACGCTTGTGTCTAACAGTCAAATTCACTATATCGGCAGACCACCAACTTTAGGATTCAAGGACTTGGCCAAAAAGGATCCAAAAATGGAGTACAGGAACGTGTTCACATCGTAGAAGAAGTAGCATTTTTATTGGAGTTCGTTTTGTTGTAATCAAAACAAAAAAAAAAAAAAGAAAAAAAAAAAGGGGAAAATAATATAAAAAATCCATATTCACTATCTTAAAACCCCTCCAATGAACTGCATGAATCATTTTTCACATTTCAGCTCTATCTAAAGCCAAATCCTTTGATAAATCATTGACAGTCGTGTCTTTCTCACTGTAGGAGTGTATCTAACCATACCTATTTGGCATTTTTCTTGTCCTTTTGGTGCCTTCAACTTGAATCAAATTACCTCCACAGTGGTGCATTTAAAGGTTTTCGTTACACGTAGTTGAATCATCTTAGATGATTTGCCTTCTTCTTGGTCTCAATTAGTGCAACCTCTTATTTTATTTTTTTTTTTTATAAGGATCAAAATATTGTATTCAATAAGAAATAAGATATACAAAAAGAAGAAAGAGATTTCCTTCAAGAACAAGAAAAAAGGCTGAAAAGCACCCCACCCACAAACCAAAAATCTAAGATCTCCCTAAACATTTTCTGTGCAACCCTGTGAAGACATTTATTTCTTATTTTATCTCTTCATATTCCCACTCATCCACCTTGACATCTGCATTTTGGCTACACTTATTTCTGAACATGTCATATAGTCAAACTACTTACTCAATATTTTCTACACTACATGCAATAGCTGGCTTTAAGCTATCTTTTAAACTTTTTCCCTTAATTTGAAAGGTATTCTATGATCACAGAATTGTCCAAATGCATTTGTCTGCTTCGTCCATCCTTATTTAATTCTATGGGTAACGCCCTCAATTACTCTTTCCTTATGGATAATTGGCCCAAGATTAACAACAATAGTCACTTTTGGGTATCTCTTGACTGTCAATTTGAACTATACTGTCTTTTCTATTTCTAGTTTTACTAACTTGGTAATCTATACAATGTTTCAATAAACTTAAACTGATTAGTGGTATTGGATGTTTGTATTAGGAGATGGGAGAGATGAAAATAGGGGAAATAGACACCCAGGAATGAGGTGGTGGAACTTGAAAGGACCCAATATGTCTTTTCTTAGTCTCTCTGGTGCTAGAAAATGTTCTATCTTTAAAAAGTCCTGAAAGGCTACTATAAAAGTTATGTAGTTACTTTTTCTACTCCTTACTACTCCAACCCCGTTCATTAATATCATAAACAAGGACTAAAAAATAGAATATATCAACGATATATCGTTGTATCGGCACATGCCAATACGAAATGTAGCTGCTGTTTCTTTTTGTGATGTTTGAAACTGGAAGCCTGCGCAAGGGGCTGCTTTTGGAGTTTCAGCTGTATGGTGTGGGCCAAGTTTGACATGGGGGTGGGAGTAGGCATCGATATTGTATTTAAAGGCCAAACCCTATGGAAAGGTGGGGAAAGGCAGGATTATGGTCCATTTTGTGGCAGGATCAGATCAGTGGCGAAGGTTGTGGTAAGATATGAGTCCCTGATAGTATTTGGCAAAGGGAACATTGTTGGATGGATTTGTTTAAGGGGAAAATTGTTGAATGGATGGTTTATCAACCTGGATGTATAGACGAGTGTAACATTCATGAACCTAGTGAATCTAACCTTTTATTCCCCAAGTTTTATAACAAATGCTCGGGGCCCCATGGGCAATAGATATTGAGAAAGCAATCTTATTCCAGTTAGCCCAGAACTTTTGTGATGACAGCAGCAATCCCAGGTTATAATCAGGGTTCTGTGATGCCAGTCAATTGGCAGGTTTGAGGTGGGGATGTAAGATGTATCATCCTCTAATGATTTTTATTATTGATGATAATATAGGTGGTGTAACCATGTTAAGGTCGAGCAGGATATCTCGGTAGGATTGAGAGTGAGAAGCCAGAGTGGAACATCGGTTTTGGGTTTACTGATGTGCGACTGTTAGTGATTCAGGCTCTTTGTGATGAGCAAGGGCCTCTTCTTTTCTTCTTGGTTCAACAGTGGAAGTTGTCCTCATGTTGGGCCATGGCTAGCTGTTCAATAATGGGTTTGAGTTCCACATCTTGTAGTTTGATCTGGCCAGTTAATAATTCAACCATTGAATCTGGTCTGGCCTGGGTTTGTGGTGCGATCAATGATCCTACCTTAAGAAGGGTAACTTCTTTACTGGAGCCATTCCCTTACAACCTCATCCAAAACACTGGTGTAGTGCATCATACCCTTAGACGGACTCTGAGACAAGAAAGGAGAATATTTTAAAAAAACAAACAAACACCCATCACAATCATTAAGTATTCAATCCATTTTATAAAACATTTGACCTATAACTCTTATTAAAAATAATTCAACCAACTCATCCTGAATAAGAACAATATTGCTGTAGTGGAAACACAAATTCTTGCCATCTGTTTTCCTTTATAAGCACTTCACTGTACACCTCAAGAAAACTGCATCCATATTGAATTTTGATATGGTTGCCTTCATGATTTGTGTTTGGAGCAGGTGTTTGGAAGAGCATTTATCTTGAAATGGGTAACTGCTAGGGTTAGATGTTTACTTACAAAGTACTTAATTTTTGGGATCTTCATTCTTTAACAAAATATTTTTTTCTTGATTTTTTTGGAAACCGAAAGGTCACTTCAATCATATTGATGGGAACCTCCTTTTGGAGTTGAATTTCGTAGAAACTGTGGTTGTAATTAATCAAGGAGAACACTATTTGTTCCTGTTCTTGGAAAAATTGTTGGAAGTATGAAGCTGGTGTTGTTTTGTTTTTAGCTTTTGATTGTTTTGTACTTTTATTCAATAGCAACCATTTGGGCCTCCAATTAAGAATTCAAGTGCAGGGAAAAGTCGAGGATTACATTGTCAATCAAACAATTGGAGGAAGATCCACTTTTAGAAACTCTGGATAAAGTAATTCCTCAGGTGAGTTAGGGAGATAATATTATCTCATATGCACTTCAATTATTTTCTTATTGCATCAACCTTTTCACAAGACAGTTTAGTTATTAGTACTGATGGAAAACTGTACTTTACAGGATGGGTCGGTTGGTCCCGATTCTTTGGGTACAAGCAATAGCTATAACATTGAACCACTTCCAGGGCTTGAAACAATTTTTGAAGAGCTACTACGTGAAGATGGGTATGGTTATATTATTGGTTGACTTATCAAGAGTTCTTTCTGGAATTTTAGGGGTTTTCATTTCAACACTATCAACCTGTATGTGTATTCAAATTTTCGTTCTTTGTTTTGACGAAAATGGTTTACCGTTGTTTATTCTTTCCTTCATATTTTGTGAGATGGTATTATTGATGCTTTGTGCTAATATGTCTCTGAATCTTCCTTTCCGATTTTGCCTTATAAGTAGATATCTTAGCTCATAATTTTATTACCGTTGAGATAATTGCCATGAGCCACTTAGATACCATGCCAATGTCTTCTGTAAGCTATTTCACTCAGGTTTGGATTCAAAGACTAGACTGGAATGGCAGAATTATTTTGAAACACTTGCAGATGTTAAATGCGCTTGATGCCAATGGCAACCGCTTTTTCAATGATATTGATCCTGGACTAAAAACAGAAGCTCTCCTGAATCAGCACAGGGCTATCCTGCACTTGGAAATATAATACAAAACCTATTTAGATGCAAAGATGACTTTACTGAATGATTAATTGCGCATGTTGAAGAACTAAACCCACCAAATGGTAAGACATTTGTGTAGAACAAAGAGAAGGCATTGGCAAAAAATTGTCTAGATATCAAGTAGAAGTTCTTCACAATTAAGTAAAAATGTATAAATTATAATAGAGCTTCAATCGCTAGTTGAAGCATATAGATGTCCTATTCTTTCTTTTTTTGTTTTTGCTTTTTTTTGCACTACAGTTTTTTTTGTTTTATTTATTTATTTATTTATTCTAGTTTTTTAGTTTTTAAAGGATTTTCTTATGTTTGTTTGTTTGTTAATTCCCCCCCTCAAGGAAATTTGTTAGGTTTCAATTTACTTCTTTAACAAGACGAGGCAGAAAACCACCAGTGTACAATGTGATTTCTGTCTTTATATGAGAATTTGCTGGCTTCTTTTTTCTTGAAATTTTAAAAATGTTTATGTGGGGGCTTATGATTGTTCAATAACTAATCTAGAGATCTATTTTGGCATGTTATGATACTTTGGTCAAGAATAACTGATGTAAGAATCAGTCGGCAAGGTTTTGAAAAACGAGTGGTTTCTCAAGACCTGCAGCTTTGGCTTTCGAATGTGAGTTTCTTATGTTTCAATGAACCATCTATTGCTTAATGGATATTTCTATATTGTATTTTCATTTCAAAATTGTCATCTTGCATTACCACAGGCACCAGCTGTGGACAAGCAGTTTACTCTCCTTGCTAGGGCTGGAAGGCAGGTTAGTTGCGTCAAAGCCTCTCTCTCTCTTTCCTCTCTGTTCCTCTCTCTCTCTCTCTCTCTCTCTCTCTCTCTCTCTCTTAGCTTGAGGATCTTTTGTGCTTCAGGTGCAGGAAATACAACTGACTACATCACTTGATCAGGAAGGTATCAAAAAGGCATTGCAGCGAGTATTGGAACGTGTCCCATGAATTCAATTTCCATTCTGCTGAGTGCTCAATTGTCCAGGTCAAAAACCTTGCCGCTGTGGTTCTGTATAGTGTTAATAGATCATTGTTATCTTTTTTTAGTCTGATAACTGACAAAAGATGTATCCTTTGATTGCAGAAAGGGTAAAAAAGAAGAAAATAATTGATTGTACATTTAAATTGCTATTGCCAGGAAATTTTTTTCTTCTATATATTAAAATCAATTCTCATTTGCTGCCATTGAAATTAGATTGTACTGTCTCAGCAATAGAAATGCTTCCATATACAATGAATATTTCCTGTGAATAAAAATCAATATTCATGTGCCTTTTATTGGGTAGAACAGTAGGAATATAAATTTTGTAGAAAGTTGTATCAAAGGGCAATGAAGGTCATATTAGTAAGTGGAAGCAATTTATCATTTGTATGACTTGCAATAACCAACCTAGAGGGGGATGAATAGGTTAGCTCCAGTTTCAGTCCAAAATTATCGAATAAAAAGGTAGATTAAATTGACCTAGAATTCATCAAAGAAGATCACAACTGCAAAATAGAAACAAATAGCGGTTGAGTAATGTAAAGCAGATATCAATATCAATATCAATATAAGAGAAACCAATCAAGTTAATCATATCCTTGATCCGATCTTTACCCAAGTAGAAGCACTCCCAAGGTTAATCTTTTGCCAGAAAAAAACAAAGTATACGGTTTCTAGGTCTTTGAGTGACAAAATATATCAATGATGATAACTCGATCAAGACAGACGGTCAGTCTACAAAATATATGTTTTTTTTTCAATGTTTTATGAGCAGTTATAGGTGGCAAGTTCAAGACAAGAGGCATCACCAATTCTTGTCCAAGTATTTTCTACACCCAAATCCTACTAAGTGCCTGTTTGGGAACGCTTTTTGGCAGGCCTAACGTGCTTCTCCGCTCTTAGAAGTGCTTGTGAACGTGTTTGGGTAAAATAAGAAAAAGCATTTTGGAACCTAAACGCGCGCTTGAGCCGAAGCAGGGTCGGGTTGCTTCTCCGCTAACGTGATGCGGGAAGCTATTCTTGACTTTAATGATATTTTTCAAATACTGGAAATACCCTCACAGTTTCAACCAATGGAATCAAAATACCTTTTGTATCCCATTAAACACGATCCAAATCCCTAGCCCTTCCTGTTGCTCCCCATCGCCACTCCTTCAACGTTCAAAGCTCCTCTTTTGGTCTCTTGGAAGCTGTCCGTCAGCGACATTTGCGCCGGCAAATTTTCTCTCCTCTCCGGTGATCTTCATGACCGTAGGTTGAAGTTTTAGAAATTTCAGAATTTTGGATCTTGAAAACCCGAAATTTTAGGCTTAACAACGGATATGATTTTATAGGATTTTAAATAAAAAATTTATATACGTACGTAGTACTCTGCGTGAGCTTCGATTTAACACTTAAATCACTGAAAACGGTTAAGAAACGAGGGAGATATTAATTGTCGAAATTGGCCCAGTTGAACACCCGATGTAACCGGGTTACACAATACAACCCGCGGGAGGTTGAAGAAGAGCCCATAGGACTATGATCCTGTGTGGGTGCATCCGTATATCTTACCATGTTCTCATGCATTTAAAAGCCATACGGTAATCATATGAACCCCAAATTTGACTGTTGGACTCGTCTTGGCAGACCCTACAATGTGGGACCCTTGGTTGACCATTTTGACCAAATTTGATTGTAGTTTTACTTTTTGGCCAAATTAATATTTGTTAAAAATTTTGGAAAATACCAGAAAATTCCAAAAATTACAGAAAATTCCCAAAATTTATAAAGAGTGTTTTAAAAATTATTTTGATCATTTTGGGACTGTAGTTCACTGTCAGAAGGCCAATAATAATTATCGAGTATGTTATATTTATTTTGAAATTTACCTAAATATTACGTATGCATAATTATCAGATTTTATCAGTCCTCGGGAGGACCTTAGGGAGTATTAATGCTACATTTGCATTGTCAGTATCTATCACGTGGTTTTGGGTTGGTATTGCTCGCGATTGAGGTAGGAAATGTGGCTTCTTTACATTTAATATGGTGTTATTTTAATATGGCGGATGCCTAGTTGCATGAACTGAGGAATTTGAACTTGAGGGTCACATACTAGCATAGTCATGGATAAGGATAGACGCACGTGCAATGCATAGAGATTGTGCTATTTTGATGCGTAGGCATTACTATTATTATTGTTATTATAATTACTATATATTGAACTTTGAATAGTTTGAATCTAACCTATATGTGTCAGGGATATTGGCATTAATTTGGGAACATATATTATTACGGGCATGATGTGTGAGCAAGCATAACATTTTATGTTAATTATTTAAGTGTTATTGATGAGCTAGTACAATTATTATTTCAATTAAGTTATAGAGAAATGTCATATTATTGTATTAGCATTTTATTATTAGTATTATTATTTTAATTATTTTATATATATATTTATTTATTTATTGTGAAAAGATAACTCCAAATTATGGTATCTGGAATTGAAGCTGGAAGTAGTCCACCATTTTCTCACCCTGGAGAGATCTATCACCTTCTCGTCACCTAGTTCCTGAGGATGGCCAAGCCCCGGTTTCCAGGGTTAGGGTATTCTCTATTATGAGCCTACTCAGATCAGAATTAAACTAGTTGATTATCTTTCCGGCCGATTAAATTTCAGGAGAAGTAGATTGAGTAACATAACTGTTTTTGTAATAGATTGAAAAACGTGGGAATGGAAGAGAGAGGGAGAATCATGGGACGGTGGGAGTTTTGTATAACTGTTTTAAAGTTGTTGAATTTACTAATTTGTCCATAAGGAAAATAAAATTCTATGAGTGTTTTAGTAAATTAAGTGTAATCCAACCACAAAGAAAATTCTCTTAATAGTATAGATAAATAAGGATGATGATCAAGTAAACATGAACTGATGTAATTTACATCAACACCCGTATTAAGTGTTGTGCCTTGTGCATTAATGAGATATGGAGTACATTGGACTAATTCAAGTGTTGTGCCTTGTGCATTAAGTGTTGTGCCTTGTCCATAAGGAAAATAAAATTCTATGAGTGTTTTAGTAAATTCAAGTGTAATCCAACCACAAAGAAAATTCTCTTAATAGTATAGATAAATAGGGATGATGATCAGGTAAACATGAACTGATGTAATTTACATCAACACCCGTATTAAGTGTTGTGCCTTGTGCATTAATGAGATATGGAGTACATTGGACTAATGCAAGGGGTACAACTCTTAATGCTTGATGTTGATATAACTTATATCAACACGTACTGATGGGAACATAACCAAAGTAAATTGATAGATACATCGGCTCCTTCTTAAGTGAGCGTCTAATTGCACCGCTTGATCTTTCACAGCATACAACTTCAAAAAGAGATTCAGAAGGGTGCACAAGAGAATTTATCCCCCTATGTTGAACGTTTTCTATAAATAATATAATAGACTCTCCTAGTACATTTTGAATTATCATTGCCCCACCTAATTTGTTTCGCGACATTTAATTGTAACACATTTAAATAGGAAAATACTATTACTTGATTTTTACTTTGATCTCACTTGTATTGTTTGTGATGGTAACATGGGTTTTGAGACAGAGGCATTGGTGAATTACCACTGCCTTGTCATACAATGTTTGCTGTTTCTCGATCTTCGTGAGAAATTTAGGGCCTCAGGGTTGTTATTGAGACCCTAGCACCTATATCTTATCCTGTGACGACAGTCGAAGGGTTTGTTTGAACGTGAATTCTTGTCTTTAATATAATAATAGAATTGCCCATCTTTACCGATAGGAAATTGTTCTTACGGATTTCACAAAAATTCCCAGACATGATGGGCAGCAAATCCATTTGTGACTTTTCTTTTTATTCCTTTTCCTTCCTGTTTGAATGATCCATAAAGTCTCTTAGTGGTTCCTTGTGTCTTAGTATATGGGTTCCCTGTGTTATTATGGATACTTGTTCCCGTAATTAGGTATCCTTCATTATTTTCACATTGATTTTATGTATATATATATATATACGGGTATGTTCCCATCATCATATATTGATATAAGTTATATCAGCACCATACATTAGGGGTTGTACCTCTTTTATTAACCCAATGTATCTCATAACCAACTAATGTACGAGATACAATCTCCAATGCAGGTGTTAATATAAATTATATTAGGACGTGCTTACCTGATCATCATCCTATGTCTATATATATATATATATATATATATAGATATATATACGATTATGTTCCTATTAGCACATGTTGATATAAGTTATATCAATACCATGCATTGGAGGTTGTATCTCTTGCAATATTGGTCTAATATACCTCATATCCCACTAATGCGCAAGGTATAACTCCCAACGCAGGTGTTGACATAAGTTATATCAGCACGTACTTTCTTGATCATCATCCTATATCTATATATAGTCCTGATCAGATGAGCATGTATTGATATAAGCTATATCAACACCAATATAAACTTTCAATAATTTATCAAAAAATGATTTATGATTTGATCTGATCAAAGTTGATGAAGAGTTTTAATCTATTAAATAGATTATCAAAATTTGAATAACATAACATTTCACGATGACATTTTGTATGTAAAACCTTTAAAAAATTTTCTTTTTAATTGATAGAAGTCTCTTCTAGAATTGTTCCAATTCATCAATAAAGAGCCTCGTACTCTGCTGGATTACTCTCTTTTGTGGGCCTGTTAGAGCTGTTCCGAGGGTGGCTAAAAGAACTGCCTATGCCCTAGCTCCTTGGGCTCTAGCTCACTAGGCTGTTCATTGTAATTTTTTTGGGTCTGTCCCAATCACCGATGAGCGGAGCCAAGGGGGGCCCTTGGGGGCACTTGCCCCCACTGGCTCAACCAAGGTTTTTATTTTTTAAAATTTTTTTTTTAAAAAGATATTACTATTTGATAACTATTTCTCAACATAATGCCAAAAAAGAAGACAGTCGTCAATTTAAAGTATATTTATAGTCAATTTGTAATAAGTTGACCAAAAATTTTTTTTTTCGGATATTAAATTGAAAAATAATTACTTAAAAAGTAATTTTTTCAAAAAATGCCTTTTAAGGTTTTTAATTCTCAATTCTCACTTCATAGAATCATAATACAGTGCCTCCATTAGAGATAAATCCTTACTCTTCCCTTGCAATCGCCTCTCTTTTGCCTTCTATTCTATGATCAGTCCTGTTCTGTTTTGCATTAATATAATTCTTTATTGCTCATAAAAAAAAAAAAAAAAAAAAATCCACGGGGAGAAAGGAGATCCCATTGATCTGTCAGCATATAAAAAAATAAAAAATGAGGAGTGAAAAGACACGCAACCAATGTGATGCGGAGTAATAAAAAAACAGCAGGCGCACCACCCCAGATGGTGCTCATGCAAAACCCCCCCTCCACCGATTCTTTTGCTTTATACCCCCACAGGCACAACCACCACAACTATCCATCTATAGAGAGAGAAATGATAGAGAAATAGAAGCCAAACACTGTACAGGAGAAGAGTTGTGAAAAGTTGAAAACCTGATTGACCCTAAAAGACAGGCGACAAAGATTAATCATATTAAAATAACAACAAAAAGAAGAAGGCCAACATCCTAAGAGGGCTCAGTCAAGGGGACAGAAAATCAGAGAAGATCAAACACCATCAAAGCTGCTTTTAGGGTCACCCGTCACCACTATTGACCACTAATGTTGTCTGTATTGTTGATTTGGGTGTGCTTTTTGGAAGAACCCTTGCAAAGCTTAACAGGGTATTTCATGGCATTAAGCTCCAGCTTACGAAGAGCAGCTTTACCAAGATCAACGCCACATATGTCAGATAGTCTAACAAGGTAGAGCAAGACGTCTGAGAGCTCCTCGCCCAGGTGTTGTTTTTCTTCTTCTTTCCACTCAGGGAGCCCTCTTGGAACCTCTCCTCTCCACTGAAATATCTCAGACAACTCTCCCACTTCTCCCACCTGAAAAATATATAGCAAAATAAGACTCCACTTGGTTCTTGGAAACAAAAGAAAAGGAAAGCGCTAAAGAAAGGAAGCCATTTTAAAAGCAGTTCCCCTTTCCTCTCCTTTCTTAAATTTGTAGAACCAAACGGGGCCTAAGAGGAAGTTCATGGAAAGGA
This sequence comes from Liquidambar formosana, assembly GCA_039720395.1. Taxonomy (NCBI): domain Eukaryota; kingdom Viridiplantae; phylum Streptophyta; class Magnoliopsida; order Saxifragales; family Altingiaceae; genus Liquidambar; species Liquidambar formosana. The sequence goes on from CM077822.1 coordinate 29,832,384, forward strand.
GCGGAGTATTGGACAATCCATTCTAAGGCCAAAATCCAGAAATGGTTATGGGAGAAAACCATATAAGGTTGTTTAGAGGGAGATTTTCTTGCCATCAGATTTCATCTATATATATATATATATATATAGAAATGGGGAGAGAGATCCGTTATTTGCGAATACTTTTCTTGTCTTTTCCCTCTTCTACAGCACATATCAAACAGAGAAATTTCAGGATATTCGTTTTCCAGCCAAAAATTAGGTAATGGGTATATATATAGATGTGTTCTCAAGTGGGTGCTTGAAGAGAGAGCCACAGACCTGGGCTAAGGGACTAGTTCCACTATGGGGTGGTCTTAGATTTTCTAGGTTTTGAAGAGTTTATCAAATGAGAACCAAAAGAAGACGAACAGAACACCACTTGTAATATTGGTATACAAAATTTCTAGGGTTTAGAAGAGGTATATGTACCAGAGCCAAGAGGAGATTTCTAGGGCTGTGGAACTGATCCCAGTCTCGTTCCTTTGCAAAGTCCGCCATTTTCTTCTTCAACTCTTCGAGGGTCAAGCCTTCTCTCTCCGAAACTCCCGTCATTTCCTTTTCTTCTTCTTCTTCTTCTTCTTCTTTAAGCTTCCGCCTTCCGATGTTCGGAGTAGTGCGAGACAAGAACGGAGAGACGCGCAGACCTGGTTCAAATTCCTTGTGCTATTGGTGGGGTGCAACCCCTTTTTCACGAAGGAAACTGAGATATTATTTCTCTGGTATTGGTTACCGGCTCTTGCCGGTACTCTTGGAAGCCTTTCCCATTTTGTGACTGCCGCGTGTCAGTTAAATCCGCTCACGCCTTTGTCGTTGACTCCTTGGTGTCCTCAGGATTTGGAGGGACCGCAGTCTAAGGAAATGTATACCTTAAAATTTTCAATAAAATGTAATGGGTTTTTGGGTCTAATCAATGTCTCATTCTAATATATTACAAGGTTCGCAGATGTTTTGATTTTGATCCGGTACGGGTGCATGTGTAAATATGTATTTTTATTTTTATTTTTTTTTTTATCGTTTGGTCAAAAATAAAAAAATCAATAAAATCAATCATTTCAATAAAAAGATTAACACGGATTTAGATCAAAATTATCAAAAAAACCTACAAAACTAGCTGGTTTGATAATAAAAAATTTCATTCAGCTATGATGAAAAATGAAAAGTGAAAAGTGAAAAATAAAAAATGTAGCTCTCAAAGACCTTGAACTAGTTCTTAACACAAGAAGGAGGTGAGTCATTCAAATTGCCTTTTAGTGCGCATTACTTGAGAGGCTTCAAAAGGCCAGATAAAAGTCATTTTTATTATTTTACAAGCATTTGATAAGCCATTCAAATTGTTTTTTAGAAAAAGTCATATACTCCAAAAGGCAATTTACCAAAAGTTACTATAAGTAGCTTTTCAAAACGATGTTTGCGAAAAAGACAAAAGAGTGTAAGCGATAAAACTAAAAAATCTTGATGTTTATCCATTTTTTATACAAAAAGAATTTTAAAATATATGTTCACCAAATATTCATTTTCTTCTAAATGTGTTTTTTTAAAAAAATATTTTTTAAGAATGTCTTCTCCAGAAGGTCTTTTTATTTTGAAATAGTACGCCAAACGTATACAAACTTGTGGATGAAAATATATAATTTCTCTCTTGGGAAAAAAATTTTGAGTTTCAAGATCCACTAAATGAAAATTAACTTTTTTTTTTTTTTTAGTAACTAGGAAATCCTTTGGGCAAATCTTGGGCTAGTATAGGACCCACAATCCATATGAATAAAATAAGTTTAAGACCAATGAGAATCATAAAACCTTATGTGAGTGGCCCCGAAAGGTTTAGTAGGAGTCAAATTAAGGCCTTTGTTTCCTGAGGTGTGGTCCATTACCAACTATATAAATTACCCCTTGGGATTTGTATAAAATTGACAAAATAAACTCTAAACGCAATTATAAAGCTCTCTCTCTCTTTCTCTCTCTATATATATATATGGTTTTCTCTCTCTTCTCTCTCTCTATATCTATATATATATATGTATATATATATAGACACGGTTATGTTCCCATTAGCACGTGTTGATATAAGTTATATCAGCACTATGCATTGGGGGTTGTACTCCTTGCATTAGTCCAATGTACCTCATATCCTAATAATGCATAAGGTATGATTCTCAATGTGGGTGTTGATATAACTTATATTAGCACGTGCTTACCTGATCATCATCCTATCTATAGATAGATATATGGTTTGAAGAGAAATAGTAGGAGTGACTATAAGGCGTGTTTTCAAAAAAAGTGATAGTAGCAGATGTCTATTTATCTCCTGCATGCGGATGCAAGTTTACAAAAGTGCCCATGTTCTGAGTGTTTCTTTAATTTTTATTTTTTATTTGGATCAAAGTGTTTATTTGATTTAAGCCGAGGATTTCGCTAATAACCTTGTGATCTAGTGGCGCTTCTCCCCATATGTGAGAGGAGGTTATAGGTTTGAGTTCTAGGAATAGTCAAATAATATTGTAATGAATTTCTTACCCATATATGTTACCCCCAAAAAAAAAAAAAATGGTCTAGGATTTTTATTTTTATTTTTAAAATCGTAATTTAAATGGGTGAGAGATTTGATTTAATGAGGTAATGTCTATGGTTTTGAGTCGAGTAAAAGGAGATTTTGAAAAGGCCCCATATAACATTTTCAACAGCTAGAAAACTATAGTATAGGCGGAAGATTTTTTAAAACATTCTGGTAGGGTCATGCATGACCCCCTCCATGTGGGTTTACCAATAAAAGCATGAAGCGAGCTGCGGGGGCAAGGGATTATTGAAGAGTCAAAGGTCTGAGGCGTGTATAAAGTGTATGTGGAAATATATATATATATGAGGAGGGTTCCATTGACACCTAGGCTTTGTTTGTTTCGGCGTAAAATTGGATAAGCAAAATCAATTATGTGTAAAACAGTAATTTACAATGTTTGGTTAGACCCGAAAAATGAAAATGATGTAATTCATTTTTTACCCATTTTGAGTAAAAAGAATGGAAAATGACTTACGTTTTTTTTTTTTTTTTTTTTTTTTTGGGCGTAAAACATAAGTCGTTTTCCGATATGGTGTAAAAGGGCATGATCTGTAAATAACTGCAAATAACCACCTGTAACCTCCATAAAAGGTGAAATTATGTCATTTTTAAGAGGCAAACCAAACAATGGAAAACCATTTAGAAATCCAAATTTTACTTGTAATTAGATTTACATTAAAAATCTTTTACACCGTAAAGCATATTACGCCAAAACAAACAGAGCCCTAATGCAAAACTTTTTGCACTTGCACCCATCAATATATTTCTATAGAAATCATATTTCGTCAATCCAACCATTGGATATATATATAAGATGATGATCAACTAAGTATGTACTGATATAACTCATATCAACACCTGAATTGGAGGTTACACCTCGTGCATTAGTGAGTTATGAGGTACATTGGGTCAATGCATGATGTATAATGTACTCCCACTGCATAGTGCTGATATAACTTATATAAACAAATGCTGACCTCATCAGGACTGTATATATATATATATATGAAGAAGGTTCTGTTAACACATAGTGTAAAACTTTTTGTATTTACACCCGTCAATATCTTTATGTAGAAATCATATTTCGTCATTCTAACCATTGGATTACATATTCTTAACATGCACATCGTGCATACTAAAAAATATTAATCAAATGTGTAAACATCTCAAAACCTCTTAATATATATATATAGGTAGATAATATATTGCTCCCATAATTTTTTTTCACCTAAATGCCAATTATAGTAGGTAAGTAGGTAACATGTTTTCAATAAATTGGCAACTTGGACAGCTTGTATAAAATCAATACAATTATCCAAATATTGGAATTAGGATCGCTAATGGATTTAAAATTTCAACTTCACTAAAGGTTGGGTTCACTTGTTGAGTCAAGATCCTCGATCTGCTTGGGTATGTACTTGAGTGCATCCAATGGCGTTAAAAGGTTCAATCCCATCCCATATGTGTGCTAATTTTTCTTTTCAGTTGTTAGATTACCCAAACAACTCAAACACCCAATCAAAGTATCCTCACCCTCACTTGTTTGGTTCAAGGCTCAAAGTTCAAACCCATGATATTTTCAACAGTTATTATGGAGGTGGGCACAACTGATGAGCCCACAACAAAAGCATTCCGAAAAAATGTCCCACCAATCAGAGGCCACATGCAATTTTATTACTAAATTTGTACATGACCCTGTCCACAAAATTTTAATATCCTTTAGGAAACAAAAAGGACGGTGGTTGGGCCTTCCATTAATTGAGTTGGAATTAGATGCACTTCTCCCATGATTTCTTGAAGAAAGAGAAAATGCCACTCAGGGACGACTGATACTAACATGCATGTAGGCCCAAATATAAATGCCACTCTTTACTTTCCAAGAAAGTTTATATTGACTGGAGACATATATCATGAAGATCCTAGTGTGGTGGAAGCCATCATTTTTATGGTATTGTCTATTATCACCATGAGAGTGGGGGCATTTTTATGTTATTGTTTTATCCTTATATTTTTGGTACTAGAGTTGGTGCATATCATCTGACTACCCACCCATATATATAGCCAGATTAATACGTGAAATGCTATAGTATTCCGGCTTATTATTACTAATATTAAGTTTCTGTTTTTGCATTATAAATCTTTACAGGTTGTTTGGTTACTGAGAAAATTTGAATATTTTTATTATGATATATATATATATATATATATATATATATATATATAAGATTTCAGTATTATTTTTAAAAATATTGTATTTCTTTACGGGCTGTTTGGTTACTGAGAAAATTTTGGAAGATAAATGGATGAAATAAAATATTGTATTTTTTATAATTGTTGGTGTGTTTGGTTGTTGAGAAATGGAGGGAGAGCTAATATGGCAAATATAGCAATAACTCACCCTTATGCTATATTTGGCACAAAGGTGAGCTATTAATTGCTATATTTAGCACAGGTTTTTAGCACACCATTGGAGTAGTCCAACTTATGCTAAATGCTATAATATAGCAATAGCACATGTTGTAGCTCACCGTTAGAGATGCTCTAAAGGATGTTACAAAATTGTGCAAATTAGGTGATATCTCAAAATTGAATTCTTTTGTATATTAGGTAAGGTTTATGAGGAATGATCGCTCATAAATTATTCTTTAACATTTCTTGTAATATACAATTTCTTTCTATTTATAAAAATTATATGAATTACTTGAAGAAAAAGAGGAGGCTGGTGTAACACCCCACCCTTTCCCTAGTAACAACATTGTTTGCTTTGCATTATCCTTACGCCTTAAAAATATGTCATTGCAAGTTAAGGATGTGGGACTATTTAGACACTACTTGCCTCCACCCCAGGGTGGAGGAGCTCCTAATTCTCCACTTCTATTCATTTTTTGCTAGATGTCATAAATATTTTAAGAAAATATGATTTTAAAAATACAAACAAAAAAAATGTGAATATGAACACGTGTCCACGCATTCATATTAATATAAACATATAACATGCAAATATGGACTTTTGAAAATGTGTTCATAATTATGTAAACATAGGAATGCATGCACACAATCAATTCTCTTTATTTATTTGGACAAGTGGCGAAATATGAATGTAAGGAGAGAAGGAGTTCCTCCACTTAAGGGTGGAGGCAAGTATTTTCCATTTATATAAGACAATGCTTGGCTACCTAACCTTGAGGAGGAGCTTCTCCTGAATTTTGAGGTGGCGTGTTATATAATTGCCATGTGTCCACAATTATTAGAGAAAGTATGCTGCTCATGTCGATCAAATTATATTGCCTTCATTTCATTTTTTTCATTTGGAACAAAATATCCTCTGTCCTAGATGGAAACTTCTCCTTCTTCATTAAATCGACTCCATATCAGGCCGGTGGACATTTCGACACTATGGCGGACTTGTAAAACACCCCCTCTCTCCAAATCCATTTTCGTCCTTGTCAGATTTTAACAGATTTGTAGAGACACATCGCATAAAGGGTGTGCTTTGCCTTGATCTGGAAGGAAAATGACAAAGAAGAAAGTAATAAAATAACCCTTGAAACTCCATTTTTGAATTGAAGCTTTGGATTATAGCTTTATTTATTAGCTTTTACAGGAACTTGAACTAAAACAACTCTTTATTTTCTTTGTTATCTTCATCTGTTTTATTTTTATTTATTTATTATTATTATTTTTTTTCTGAAGGTAGAGAGAGCTGCATACAGGTAGGATTGTTGCCGTAGGGTAATAAAAAATGGAGTGGTTTGGAAAAGAGTGGAGAGCAGAGGGATGATGTCTACATAAAGAAAAGTAAATGGGCAGTGGACAGTAGGGGTATTTTGGTCGTAAAGAGAAAACGAGAAAAGTGTATTACCATACTTACCAATAGCATCCTGCATTTTCTATAACTCTAGTCACATGGCAATTATACAGCATGTCACCTCAAAATTCAGGAGGATCTCCTCCTCAAGATTAATTAGCCAAGCATTGTCCATTTATATATAACCCAGCAACCCTCTCTAACAAGGTGATGTGTGGATGCAGTACATGACACTTCACCTTACCTCATCCATCACGGCCTCTTGCCTTAGGAGTCTTGGGTTGACTCTTGGCCCTTGTTCACTACAATCCACCTCCTAAAAGGGCCACACGTACCCTGCTTCGCACTACCGTGAGATAGGTTCAACTTTGATGCCACTAACTCTTGAGGCAAGAGGCTAAGATGAACGAGGTGAGGTGATATGATATGAGTTGCTAGGTTCATGCACTTCTTCTCACATGAGAGGGTTGCTCGGTTATATATATGTAAGCTCACATCCTTAACTTGCAACAACACGTTTTAAAGCCATGTAGAGTAACCCAAACTGGACGACCAAATACTTCTTGCACCTTATGATTTTGAGTACCCTTTTTATCTTATTTTATTTTAATTTTATTTTATTTTATTTATTTTTATCATTGCATTAGGTTCTAGTGTATACTTGCTTTTCAAGTTTTTCAAATCGTTTCGGTTGTTGTACTCTAGATTTTCCAAATACAATGCACATCAGATGTTGTTCATAATTCATCCACCTAGTGTTCATGTATAATTTTTAAATATTTAAATATTTAAATATTATGTTTTATTTTAAATTTTATGTGGGGAGGCCCTTAATTGTAGCCCACAGTTAAACAATCCATCATGAAGTTATGTATATCTTAATTGTCCCTTTGCATATGATGCATCTATGTTTAATTTCTGTATTACTATACCCGGCCTTTATGCTAATTATATTGCTCATATTACGGTCTTAAAGAATAATTACAACTGCGAAGAATTCAAGCAGGTGCAGCCGTGTAGGCATAGATTCAAGAAGATAATATAAAAACAATATGATTCCATTAAGGTAAAGAAAAGTTCTTAAAATTGGTTTAAAAAATAATACTGTATCATTTAAACATACTTCCTCCTGTCCCACATAGATAGGCCATTTTTGTCAATTTTCTTTTGTCCCAAAATGTTTGTCCACTTCGAAAATTCATGTCATAATTTTTTTTAACTTTCCTATATTGCCCTCTATCATTTCAATAATTATTTTAAATACAAAACCTAATACAAAGTAGGAGATCGAGGATACTTTTAAAAGATAGAGTTTTATAAGTGATAAGTCAATGCAATTATAGCTTTTCTTAAAATGCATGTTTTGTCAAATATGGCCTATCTTTGTGGGATGGAAGGAGTATATAATTAGTATTCTTCCCTTTTTAATGCGATGTCTTGGATAAGAAAAAACAGTTGAGAATGTGGCTACTACATCAGGACTGTACATGAAGGATCTCATCCTCATCAATAAATCAAACATAGATTGTAAGTTTGTTTGTTTGTTTTTTTCTTTTGGGTAAGGATCCAAGCTCATATCCTTTTAAGGAAATAATAGGATTCGAAAGGAATTGACAAAACTATGATATGATCATGGTTACCTTTATAACTATGATAATATTTTATTGTATGCCAGTTCTAAACTTTGGTTAATTGGAATCAGATTCAATAACAATTGTTTACTAGTCTACAAAATCCCTCTCATATTCCTCTTTGGAACTTAAGAACTCAATGGCTTAATTGTCAAGTTTATTTGAAATTTATAGATTTTCAATGTTCTCACATTTTTAGAGAAGGCAATTGCATAGTGAACAAATGTGCAAATCTCAGCATCTATCATGCTGGCTTCCACTGGTGATAGACTGCACCACAGGAGCTTTTCTCATTTCTATGCAGAGATATGTTCAATCGTCCTACCTTGTTATAGATTTAAGGGAATTTTGGCCATAGTCCCTTAGTATAAGATACCTTTTACAATAGAACTCAAAACAAATTTGTTTCTCTCATAACCCCTTTTGAGCATGAATGGACCAAAATACCTTTATATACACCTAATGTAAGGAATTGAATCAGAGAAAATAAGAATGTGGAAGAAAGTAAATAACAAAAATTTTCATTCAATTCCTTGAAACCATGAATCTAATTGTGATATAATACAAAACAATAAAACCCCAATCACTAAGAGAGGATTTAGAACTTACAAGTAGGTCCTTAAGACGATTGATTGAGCTTTAAACGAACAAAAATCTAACAGCACAAATGTCCTACCTCCACAGTATCCACACCAAGTAAAAATCTTCAAGTTGTCTTCTAGTTCTCCTTAGGGTTTGCTAGAATAGAGAAGAAGAAGAAGATAGAGACAGAGGCTTACTCAAACTTGGGTTAGAGAGAGAGTGGAGTGAATTATTGTGTGACGTAGCACTTGCTAGTGTGCTATACATAGCCACACAATAAGGGCTGGCCCTAGGGGAATCCCATTCTAAGTGGGTTTTGCAATTTTAGGGAAATTGCACTTTAACCCCTCCTATTTACATCAAATGCAAGTATGGCCCTTTCGAACTTTTCTCAATGCACTAATGTCCCTTTCTCTCACAACTTAAAGTCCTTTTTCACTTATTGGTGTGTGACCCATTGGGTTCACAACATTTAGTAGTAGGAAATGGCATAAAGAGTGGCTAATGGAACACTTTCCATTAGGGGTCTAATTGGAACACTTTCCAATTCCCTAATTGATTATAACTCACTTATATCAATTATAGCTTCTACTAACCATGAGTAACACCTAGCATGGCTCATGGTATGGTCCTAAATGAAGTGAAATAAAATCATACAAAGAACCCTTCAGTTATAATTAAGGTTACAATTACATCATTCCATCATACACCATGTTTCTGATTGAACTAATAGGACATGGAAGTCTGTCAAGTCCCTAGTTCAATTCTTTTATAATTATTTACAAATATCAACTCATTAATGCATTATGAAAACTCATTTCCATAGTCATCCTACTATGGCCATGGACTTTCATGAGTTATATTAGTAAATGGTATGTGAGACATTCTCTCACTTTTACTGGAAGTGATAGATTCCTTATTGATCACTTCATATGCCTTCATATATGAAGCAATAGGGCCAATGAAACACCTTTGTGAACCCCATTGGGATATACAGTTAGTGCTATCAAACTCCTAGGGTTCCATGCATAAGACAACCTTGGTGTCTTAGGTCTAAGGATTACTTGTACCACTGCAACTATGAGAAACTAATTGACAGGCAAGTAAAACTCCATTCAGTTTATCTCAAAATGATTTGGTCACATTCAGTATACCTGTTTATATTAAATAGGCACCCACATGTTAGTTTTAGTGTCTTCTATACAAATAGCTTGAGACTAGCTATCCTCCTATAGAGCAAACCTAACATGTGCTAGTCCTATGGTTTATTATTATCCATCACAGTGAACCTTCAATTAGGAATGATTTAGGAGTTAATTATAGAGATATATTTATAGTCTCATAATCACAACTCTTTGTGATTTGATATTCTCAACTTTAACTCTATTGACATATCATGCAAATATAAAGAATAGAATAAACATGATAGAATAAAGCCCTTTATTAATTAATAATAAATGTGACATATAATAAATGAAATCCTATGATCGTTTTTTATCTCTAAAGCATCATCTCTATGATTGGCTGTAGGGCATAAAACTAACACCTAACCCATTGTTCTCCCTCACTCTCATCCTACGTCTCTCTTTCTTTCTCGCTATTCTTTTCTCTTCTATGGTTACCACCAGCTGACAACTTCTACTAGCGATCGAACTCCGACCATTTTGGCTATCAAAAACAACATTTTTCGTGCTATTAAAATTTCTACAACAAATTGTAACGGTTTACTATTTCGGCTATAAAAACTGTTGTTTCTCATGCTACTAAAGTTTCTACAGCAAATAGTAACAGTTTACTATTTTAGCTATAAAAAACAGTATTTTTCAGTGTTATTAAAATTTCTACAGCAAATAATAACAGTTTACTATTTTGGTTATAAAAAATAGCATTTCTCATGCTACTAAAATTTCTACAGTAAATAATAACAATTTATTATTTTGGCTATAAAAAACATCATTTCTCGTGCTACTAAAAATTCTACAGCAGATAACTGTGGTTAAACGAAAACTAAAAAGAAGAAGAAATGAAGAAGGTAGCCATGTGTCACGACCCAAATATATAAGCCGTGATCAATTATAGTAAATCCGGTTTAATTAGAGAAAATCATTTAGAAAGCACGTAGATGACACGTGTTAGAAAACCAATATTTTCAATAAAAATTTCGATATGACCCATTTGTAAATGGGACATACCATGATAAAACCAGTAAAATTTTCATAAAACTTTCCGGTCATCCATCCATGGTATCATCACATACTAAATAAACCATATAAAAATACCTACGAAATTAAATTATTACAAACCATAAGTTATTACATGTTCAGTACCCATTAGCCGAATACAAAGTGTTTAATTAATACAAAATCATAATATTAAAGTTCTTCAATATCCATAAATATAGTTTAGAAAATAAATTAGTATAATTATCCATGCTAACTCCAGCTAATCACCTCAAGGTGATGTCTCTCCAGCTACATACTCATCTGAAAAGGTTTGTAAAATATAGGGATGAGTATAAAACTCAGTAGATATAATTTTCGTATGAAAATAATCAAAGCATGATAATATAGCCAAAATAAATCATGCTTAAAATATAATCATTTTCATGAATGCCAAGAATGATATGCGACTCATGTTTATTTAACATAATCTATCATTACTAACCACTCTTGCAAAATTTCGCGCGAAAGCGGAGGATTTAAACTCAACTTCTAAGAGAATCACATAAGGGTCCCTCCCTACGACCGAAAAGCGGCCTCAATTTAGGAACACAAGGGTTCCTACCTAGAGCTGGAAAGCTCCCAAGACCAAATGAATGGAATACATAGCTTAGTCCATTTACCGCAAGCAAACCATACCCAATGACTCTTTTCAATACTTCTACCCAATATTTATTAATTCCATTTCGTGAATTTTATGCCAATGATTGAATACCATGAAAAAGCATATAAAACCATATGCATATCAATAATTCAAGAAATCAACCATATATAATTATTCCATAATTACATAACATGTTGGACTATGTAAAACATATAAAATATAAACCAACAATAATTTACATATCATACACTTTCAATATGAACTAAAATATAACAAATATATCAACCCATACACTCCCAAATGTAATATTCATAATTCTAGGGTTATGTAAACTAGACCCCTCAGTACATGCATTACAAAATATACATGATAATACACCCAAAAATCATGTAAACTCATAAATAACACAATTACACATTTTTATTCAACATATATGGGCTTATATCCTAACCCATTATCATTCCCAAGGTTAAAACCCATGAAAATTACACCTACCTCAAATATGTTGTACCAAATGTAAAGAAAATGTGTTGGGAGGGTTGAATCCAAGCCTAAGATGCAAGAACTAGCTCTAAGCTCCACAAATCAAGCTTAATCTACAACCCACATGTGGTAGAAGATGAATCGAGCCCTTAGAAAGCTTCCCCAAGCGTTAAAGTGAGGTGAGAGATTGAGAAACCCACGTATGCAAGCCAAAAACCCACTTTTCCATTTCCAAACAAGCCCTTTCTCTCTCCTCTTTCTCTTCTTTCTCTCTCGATCTCTTTAACTCTCTTGATCTCAAAATGCAGCAAATAAGAGTGTATAAGTCGTGATATAAGGGTTTAAAAATGCTGAGGGGCATATGCGTTATTTGACGCATTAAAAAAAAATTCAGCATTCTGCCAACTTCTGATCGATTGGGGTTGAGGGCTCAATCAATCGGCCTAGACAGTAGCAAAATGGGGCTTCCAACCACCCTCCGGTTGATCGGCCTATGCTGGTTTCGCATTGTAACAAGCCAAAACGTGTACAATTTCTATTCATGCATGTTCATTCTAACATGCATATGATGCAAAATGATAATAAACCACACGTCATCCATCATAAATAGCGATCCAAAAGTCACGTGTGCCACATATGCAAGTCTTACCCAACAAATTACTAACTAATGGCATAATTAAATTAATTTAATGGGACGGGTGTTACACTATGGTTGAACTTCGGCCACATTTGGTGGGATAAAGGAAAAAAAAAGAAAAAAAAGAAGAAGAAGACGACAAGGAAGAAACAAAAAACAGCCATGGCTAGTTGGTAACAGATTTGGTCTTCAGATTTAGTGAGGGATGGAGGAGAGAGAGAGAAAGGAGAACAATAGGTAGTGGAAATGGAGATGGTAGTGGCCTGTCAGGAGAAGAGGCATCGCTTAGGCCGTCGTTGGAGAGATATTGCTGATGGGAACTATGGGAGAGTGGTAGCCATCATCGAAGAAGAGCTGTCGTCGGTGGGAGTTGTTACCGATGGAACCATGTAAAAAAGGAATAATCCAAAACAAATTTGATTAAAAAAAAAGAAGCTAAAATAGGAATTTCTTAAAAATGGTTTTCCTTATACTAAAAGAATCTCTAAAAAATGGGTTTATGGAGTTAAAAATTCATATGGTGAGTTTATTGTTAAAAACAGTCCCCTATTAGGAGTAATTGCTTATTTCCCCTAGATTTAAAGCATAGTTTGGCTTTTATTCTATTAACTAGATAGTGAAATGAATATAAGTCACCTAACCTTTTTTTTTTTTTTTGTATCCATTTTTCTTCATTTAATAATATGTAGGGTCTTGAGAACATGATGATGCCAAGAGCTGGGGGGGGGGGGGGGAGGGTGTGCCAACTTCGTTGGGATTCCTTGACTCGCCCTAATGCTTAACGACTTTTTTCTAAATAAAGTAAAAATTGCTTCTATGATGCATGTTTCCCTAAAGTGTATTTCTTATAATATCACTAATTTTATGTTATTTTCTTGTAATTTTCACAAAGAACTGATTTTGATTCAATTCAATAATTAAGTTATTTTCTCAAGCAATATTTTTGTTGGTTTAATAACACTCTTTTTCATAGATACATAAGAATGAACTTTGAAATGGATTGGCATTGCGTGGTTTATTGCGTATATATGTATGTGGCAAGCCCCATATGTGATGTAGATGAGCTAACCTTGCCATGAATAAGAGAGTCTAACTGCTGATCCCCTCAGAGGAGGAAGCTAGGTCCATCTAATCGGTCCCCCAATGTGTATATATATATATATATAGATAATATTTATAGTACTCGAAAAAGTTGTGATTTATTTGAATTGATTAATGGTTGGATTTGGGTATGTTTAGTTTTTCCTTCTCGTAATGTATAAATAAGGAGTAGTGATACATAGGACCACAATTAGGCGACCAAAACGTGGGACGACTAACTTAATTGAACCTGATTGGTCAGTTTGAATATCACTGTTAGTAAACAAAACATACTAAAAAGGGATATTCCTCATTTCGCGGTTTAAAGATAAGATCCTACAAAATTATCTGGAACGGGATTATAGGGCTTTGCTCGAACCTTCCCAAATCTTTGTCTTCCTTTCAAATGATTCCCTAATCGCATTCATCGTCCAAGCTTTCCAAAGCTTTTGTAATCATGGTGAATCTATTTGTGAGCTGTTCTTTCACTGGCAATAGAGATTCCCCGACACCATTTCGGAGAAGACGGAGAACCATAAAGGTAGTATTTTTCTTAGATAAAAAGATTGTGTTTTTGTATCTTAATATCGATTTTTGGTTGGACTTTTTTTTTTTTTTTTTTTTTTTGGTGTGCATAATCTAGGGTTTTTAACTGATTTTCTCCCATTTAATTGGGGACAATTGTTCAACCACTTTACTTTTTATTTGGTTTTTTTTTTTAATGATAATTAGTCGAATGTTTGGCTGTTAAGATCGAAGCATGAAAATCCGAATAAGTTGGAGATATTTTGTTTAAATGTTCTATGTTTTTTGGTTTTTTCTTGTAGTTGAATGTATACATCGCAATGTTAAATTCAAAATGATTACAAGGTGGATTTGTAGCTTCCACAACCTTCATATCGTAGTAGAGTTGTTTCCACTAAGATTTTCAAGTCTCCTTAACATTGTGAACCCACTGGATAGGGTTTCATCACTGACTATAAATTTCTCGGTCGCTTTTGAAGAGAAAATGGTGACGTTTCTATTTTTTTATTTATTAAACTTGAATGTTGACTTGTTGTATTTTAGCACTTGATAGGGTTTTGTCAAATTTTCCCCAATTTGATTGTAGAATATCAGCCATTAACATTCATTTTTATCTAGGTTTTTTCGAATAAGATTTCAAATTGTTGGGAATCGAACTAGAAGGAAAAATCAAAGTGCGGAATATAAAAATTTTTCCTACTAATTCCACAACCCATGAATCTAACTATGCATTAATACAAAACATAAACCCTAACTACAAATAGAGTTAGAATACTTACAGTTTATTAGTCTTCTTCCTTTGCTCCAAGCTTTGATTTTGGATAGCAGTGAATTAGCAATCCAATTGTGTTGCCTCTAACAGTATCCACACCTAGCTTGAGTTTCAAATCCTTCCTTCATTTTTCCTTGTTCTTGCTAGAGGTGGAGAAGAGAAGGGAGAGAAAGAGAGAAAGAGAGAGAATCTTGGGTTAGACGGCTAGGGCTTGGAATGCCTCAACTTATGATGATGTCACACATCATATGAGGCTATATATAGCCTCCACTAGGGTTGGCCAAGGGGGGAATCCAATTCCAAATAGAGTTATGTGTAATTTCCTTAAATTACACATTAACCTCTCTAGTTTATATCCTATACAAACTTGCCCCTTAAGAACTATACTTCTATTCACTTATACCTTTCTCTCATAGACTTTAAAGTTCTCTTAGCATGATCAATGTGTGACCCATTGGGTTCACATCATCAAGTAGTAGGAATAACACAAGGTGTGCACAATGGAACTCTTTCCATTCATTCTACCATGGGCCCATGGATTTAATGAGTTATATCAATGAATGGTATATGAAACATTCTTTCTCTTTTTCCTAAGAGTGATGGATTCCTTGTTGATCACTCACATGCCTTCACATATATAGCAATAGGGCCAATGAATACCTTTGCAGACCCCTAGAAGGATCTGCACTTAGTGTTATCAAACTTCTAAAGCTACATGCATAAGACAACTATGGTGTCTTAAGTTTAAGGATTACTTATACCACTATAACTATGAGAAACTGATTGACAGGCAGGTTAAAACTCCATTCAGTTTATCTCATATTTTTGGTCACATTCAGTGTACCTATTCTTATAATAGGCACCAACTTGTTGGTTATAGTGTCTCCACACAAATAGCTTGAGACTAGCTATCCTCCTAAAGAGTCAACCTAACAAGTGCTAGTCCTGTGGTTCATTACTGTCCATCATAGTGAACCTTCAACTAGGCGTTTAGTACAGAAATATATTTATAGTCTCAAAATTACAACACTTTGTAATTTCATATTCTTAACTCTAACTCCATGGACATATTATGTAAATATAAATGATGCATATAAACATAATAGAATAACTCTTTTATTAAATCAATAATAAATGTGACAGCTATAAATGAAATCAAATGATTGTTCCTAATCCCTAAACAATCATTTCTATAATTGGCTCTAGGGCATAATCCTAATAATCTCCCTACTTGCACTATAGCCAATCTACTATGTATCTTATACCCTTTTCCTGTCGGTGGTGACCCAACTGAACTTGGGTCAGAGCTTTAGTGAAGGGGTCTTCTACATTCTCTATTGTATTAATCTTCTATATGTATATGTCATCTCTTCCAATGATCTCTCTAATAACATAGAATCACCGCTTAATGTGTTTAGACTTTTGATGAGATCGTGGTTCCTTAGTTTGAGCAGTAGCCCCGTTTTTGTCACAAAACAATGATATAGGCTTCT
This sequence comes from Liquidambar formosana, assembly GCA_039720395.1. Lineage (NCBI taxonomy): Eukaryota > Viridiplantae > Streptophyta > Magnoliopsida > Saxifragales > Altingiaceae > Liquidambar > Liquidambar formosana. The sequence continues at coordinate 29,848,793 of CM077822.1, forward strand.
CAATATCAGGAACAACTCCTAGTTCATTAATGAACTTCTTCATCCAAACATACGGCAATGCGTTCCAATTTATAGCTCCACTATTTAAGGTAAAAACATACCCCGATGTTGATCTCCTTTCATCATCGTCAGATTAAAAATTTGAATCTGTATAACCAACTATTTCCAAGTTTCTTTCTCCGTAGACAAGGCATAGGTCCTTAATTCTTCTCAAGTACTTAAGGATAGCTTTGACTTCTTCTCAGTATTTCTTACCTGAGTCTACCTGATATCTGCTCGTAACACTTACAGCAAAACTAATGTCTAGTCATGTAGTTTTAGACAACTTGATTCCATATCTGACAGGAATCAGACCTCTTTTTGGAATCATGCATTTTGAACTTTTTCAAAATCTTGTCTATGTATGTCGATTGGGAGAGACCTAGCATCCTTTTAGATCTATCTCTATAAACCTTTATTCCCTGAATATAGGATGCTTCTCCCAAATCTATCATGGAGAAATTCTATGAAAGCTAATCTACATTATTCCCAATAAGTAGAATGTCATCCACATATAGGACCAAAAAGGTGATCGCACTCCTACTAACCCTTTTGTACACTCGTGGTACAATAATAGGTTCTGTCTCAATTCAGAGACAGGGGTTGAATCATTGTCGGTTTGTGTCTCATCAGACAACTTTATGAGTTCTATTTTCCTATTGTTGCTTCCTTCTTGAATAAATTCTTTTTCGAGAAAGATTACAAACTTACTAGCAAACAACTTTTGTCCATTAGGATAATAGACATAATATCCTAAACTTTCTCTAGGATAAAATACAGACCTACATTCAACGTATCTTGATTCCAATTTGGTTGCATCATGTGTCTTTATATATGCAGTGCAACCCCATTCCTTAACATGCTTAAGGCTTGGTGCTTTCCCTTTCCATATCTCATATAGTATCTTAGGGACAGCCTTAGTTGGAACTCTGTTTAACAGGTACGTGGTAATTTCTAGGGCATATACTTAAAAGGATAATAGTAGGTCGATGTAACTTATTATGGATCAAACCATATCTAATAAGGTCCTATTCCTCCTTTCTGACATACCATTAAGTTGTGGTGTTTTTGGAGGTGTCATTGTGATAGAATGCCTATTTGAATAAGATGATCTAAAAATTCACTGGTTAAATATTTGCCTCGATCTAATCGAAGAGCTTTAATACTTTTACCGGTTTGTTTTTCTGCTTCATATCTGAATTCTTTGAACCTTGTAAATGTTTCAGATTTGTACTTCATTAAGTACACGTACTCATACCTAGAATGATTATCAATAAAGGTTATAAAGTAAGAGAAACCTCTACTAGCATTTATGCTCATAGGACCACATACATCACTATGTATTAATCCTAATATGACTTGCAACCTTCTCACTGTGACCGGTGAAAGGTGACTTGGTCATTTTACCTAGTAAACAGGATTCGCAAGTTGGAAAAGGCATAGAAGTCAATGGACCCAATTGTCCATCCTTACATATCTTGTTAATCCTATTCTCACTAATATGACCTAATCTCAGGTGCCAGTCATATGCGAAGTTTTTCTTATCTCTTGTTCTCTTGGGTTTATTATTATTCAATTTAGAACTATCATGTTCCATGCAATTCATATTTACAATGAAGTTTAGAAAATAAAGGCCATTCACATAAACTCCAGAAGTAATGAACTCTTCATATTTAAATAGATAACATTTATTATCTTCAAAATTAAAACTAAAACCTTGTTTAGATAAAACTAAAATAGAAATAATGTTTCTAATAACTTATGGAATGTAAATATAGCCTACTAATTCTAAACTACTCCTACTAGGCAGAGTCAAGTAACAAGTCCCCATAACTAATGCAGCAACAATTGCTCCATTCTCTGCTCCTAGGGTTATTTCACCTCTATTCAGCTTTCTGCTTCTCCTTAGATCCTGTATGGAATGAGAACTCGCATCAAAATTAAGTACCCAAGTGGAAGCAGAACTAACATTTAGTTTAGAGCATGATCCATACCTTTCGAAGGTTGGTTCTTTAGAGTATCCAGATACTCCCGACAGTTACGTTTCCAATGTCCATCTTTGCCGCAGTGGAAATAGGTTTCGTTGGCTTTGTTGTTACCTTTCTTCTTCTTTCGAGTACTCTTACGCTTGCCTATGCCTTTGCCCTTGGGCTTGAGCTTAGACTTGGAAGCAGTCGCTTCATTGAATTCAAGCAAGAATTTTTTCCCATACAACTCTTGTATGTGGAGAAAAATCTCATAAGCACTTCCTATGGACTCGTGTTGCTTCTTAATCTCAAGACTCATAAATAAGTACCATCATCTAGCACCTTGCCATGAGATCGTTGTCCATGCACTTCTGGTAAGCGTCTTTCTCTTACTAAGTTGTAGCCTCAGCAGGAGCAATGGGAAGTGGGTTTTGAAGCACATAGGTAAGATTCTTGGAATCCAAAACAACTTTTAGATTCCTAAGCCAATCAAGACAGTTTGGTCCAGTCAATTGGTCGGTGTCCAATATTTTGGATAATGGGTTGAGGTGAGCTATTTTGATGAACTACATATAGAAAATTAAATAGATAATTAGATTTCATTTTTATTCCATAATGATTGGGTCTTTAATCATATGGTATCTCCCACTATTTTATTAAATTTCATACACCCTCTAATGGAATTTGGGAATCTCATTCCTAATGGGGATTGGGGTCCCATTGTGAACTAGAAACCTCATATGTTAGTTTTTTGGCTTCTAACCCACAACAAGAAGACAACTCTTTGTCTATTGCTTTATAAGCAAGTTCCAATCGTTTTGCCTCTAGGTACATACTGCTCATATGTTAGTTTCTTGGAGTACTTCCCTAGTTAAGTTAAGCCCATTTTAGGCATCCCATGATATCTCATATGTGATAGTTTCAAGTAATGTCTTTAGCATGGGTAGCTCCTACATGTCTGCAGCTAGGTACCCACATTAAGGGACGTTAGATGATCCTATAATAATGGAAGGCAATAAAGAATCCATTCCTAATATATTCTCCATTTCCAACTTAATATTAAAAGAGAGGGCGTTTCAAAGGATCTCATCAAATTAACTAATTTAACATACATCTCATGCATATAAATAAAATTAGAACAGCATTAAATAATCCACTATTGATGTTAGTCCCCAAAAAGAGACATATAATGATCTATGGATTTGGAGTTATCACCATTTATCTCATAAATTAAAACTCCCACTATGATGATTATAGGACTTTAAGAAGATTCAATCCAAGCCAATGGATTGAATCGAAGTCCTTCAATCCATTGGTTTGAACTGAAAATTCCAGAATGACTTTTTCCAGATGAAATGCCTTAGTTCAGTTGACCAAAATCTCGTTTTCAGAAGACCAAAATGCCATTTCAGTCGACCAAATGGTCATTTCAGACGACCAACTTATCTAAGGCACTTTATCTGGAAAATGTCATTTTGGAATTTTCAGTTGACCAAAATCTTGTTTTCAGACAACCAAAATACCATTTCAGTTGACCAAATGGTCATTTTAAACGACCAACTTATCTAAGGCACTTCATCTGGAAAATGTCCTTCTGGAATTTTTAGTCGACCAAAATCTTGTTTTCAGACGACCAAAATGCCATTTCAGTCGACCAAAAGGTCTTTTCAGAAGACCAACTTGTCTGACCTATCTCAGCAGTCAGCACATTATGTAGCTCTATTTCCTTTGCAAATAGATTTTAGAAAATTCTTTTTCACATAATATTTTTAAGTAAAAAATCAACCTAATAACCAAAGATTTTCTCCCAACCAAGTGATGGAATCATGGAATCATGGTAAATTTAATACATTTAACTTATCAAACAAAGATTAGTAAGTGCATTAATATGATTAATAAACACGTTACAATAATTAACAAGCATCTAATGCCCATAATTTTTTTTTTTTCAAATCGTTTAAATCCCCTATCAATCTCCTTCAAAATGTTCTCTTTGCTCTCCTCAGATTTGTTTATATTCTCTTCCATTTTTGATGTTGCATTTGTCTCCTCCATATTGCCAATAATACATTCTTCTCCATATTTCCAAAATTCACACTTCTTCTTATTATCTCCTTCCTCCTGCGGACAAATTGAGGTCATAAGTAAAAAAAATTAGAAATTACTAATAACAATAAAATTATACAATATTTTCGTTTACCAACTCATATAATCGACTTTCATGACTTACATATCGGTTCGAATATGTCAAATAAACTCTATTATCGTTACTTGATATCCATAATCATGCCGACCTACGACAATAACACTTTAGCTTCTCCATCTTAAGTGGTGCCCTCTTCCGTGGTGCAGAACTACTTGCTTCCGACATCTATGAAAAACACAAATATAATTTTAAAATAATTTCAATTAATGCAACAGTGAAACCAAGTTTTTGTAAGTGGATTGATTTTATCCATTAAGAAGGTATGATCTGTAGGATGCTATTCTAATAGTAATTCTGATAGATTTTTATTATAAATATTTAATATTTATTTTTCAATAAGTTGAGCATAGAACTAGGTGAGCTCAGTATCTTAAAAAAAAAAATCATATTGAGGCTACTTGCAAGATCCTAATTTTTTTTTTTGTTTTTTTTTTTTAACATAGAAAGAGAAAATGGCCAAAAAAAAAAAAAAACGATAAGTACAAATTCCCAATAAACCAAGGCATTTTTATACATAAAAACTCAAAATTATCTACCAGCCTTTGAAAAAAAAAAAGGTCAATTTCAGCAGGGAAAAAAAAAAAAAAATCCCAGATCTGTAGGTAGAGCGCCCTTACTGGTGATCACTGGTAATTTCTTGTTTCATCGTCGATGAGAGGGAGGTTGCACTCGACTGAGAAAAGAGACGGGATGAAAAAAGAAAAAAAAAATGAGAACATGAGAAAGAGAGAGAGAGAAACAACTAAATGAGAAGAGGAGAGAGAAGAGAGAAGTTACCGTTGTTGAGTTTGTTTGCTCTGGCGATGAAAGTTTGCTCCGGCGATGGTATGATAGATATCAATGAGCTTAGTGAGAGAGAGAAAGAGAGAGGGCAGCCAAAAAGGTTAAAACAGTATAGAAAATAAAGGTTTGTGTACTTGTTTGCGCTGATTGATGAGTGAAGAATGAATTAAAAAAATATAAAAATCTGATACATGCTGTTATTATATCTGCCACACTGTTTCCAAAGCATAGAAAACTGTGATAAGAAGGCTGACTTTGTGAAAAGGCAATTGGTTTTGCTTTACAGTCCCTAGCCGTTGGATATCATCCAACGCTTGAAATTAATTTTGTCTCGAAATGGCCAAACGGACCATCTCGGATCTGATCACTTCTGTCTATATATATATATATATATATATATATATATATATATATATATATATATATATATATATATAGATATACTACCTATAAAAAGATGAATATAAGAAAAACTTTTGATTGACTAATATACCCTTAATTTAATTTTTAAATACACAACTACCCACCCTTCTGCATATATAGGAAATATAGTAATATGAAAACTATAATTCTAAAACACATACCTTAATATATAAAATACAAATAGGAATTCAAAGGAAACGAAAATTACAATTCCTATATAATAAATAAAAATATATAAGAATAAGAAAACTATAATTCTAAAACAACAGCCGGAACACATACTTTAATATATGGGTAAATTGCAAAAAACTACCCCCAAGTTTGGGGTGCAGTTCAGTTTGGTACCCTCAAGTTTAAATCGCGTCAATTTGGTACCCATATTTTTAAATGTGTTTCAATTAGAGGCCTGCCGTTAGCAATCGTTTGTTGACCAAACGGTAAAGAAGCACGTGACATGCACGCGACCTTAGTTATCTTTAATATGCCTACTTTACCCCTCTACACAATTTTCAGCACTCAAACGGCATCGTTTTGACCCTCTAAATATTTTTCAAAAACCAAAAAAATCACCAGCAGCATTGCAGGTTCATCTTCTCCGGTGAAGCTCGCCAGTGATGAACAATACATATATATAATTCAAACCTCAAACCCACTTTCAACACATCAACCTTTTTTTCCCCTCAATCCCCGCAAATAGCAATAGGAGTTATGCTCGACTTGAATTCAGCGAGACCAACGGTGAGAGAATGGCTAGGAGAAGGTCAGCGATCCCCACCGGCCACTACTCATCAGATCCTCGACCATCAACCCTTGCCACCGACAACAACTATCTTCATCCATCGACCCAAAACCTAACCAACATTCATCAGTACTATCAAACCATAACCCTCAGCTTGATCATGATCACCCACTGTTTTCTTCTTTCGAGACCCAAAACCCAGTTAAGAATCATACCACAAGAATCAAACCATCCCCCCCGCCACAACCAACTCCCAGATCTTCCTTCACCTCCTTCTCACCCATCCAAACCCCTCCTCTCGGTGATTGGTAGAAACTACGAACCTAAACCCCTCCTCTCGACGATGACGTCTTGCTCAACACCCCCATGCCTTTGCCCAACGTCTCCAGCGATTCTCTCATCAAGATCATCAAGTGCTGCAAGAAGTACCTTGATTTCTGATCAAAGTCCGCCAGAAAGGCCAATTCCAAATCTGGCAACGCCACCTCTGCCTCCGACGCAGATGAGATCAAGGCCTTCGATGCCGATTTCATGAAGGAACAAGCCAAGAATGGCATAAAATAACCAATCCTTGGTGACCGATCTTATTGCGAATAAGAGCGTCGAAATTGTTTGTGATTTCTTCAACATTGAAAACGATTTTACCCCTGAAGAGGAGAAATAAATTCGCCACTGGATTTTAGGTTTTTTCCATTGACAGATTTTTTTATTTTTTTTTATTTTATAGATTAGGGTTTAGATTACTCAGGAAATTATGATTAAAAAGGAGATTTCAAATATGAATTTTCAATTAAAAAGAAGAAGAGCAAATGACTTCACTCTACTAGCGTCGCAGATAGCTAGGGAAGATGGCCTGAGACGATGGCTGAGCAATTCCACCGACTATGATGGCGGGTTGCACAAATGAGCCTGCTATTGAGCAAGGAGTTATTCTTTTTCAGTTGTGAGATCACCCACACCCGTTTATCTCACCCATTTATGACCCGACCCAACAATGTCACCAGCCATGTCACTTAAGTGTAAAGAAGTAGGACCGTTGGATGATTTTGAATGGTTAGGATGAAATGGTGTGATAAAGGACAAAAGTGACTTTTCGTGATTGCCATTAACGGCGTTATCAATTTGAAGTCAACAGATGAATTGGGTACCAAATTGAAGTGATTTAAACTTGGAGGTACCAAACTGAATTGCACCCCAAACTTGAGGATAGTTTTTTGCAATTTACCCTTAATATATTTTAAAATACATACCTTAATATATAAAACACAAATAGGAATTCAAAGGAAACGGAAACTATAATTCCTATATAAAAATAAGTAAATATCGACACGTGCAACGTATATATATATATAAGTCAAAACCTATAAAATTATCCCAAAAAAAAAGGAAAAAGAAAAATCGAGAATCGGGCTGGAACCAAACCATTTTTTCTTGGTTCGGTCTGATCCGATCCAATATTATTTTTGGTCCAACTCCGATTTTATTTTTAAAGGAGAAAGAATTAGTTCAATCCGGGCCGGATTTCCCTTTGGCCCAGACTTGCACTCCGACTTTTGACATGTGTCGAGCCATGATGAGATAGCTATGTAACAATCCTTGTTTCTTGTACAATGTGCCATCTCATGGAAATCATGATCGGAAGCCATCAGTAATTGGTTCAAATTCTTAAGATGCCATATATGTACAAACTTTTGTCACGTAGTTGAGAATTATGAGCATTCTATAAGTCGAGATGGCATTCTCAAACGAAGAGGTGGTTGAAATGGAATCAAAGCAGCTATAATAGGTAACCTATTGAACAAGTGCGCTGCTTTGTTAGCAAGTCTAAGCACATAACGTGTCACCTACATGGAGATACAATTAAGTACAACTTTTACATCATACAAAACAAATCGGATAACCCAATGGGGTGAAATAATCCAGTCCTAAATAGGATCAAAGACCATAATTGCATCCCCCTCCACCATAAATATCATACCACATCCACACGCAGTAGCTAATTACATTTTGTGATAACGATATCATATTTTATGATCACTGATTATTATATAATGTAATCCAATCAATTAAAAATTGTGATCAATTACTACATAAGGTACAATACCCAAAGGTACAGCAGAGTTTCCTGAGAATTATGGGCATCCATACCAATCGCTTTCTTCGTTTACAAAAAGGTGGAAATGTTAATTCTCCTTGCTATATTTAGTGGTGAACCATAGAAAAACCCACCTGCTAGATATTCAAATGGCCAATAATTGGTGAACCAAAGATGGAAACCCCAACCGGCCTCCCTTTCTTGGCTGGTCTTCAAATAGCCAATAATTGGTGAAAGGCTAGTGAATTGTAGGGAAATCATTCACAACTTTGGTCTGGAGAATTGGATCGGCCCATTGGAGCTTACAAGGTTTTGGAATGTCATCATGCGTCGTCAAGTAAAATTCGGCCGAACCCGTGGTTCCCTCGTCTTCAAGAGAAGTCACCATTACTATTGTTAAAATCTAGCGCTCGACTTATCGAGTGAGTGATGCGCAATTTAATTTTCCGAAAGAGTATTGATACTTATTTGTTAGTATAAATCTTTAAGAGTAGGAATAGATTTCATCGGTTGTCAAAAAATAAAAATCTAATGAATTACCCCAAAAATTATAAATTAAAACACTAACGGGTTTGTTTATCAAAAATTGTATGTACTCCGAAATTGGACAATAACGAGGGAAACAAGGATCAGTTAGTGTAATCACTCTGCGACTCAAATGATTTACAGGTGAGAGTGGTGGCTTGTACATCTGGGGTTTTACTTGTCAGGGTGAGTCACTAAGTGGCCCTGCTTTAGTAAGGTTCTCTCATTATCAAAAAGAAGAAACATGGATCAACCAATTATTAGATTGACCCATGGTGCAAAATGAACTTACAAATTGAGTGAAAAACTCATAATATTCTTCTAATAAGTTGAGTAAAACAAATGGCTTTACATAAGTGCGTTTATAAATTTATAAATTATTTATTTAATTATTTGATAACAATGAAGGGATGGTAACATATGATTGCGAGTATCTAGCATGCCAATTTAGTGCCTAAAATGCATTCAAAAATATAAAAAGTAAAAAGTTATTAAGAAATTGTAATTTAAGTTTAGGAGCCATTCTAGAAAAAACAAAAGGAAAAAAAAAAAAAAAAAAAAAATATATATATATATATATATATATATATATGAGCTTTGATCATGTGGCGGGATATCCTGGATATCCCATTCGATCACGTGAGCGACACACATGGGCATGTGAATGCGCACGTGTCACTCATGGACGGCCGTGATCGAACGGGATACTTTGGGATATCCCGCACATAATCAGCCCTCATCTATCTATATATATATATATATATATATACTAGTTGGTACACACGTGCGTTGCACGTGAATATTTTTGTATTATAAAATAAATATTTCATTAATGGTAAACGAATTTATGCTAAAGTTGACCATATAAATTGTCTTTTAAAGAAGAGATTTTTGTGATGGGAAAAAAAAAAATCAGTGCCAAAACTAATAAATTAATTAAATGTGTCATCAATAACTTAAATACATATAAAAAATATATGTAAATTTCAATTGTACACTTGCCCATCAAAAGGATATTTCTCATGGCTCTGTCGGTGTATATATATATATATATATATATATATATGTTTATTTTTGTAAGGAAAAAGCTAAATAGTTTAACCCTTTTTTTCGAGCTTGTTTGGCAACTAACCTAGTTATGTACTTATTTCAAAGAGTAATAATTTTTTAAAAAAATTATTTCATAAATAAATTGAACAAATAACATCGTGTTTAAATTCAAAAAATAAGAAATAAATTAAAATAAATGTCATCCAACTCATTGAAAATATTATTCTATGAGTGGGGAAGTTGGGTTTTTTTTATAAAATTTTTTTATGATATAAAAAATTAAATGAAATTATGATAAATATACTTATTTTTAAAACTTTCTCAATGAAAAATGTGCTTACTAAAACATGGGAATCCTCCTGGGTTGTCCTTTGTTGAGATGATGCTCTATTGATCAGATAAGGTAGAATTTTTAACATTGTTACATATAGGATTTGGTTTTCTTAATGCCAGTTTTTGATAGTCTAGGAATCTCATTCGATTTTATTATATTATATTTTAATAAAAGGTTCTCTGTGAGAAAACAAACCAACTTCAAAAATAAATAATTAGATATAAAGAAAGATATCCTGATAAAATATTTGTAAATCACAATTTGTCAAAAATTTACACCAAAAAAATAAAATAAAAAAATACTCAAAAGTAATAATATCTAACAGAACTAAAATAGAATCCTACTGTGTTTGCAAGGAATCTTGTAGGTAGGGCATTTAGTAAGACTAGAGGTAGGAGAACCAAAGTTACAGAAATATATGAAGTACTTGACTCGCATGGAAAACAGTATTTTCTATAGCAATTAGAACAAACCCTAAAACCCTATATTTCGAAAAAGAAGAGAATATGAGGGCTCTATTAAAATAGGTTGAAGCTACTGTTAATGGAGAAATTAGAATTTAGAATGCCATTGTTAATGAATAGATGATATATGTTATGAAATAGAGTTAACTTACAATTTTGGGTTTTATTTATTTATACGAATTATAGTTTCCTTAGAATTCCTATTTATGTATGTGTTTTATATTTCTATATTTCCTATATATGTAGAAGGGTAATTGTGCATTTAAAATTTAAAATAAGGGTATATTAGTCAATCAAAAGTTTTTCTCACATTCAATTTTTTATAGGTAATATATCTATATATATATATATGGGCACACATGTGTTGCACATGAATATTATTTAAATAAAAAATTTAAAAATTCTATCTATCTATATATATATATATATTGAATATGAAAATCTAATTATTTGTTACTTTTGTGTTAATTTAACTTATTAGAATAAACGCTCAACACAATAGGTCAAAATTCCTTCAATTGTTAAGAGTTATGGTAGGAATAAAAAGTTAGTTAGAACACATACATAGTAGTGAAGGCTATATAAAATTTATGAAGTGAACATAAATTGTATTATCTTTTTTACTTCTTTTTTGCTAGAAAATAAACATTCTTAATTGGTTAAATATAAAACATTCTTAATTAGTTAAATATGGGAGGCAAATAAATATTTAAAATTTAAAATAAAGATGTAATGGTCAATCAAAAGTGTTTCTAAAGTATAAACTTTTATGGGTAGTATTGATATAATATAATTTAATATGTGATACAAGAGCATCTTTGAGGGAAGTAGCAAAAAAAAAAAAAAAAAAAAGTAACAAATCTGTCTTTTGCTACCTTATATAGGCTGTGGCAATTTGCTACTTCAATTTGAGATGTGCATTCCAAAGGGAAGTAGCAAACATAATTATTTTATTTTTATTTTCTATATTTTATATTTTTGATGCTTTTAAATATTATTTAATTTATTTTTTTAACAAGTGAAATTGATCCCTCGTAATATAGTTTTTCTTACTTTTTCTAAAAAAAAATTCTCAATTTTATTTTTATATGGTATCATCATCTACATTTTTTTTTGGTTCACTTAGAGATTGAAAAGAGAGTGGAGAATGAGATTTTCATTTTATTTTTTCCCTCATTTCTTTGTTTTTTTTTCCTTTTTCTTTTCCTCTTCCCTTCCCATCAACAACCAAATTCAAGCAAAATAATAATAATAATAATTATTATATACATATATGACCCATTCCAACAATTTCCACGTTACAATCAAACACATTCAAGGGTTTTCTAGTCTACCCAAAATCCTAAAAAACAACCACCCCTAACCACAGACAAATTCAGCACTATATGAATTTTCACCAAATTTCAAGAAATACATAATAAAAGTATAAAACACTCCCGCAGCAGCCCCTTGAGATCCGGTATCGTCTCCATGTATCGTCTCCACTGATGTGGATATTTGGTTCGTGACTATGCTGGGAAATAGGTGTGCCTCTAACAGGCCATTCTCGTTTGCTAGAGAATGAGAGGAAGAGGGAGATACGAAGTCAATATGCTTTAGAATTATATGTATAGTATTAAATGGAGTATTTGATTTAAGGTTTCCTTTGAATTCCTATTTGTGTTTTATATATTAAGGTATGTGTTTTAGAATACATTAAGGTATGTGCTTTAGAATTATAGTTTCTATATTGCTATATTTCTTATATATGCAGAAGGGTGGGTAGTTGTGTATTTAAAATTTAAAATAAGGGTATATTAGTCAATCAAAAGTTTTTCTTACGTTCATCTTTTTATAGGTAGTATAGATATAGATAATCCTTTTATTATCAGGTGCATTTCAAAACTCTACTTAGTGATTTGTTTTGTTTTTTCTAATCGAATCGTTGGATTAGATAGCCTTTTGATCTAGGCATTTCATGCCAAAAATTAAGTTGATCTTAAATTGATTGTTATTCAATCAAAAACGTGCATTTTTTAATCAATAACAATATCTCATCTATGGACATTTTCAATGAAATAACTCTTAATCTTAAATCAACTTGATTTTTGACATGCATGACCAACATATGAATCAAATTTAATCCAACAATTTGTTTGGTCAAATACGAGTCACGTACACGTAAGAGTTTTGGAGTACACTTGATGCAAAATTGCATCAAGTGCACCTAATAATAAAAGGACTCTCTCTCTCTCTCTCTCTCTCTCTCTCTCTTTCTCTCTCTCTCTCTCTCTCTCTCTCTCTATATATATATATATATCAATAAGGTGCACCTGATGTAACTTTGTATTGAGTGCACTCCAAAATTCTACCTATGACTTGTGTTTTGGAAAATTAATCGTTTAAGAGTAATTGATGGTACCCATAAAAAAATAATAAATAATAAAAAATAAAAATTGTTTATAAATAATCTCATTACATGGGGAAATTCAATGGTATCCATAAAAAAATTGGGATACAATAGTTTAAGTAGTAATTGATCAGATTCTATAGTAACTTGATCACATTTTATGCTAACTTGTCACATTTTAAATAACTTGAAAATTAAAAAAAGTATAAAAAAGTTACATGTAATTTGTGTAACAATAGTTACATATAAATCGGAAATTATTGGTGAAAATCAAGTAATCTCGTGCATTAAAAATAGAAGAAAATAAAAATAAATTGCCATAGTTATCTGAATATGGAATTAGGTAATATTGTACATTAAAAATAGAAGAAAATAAAAATAAATAGGCATAATTATATTGTATTTGAATATGGTATCAAATTTACAAAAATCATGTAATCTCGTGCGTTAAAAATATAATAAAATTTAAAATTCAAAGTCAAATCGTTAATGATGGAGGAAAATCCGGTATTTGTGTGAACTGTGAAGAATCCCTTTAATTGCTTATCATATCTGACAAGAAGGGTATGAACGGTATCTGTGAGAAAATGACTCCCAATATCAGTCCAGAACATGGTCGTTTTAGCAAGGATGTGGAATTAAAGCATGAAAAGAAATATCTATGAACTCTTAGCTAGATGTTTATGCTAGAAGTGTACTTTTGTCTAATTTCCCCTAAAATTTATTATTACCAAAATATAGCAATAATACATCCTTTAGCACAACATTAAAAATACTCTAAATATAACCTCAAAAAATTTGGTTGTTGGAGTATTTTAATAAAAATAATGTAATTTAATAATATACATGTAATTGTTGGTATTTTGTAACTTTTATTTTGTAATAATTTTATAGTTATTGCATTTAGGGTGAGGTTACAAGTGTATTATTATCTATTTTATTGTGCATTAGTTATACGTGTTACTTTTTTCTTTTCTTTTTCTTTTTCTTTTCTTTTCTTTACTTTTTTTTTTCTCGGATAAGTGAATTAGTTATATGTGTTGTATGTGCATGTTATCAATCCATCAGATGTGGGTTTTACTAGCCGTTGAGTATATATGCTAGCTTTGCCGGTTGAGATCTAGCACTATTCCTATTAGTTAGATGCACAACATATATTTTCTCTTTGATGGTGAGAGTTTACGAAAAGGTATAATACACATGCATAATTTCTTGATGAGCAGTATTTTTGGCAAATAGGTTGTTGAGAAAAGTTTTCTCTTCTTTAATTGTACAGATTAGAGGAGTTACAGTAAAAGGTTGAACTGTTGTATCTTGGAAAAGGTGTACTAGTAGAAGCTACTATACCGAAATATACCCATAGTGACGCAAACTATCTTAAAAAAAAGGGGACTTTGGCCGCAAGTCCATAAAATTGGACTTGAGCAGCCATAAGTCCAATAAAAAAATTTGTGTACCCTCAAGTCCAGGAAAATAGATACAGACAAAAATACCATTTATTATTCACTTGTGTTTATAATGTTCTATTACTAGCTTCATACTTGCATTCTTTCTGGAAAAGTTTTTATCATCCATACACTGTCAACATCCTACTCTTCCTTCTCTAGAACCTCCTCTTGTGAAGTTTTTGCACCAGATCTAGTGGTCAAACTACAAGTATTTGCAGTAGCTTCGCCAACCCCTACTCCATCTTCTCCAACATTTCGTCCAGTGGTGGAATCATTAATTTTTGTATGAGATCTGGCGGTGACTTGTTCCGATGAAGTTTCTGCACCAGATTTGGTAGTGAAACCTCTACTTTTTGCACCAACTCCCCCAACCCCTGCTCCAGCTTCTCCAACACCACCTCCTCTGGTGGTGAAATCATCAGTTTCTACACGAGATCTTGTGGTAAAACCACCATATTTTGTACCAGCTCTGCCAACCCCTATTCTTGTTTCTCCAATGCCTTCTCCATTGGATTCAACACCTATTCTATCAAACGCATGTGCGAAAATTACAATTAATCTTAAGTTTATTTTTAAACAGTTACATGTAACTATTTTAGAAAACACTCTTTTTTATAACAGTTACATCTAAAACCAATTATACATACATAAGTTTATAAACTAATTTATATTCAGCATTTATTCTACACAAATCTATAAATAGTTACATCAAAAAATAATTACATGTAAGCATATAGAATAAAAAGTTACATATAATTATTTTACATTCACCATTTCTTCTGTACAAATTTGTAAATAGTTACATCTAAAAGCAATTACATATAACAAAACAATTATATGTAACTATTTTGAAACAGTTACATGAAATTGTTTTTGTGTGGGTTTTTACTCACGTAGTATGGCCTTGGGTCAAGTTTTGGCTATGGGTGTTTCATTGTATGAGTAATTTGTAGAAATGCGGGTGTTTCATATCAATTCTTCCTAATTTTCTTTTCTTTAGTCATGAATTTTGAAACAGTTAGATGTAACTGTTTAAAAACAACTACATGTAATAGTTTTAGAAAACATTATCTTTTGTCAAATCTACAAAATCTTTTGCTACTAATACCAAAATTAATTGTTTTATTCAGAATTAACAATTAAATATACTCACAAAACAAAAATTTAAATTTAAACTCTATTAAAAATAATTTAATTTCAATTTTTGTTAAACAATTACATGTAACTGTTACAAACAGTTACATATATTCAATGTAACTATTTTTTTTTATATGCATAATTTCATATCTAACATAGATATTGTTTCGAAGGTCTCGATGAATAGATTTCAAAAATATAAATTTTATTGAAAACCGATAGATAAATTAAAAGTTATGCTATTTTAAAGTTTGAAAACAAAAAATAACAACTTAAAGGTATAATTGATTTTATGCACCTAAAACTCTCAAACAAATACTACCGTTTCATTTAAAAGAGAACTTATGGCTGCATAAGATTTAACCTTGGACTTATACCTTTATAAGTTCTAAAAAGGTACACTTTTCACTAATTTTCTCTAAAAAAAACGACATGATTCATGCCTCAATTCAGTCTAATTTTATATATATACTTCACTATTTTGAAGATAAAATTTGTATTTGATTCCAACAGTAGCTATCATCCTCATCACAATCATCCACGTACATCTGCATCAACCAGGCCTAGATTATCTCGTCTTTGGAAAATATCATCCTCGTGGGAAAAGCAGAAAGAACAAAATTGCCAACCTCATCAAGCTTTACAGACCACTCAAAAATGACATGAGGACCCATCGTGAAAGAACGAGTGAGGAGAAGAGGAAGGACTCCCATCATCACGTGAGCACTTCCACGCGCGCAAACATTAAACTTACGATGCCCGGTGTGACATCTGGAATGACAATCGTCAAAATGTATGTGAAAATGAATAGAATGAAGGGAAATGAGAGTGACCGAAAGAAAGGGATAGAATGAAGTAAGCTGAGCTTTTAAAGGCCAATTGGACCAGAATTGAATGGATATTATGACATGGATCGATCCACCCCATAGCAAAGTTATTTGGAAGCAGCGCATCCCAACAAAAATAAAGCATTTTGTATGAAAAGCCTGTAAGAATATTCCAACAAAACTCGATCTCATTAAGAGAAGGGTCCTAGTCTCATCGCAGTGCGAGGTGTGTGGTTCGGCTGAAGAATCGTCTCTTCACTTTCTTAAAGAGTGTCGCTGGGCAGATTTGGCATGGTCAGGCAATCGCGCGTGTAGGACTTCAGCCAGGGCCGGTTCTGAGATTTTTAGGACCCTAGGTGAATTATTGAAAGGGGGCCTCTATTGGCACCCGAAGACTTGTTTTTCATCCCCACTTATTTTATACTTTAAGGTTTTATGAAAATTATAAAAGATTTTTATAAAAATCGGACGCGTTATCCATTGAAAAACATTATTTTGAGTAACTTTGTAAAATAAAATTTTTCCAAAATCTATTATTTAAGTGAAATTTTTAGCCATTTACAGTAGTTGTTAGATAAATGGTTATAAAGTCCATTTAAAAGATAAATTTTAAAAAACTTCCTTCTACAAAATTATTCAAAATGATGTTTTCTAGTAGATTATGTAATCAATTTTTATGAAAACATTTTATATTTTTCATAAAACCTTAAAATGTAAAGTAATTGGGGGATGAAAAACAAGTCTTGGGGTGCCAATAGAAGCTCTCTTCTTAAAATGAGACCCTCATACTCAATTTTTTTTCCAAGTACAAACATAAAGTTTGTTTACACATCTCACTGATTTTAATTTCTTAAGATTTTAGAAAAATATAAAAGGTTTTAAGAAAATTAACTATGCTATCTACTAAAAAACATCATTTTGAACAACTTTGCAGAAGAAAGTTTTTACAAAATTTTTCGTTTAAGTTGACTTTTTGGCCTGAAATTAACAAAGACGGTAAATGATCAAAAAATCCCCTTAAACAATAAATTTTGAAAAAACTTTCTTCAACCAAGTTGTTCAAAATGATGTTTTCTAGTAGATTACGTAACAAATTTTCATAAAAACTTTATATGTAAATAAAATTAAGGGGTTGCAATAACCATTCTCTTTAGAAAAAAAAAAAAGATTAAACCAACTACAAAGGTTAGTCCCAAAATGGAACCCTCATTTTTTAGCCAAAATGTAGGCTCCAGGCGGCCGCCTTGCCCCAAAACCGGCCATGACTTCAGCCCAATAATTTCTCCGCTTCAGATATAGGCTCATGGCTATTGGAGATTCAGGCACGCTTAGAGGATGGGGTTTTGCCTTTAATTTTGGTCATCGTGTGGGTGATCTAGCACAATAGAAATCTTGTGGTTTTTGGTGACGTAAGGACGACCCTCGAGAAGCTGTGAGTTTTGGATAGCAATTTTTGCAAGATTTTATTAAAGCAATTACAAGATTTTGCAGGCATGGGTTGGAAAGCTGATGCACCTATTAAATGGTTCCCACCTGGTGTGGGAACTTACGAAGTCAATGTAGATGGGGTCATTTTTGCTGAATTGGGCTTTGTGGGTATGGGAATTGTAGTCAGAGATCATGAAGGCCAAGTTATTGCAATGGCTTTTAAGAAAATTAGTGATTCTTTCATGCTCTAGAAGTTGAAGTTATGGCAATGCAGTTGGCGGGTTTCACCAATGATTTGGGTTTTAGATCTGTGAAAAAACAAGTGAAATATTATAAGAGTTTCTTATAATTTACCAATTTTTTTTAAACGAAGACCATGCATACAAAATGATATACTCATCATATGTTCACCAGCTTATTTTTTATTTGAAATATAAAAGTGTGTATTTATCATTTGTATCAAGAATAGACCAATAAATAAATAAATAAAATATTTATATATTTATATATTATATATATATAGATAGATAGATAAAAGTGTATTACGATATTTTCAACATTACATATGATATAAAGAAAAAGGGTATGAAGCAACGTTTTTCTTATCTCCCAACTCACTAAGAATCGAAATGTGCACTTTCATGTATCCATTTTTCACTTTTCATGCTTTTGTCGTTGAATCACTACACCATGTTTTTGTTTATCTGAAATGAAATTAATGAGAATGAAATCTGAATTCATGTTTGAAATATCTATAATGGAAAGATATTTGAAATGCCTATCTAAATACGCTATTTGATTTCATTTTCATTTATTTTACATCATCCAAACACGTTGTTTAAAATTAATTGGAATATGATTATATTTCATCAACTCAATTCCAATTAAACAAACATGGTCTTAGATAATAGATATATATATATATATATATAGGTTAGGATCCGTGGACACAAGATTTGACACAAATTTTGACACAAGTTTTTATACTCTATCTGTGAAACATATTTTGAGAAACTCATTGTTGAATTAGATAATTTCCTTACGTAGGCCATGCATGCCAAAAATTAAGTTGATTTGAAATTAAAAATCACTTCATCCATAAATGTGAGATTTTTGTTGATAAGAAATACAAGTTTTTTGATCGGATGGCAAACGATATCAAATTAACTTGATTTTTGATATGCATGGTCTACATAGGGAAACTATTTAATCCAATGATGTGTGTCACGACCCGAAAATAGGCTATGACGTGTCAATAGAAAGAAGAATAAACAAAATGAAGTTCAAGGATGGTTTATAATAAAAATTATAGCTTTATAAAATATTTTTAGAAAATCCGACATGGTCCTGTCTGAAAATAGGACATACCAAGTTCTCGACAGTTTAAACCTGTTCAATTTAAAATCAAAATCATTCAACCATCCACAACAGGTAATTAAATTAAACTGGCATACTAGTTCCCACAGAGTTCTAGAGTCAATACAAGCAGTGTATTATACAATAAGTCTGTCTAAATAATATACAAGCTATAAAATTGTAATATGCATCTGCACAACACCCATAATGCAATGCATATGCTAAGTCCGATGTGATGCCTCCTCATAAGAGTCATCCTTACTTTGCTCAAAGTTTGCAAAAGGTTTTGAAAATAGGCGTGAGTATAAACTCAGTAGGATACATTTTTCAAAATTGTATATCAAGGTTTTAAAACCATTATGAACAATTAAATAAAATGAGATAATAAGGGGATTGCATATCACAATTTTTAAAACAAGTACAGGAGAACATGAAAATCATTCATAACATAATTCCGCCATATTTGGCAATTCACAACATCATCAGTCTTTCAAACTGAATAATCCTCCCCAGGTCATACGGGGCTCTCGCGCACGGAAATGAGAGGAAACACTATGGATCCCTACATGGGTCCAGAAAGTAACCTCATCTCGAGGAAACACTATGAATCCTACATGGATTCAGAAAGTAATCTCATTTCAGGAACACTACGGTCATTAAGACCGGAAAGTACCCCTTATCATCACATCCATTTTTTATTTATTTATAATTTTAGAAAAATGGATTTCCAACACTTATATAAAAGTGACCCTTAAATAGTCCATTACAAGGATTTATCAAATAGGTTTTCAAAATCAACCCATTGTGTTCCAAATTATGTGAGGGTATGCAAAACAACACCAATATAACTAAATAGGGTATAAAACAAAACCCTAATTTTTCAAATATATGAATTTTTAAGAAATTCAAACCCCAATTCCCACGTAAACATGTATCATATCATGTAAACATGCAAAAAAACCCATAATAATATACCAAATCATGCATACAATGGTTTACAACCATGAAAAATGCACCTACCTCTCAAATGGTGGCTAGAAACGTGAATCTAAGGGTGTACACGTGTAGATCAAGGTGGAAATCACAAGATCCATGTGTTGTGGGGTCGAACCCGAGCTCCCGTGGTCACGCTCCACACCGTTGAGTCCCCCCCCCCTCTCTCTTCTGTGCTTCTCTCTCTCTCTCTAGGTGTTTAGAGCTCAAAGTACTGAAAATGAGAGGGTTTGGTTTCGCTAAGGGGGGTTTTAAAACCACAGAGGGGCACATGCGTCATTTCAGCTGAAATGTGAGTTATCGCCCAAATCAGTCGACTCAATTTCCCATTCAGTCGACTGAATTGATGATTCAGTCGACTGAATTGACGATTCAGTCGACTGAATTGACATTTCAGTCAACTCAATTTTTCCAGAATTGAAAGTTTTAGCTTCTGTGAAATTCAGTCGACTGAAATCACAATTCAGTCGACTCAAATAGACAGAATACTTTTTACAGCCTTATTTTTATTCAAAACATTTAAGTAATCTTTTTACTTTAAGTTATTTAATGAAAATAAGCAAATAACGCCCTATTTGAATCCAAATAAAATATCAGAAAAATCAAATTCCAAGTATATCAAAATCTCATTTCCAAGTTTTAGTACAAAATCTGTCGCCCGACAGATTTTCCTAAAACAAACATGTGAGGAATCCAATCCAAACATGCTAATAAAATCCCATAAAATCACAGAAGTCTTATAATATTATAAACTTCTATTACCGCCAAAAATTATCTTTAAAAACAAAGATTTATGAAAATTCACTTTTTCCCCACACTTAGCCAAATTTCAGCAGCTTTAACCCTTAATACCTTACTTTTAAATTACGGGTGTTACAATGTGTTTATCAAAATATGTTTCATAAATTGAGTTATAAAAACTTATGTCAAATCTTGTGTCCACGAATA
This sequence comes from Liquidambar formosana, assembly GCA_039720395.1. Lineage (NCBI taxonomy): Eukaryota > Viridiplantae > Streptophyta > Magnoliopsida > Saxifragales > Altingiaceae > Liquidambar > Liquidambar formosana. The sequence goes on from CM077822.1 coordinate 29,869,944, forward strand.
CTAACCCTATATATATATATAGATAGATAGAAGATTTTTACACAAATTCTTACACATATGTAACCAATTTCCAATTAATATATTGCAGAACCCACTACCTGTTAGATTAGATAGTCTTCTCACATATATCATGTACACAAAAAATCAAGGTTTATTTATTTATTTATTTTATTTTAATCAAGTTAATATGATACTTATTATCATTCGATCCAAAAACTTGTTTTTTTAGTCACTAGTTTAATCAGTAAATAAAAACAAAACCAAACACGCACTAAAAATATCACATTTACGGACAAAGTGACTCTTAATTTCAAATCAATTTCATTTTTTACATGCATGACCTATGTGGAAAGACTATCTAATCTAATGATGAGTTTTCCAAAATTTGAATTGGAGAAAAGTTATCTAAACACTTGTGTAAGAATTTATGTAAAAAATTATATATGTTGATTCTCTATATATATATATATAGATATATGAGGAGTGATCCATTTACACCCGATGTAAAACTTTTTACTCTTATACCCCTTAATATCTTTTTGTGAGATTAATATTTTGCCGCATCATGCATGCCAAATTTCAAGTGAATCGCATATCGGAAAACGTTTAATCTATGAACTTTTTTTTTTTAATAAATAAAATTATAATTTGAGGCCCTTTATGAATGACATACTTCCTGATATCCGATTTACTTGAAATTTGGGATGCATAATGTGTATTAATATAGAACTTAATCCAATGGTTGGATTGGCCAAAAATATTTTTCTCACAAAAAGATATTAAGGGATGTAAGAGTAAAATTTTTTATATCAAGTGTAAACAGACCCCTCCCTATATATATATATATATATATATCTAGGATGATGATCAAGTAAGCACATGCTGATATAACTTATATCAACATCCGCATTAGGAGTTGTACGTTTGCATTAATGGGATATGAAGTACATTGGATCAATGCAATAAGTACAACTCCCAATACATGGTGCTGATATAACTTATATATATATATATATATATATATATATATACTAGTATGAACCCGTGTGATGCACGGGAATCACAAATGAATATGAAGACAACAAATAGTTTAATGATCCAGAGGTTAGGTCAACATGTTTTTATGTATGGTTCAACTCTTTGCATCCCTACTTATAAAGTAGTGTGTGTCCATCTTTCCTTTAGTTGCCTTGGACAGTTAGGGGTTGTTACCTATACCCAACCTCTTTATAGCTCCCCCAAAAAACAAAAATAAAAAATAAAAAAAATGGGACAACCTGATTAATTGAAGATAACATATAGAAGAGTATAAATCGAATCAGGAAACTACTGGAAAAAATATTTAATTCTTGATTGAATATGTTGTCAAATACGCTTGAAAACCCACCAAATAAAACAATTGCTTATCTATAACAAACCAAGCACTCAAGATTCTCCTTTTACATGTCCTGGTAAAAGTGCTATGAACTTATTTTGATAACTAATACAAAAATGACTTTACGGGATCTCATGATTACTCATTGCCTAGGAAGCACGGACACTGCCTGTTTTGGAGACGTGGCTGTGTCTGACACGTGTCGGACATGCTCCATACGTGTAAAAAAAAAATAAAAATTGCAAAATAATTTCGGACACTTATGGGACACGGCTTCGACACTCGTAGGACACGGCGTGAGAAGGGAGCAGATTTCGCCATTGATCGAGGTGGACGTCCAAAGTTTGTTGGGAAACTGAACCCACAAAAAATTGAAAAAAAAAAAAATACTAAAGATCAAAAAAATAACTCTTCTGCTGCTATTGCTGTTGCCGTTGTTGTTGTCGTTGCCGTTACCGACTTGCCGTTGCCGACTTGCTTCTCCGTCTTCGTCTGCTTCCTCTTCATCTCGCTTCCCCCTATTTCTCTATTTGGAAAACAAGAGGAGTGACTTTATTGCTTTTTGACCGAAGGCTTAAAAAAACGATAGGGATTCCTGTACAATTGTACAGCTATAATGAGTGTTTTCAACCAGAGTAAAGTCAACTATAGTTAGCTTATAAAAAGGGGTTAAAGAGCACTAATATTATACCGTAAGCCATATAGTTCTTATGGTGGGGCACAAAAATGTTCAAACTTCCAACAATTTTTTAAAACATTGCATAAAATTTTATATATATATATATATATATAGTATTTATTGCCGTATCCCTGTCGTGTCGTGTCTTGAATTTTTAGAAATTGCCATGTCGAAGTGTCCATGTCGTGTCGTAACCATGTCATGTGTCCATGTCCGTGCTTCTTATCTCATTGCTTATTTAATCACTAACTGATTATTTACAAAATTAGTAATAGAAAACCCATACTAAATAATTTATTTTTTAATATTACACATGTCCTATAGATTTCATTTCATTTAAAAATTAGTTCATAAGGAAGAAAGAGGGAGATGGGAGAATAAGGAGAGAGAAAGAGGAGAACAGAAAAAGGGAAGGAAGAGAAAAAGGGAAGGAAGAGGGAGAGGGAAGGTGTATGGGGAAGGGGAAGGAAAAAATAAAAGAAGGGATAAAGGAAAGGTAGAGGGAGAAGGAAGGTGTATGGAAAAGGGGAAGAGAACCAAGAAAAAAGAAGAAGGGGAAATTAGCCAGAAGTACTTGATTTACTAAATCTTCCAGCATTAAGGCCATTGACTTTTCTCTTCATGCGGTAGGTCCCTACCTCAACCAAAACGATTACATTTTTGGCAGATGCTGGGAATCAAATTAACAGAATACCACCCTTGGCCTTATTCACTAATATGGCAACAAATTAATGAGATTTTTCCCAAAATTCCGGATTTTCATCAATCATGAAGATCTTGCTAACGGTTCCTAGTTTGGAATGTCATCCAAAGTGCGTTCGCCACCTTTTTTCCAAATTGAATTTCATTGTCCTCTCTATTTTTGTGCCGACATACGTGAAGAATACCCTATGTGTAGTTACATGAACAGCAAAACATGGATCCAAAACGAAGGAATCCTCCATTCTCCAATTTCAATTAGTTACATGGAAGCCCAATGTAACTAATAATGGAAGAAATTTCAAAAACCCCATTAACAATGTCAAAATCCCCAAATCAGAAATTAAATAAAAACCCTAGGTTTAGTTACATGAACAACAAAAATCCGTTCAAAAAGGAATGAACTCTCCACTTCTAATTAGTTACACGGATGCCCAATGTAACTAATAATGCAAAAAATTTCAGAAACCCATTAACAATGTCAAAATCTCCAAATAAAAAATTACATAAAAACCCTAAATTTAGTTACATGAATAGAAAAAATTTGTTTAAAAGACAAACTCTCCAATAATCCAACACAATCACATAAGGGGAACGAAATCTTACGTTTTTTTGCCATTTTTCACCGATTGTTTGATTTAGTTACAACGAAGCTCGAGTAGTTACACAACACACATCTTCGTTGACGAGTTCAAATCTTCTCTCTCAATAGTGACGCGTAGAAGATGGGATCTTGGCTGCTCTTCTCTCATAACGGAGCTTCATCGCCGGTTCACCGTTGGATGGTTCTCTGTCAAATGCGTAGAAGACGGGACGCATAAGCAGATGCGTGTTTGACAGGGCAGATGCATGTTTGACAGGGCAGATGCGTGTTTGTTGTGTTTCCCTTAAATGGGTTGTTTAGATTCTAGAGGGGCGTTTTGGTCCTATCACGTTTGTGTGTACTTAAGGCAGGAAAAGATTTTGGGGGTGGACCTATGGCTGCAACAGTTCATCCATTTGGACTGTAGCCCAAACGCCCCAATAAAAAAAGGAGGAGGTGCTGACATTGTGTTTAAAAATAAAAAAATAAAAAGGAGGTACTGACGTTGTGTGTGGAAGGGATGGAAAAAAAAAAAAAAAAGAGAGAGAGAGAGAGAGAGAGAGGAAGGGATAGGGAAAAAATAGAGGAAGCGGGAAGGTTGTATGGTTGGGGGAGGGAAGAAAAAGTAGAGAAAGTAGCTAACATCATTTGTGAGGCCAAGGATGAAGAGAGGAATGGATTTTGGAGGGAAGATTTATTAGAGACACGCATCAGTGAAGGGATGAGGTCAGCAAAAAACTCTTAATTATAATATAATATATATATAATTATTGTAAAAGTAATGGAGGTACCTAAATTCACGGTAACTAGTGCCATAACATCAGAAAGGAACCCACAAATTAAGATGCGCGTCCATCATTGGTAATGGTAGAAACAATGATGAAACACCGTACTTGACCGAAGTTAATAGTATAGAAAGACAGGCCTCAAATGGATTTGCTGCCCATCATGTGGGAATTTTTCTGAAATCTGTAAGAGCAATTTCCTGTAGCTAAAGTTGGATAGTTCTATTATAGGCAAGAATCCACGTTCAAACATCCCTTCCCCAGGAAAGAATAAAACCTCCAGGGAAGCCAAATCCTACAAAATAAAATACTAAAATCCGAAGGAACCAAATTTATGAGAAAGGGAAAGCCATCAATCTCTCAAGAGCGTGTAAAAAAAAAAAAAAAAAACTCCTTCCCTCCTATAAAGATATGTTAAATTAGACAAAACACACAATTTAAAAAAAAAAACTATATTTACCTTGACTTGTCATTTATTAATCTACACTGTAGGTTCTAAAAGTACAAATATATTTTCTTACCTGGCATTGTATTTTGTGTTGAAAATAATTATTGAAATAATAAAGGATAGTATAGGAAGGTTCCAAAATTTTATTATTTGACTTCTTAAAATATAATGGGCAAACATTTTAAGATAGAAAAAAATTCCAAAAATGACTTATTTTTATGGGATGGAGGAGTAAAAAAAAAGAGGAGACCCCAACGACAAAGTAAACATAAAAAAATAATCTTTTTTTCTTAAATATTATTTTTAATTAATTAATTCTTACTTTAGTATGGTTTTCAATTTTATTCTAGAACAACGATAAAATGTGGGTATACAAATCTTCATACGGTCAACCAAAAAAAAGCAAAATTATGTATTCATTAAAATCTAACCACGATTTTAATAAAAACATGACAAGAAATCACGTTTTATCATTGTTCCAAAATAAAATAAAAAACCACATCAAAGATAAAATAAATTAATAAAAAACAATATTTAAAAAAAAAGAAGTTTCAAAAAATTATTTATACTCCATATATCTGTTTTTATTATATTTAAGTGGCCTCTTTTTCTTTTTGGGATGTTTCAAAATTATTATCACATTAAAAAAATCAATAATTTTTCCTATTTGATTTCCTAAATTACCCTTGAAAAAATACTTTCTTTTTTCAATGTTTTGCACACTTGGGGATAAAATTAAAATGTTCAAACATATGCTTTGATGTCAAAGCATTTAATAACTTCTAAAAAATATGTTTTTTTTAAAAGAGAAAATCAATTAAGAAAGGATCAAAGGAAGCAAAAACTTCAATGTAATTGTGATATGGTTAGGTGGTATCACAAACCAATCAAATTCAAACAAAATGAGAAAATAAAACCAACAAATATACTGATATTTTCATTTTTCTTGAATTTGATTGGGCTGTGATAATACATAACCATGAACATATCAAAGCTATGTAACATATCAAAGTTACATAGAAATTCTACTCATCGAGGGAATACAAAATCTCACTGAAACCACCACCGCCTGGCAGAAGGATTCGGCAGTCGGCACAGTCCTCCAGCCCTACTGAAAGGACACGCAACTAATGTGATAATAAAAAAACACAGCAGGCGCACCACCCCAGATGGTGCTCATGCAAAACCCTCTCCACCGATTCTTTTGCTTTATCCCCCTACAGCCACAACCACCACAACTATCCACCTATAGAGGGAGATGAGAGAGAGAGAGAGAGAGAGAGAGAGAGAGAGAGAGAGAGAGATAGAAGCCAACACTGTACAGAACAGTTATGAAAAGTAGAGAACCTAAAAGACAGGGTACAAAGATTAATCATATTAAAATAACAACAGAAAGAAGGCCAACATCCTGAGGGAACATAAAATCAGAGAAGATCAAACACCATCAGAGCTGCTTTTACAGTCTCCACCACCTATTGACCACCAATGTTGTCTGTATTGTTGATCTCGGTGTGCTTTTTGGAAGAGCCCTCGCAAGGCTTAACAGGGTATTTAATGGCATTGAGCTCCAGCTTACGAAGAGCAGCTTTACCAAGATCAATGCCACATATGTCAGAGAGTCTGACAAGGTAGAGCAAGACGTCTGAGAGCTCCTCGCCCAGGTGTTGTTTCTCTTCTTCTTTCCACTCAGGGAGTCCTCTTGGAACCTCTCCTCTCCACTGAAATATCTCAGACAACTCTCCCACTTCTCCCACCTGAAAAATATACCCATGTTCATACCAAAATAGCAAAGAAAAACTCCATGGGCTGACCCCAAAAAAAAAAAAAAAAAAAAAAAAAAAGAAAAACCAAAAAACAAACGACCTCCAATTTTATCCTTTTATGGGTAAAAGGGAAATAAAGTGGGGTTTTAAGATACGCAGCTACACATGATATAACCAGTACTTTCTATTCGTCTTTACTGATTTCCATGGCCGACAGATGTTGGTTCAACAATAAAGTGAAAAAATAAATAAATGCAGACATGCAGTAGAAGCTGAGGCAGTGATTTTTCACTACTTTACTACTCATATACTTTCTCACATCCTCCACTTGGTTCTTGGAAACAAAAGAAAAGGACAGTGCTAAAGAAAGGAAGCCATTTTAGAGCATTTTGCCTTTCCTCTCTCCTTTCATAATTTTTCTAGGACCAACGGAGCTAAGACTTCACCCCAAAATAAAAAATAAAAAAATTGAAGCCAAAGGGGAAGTTCATAAAAAGGAACTGAATATCCGAGAATCCATTCTAAGGCCACAATCCAGAAATGGGTATTTCCGAGAATACATTCTAAAGGCCAAAATCCAGAAATGGGTATTGCTCAGAGAGATTTTCTTGCCATCGGATTTCTAATATGATATACACATGGAGAGAGAGGGAGAGAGAGATCCGTTAGTTGTGAATACTTTTTTTTGTCTTTTTCCCATTCTACAGTACATAAAAAGGAAACCGAATTCATGATATTCGTTTTCCAGCCATAAATTCGGTAATGGGTGTAGTCGTGTAGAGACTAGATAGAGACCTGGGCTGAGGGACTAGTTCTAATATGGGGGTTTAGATTTTTAGGGTTTTTAAGAGTTAATATAATGACAGTCAAAAGAAGATGAACACCAGTTGTAATATTTTTAAAAAATAAAAAATTCTAGGGTTTAGAAGAGGGATATGTACCAGAGCCAAGAGGAGATTTCTAGGGCTGTGGAACTGATCCCAGTCTCGTTCCTTTGCAAAGTCCGCCATTTTCTTCTTCAACTCTTCGAGGGTCACGCCTTCTCTCTCTGAAACTCCTGTCATTTCCTTTTCTTCTTCTTCTTCTTCTTTAAGCTTCCGCCTTCCGATGATCGGAGTAGTGCGAGATAAGAACGGAGAGACGCGCAGACCTGGTTCAAATTCCTTGTGCCAATGGTGGGGTGCAACGCCTTTTTATGGAAGGAAACTGGGAGAAATTATTTCTCTGGTATTGTTTACCGGCTCTTGCCGGTACTCTCGGCAGCCTTTCCCCTTTTTGTTACTGCCGCGTGTCAGTCAAATCGGCTCACGCCTTTGTCCTTGGTGTCCCCAGGATCCGGAGGAAATCTAATCTAATATAATTTATCTAATATCAAATATCTAATCTAATCTAATATATCTATATTTATCTATCTTCAATACTACCTATAAAAGGTCGAATGTGAGAAAAACTTTTGATTGACTAATATATTTTTATTTTAAATTTTAAATACGCAACTACTCTTCTGCACCTTTTTAATCTTATTATAGTTGAAGAGATGACAACTACTATTATAGTAAAGTTTATATATGAGATATCTATTCTCTTATCGTTAACTTATATAATAAACATTTCTCTTTATATTTCATTAGAGTTTATACTAGTCTTTCGCTCGCATCATAGGATAATGTCTGCCTTGGCATCACTATCCTTAGCTTCCCTGCACTCGAAAGCAATAGGAGTGGAAGCCCTACCATCGGAAGTCTCTCCTTTCCTTGTCTTTCACTCGTGGCTTTCTCCTTGTTAGCAGTCCTTTTAACTGCCTTATCTATACGAGGGTAAGAGTGTGGCCAGGCCAAGGCAGATTGTGTACAGGGCAAGGAAGTGCATGGCCAGGCCGTGGCTAAGGCTTGTCTAGGGAAGAGTAGTCTTTCTTAAGAACGACCATTATTGGTTTTCAATCGTTAGAGATTAGAATTTAGTAAACTTGAATTCATTATTTTTCTCCATAACATGTATGATGATCATTTCATGATTATGATATACTTACGAAATTCATCAATGTTACTTTGATTTGAGCAAATAGCTTACTTATTTTATTTTATTTTACTTGAACTCATCAATTACCAAAATATAATACCTTCAACTTATTAAGCAATAAGATTTTTGTAAATTGGTGATAACACATATCTGCAATAATGATTAATTTTTTTATTTAAATTTTCATTTCAAATTGTTGAAATTTTGTGGTTGATCAATATAATATTGTGTTACTATATATTATTGGGAATTATTATATTCCAAATTTATTTGTGACTAACTTAAAATTTTTCAAATTAGTTATACTACTCACTGTAAGTTTCATTAGAAGTAAAAATCTAAACAAACTGATACTAATATCTAATTCTTTAAAAATTATTCTTTCATTTATATTTCATATTATTGAAAAATAGCCACGTGCAACGCACGTGTGCCTACATCTAGTATTTAATAAAATAGTGCTCAAAGTTGTCACATGGAAACTGTTATGCAATCACATAGTATCCTCTTTATTTCTAAGTGTTTTAAAAGTTGTATCTTCAATGTTCAAAAGTGGTAATCATTCAATTATTCTTTAAAAACACAATATTTTTTCAAATGTTGCAACCATTTGTTTTAATTTAAAAGACACAATCTTTTTGATTGACATCTAAATATTAGGATTACAATTTTGGTTCAGGAGTTGGATTAAGAGATTGGTAAGGCTAATATATTGGCACAAGTAAGATGTTGCTTTTATGCTTTTTCTTTTCTTTTCTTTTTCCTTTTTTCCTTTTTTTTGGTTTTTTCCTATTAAATATCAGGCTTTTCTCTCTCTCTCCCTCTCGGTGGCTATTTATTATTTCAATCAAACATCAAAAAATCTTTGATATCTATATCTTAAACACTGCAACCATAAATTCGGAATAGAATGTTTTCAAATAGAAGCATATATGTTGAATTTGAATTATATTATATTTTTTGTAGTTTTTTTAATATTGCATTTTATTTTTCTTATTCATTTTTCCATGTGCATTGCACGGGCTCAATGCTAGTATTTATATAAAAAATAGTGTTTTCTATTGCCACATGGCAGTTTTTTAATGAATCCATGTGGTATCTTTTTTACTCTTCAATTTTGAAATTCAATTTTGAAAAGGTTTTCAAATTCCAATAGGATTTAACAACTACCAAAGGGATGCATTTAATTTTTGAAAGAACACTACTCATCTCGACCTCCATCGTTTCATGCATGGTAGTATAACTATACCAATTCCCACGTTTTCAGTTTATACAGAATTGAGGTTTCCTATTTTCCCCTCCTCGATTTCCACTATACATATAGTTGGCCTTCTTTCTCTCCCATGAGCATCCAGGATTTATATATATATTTTTTGAGTGCAGGTAAGTAATGCAAAGTTTGTTTCCACTCAAACTCTTCCAAGATTTTAATATATATTTTTTGATTGGTTTTTCTCTATCACAAACTGTTCCAGTTATCGACCACAATAGACGTTTTGTTTTGTTTGGTTTTTTTAATTTTTAATTTTATTTAATTTACATTGGAAATTTTAATGTTATTTATGCAGCCAAAGGTGTGTTTCAATGCATAAGATGACTTCTCTCAAAGTTGCCATTCCTTTACTCTTTTTTTTTTTCTTTTGTCCCTTCATGATTGGATCTGTATTCCACTAATCCTATTACTAAAGAAAACAAAAACTACAAATTCTATTATGAAGTTCCCACTTCCCATCATATTAATATATATATATATATATATAGATATAGATATATATATATATATACACACTAATCCTAATACTTCTTTCTTCTACGTACTAATCTTTGATCAAATGGGTTGAATTGAATATTTCACAAAGGATTTCATGGACTGACAGATGTACAAGTAATATTGATTTTTGTTAATTGGATATTTCGTACAGGTAGTTTTCATTTATATGGATTTAAGTGTTGCTATTGTTTTGCCTTCCCATTGTTTGGGCAATTTTTTTTATACACACAATGGAAAATCCAAAAAACACTCCAATATCTTCACCTTAGTGTTGAAATGTTTATTTTCTATTATACACTACATTAGTTTTCACATATTATTAATGCTTCTACAATGTAAAGCTGTTATTAATATATTAATTTATGCTTAATTTATACCTATTTGATTGGTTCTGTCCCTTTCCAAACATTATAATGTAATAATTGACGTTTAAGCATTTTTTTTTCTTTTCTTTTTTAATTACAATTTATAATAGAAATCAAAACTAGAAAAAATAATTTATAAAAGTCAACTATTCAAATTCGAATCTTTAATTATAAATTGGGGCTTTTTGATCGCAAAGAAAAAATATTTTTTCTTTAAAAAAAAATTTATTAATCAAGTTAGTAGTTTTTAGTTTGTTGTGTAATTCTCTTTTGAACTGTTATATATAACCTCTCCATTTGGATTACATTTTTCTAGAACCATTCTCCCTAGGATTTTCCCTCACTTTGGCAAGTCACATTTAACGCCTTTGATAGATGAATGAAGCTTTGAATAATTTATTGTTAACTTTGTTTGTAAATTTTTGGTTTTACTAATACATAATGATATTTAGAAAATTGCAATTTTGAAGCATGTATCTATATATATATATATATATATAGAGAGAGAGAGAGAGAGAGAGAGAGAGATACACATTAGATGTCGGAACACACGCGCTGCGTGTGCGAAAAAAAATATTACAAAAATCTCCTAGAAAATAAATAAAAAATTTGAATTCAAAATGAGAATAAAAACTGATATTAAGTAATTAAGGAGAAAGAGAATAAGAGGGTAGTTATAATAAAAAGAGAGAAAAGTGGGAGAAAGGAGGAGGATAGTGAATAGTTAAGTTAGAGTTTATTTAAGAGTTTTCACATAAAAGACATTTTTACTCCCATTAACTTTTACCTTATTTAAAATTGATGAGGATTTTTGGCTAATCCACTATACATTCAACCAAAGTTCCAAACGCTTTCTATATTAGTATAGATAGATATCCTATATAAAATTTTCAATAAGTAATAAAATCACTAAAATTTCAACAAAATAGGTCCAAACTTACAAGTTGCAATCTCAATTGATAGTGGTAGGCAAATGATTACAATTAAAAGCGAATGTTTCTTACACAATTATCGAACATGGAGATAAATAATTAACTCAGAATTTGGATCAAAATTTAACAAAAACTGACACAACTAGTATGATATGATAATCGAAAATTCCATTGAGCTGTGATGATCGAAAAATGAAAAATGGAAAATGGAAAATGAAGCTAGCTCTCAAAAATCTTGAAATAATTCTTCAAGACGAAATCTAGCTTGGATGAAAATATATAATCTCTCTTAGGAAAATAATAATAATAGTAATAGGGTTTCAACATCTACAAAATGAAAATCAACACTTTCCCAAAAAGAGAAAAAGCAAATCGATATATATTTTTATAACAACGAAACTCTTTTGGTAAACGCTAGTCTCATATAAGGTCCTACAATCCATATGAAATAAGAACTCCATATGTTATTTTAAGTCTCTCTCTCTCTCTCTCTCTAACCAAGTAAGCACGTGTTGATATTGTTGGAAAATAATAGAGTAGATGCTACTGTATAAAATAAAACTAGTACAAGAATTGCAGAAATACAAACAGTGTCGGTTGAGGCGTGTACAAGTCACTGTCCTTAAGAGTAGTTTTGCCCCTTTGAGTATTCAACTCAGTGCAGTAGGTTACAGCGCTCTACCCTCCAGGATTCAACAACTGGACTCCCACAAGCGTGCACACGCAAGTGTAGGAGTAAAAATGAAGAACTCAGAAAGCTCCTTTCTATGAAAATGAAATTGTAGAATGAAAACGAAAAGACTTTGTTTTGTATATATTCTGCTAAACCAAACAGCTGGTATATTAAGCTTTAGGAAAAAGAATCCAACCGTAAAAAACGGTCACACAATAAAATACATTAAATCCTGGTATAAAACACAAAATAAATTTTGGTATAAATCCCAACGGTCATAAAATAAAGAATTCCAAGAGTCATAAAATCATAAAATAAATCCAGTCATAAATTCCTAACAGGTCAGAAAATTTATTAATTTTAAAATGGGTTGCTGAATTGGGTCATGGATAATTCAGTAACCAAAAATCAAAGTAGCAAAATATGGGTCAACTTGCCCGCACACACGAAACCAAATATTCGGGATTTGCACCCCCCCTGTGCGCACGTCGTACGCTCGCAATGTGCCTAACTAAGTCAATTTTCGGACCCCTATCTTGCAAATCACTCGATTGAGCTCTGTCTCATGTGCACGTGGGGACTCCCTACATCCCACCACATGACACCATATATAATAAGTGGGACAATATATATAATAAGTGGGATACTACATAAGCCCACTAAAACTCTTTCATGAAAAACTTTGGATTTTTGAAATACTTATTTTATACTTAAAATACAATAATCCCCACATATTTCAAAAATACAAAAAGAAATAAAGGAGCGTTAGAACTTAATGCATCGGTTATGGTGTCTTTTGGACTATGAACCAAACCTAGGATATGTAAGCAGTGACCCACAGAAAACTGGTGAAATATAAAATTTCTATGAACCAAAATTCTTTAGCGTGAATCAATCGACTTACAACCCACATCCAATTATCAAATTCTGAGTTCTTCTGATCTGGGTGGCACGAATAGGCCATGCGCCATACCTTGGAAATTCATGAATGCTCTAGAGAACCTGCCCAAGTTCTCATAGGAAGCGGCCCCACTTCCACACCCATATAGGTGGATCCATCAAATGTGCACTACAACTAAACACATCACCCAATAAGGACTACGGAATCCATTAAGAGTTAAAAATCAACCTTTACACATTGTAGTTTGCACTATCTACACCATAGGAAGGGACTCTCAAAATATTATAAAATTGATAGTGCACTCTAAGCCAACCAGTGACTTGTTGTTACCCATATGAACCTAATTCCTGAGATCTCCATTCACATAAGTTGGGTTACCATCACTGTTGACCCTTTGTTATAGGCATTAGTCTTATTCCCCTCAATATATTACTCACTAGATTTCTACTCAGTGGTTTTGTCAGAGGATCGGCCAAATCCAACTCTGACCTCACAAAGTCAAGGGATATAACCCCATCACTAAGCAATTGCCTTACTATATTATGTTTAGGCGTATATGCCTACTCTTCCCATTATAGGATTTATTCTTAGCTTTGGCTATAGTAGCCTGACTATCACAATATACAGACATGGATAGAGCTGGTCTCATCCAAATAGGAATATCTGCTAGGAGATTTCTGAGCCACTCAGCCTCTGTACCTGCCTTCTCTAAGGCAATGAATTCAGACTCCATAGTAGACCGAGTTGTGCATGTTTGCCTGATAGACTTCTAAGATACTGCACCTCCACCAAGTGTAAATACATAATTGTTAGTAGATTTTGTTTCATCTGAATCTAAAATCTAGTTAGCATCATAATACCCTTCTAATACAGAAGGAAAACCATTATAAAATAAACCATAATAAATAGTTCCTTTCAAATATCGAAGTACTCTATACAATGCAGTCCAATGATATCTACTAGGATTATGAGTATATCTACTCAATCTACTAATAGCATATGCAATATCAGGTCGAGTACAATTCGTTAACCCCCACTATTTGTAGATTTAAAGGAACATATCCACATCTGTAATATAGAATATTTATATCTTCTCTAAAAATAAGAGATCAACACATGATATATATATTGAGAAAAATTCTATAACTCAATATTTTTTACATTAAAGAATGCCCCCACAGCTCAAAATATAAAAACTCCTTTATGCGCCAATTCATTCTAAACATATAAGATAAGAAAATATTTACTTTTCCATATAAATGCATGTCTCCAAGAAGTCCATAAAAATCATCCAAAATTAACATTTTTATAATTTCCTCCAGTAAAGCCTTAATCCCATCTAATTAGGATCGACTAATTAGTTATAGAAGGCTTAGTGGAAATTAAACCAAAAACATGCATTCTCACATTCAAGTATACATTCAAGTATGCCACCATAATTCAAAATATAAATATTTATTTATCGGGCCAATGCATTTACAAAAATGAACCAGTACAATATTAGCCCAGGTAAGCTTTATGAATTATGACACTCTCTCAACCACTTCAAATAGTGACCCAACATCTAAAATAAAATGGTAGCATAAGATATGATGGTCCAGAATAATATTGAGCTAGAAAAATAAGGGATAGATACAAAACGAATAAAGAGTTTAAAATTAATTTTTAATATGCCTCAATTGATCAAGCTCTAAACGCCCAAAATGATTAATATCCAGTAGCTCAAGTGTTGGTGCAATAGTATATACTATGTATGGATAATAAACACCTTCCTTAGGTTAAAATAAAAAGGTCATAAAAAGTAATCACAGATATTATATGCAACATTACCACCACGTAAATAAATGGTATAACACTACATTCATAGCCATTATTCATCACTAGTATCAACGGCTAAGAGTGACAGTCATTGTCCATTAAAGTCTGCAAATGTTAATAACATTAATGCATAACAATATGATAATGCACCAATGGCTCAAAAAATAAATTAACATAATATCAAAAAACCGTCTATTAACTAAAAGCAATATCTTCCAATATTAGTAAAATGCTGATGACCAAATATATATATCACAAACCTTCAAACATAACACATGGGTGAAAGAACAAGTGATCGTTTGGTACCAAGTTTGTACATACATAGTGCAATGAAAAATTGCTAGTAACACACCAAATTAAAAGAGATTAACTCTAGCCATTATTAGTAATAAAGAACCAATCATTTAAAGCAATATATAAAGGCTAAAAAAAATAGTCACTAGCCATAATCAACTCCAAAAACCAACAGCTATACACTACATGTAAAACCTATTTATCACCTCCAATCGGTTAGAACTGCATCTGCCAAAAACATGCTATTCTAACGGAAACATAAAAAATATAATAGTGTAGAAGGTTTTTTTTTTTTTTGTTAAGTTAGTAGACATCTTTTTTCACTATAATCTGTCTAACTCATCAATAATAAAAATTCGCATATATCTACACATATATATGGGCACAAAATATAATTATGGACATAAAATTATTTACTGTTGCTTGGTCTCCAAATATTAGTTTATAGGTTTCCAGCATAGAAGATAACTTATGGAACTAACGGGTTTCATGCCCAACAGCAAGCCGGAACACCACATGCTTAATAAATAAATGGAGATTATTATCAAATTGTCTAAGACTCTTAGAAATAATAACTCATGCAATTTTTTTTTTAGCGACTATTTCCTTCTATGGCTAACTATATATTATCATCATATAAACTTTAAAACACATACCCATAAATGCATAAGTTATATAATCACACAAAAAGAAAGAGATCTACACCAAGTTCTTCTTTCCTTTATTCTCATGGACAAGATAAATATTTTAAAAAATATGAGAAATGGATACTAATTCATAGACAATAAATGAATAGCTTAACCACGTACTAAACAAGATATAAAAGATTCATTTTGTGCAAATTTCTTTCCCTCAAATATTCCTCTGTTCTATGAACTGAGTGATGGCCCATATTTTTTTTTTTTTAATTTTAATTTTAGCATAATTTAAAACAAGCTATCAAATTCTTAATATCTTGGGATTCTTAGAAATAAGAATTCATACAACCAAATAATAATATATAAATACTCACACCAAATGTTCAAACATGAAACTTTAAACTTTGATTCATGTAACTAAATAAAATACATGTTAGTAAAATCAAAGCTGCATAAATTATTCTAGATATGCTCTCACTTGGGCAACAATATAACAAATCAGTATCATCTAAAATATTTATCTTGATATTATCTGTAGGATGTTCAAGGAGAATAACAAATCACAAGTATAGCGCATAAAAAGAGAACTATGCCTTCATATATACGAATTATATAACTAATAGTATGAACAAATTTAATTGTATCCAATCTAAAATGAATCCTATAGAAATGGTCATAAGACTATCATGTTAGAAATAACAATACTAGTTCTATTTTTTTTTTTTTTTTTTTTTTTTTTCATTTTTAGGTCACTCACTAGGACATGGAAATCATAGATTTGGGATGATACATCTCTATCCTCAGTCATAGCAGCAGCATCCATGAAGAAATACTCTTAAAATTGTTGGAAAATAATAGAATAGATGCTACTGTATAAAATAAAACTAGTACAAGAATTGCAGAAATACAAACAGTGTCGGTTAAGGCGTGCAGAAGGCACTGTCCTTAAGAGTAGTTCCGCCTGTCTGAGTATTCAACTCGGTGCAGTAGGTTACAACGCTCTACCCTCCAGGATTCAACAACCGGACTCCCACAAGCGTGCACACGCAAGTGCAGGAGTAAAAATGAAGAACTCAAAAAGCTCATTTCTATGAAAACGAAATTGTAGAATGAAAACGAAAAGACTTTGTTTTGTATATATTCTGCTAAACCAAACAGCTGATATATTAAGCTTTAGGAAAAAGAACCCAACCGTAAAAAACGGTCACATAATAAAATACATTAAATTTTGGTATAAAACACAAAATAAATTTTAGAATAAATCCTAACGGTCATAAAATAAAGAATTCCAAGAGTCATAAAATCATAAAATAAATCCGGTTATAAATTCCTAATGGTCAGAAAACGGTCATAAAATTTATTAATTTTAAAATGGGTTGCTGAATTGGATCGTGGATAATTCAGTAACAAAAAATCAAAGTAGCAAAATATGGGTCAACTTGCCCGCACACGCGAAGCCAAATATTTAGGATTTGCACCCCCCCTGCGCGCACGTCGTACGCTCGCGACGTGCCCAACTAAGTCAATTTTCGGACCCCTATCCTGCAAATCACTCGATTGAGCTCCGTCTCATGCGCACGTGGGGACTTCCTACATCCCACCACATGACACCATATATAATAAATGGGATACTATATAAGCCCACTAAAACTCTTTCATGAAAAACTTTGGATTTTTGAAATACTTATTTTATACATAAAATACAACAGATATGAGGTACATTGGACCAATGCAAGAATTACAACTCTTAATGCATGGTGTTGATATAACTTATATCAACACGTGCTAATAGGAATATAATCGTATATATGTATAGGATGATAATCAGGTAAGCACGTGCTGATATAACTTATATGAACATGTGCTAATGGGAATATAACTATGTATGTGTGTATATATATATATATATATATATATATATATATATATATATATATATATATATATATATATATATTAGTAACTAAAAAGAACTTAATATGAGAAGCCCTCAATTCCCGATTTAGATAAATGTTCTCAAAATTTATTTAAACGGGATTATAGGGGGTTTCCTTAAAATTGCTGTGATCTTCTCATTGTTATATGATGAAACTCCTAATTTATCTGATTTGTCATATTTAATGCCATATTGCATTCAATATTATCTTTAAAATATCTATAAAAAAAAAAAAAAAATCCCAATTTATCTGAATTTTCATGGCACTAATCAAGGGAAAACAATGCAGGGGGAAGGAATTCTTACTGTTATCTTAAAAAAAATTACAAATTATCTGAATATTCATGGTTCTAAAAATGTACCTGTCTTTTTTTTGGGTGAAGGGGGGGGGGGGGGGAGCGAGGAACTCCCCATTGTTATATGATAAAACTCCCAATTTAGCTGATTTGTCATGATAATGGTTGAGTTGTGGTGTTATCTTGATGCATATTTTGTATGATGTGTCATAGTTAATTATCTGAATATTTTGCATTGATTTAATTTGTGATTTTGTATGATGTGTTATGGTTAATTATCTGAATATTTCATCGAACTCGAATACGGGAAGTATTTCGAAACTTTGGTCGATGAGTCCTTTTGGGAATCGCTAAAAGGAAGGAGAAGATCACTGCAATTTTGAGGAAGCCCCTTTTAATCCCGTTTATTTAAGTTTTGAGAACATTTATCTGAATCGGGAATTGAGAGCTTCTCATATTAAGTTCCTTTTTAGCTACTAACGGTATTAATACTGCTGACCAATCAGATTTAGCCAAATCAGTGGTCTTATATTTTGGTCCTCTAATAGTGGTCCTATGTATCATTACTCATATATATGTACATATCAACACGTGCTGATGGAAACATAACCGTATATATTAGGAATTGTAACTCTTGCATTGGTCCAATGTACCTCATATCCCACTAATACACAAGGTACAACTCTCAATGTGGGTGTTGATATAAGTTATATATATCAACACATGCTTATTTGATCATCATCCTATATATATATATGGTTTGAAGAGAAATAGTATAGGGCTGTTTGACAAATATGAAAACCTAGCCAGTTGAAAGTAAATTTGACTTGTTTTGATTTCACACTATTTGGTAAGTCTTTTTTTCCTACTAATCTATTTAGCTTTCTTCTAAAAACAAAGCATTAACATAGTTTTTTTTTTTTTTTTTTCAAATAAACTATGAATTGGTTTATTTAAAAATTAAATAACAATTATGGACTGAACTCAGTCTCATTTAGCTTTCGAAGTTTCCAAACAGATCCTAAGAAAAGTGATAGTAAAGGTTGTCCATTTATCTCCTACAAGCGGATGCAAATTTACGTACAAAAGTGCCCACATTCTCAGTGTTTCTTTAATTTAAGTTGAGGACTTTTTAAAAGATCAGAATTTAAATGGGTGAGGGATTTGATTCAATGAGCCAAGGTAAAATTTATGGTTTAGAGTGGAGTATAAGAAGATTTTGAAGATGCCCTATATAACATTTTCAAAATGTTGAAAACTGTTGTATAGGTGTAAGATTTTTTAAAATTGCATGTGGTCCCAATCTTGGTTGCCATGGGGTCCGCTTGGTTCTACCTTAATTGGCCCGCTCCCATGTGATGCGGAACTCCAAACTGTTGCCTCCATTATTAATCATGATAATTGGGATGTTCCTGGCCTACCATTTGAAATTCCATCATCCCTTACCTCTATTATTCATGCCCTCTCTGGATTCATCCTCGTGAAGACTTTGGTTTTTCGGAGCACAGCCCCACTGGTTGTTCATTTTCCTCAGCTCATCAATTTATTTCTGGCCTGCATGTTATGCCTACGGAAGGCAATTGGCTCTGGCTTTGGAAATTAAAAATATTTTTTTGGAAATGTGCTCATAATCGTCTTCCTTCTCGTAACCTTCTTGTCCTCAGAAACCCTCAACATTCCCCAACTTATCCAAGATGTGACTGAGAAATTGAAACTCCTATTATTGCTTACGCCAATACATGATTGGTGTAAGCAGAACTTGTGCAATCAAAAGCCCACTCTTTATGATGCTCCATGGGGTAACTTTTTTGCATTTGATGCTTGGACTACTTGGCTAAGCTGTAATAAATGCATTTTCAATCAACAACCTTGTCCTATTAGAAACCAACTTCATACTGTTGTATCTTATTCCACATAATTTTTCCACTTGATAAAGCACCCGACAAGGCCTATC
Source organism: Liquidambar formosana (assembly GCA_039720395.1). Taxonomy (NCBI): domain Eukaryota; kingdom Viridiplantae; phylum Streptophyta; class Magnoliopsida; order Saxifragales; family Altingiaceae; genus Liquidambar; species Liquidambar formosana. The sequence continues at coordinate 29,889,873 of CM077822.1, forward strand.
CGTAGTTGCACACAACAACTCATTCATTAATTGGTTGTCTAACCCAGACCCATGGGTGACTTTAAATACTGATAGAAGTTCTTTAGGAAATCTAGACTATACAGGGGTTGGAGGTCTAATCCGTAACTCAATGGGTGTTTGGATTAAAAAATTTTATCATCATATTGGTTGTACAACTAGTGTATGTGCTAAGCTATGGGCCATTCAGGATGGTTTACATCTTGCATGGACAATGGGCTACCGACAAGTTATTACTTCAATTTGATGCTCAAATTATAATATTTCTTTTGACACAACAGATGGGTCCAACCCCTTGACATCTAACCCTTATTACTAATTGCAGGTTCCTATTACAACGTGATTGGTAAGTTCAAATCCAACACGTGTATAAGGAAGCAAATAAATGTGCAAACTTTTTGGCAAAATATGGTGCTTCTCAAGTTACAAATTTTGTTGTACTCAATCAACCTCCGAGTGGTCTTGTAGCTATCTTGTTATGGGATGCTGTATGGCTAGCCCATGTCTAAGTAATTTGCACTAAATTAATGAAGCTTTCCCTTTTCTACCCCACAAAAAAAATAAAATAAAATTAAATAAAAAAGGATTTTTTAAAAAAATTTGGTAGGGTAATGGCCCCCCGCCATGTGGGTTTACCCCTGTATTTATTTAAGTTGACGTACGCTACGAAAACAAACAAACCATTGTACTACCTTTAAATAATTTTTTTTTTTTTTTTTAAAAAGGAGGAGAAAAAAAGAAAGAAAAGAAGGTTATAACATGGTTACCAAATCGCTGTCACATGCCTAAATGACTCTTACCTTGTACTATACATATTTATAGCAACCTCATAAGTCATAAGGGTGGATTGAGTGATATGGCTAAAATTCTCTTATCAGTCCTTGTCCTTTTCATGCGGGGCAATGTCATAGATTTTATTTTATATTCATTTCGTTTCTAATTGATTATTCTTTGAAAAACATTCATTTTTTCATTTTATTTTAAAGTCCTATTAAATGTTTTCAAATCAACATATATATTTTCACATTTCAATTTTACCCTCTAAGCATACAAAAAATAGAAAAAGATAACTCATGAGAAAAGACATTTTAAGAAAATAAATGAAAAGAATTATTGACTTCTTCAATGAGAGAATTATTTTGAAATATCTCATAAGGAAGAAAGTAAGCCAATAAAATAGGAACAAAAGGAGTAATTGTCCTGTGCTTTTGGGATGAGAAGACTGCATGTGTCCAAAAGGATTAATCGAGTGTGTAAGTATCTCGGAAGCTCTTGATAAAAATAAAAAAATAAAAAACACACACACAAAAATTTATTTATAGCAAAATCTTAATGTTGAGCACTCCCATAGTTTTTTGTTACCTAAATACTGCTTTTAGTAGGCAACATGTTCTAAATAAATTGAAAATTTGGATAGCTTTAAGAAAATGAATACAATTATCCAACTAGTGGAATTACGGTTCATGATGGATTAAGATTTCAACCTCACTAAAGTCTAAAGGTTGGCTTCACTTTCTTTCTTTTTTCTTTTCTTAATTTCATGAGGAGAATTTAGATGTTTTGTATCTGACTAATTCTTCTCGGCACTTTCAATCCCCTGTCTCATATGCATCGGACAATTAAAGTATAAAATCCATGGGCTTCACTTATGTTTGGTTCAAAGCTCAAATACTTGATATTTTTTATATTTTTGACAGTAATTATGGAGGTAGGCACAATTGATCAGCCCGCAACAGAAGCTATCCAAAAAAATGTCCCGTCTGTTAGATATACAAGGTATGAACCCCAAAAAGAGGCTGAATGAATAGAAAGTCAACCCTAGCCACATGCAATTTTATTTTAGGGTAAAATGAAGAAAACTACCCCCAACTCCCCAAGTTTGGGGTAAGTTTCAATTTGGTATCATCAAGTTTAAAAGGCGTCAATTAGATACCTAGAATTTTAAATGTGTTCCAATTTGAGTCTTATTGTAACCCACCGTTTGGTCAACAAATGGTAATTCAATCATTTGACCAACAATTCTTAAAATATGCCAATTTTGCCCTTATTTTGTACCTGAATGCCTTATTTTGCCATTGTCCGAGTCCAAAGTCTATATTATGCTTTTTGACCTAGATCTAAAACTCACATTTTATCATCTCTCTCTCTTTTCCTACATAGATTCCTCAAATATCAACATTCATCCAGATTGAGATCGAGCTAAATATTCTCGAATAATGGATTTTTGATAAAACGAAGTTGTTTTAATTAAGGACAGTAACGTCATTTCACAGCCAACAATTAACGATGTTATCTATTTTGAGTCAACGAATTGTCTGGGTACCTAATTGATGCTTTTTAAACTTGGGTACTAAACTAGAACCTATTCCTGAGGACAGTTTTCTATATTTTACCCTTTATTTTATTTGAATTGATTTGTCATTATTATTACTAATTTGTACATAACCTTGTCCACAAATATAATCTCCTTTAACAAACAAAGGGGTGGTGGTTGGGCCAGTCCTTCGAAAAAAGGGTGGAGAGAAAAGATGTTCCCAGTGAGTGGGGATTAGATGCATTTCTCCCATGATTTCTTGAAGGTAGAGAAAAAGCACTGAAGTAGAATCTCTCAGGATCGAGTGACTGACATGTCAACACTGATACTAACATGCATGTAGGCCCAAATATAAGTGCCACTCTCTACTTTCCAACAAAGTTTTATTGACCCGAGCCATCATGAAGATCATAGTGTGGTGGTAGCTATTATTTTTAAGCTATTGTCTATTATCACCATCAGAGTGGGGCATTTTATGTTTTTTTTTTTATTTTTTTATTTTTTTAAATTGTTTTTTCTTATTTTTTGGTACTTAAGTTAGCAATTATTTATTTATTTATTTGGGTAAAAGGGATAGAAGCCTAAACCAAGACATAATAAAGGCTATAGAGGCCACGTTAGCCATCAACAAGGAAGTCATCCCCATGGGGGGTGTTCAAGGGTACAAAACATTAACTTTGATCTTCTTCTTCTGCAGCAAGGAAGTCAGTGTAGGAATTGCTTTCTCCAAGGGTATGTCCAATGAAGCATTCCCACTCCTGGTCATGAGGTTCTCGCAATCTTCGAAGATGGCATCCATGGGATGCTTATCGTTGTCATTCTCCAAGATGTGATTAATTAATAGCCAGTTTCTGAGTCCAATTCAATCAGGGTCCTAGGAATGGATTTATCCCATGCCATTTTCAAAACCTGCAAGGATGGCTCTTAACTTGGCTTCAAGGCTCGTGCACACACCCAAACTTCCCATAAAATCACATAGCTATATGGTGACATTTCTACAAGGTAAGAAAAGTATACCAAAAATGAGAACAAGGTAAGTTTGTCTATATATGATGTGCATTTAGACAAATAAAATCTGCGTAGGGACAAATGATATATGTGTACACGTTTTTGGTAAATCTCCACTTGGTTTTTACCTCAGACCAGCTGTAATCACATTGACTATATGAAGATTATTCATTAAAATTTCAATTAATTCCACCTTGAGCTTTCAAACACCCCCTCCAAAAAATAAAATAAAATAAAATAGAACTTTATTTATTTATATATATTTTGAGATGGGATAGTTGACGCATCCCTTTTTTAAATTATTTTTTGAGATTTTTTTTTACTGTCATTTCATTGATGATTACATCGAAAAGGAATCCTTGTCTTTTGATCCTATTTGCTAAAGCATCATTTGCCAATTATTTTTTTCAATAGAATCTTTACTATGCGCTATGACTTATATTTCCCAGTACAAATTTGAATTTAAATTGGGGTCTCAAATTGAATTGAAAAGAAATTCGAATGCATAAATCAGGCCATTATTCTCATTTTTATGAAATCCAGCCTTTTTTTAAATAAAAAAAAAATTTACGGGAAAACATATGACTTTTTTTAATTTGTTCAGGGGAAAGAGAAAAAAATGAGCAGAAATTTATAATCTCCATAATCAAAAAGGGGGGAACTAATAGACTTTGGGCCTGGTCGCATGTCTTGCGCCAATAATAACATGGGATTTGAGGAAGTCTTGATTTTGATTCTAATTGAGTGCGAGTGTGGATGTGTATTCTTTTATTGTTTAGGCCAAAAAAAACAAAATAAAATGAAAAAAAAGGAGAAAGAGAGAGCTCTTCTTCAGCTTTTGTAAATTTCAGGGCGGGCCCATTATCTATAGCAGTTCGGTAGGAGGCCCAAACTAGGGGCTTGTCATCCTAGAGCCTTGTTGAAGGTCCGATGGAAATGGCCAGTCCATTGTCAAAGATTTTGAAATGGGTCCTATTCTGTTTTAGTTAACTTTCAAATATATATATATATATATATTTTTTTCCTAAGGTCAATAATTTTGTTCACACTTGTTTGTAATATGAGCAATGCATGATTGTAAATATAGGATTGCGTGTAAGGTAGCAATATTAGCCATTCCATTTGTAGACCTTCAGCCCAATTATTTTCCTAGAATCATTGTTCACTTCACATTAGTTAATGCCCCAAATTAACCTAATTGGTCTAAAGAGAGAGTGGAAAGCCGAACCCAAAACCTTATGCTTCATGTGCATTATATGATTTTCTTTTGGGCTTTCCTTGGGCATGGGTAGGCCACTATTCACTCCACATTAATCAATGCCCAAAATTCGCTTGATTGGTGGCTGGTTTAAAAACAAAAAGTGAAAAGTCGAACCTAAAACCTCTTACCTTGTGTGGCTATGTGCATTGTATGATTTCTATTTGGGCTTTTACTGTTGTTTTCGATGAGGGTTCCTTTTGTCACAATAATCCCATTTGGGTTGGTATTTGCTTTTCATGGGCCATGGAAATGAAAGTGGACTGCTTGAAATCTGTCTAGGTATGATTATCTCATGCATACGATATGGATCAAAGGATGACAGACATGTAGCATGTGCTGATATAACCTATGTTAGCCTTGTATTGAGGATTGTACTTTGATAATAGTTTAAAATTGCATTAATTTCATATATCTTAGTAGGTATTATTATATCTATTTTACACTTAATTCCACATTTTACATATTATACGTGAGATTTCTTGATACATGCTCTTATGCTTAAAGTGGTGTATTAATGCGTGTTTTATTTTTGTAGGAAGCCAATTTCCTATGGTCAAGCCTTCTTTATTTATTTGGAACTATATAGAAGCTTTGTAAGGGTGAAGTGCATTAATTTTAGAAGATTTTAGCTAGGAAATTGGCAACCCCAAAGTTGGAAAGAAAACCAAGAATGAAGTTTGGAGCAGTTACCGCATTCTAACCATATCCTTTGATTCCGAAGTCCAATGGATACGCAATTAGTATCACTGGAAAGATAATTCGAAGCTTGACAATATTATATTTCACGAATATTTTGTGATTTCAACATTTCGTAGGTCAAACATGGGTTACAATTTGGCCCTGCTTGGAAAAACTGGATTTTCAAATTGTTTCTTTATTTTTTTCCTCTTTCCCTTGGAAACCCTAAGAGCACATAAAAAGGAAAAGGCGGTTGCACCTAGAGAACTTCTTCCTCTCTTGTTCTTCTTGTTCTACATCTGTTTAGTTTTTAGTTTTGAATTATCATGAGTAGCTAAATATTTTGCTAAAGCTAGAAGTGAAACCACAACAATTATTTGATATTTGTTTAACGATTCTTCATGGATTTAATGTAAGGTTTCATAGTTTTGATTTATTTTGATTATTTTGCAAAGTATTTATTCTGCATAATTCTTTGATTTATCGTTAACTCCGGGTATGGTGAATGCTTTAGAATTCCCTACGAATTAAATTACTAGTTTTCTCATTTAATAAATCAATCAACCTTATGAATCCATATTTTGAGAATTGTTTTGAATAAAATTAATTGCTAAATCATCTGACTGGGATCATCCTTCATGTGAATCTTAGTTGAGTTATAAACATGAATCGTTAGCAAAAATCATATATTTGTTATGAGTGGACCTTTGAACCTTAGTGCTTTTAAATTATTGTTTTTAATCAAATTAATTCTTTGCAATCAATCAATCAGATTTCTAAAATCATTCCTCTTTCAATTTTCTTTTCACCAACCATCTTTGCTAATTATTCCCCTTCCCTATGGTTCAACCTTGGATTCATCAAGAATATATTACTTCATGACATCTTGCTGTGACGACCTATTTTCTTAATAGAGATTGATACGGCTTAATATATGATTAGCGTAGTTAATCCCTTGATTTGTTGGATAACTTAATGTAAGGGTAATCCATTTGTATGATAATATGATATTATATGTGTTTTGATGCTTATTTTGATGAATTGAGTATCCTAAGTGAGTGTTGGGCCTTATTTACAGTTTCGAGTTAAGTTGCTGAAATTTGGCTAAGTGTGGGAGAAAAATGAATTTTCGTAAATTTTTGTTTTTAAAGATAATTTTTTGCGGTAATAGAAGTTTATAATATTATAAGACTTTCTGTGATTTTATGGGATTTTATTAGCATGTTTGGATTGGGTTCCTCACATGTTTGTTTTAGGAAAATCTGTCGGGGGACGGATTTTGTACTAAAACTTGGAAATGAGATTTTGATATATTGGGAATTTGATTTTTTTTTGATATTTTATTTGGATTCAAATAGGGGTTATTTGCTTATTTTCATTAAATAACTTAAAGTAAAATGATAATATAAAAATGGAGGAAATTACTTAAATGTTTTGGATGAAAATAAGGCTGATGTTTGTGCTGATGGAGAGTTGCTGACTCACTGTTTATTTTTTGCTGTCTGTGTATTTCAGACAGCTGAAACATGTTTCAGCCGTCTGAAAGACAATTTTCAGCCAGCTGAAAGTTCATGTCAGCCGACTGAAAATTCCAGAGAGGCTTATTTTGTGTTGGGCATTTTCAGCCAGCTGAAAATATTTTTCAGCCATCTAAAAGTGTCGGCGAATAGTTTCAATAAAGGGTTAAAATGACCCTTTTGCCCTCCTTTTCTATATAAACCCTTAACCCACGAATTTCTCTCCATTCTTCATGCCAAGAGAGAGAGAGAATGAGAGAGGGAGAGTGACGGGGAGATCGTGGGTAGCTCGTCGGGGCATGGCAGCCATGATCCGACGCCGGCAAGCTCGGATCCATCATAGTTTGGCCCGATCTACGTGCGTATAGGGATGGTTTGGACATTTGCATAACTCATTTTTTAGGTAGGGGACATTTTCTCATTTTAAACCCTTGTTGCATGGGGGTCTGGGTACAAATCATGTAGATTTACATGTATTTGGTAGTTTTTGCATATATATATCATGCATGGGGTATATATTTTCTAAGTTTTACAAATTGTGGGAAACCTAGGGTTTGATTCACATCATTTTTTTATAAAAATGTTGTTTTTGAAATCATTCCTTTAAAAATAATTTATGAGGGTTATTTACTTGTGCTTTTTTATGAACCCATTTGTTATATAGTTTTCTTGGAAAATTTATATATACAATTTTCCAGTTTATATGAAAATTATGGAATTATTTCATATGGTTTTCAAAGCACAAACCTATTATGTGGTTTTTGGAAAATTATATATAATTTTCCTGGATTATAAGAGAATTATAGAATTGATAAATGAACAAATAAGTGGTAATAATATGGATATGGTGATGAGGGCTACTGGAGACAAGATTACTGCGGTCCCAAAGGAATGGGACGTCGTGCCGTGTCTTCCTATCCTTTAGTCCTGGGCTATGTACCCGAATATGAGGTTACTTTCTGGTCTAAGTAGGATCATAGTGTTTCCTCATGATGGGATTACTTTTTGGACCAAGTAAGATCCATAGTGTTTCCCCTTATTTTCCACGCGCGAGGGCCCCGCATAACCTGGGGAGGATTTATCAATTTGAAAGACTGATGTTATGGATTACCGGATATGGCAAATGATGATTATTGGCTTATAAGGTCGTGATATGGAATTTGGGAAGAATAATAATGAATTATAAATAACTTGAGTTATTTCCTACCTTTTAAAAAAATAAAAAGGGGTGTTGGTATCAAATGATTTAAACTTCCGTAGTTTATTTCATTATACATGCATCAGTTGCATTTATTGAAAATTATATTGCAAACTAATCAATGATTTTGCAGGGTTCTTGAAAAGTATATAAACTATGGTTTTTTCTTTTTAAAACTTTGGGTTATTTTGAGAAATGTTTTCCTACTGAGCGTGTAGCTCATACTCTCATAGTTTTCTTGCAAGTCATAATTTCAAAGCTAAGTTGACCTGGGTTTTGGGAGCACGTCAGCATGCTTGCATTCATATAGAGAATATTGGAGATAGGCTTTGAGCCTATGCATGTATTAATTTTAATTTCATGGCTGTAATAATTAATTGAGTAGTGGATGTTTATCTGAATGGAACTATGTGACTATGATACAGCCTATAGATTTACTTATCTTTAGACTATGATACAGCCTATAGATTTACTTATCTTTAGAAAATTGTGTGGATGGTTGGAAATGATTATAAATGTGTTTTCCACAGGTTTTGAATAGTCAATAACTTGGTATGTCCTATTTACAGATAGGACCATGCCGGATTTTATAAAAATACTTTCAAAAGAATTATTTTTATTAAACATCCACCAAATTTGGCTTTAAAAATGGTTTTCTTACTACTTAACTAATGGCCCCCATTTCGGATCATTACACTTGCACTTGAGAGCATGGATAAATATCAGCTTATTGTTTTTTGTGGAGGTTTTCTATATGTTGCAAATCTCTTCACAAATTCGGTAAAGTCTTTCCACAACTTTTTACTTTCATTTTTTATTTTTTTAATGCAAATTTGGCATTGTGATCATACTCATCGTTTTGTTAGAGTTGAGTTTGAGAATTTGTGTGGAAATTTAATTGATTCTCTTGGACATAATTGCACACTTGACACCATATCTGATAATGAGGAAAATATTGAGAATAATAATGGGGATGACAATTGTCGACTTGGTCCACCCATTAGGACTTTTAGAGATTATTTGCAGCCTACTAGGAGTAGTGCACCATCTTACATCATTTTCCCTCTGAATGCTAAAAATTTCAAATTTAAGATTGGCATGATTCTATTGCTACCTAAATTCCATGGTTTAGAATCTAAAAACCCATATTTGCACCTTAAAGAATTTAATGAGGTTTGTGTGACCTTCTATGACCAAACTTGTAGTAAATAGACTATTAAATTGAAATTATTTCCCTTTTCTCTCGATAATAAGGTGAAAAATTGGCTTAATATTTTAAGACCTAGATCCATTAGCATATGGCAAGAGATGCAAATTGAATTTTTGAAAAAGCACTTCCCACTTCATAAGATTAGTTCTCTTAGAAGACAAATAATGAATTTTTCACAAAAAGAAAATAAGACTTTTTACCAATGTTGGGAATGTTTTAAAGATTTATTAAATTCTTGCCTACATCATGGTTATGAAACTTGACGTATCATTAGTTTTTTCTATCAAAGTTTAACTCCTAAAATGCGTTAATTTGTAAAGATAATGTGCAATGGTGAATTTATGAATAAGGACCCTAATGAGGCTTTTGACTATTTTGATCTTTTAGCTGAGAATGCCCAATCTTGGGATACAACTGATACTTCAAACAAGTCCAAGCCTTCTACCAACCCATCTGAGGGTAGTAAGTACCATATACGGGAGGATGATAACTTAAGTGCTAGGGTAGCTATTTGGTCTAGGAAATTAGAAGCCATGGAATTAAAAAAGGTTAATGAAGTTATGTTTGTACCTAAATTGAATGATGTTTGTAGCATTTGTGAGACCGTGGGACACTCTACAAATGATTGCCCAACTATCCTTGCTTTTAAAGATGTGTTACATGATCAAGCAAATGTTATAAACATGAATAAAAAGCCTTTTTCTTTACCTTATTTTGAAACTAATAATCCAGAGTACATGGAGGAATCATTCAAATTTCAGTTGGAGGAATAACAATGTTGCACTACCCCATTAAATCCATTCTAATTTTGTTCCTTATAATCTTCCTCCTAAGAAGGGTTTAGAGGAAACATTGCAACAGTTCATGCAGCCACCATAAATAATCAAACTTCTCAAGCCATAGGTGATATTAGAGACACTCTTACTAAGTTGACCACTTCATTGAGCAATCAACAAAAAGGTAAATTTCCATCTCAACCATAACCTAATCCCCAAGGTCAATTTAGTTTTAGTGATTAATGCACAACTTAAGCATGCTAAATTCGTTACTACTTTTCGTAGTGGGAAAGTTATTGATAAAACTATTCTACCACCTAAAGACAAAGAAAAAGAAGAATTTTAAAAAACAAAGAGTAGTAGTAAACTTAATAAGTCCGAGTTAAGTGTAGTTAAGAGATGCGATATTCCCATTCCTTTCCCTCAAAGATTGCAATCACTTCAAAAAATAAATTAGAATGCAGAAATTTTTGAAGTCTTTAAACAAGTGAAAGTCAATATTCTTTTGTTGGATGCAATAAAACAAATTCCTTCTTATACTAAATTTTTGAAAGATTTATATACGGTCAAGCGTAAGCTTAACATTAAAAAAAAAAAAAGGCATTTTTAACTGAGCAAGTGAGTGCTATCATTCAAAATAATAGTCCTCCTAAGTATAAAGATCCAGGTAGTCGTACTATTTCATATGTTATTGGTAATTTTAAAGTAAAGCAAGCTTTACTTAATCTTGGGGCTAGCATGAATCTTTTATCTTATTCAGTATATGAACAATTCGGTCTAGGTAAGGTAAAACCAACCAAAATAACTCTTCATCTTGCAGATCGTTCCGTGAAAATACCTAGAGGAGTAGTAGAGGATGTGTTAGTCCAAGTTGATGAATTTTACTTTCCTATTGATTTTATTGTTTTGGACACACACCCTATTTTGAATGCTAATTCTCAAATTCCTGCAATCTAGGTTACCCATTCCTTGCAACTTCCAATGCTTTAATAAATTGTAAGAGTGATGTACTTAAATTGTCTTTTGGAAATATGACCATACAATTGAATATTTTTAATACTTGCAAATAACCTAAGGATGATGATGACTTTTATGAAGTTGACTTAATTGATATACTTGTTCAAGAACAATTTAATGTGTCCTGCTTTTCTGATCCTTTAGAGGCTTGTTTGGTTAATTCTCATAATTTGGAGTTTAATGAAGATCCTGAAATTGTATATCTTTATTGTTTAGTGGATTCTACATAGGAATTGTACGTGAATGCGTGGAAGCCTAAAATTGAAGAGCTATCACCCCGTGAGCTTAAACTATTGCCATCAAATGAAAAAGTGCCTAAGCTGGAATTAAAGCCCTTACTAGTGGAACTCATGTATGCATTTTTAGGACCTGAAGAGACTTTTCCTGTGGTAATATCTTCTAAACTTGATTCTTTGCAAGAAGGTAAGTTGTTGAAAATTTTGAAAGAGCATAAAGCTATAGGATGGAACATTGCTGATATAAAGGGAATTAGCCCTCTTGTGTGCACTCATAGAATTTATTTGGAGGACAATGCTAAATCTTCTAAAGAGATGCAACGTAGGTTGAACCCTACAATGAAAGATGTAGGTAGGACTGAAGTTTTGAAATTATTTGATGTGGGGATCATTTATCCCATAGCTAATAGTAAGTGGGTGAGTCCTACTCAAGTTGTACCTCAAAAGTCTTGAGTCACTGTGGTAAAAAATGAAAATAATGAATTAATTCCCACTCGTGTGACCATGGGTTGGCGCATGTGCATTGACTATAGGAAGCTTAATTCTGTCACTAGGAAAGATCACTTCCCTTTGCCTTTTTTGGATCAAATTTTAGAAAGAGTAGGTGATTATTCCTATTACTGCTTTTTAGATGGATATTTTGGGTATTATTAAATTGAAATTGCACTTGAGAATCAAGAGAAAACTACCTTTACATGTCCTTTTGGTACTTTTACATTTCGAAGGATGCCATTTGGATTATGTAATGCTCCTGCCACTTTTCAAAGATACATGCTTAGTATTTTTAGTAACATGGTAGAGAAACATGGTAGAGAATTTTCTTGAAGTTTTTATGGATGATTTTTCTGTTTTTGGTGACTCGTTTTGATGATTGTTTATCTAATTTGCAAACTGTCTTGATTAAATGTGAAGAGAAGAATCTTTTGTTAAATTGGGAGAAGGGCCATTTCATGGTTTCAAAAGGGATTATGCTTGGTCACATTGTTTCTTCAGAAGGAATAGAAGTGGACAAAGCTAAAATTGAATTAATTTCTAATTTTCCCACACCTAAAAATATTAAGGATGTTAGGTCATTTTTAAGACATGCTAGATTTTATAGAAGGTATATCAAAAACTTTAGTGTAATATCTAAACCATTGTGTAACCTCCTATCTAAAGATACTCCTTTTGAATAGATTGAAGCTTGTCAAGAAGCTTTTGTAAAGCTTAAAGGCATGCTTACTTTTGCACCTATTATGCAACCATCCAATTGGAGTCCACCTTTTGAAATAATGTGTGATGCTAGTGATTATGCAATTGGGGCTGTTTTTGGGCAATGTAAGGATAATAAACCTTCTATCATATATTATGCAAGTAGAACTTTGAATAGTGCTCAAATGAATTATTCCACAACTGAAAAGGAATTGCTTGCAGTGGTATTTGCCCTAGATAAATTTTATGCATATATTATTAGTTCCTCTATTGTTATTTTGACTGACCATACAACTTTGAAATATCTTCTTACCAAGAAGGATGCTAAGCTGCAATTAATTAGGTGGATCATTTTACTCCAACAATTCAATATCACCATCAAAGATAAAAAGGGAATAGAAAATGTGGTGGCAAACCATTTATCTAGACTTAATTTTGATTCTTCTGTGAATATTATGCTAATCAAGGATTCTTTCCCTTATGAGCAGTAAATAATACTAAAAGTAGTATGTGTATGTATATCTATATATATATATATACACAATTATGTTCCCATCAGCACATGTTGATATAAGTTATATCAACACCATGCATTGGGGGTTGTACCCCTTGCATTAGTCCAATGAACCTCATATCCCACTAATGTGCAAGGTACAATCCCCAATATAGGTTTTGATATAAAATATATCAGCATGTGCTTACTTGATCATCATCCTGTATATATATACACGAGTGGTAGCCCGCACGATGTGTGAAAGAAATCCAATTAATTGAACCACTTGATATGGGTAAACCCAATTAGTTTAATCTTAGAAATATCTATGAATTGATTAGTTGGTCCATTCTACATACAAAAATTGAAAATTAGCTTAATCAACTGCATCAAGTTAACTATTAATCTATTGGCTTGTAAGTAAAATATAAACATAAAAAAATATTTCTTTTATCTTAATTAATTATTTGTTCCTTTAATTTTCTCTCCTTTAATTCAAGCTTGGTGATTATAATACCTTTGGTTTTCTTCCCTTATTTATTTTTTCCTTTGTTTTTCTTGAGAGATGTGGCACGTGGAAAACTCTCACTATGTAAGAGGGAAAGGTTGAGAGACGTGCCACGTGGCACACTCTATTTTATATAATGGTATATATATATATATGTAGTCTTTTTATTATCATGTGTACTCCAAAATTCTACCCGTGACTTATATTTTGCGAAATCAATTGTTGGATTAGAAATAGCCTTCTCATGAAGGCGATTCATGCCAAAAATTAAGTTGAACCGATACAGCTTACTATTTGATAAAAAAAACATACATTTTTTTTATCAATAGCAATAGCTAAATTATGGATGAAATAACTCTTAATTTTTGATCAACTTGATTTTTGGCATGCGTTATCTATATATGACGCAGATCAAATCCAACTGTTGGTTTTACAAAATATGAGTCATAGGCAAAGTTTTGGAGGTGCAACTCATGCGAAGTCCTAATACTTAAATATATGTATAGTCCCCTTCTAACCTAACTTTGCATTAGGTTACTCTCCAAAACTTTACCTGTGAGTCATATTTTGCAGAGCTAACTATTGGATTAGATATGCTTCATATGAAGGTCATACATGCCAAAAATAAAATTGATATGAGATTAAGAACTATTTCGTCCATAAATGCCCAAAATGAGCAATTGTCATTAATTAAAAAAAATGTAAGTTTGGATCGAATAAGGATGAAAATTGTGGTGTTATAATAGTGGCAGATCAAACAAGAACTTGATGAGCGAAATCCACTTTTCCACCCTTGATCGAAGTATCGATATGGGAATAAGAATTTGAAGCATCAGAATCAGCAGTCTTTTGTCTGCTCTCCTACTAAGGTGGGAAATTCCCCAATAAAAATCAAGTTGATATGAGATTAAGAGCTGCTTCATCCATAAATGCCAAAAATGTGCAATTGTCATTGAATAAAAAATGCAAGTTTTGGATCAAATAACAATCAGTCTCAAACCTACGTGATAAGGTTATCTAACATAACATTAGGTTAGGTTAACATCATAAGAAGGATATATATATATATATAAACATTTGTATATGTATATATACATGTCAGAATATCAAATTTTAGGATTAAAGAGTGAAATTCTTATGGTGGTTACCGCTTACAAACATAAACAAAATGCTTCAATTGATTAAGCATTCCATTCAATTATTACCGGTTTTACTGGCCAACTCAAAGGCTGGTGGGATCACTTCCTACATGAACAAAACAGATATAACATAGAAATTGCTACAAAAGTTGATGACAATAATAATCTAGTTCTAGATGCAAGAGAACAACCCATTTCAGATAATATTAACACTCTAGTATATACAATTATTAAACATTTTCTTGGAGATCCATTAACCATTACAGAAAAAGTTAGTGAAGTACTTTCACATTTAAGATGCCCAACATTAGATGATTTTCGATGGTACAAAGATGTTTTCTTAAATAAAGTATTATTAAGAGAAGATTGCCAAAATGATTATTGGAAAAAAAGATTTATTGCACGATTACCAAAATTATTTAGTGAAAAAGTCAAACAGAAATTAAGAGAAATTCAAAGTGGCTCAATTAATTATCATATTTTATCTTATGGTGATATCATTTCCTCAATTCAAACAGAAGGATTAGCTTTATGTACAAATCTTAGATTAAAAGCACAAATGAAAAAACAACAAAAGTTAGGTAAAAAGGAATTAGGATAATTTTGTGAACAATTTGGATACCCAAAAATAGAAGCTCTATCTTCCAAGAATAGAAAAAAATCAAAAGAAATCATATAAAAAACCCAAACAGATCCATTCCTCTAAATATCGTTATAAGAACCAAAAATATAGTTGGTTAAAATACCCAGTAAAATATCAAACCAAAAAACCACATAGCTCCATCAAACATAAGCCTAATAAATCTAACAATCTTCAATCTTCTTTTAGAAAAACTCCTAAATGCTGGAAATGTGGAAAATTAGGACATTATAAAAACAATTGCAAGCTAAAAGATAATATTGATTCTTTAGATATTTCTGATAATCTTAAATTACAACTGTACAATCTATTAAAAGAATATTCTGATACAAATCTGATATACAATCTACTAAAGATATTAATGAAATTGAACAAGATGATCTTCTAGAAACCTCTTCCTCTTTCTCTTCTGAGTCTGAATTTGAACAAGATGAAACTGTTAGAGATATTGGCCATTTATTAATGTGGGTCCCATGTATAATTTGAGGTGGGTCCATATTGGAATTAATTAATCTCTATGTGGAGATTTAATTCGAATATTTAATTGGCCAAAATCATTAATGGGTGAATGAAAAATTGTTCTCTAAAGTCACCTTTGAATAGTTGGTTGAAGAATGGTAATAAGGCTTGTCCCACATTGAATAACTATGAAATTCTGAGTGAATTCATATACACATACTTTGGACCTATGGTTTGGGCCCAAAGGGCACCCAAGTTTTGTGAAGAGGGAGGACCTAGCCAACATTAGGTTTGGACCCAAAAACACACACACGTGCCTGCCCGAACCGAACCGGGCCTGGTCGGGTGGGGTGGGGTGGGGTCAAGAAGACTGACCCATGTGTGTTATTTTTTAAGCAAAATTAATTTAATTATCATTAAGTCATGTCTGTCTGTTAACCCAGAACAGTCATGAACAAAAGACACACCTGATCAATGTGTCTTTTGGACTATTCTGGAGAGTCACTTCTGGGTTGTTTATATAAACTGCATTTTCGCAGTCAATTAGAGGTTAATCAAGAGTTTAATTTTCGTACTATTTAAGAGAGAGAGTAAGGACACAGTGGGTTTGCCAGACACGAAGATTGCAGTGCTTCTTCTGTGTGGCAGATCATTATATACTGGGAGGCAAACGTCTAAGAGACTCAAAGCACCAAGTGAGGGGCGAAATCTGTCTTAAGGACATAGCGTCAAACGCTAGCCTTGATCAATCCGGTTCTATTTTATTATCTTCTGTATTCTGTAAGTTTGTGAATTTCCAGAATTTATTTTAGTTTCCTTTATATATTCTGTATTCTATATGTTTGAGTAATCCAGAATAATTCGTGTAATTTGTGTATTATATACATACTATTTTGACAGAATTATACATAAGTAAGACAATATTTTCCAACAGAAACACCACCAATAAAAAATTGTACATCCCTAACTTGTTGTAATAAACCCCCAGAAAAGTCTTTAATGCCCTTAACAAGAAAAGAAAGACAATTATTAGATTTTACTGATACAATTACAGATCTAGATCTTAAAAGAACATACTTACATAATCTTTCCAACACAATAACCCAATCCATTAAATCAAATAATGATTCTTCCTCTAGTTATAACTTAAAATCCATTCTAAATAGATTTGATAAAACCAAAACTAGACCGACCACTATCCAAGATTTACAACATGAAATAAACCAAGGGAAAATGGAAATTAAATATTTAAAGGAACAAGTTAATTATGTAGAACAACTTAGAACACAGGTAGAAGATTTACAAAGAAAATAGAAATATTTATCACAATAATTAATTTCTTCAACATCCTTTCCAGAAAGCATTCCAAAAGAAGACACTTCACCTGAACAAATCCAAGATCTTGATTCTATACAGATAGCAACATTAATTGATTATAAAAAATGACATATATATATTAAACTAATTATTAATAAAACATTAACAATAAATATATTTGCCTTAGTTGATACAAGGCAGATATGGATTGTATTGTACAAGGATTATTCCAACAAAATATTGTCAAGAAACAATTGAAGAACCATTAACTACTGCAAATGGTACTAAAATGTACATTGATTATAAACTTGAAAAGGTACAAGTATGTAATCAAGGAATTTGTGTTGAAATTCCATTTATCCTTTCAGAAGATTTAACAAAACCAGTTATTTTGGGAACTCCTTTTTTAAGACTTATCACTCCATTTAGTGTACATAATGATGGCATCCATATAACACTAACAAGACAAGAGATAACTTATAAATTTCTAAGACCACCACAACAAAGAAATCTTCATAATTTTGATTTATTGAAAGTTAAATTAATTACCACATTAAACCTTATCTCCAAAAAGGAACAACATCATAAATATTTACATTATGAAATCCACTCTCTAAAAATAGAACAAGCATTGCAAACTCCACAATTAAAAACTCAAATTGAACAATTTTATTCTCTAATAAAAAAAATACTATTTGCTCCGATTTACCATATGAGCCATATTTTAAAGAATCATAAATTCCTACAAAGGTTAGACCAATCCAAATGAACCAAGAACTATTAGAATATTATAAAAAAGAAATCCAAGGATTATTAAATAAAAATTTAATCAGAAAGAAAATCCCCATGGAGTTGCTTATTGGGATTTAATTAACTTGCAGAAATAGAAAAATGAGCTCCTAGATTAATTATCAATTATAAACCATTAAATAAAGTCTTACAATAGATTCGATATCCCATTCCCAATAAACAAGATTTATTAAATAGATTATACAATGCAAAAATATTTTCCAAATTTCATATCAAGTCTGGTTTTTGGCAAATTCAACTTAAAGAAGAAAATAGATATAAAACTACATTTAATGTTCCATTTGGCCAATACGAATGGAATGTTATGCCATTTGGATTAAAAAATGCTCCATCAGAATTTCAAAATATTATGAATGACATTTTTAACCCATATTCAGCGTGGTCTATAGTCTATATAGATGGTGTTTTAATATATTCTGAAAACATTGATCAACATTGGAAACATTTGTACACATTTTTTAAGTATTATTAAAAAGAATGTTTTAGTTCTTTCAGAATCTAAAATCAAATTATTTCAATCAAAAATTAGATTCTTAGGACACAATATTCATAATGGAACACTAACTCCAGTAGAACGAAGTCTTGAATTTTCAAGCAAATTTTCAGATGAAATTAAAGATAAACAACAATTACAAAGATTTTTAGGAAGCCTTAATTATATTGGTAATTTTTACCAAGACTTGCATAGGCTTTGTAAACCATTGTATGACATACTCAAGAAAAATCTCCCAGCATGGTCTCAACACCATACTGACATTGTAAAATTAGTAAGATTCAAGAATAACTATTTACCATTATTACACATCGCCAATCCTCAAGTTTTTAAAATTGTCGAAACAGATGCTTCAGATATAGGATATGGTGGTATTCTCAAGCAAAAAATAGACAAAGAACAATTAGTATGTTTTACTTCAAGTGTTTGGAATTCTTCTCAAAAGAATTATAATACTATTAAAAAAGAAATTTTGAGCATTGTTTTATGTGTTTCTAAATTTCAATCTGATCTTTTAAATAAGCCATTTCTTATCTGTGTTGATTGCAAAAGTGCCAAAACAGTTTTAGAAAAAGATGTTAAAAACATTGCTTCAAAACAAATTTTTGCCCAATGGCAAGCCATTTTAAGTGTTTTTTATTTTGAAATTGAATTCATCAAGGGAGAGAAACAACAGCCTTCCTGATTTCTTCTCACTGGAATTCTTGCAGGGCTCTCATAGGTGACAAGCCCAAACCAACTAGTAAAGCAAATTATGCAATGAAAAAGAAGGAATCTCCTTCCAAAACATCCAGCTCTCAAGTACATTATGCACAGCAACATGGCATTCGGCCCTTGAGCATTCAACCTCCATTATCCCCTTCAGGGAAACAAACTTATTCATTTCCAACTACTCCCAATCCATTTAGACCATTAGATTTTCCAGAACTCTCTAATTCTTCCCTTCCTCCATTAAAGCCTCAAACTTGTGCCAAAATGGTAGCCAGTCCTTCCCATTCTTCATCACAACAAATGGTCCCAAATCCAGCATAATTTGATAAACCAGGGAATATCAACCCCTCTTCATACATTTACAATAAAAATCTTTTGCCTATTATTTCCATTGAACCAAAATTTAAATCAGCCTCTACTTTACAAATCTCCTAAAAAATATTCCTCCCAGAGAGACATTGGCTTTCTCCTCTAGGAGACAAATCCCAAAACTATTATAAATTCATCTTTTTTGATACCGAATATGTATATACACACATGTACATATATATATACACTACATAGATACATGTATATATGTAGTGTATATATATATGTACATGTGTGTGTGTGTGTATATATATATATATCATCCATCTCCTCGTGCAAGTATAAATAAATAAAGTATTAAAATAGTGAAATCCACGTTTTTGGTCTTACCTCATTACTTTTGCCGAGCAATGCCTCATAAAATGAAGGAGGCTTGGCAGCCGTATCATCACTCATTTTACCCTTACCCTTGTCTTTACTCGTATTCCTATTCCTGTGTAAACTCATATATTTTACTCCATTTTTTAATTAAAATTTGAACAGTAAACAAACGAGCCCTAAAGCCTAAAAGTGTAATCAACGTATAAAATAAGAACACCTACATTGTCTCTCGATGCCAGAGGAGTTGATTCTGGTTCCCTTTCTGACTAGCTTTCGAGCTCTGGTCAGGGCTTCGACTGAGAAACTTGAGAAAGAGTGGGTGATAACCACGAATGAGGATTGTAAGAGAATGAAAAGAAAGAGATTGATGGAGGTCTGACAAAACGAGCCTAGCCATTAGACAAAAATACCCTTAAAAAAATGCACCAAACCCTTCTAGGTTCGTTTTTTCAAAATCCCCATCCCACTCAATTTACTAGAGAAAGAGAGAGAGAGAGCTCTCAAGCCTTGAACCAAAACAGGAATGTTGCCATTTGCACAAGAATATTTAATATATGGTACAGCAGCGCACGACGACGTTTTAAATACACAACGACATCGTTCTGTTAATTGTATATCATATGTATATAAATATACATATGTATATGTATATGCATATGTATATATACATATGTAGATATACATATGCATATACATATACATATACATATATGCATAGATGTATATATCCTTCAGTATTGATAAAAGAGACTATGTCACCATAAGATAAAATATGATAATTTATTGTTCTATTATGAATACTTCTTAATTTTTGTTTAATTTTCTCACTAAATAGTGTTTGGACTTCACTTTGGAGATATTTATTATACTGAGTCTTTCTAGAAATCAAATTTAATGTTGTTATCAATTGAGATTTAAGAATGTTAATTTTATTAATTTCGCAAGTTTGTGGTTGATCAATAAATTTAAAATTAAATATCTTCCTGCTAATCTCGTATGTATACCATCTTCATGTACACTAAAGGGAGTAATAAGTCTTAAGAATGGCATTCCTAATATAATTGGTTTAGTTAAGCCTTTTAATAAAATGAATGGTGTTTTGATATAACTTTCTTGATTACATACTTGGACATTATCAAGCTTGAAATTAATTTTTATTTTTGTTCCATCAGCTGTACTAAGTTATTCAGTTGTTCTTTGTGCAAAATGTGTTGGTACTAATTCTTGCTAGATACAATTCATGTCTGCACCAAAGTCGACTAATGCATATGTATCAATACAAAATGCTTCATTGATTATAAGGGTTACATAAACATGCCATTTCTAATAATCAATCATTGTTGCTATTTGTATAGCATCTAGATCCTGGCTTTCTTAATCTTGATGTTCTGGAGTTATATTAAATTCTGTATGTTTAAGTTCAAGGATTTGTTGGGTTAAATAATCCTATTCACGTTTAAAATCTTGCATTTATAATTTTAGTTGTTGTAATTCTTGTACTTGTGCTTTGAGATACCTTATTTCTGTTTTTCCCAAATTAATTTCATATTGTAAGTCTTCAATTGTAGTTGGTCTAGATTTATTTTTATCAAATCTATTTATGATATTGGTAAGATTATGATTAGGATAAGTATTGAAGGTTGGCATAGATGTTTGGCTAGTTTGGGATATGGTATTAGAAAGATTATTTAAGTATGTTTTTCTAACTTCGAGATCTGGTATAGTATCAACAACATCTATTAATTGTTTTTCTTCTGTTATTAAAGGCATTAATGACTTGTCTTTGTTACAGTAAGCTGTTGTTGTACAATTTTGAACTTCTTTATTATCTGATTCAATACTGTAGCCTGATAAGGAAGATGATTCTGGGATATCATCTTGAGGCTGATTTTATTCTAATTCATTGAGTTCTTCTATAGATTGGGCTTCTGATTCTGTGTCGGAATTTTCTTTTAAAAGATTGTATAATGCCAACTTGAGTTCATCTGATATTTCTAAAGAATCAATCTTGGCTTTTAATGGACAATTATTCTTGTTATGGCCAATTTTTCCACAATTCCAACATTTCAGCGTTTTCTTAGGATTTTTAGAATGTCTTGATTGCTGTTGTCTATTTTGATTTTTTGGATATTTACGACTTTGGTGCTTAATTGGATATTTTAACCAACTATATTTTCTACTTTTAAATCAGTATTTTGGAGGATTATAATGTTGTGATCTTCTAGATAGTTTTCTGTTGTTTTTTGTATTTGGAAAATGGGCCGGGGCTTCTCGTTTAGTATAACCAAATTGTTCACAAAATTAGTCCTAATTCTGCTCTTCCTAATCTTTTTTGTTTTTTCATTTGGGGCTTTATCTTTAAATCTGTACATAATGCTAATCCTTCAATATTGATAGGAGAGACTATGTCACCATAAGATAAAATATGATAATTTATTGTTCCATTATGAATACTTCTTAATTTTTGTTTAATTTTCTCACTAAATAGGGTGGGTAAGCTAGAGATAAATCTTTCTTTTCAATAATCATTGTAACAATCTTCTCTTCTACTAAAAAATACATCTTTATACCATCTAAAATCTTCAAGTTTTGGACATCTTAAATTGGATAATATTTCACTTGCTCTATTGGTGATTGTTAATGGGTCTCCAATAAAATGTTTTATAATGGAATAAACGAGAGTATTAATACTATTTGGTATTGGTTGACCAGTAGGATGTAAGATTGGATTTCCATTGTCATCTACTTTTGTTGCATTGATGATATATTGGCGATTGTGTTCTAAAAGATAATGATCCCACTAGCCTTTAAGTTGGCCAATAAAACCAGTCAATATTAAATGTAAGGCCGAATTCTCTAAGGCATTTTGTTTTCTTTTGTAAGCTATTACTGCCATAAGGATCTCATGCATTGTATTTAAAATTTGGTATTCTGACATTCCATCAATATTCCATTCATAAATTGAGTTTCCACTATATTCACTTTGAGAGTAATGGGGTCGTTCTTCAAATTGAATAACTACTGGTGTTGGCCTAGAGTAGTAGTTTCTAGTTATTGGTCTTGGGGAAGGAAATGTTTTAGAATGAAGTTCTAATGAATTATCTGAAGGTTGGAACAGGGATTCTAAATCAGTTAATGGTGCGATTGTTTTTTATGTAATGGTTAACTGAGATAGTTTTTTAGTTATTTCTTCTAACATTTCTTCTGTATTATTGGTGAATATAATATCATCTTCTTTTGGAATAATATGTGGTTTAAATAATGGTATTGTTTTCTGTAGCACTGAGGGTCTATGACTAGATGATGTACTTGCCAAATTAGAAAAAAATTTCTCATTTTTTAAGAGTTTATCTTGAACTGTTTCCATTCGATTCAATTAGGTACCTATTGTATGCAAATATTGATTAGTATAATTATTTTGTTCTAATATTTGTTTTACTTCTTTTGCAGTGCAGGTTGATAAATCAGGAACTTTTGTTTCTTTAAAAGGAGAAGCCTTGAGTGTATTATTTCTTACTTGAATACAAGTATTTTCTAAAGGAGGATGTACTAATTGAATTATTTTGTCTTCTAGAGTTTTTCATGTTGTATAGTCTTTAGTAGTAACTTATATTGTTTTATCAAATGAGGGGGGGGGGGGGGGGGAGTATTTATTTTCTTTTTTACAAATATTGGGTACCATGTAGAAAATGTTATGTTAATATTAAATTTTTGATAATATGTATTGTACATTTTATGTAATAATTTTCTTTCAATTGGATGTGTTTCTTTGTGAGGATATTGTTGTCTTGGTGACATTTTTTTAATAATATTTTCTATAGAGTTAAAATCTTCTTCTATTGTATCTACTCTTAGTTGGAATGAGTTAGCATGGTCTTTTGTTAGCATAGGTACAGCTGGATCATATCTAGTATCTTCCATTTATGATCTTGTTGGAGACATATTATCATCCGTATTTTCTAAGTTTTGTGGATCTACTGTATAATATGGTTGACTAATATTATTAGCGTTTCTTAATCCTGTTAATCGTTTTGAATTTGTTCTTGTCAGGAAAGATGTTTCTAATGGGGCTGATGGCCTTGGTGCTGAAAATGATGATCTGGGTTGGATAGATGTCCTTGAACTTCTTGGTGTAAATTCTGAAATGTTGAGTGTTATTTGTATAGAAGGAGTAAACCTAACTTCAACTCTGCCATCTGGATGTTGTATAATTTAGTCTAATTGTCTGTGTTCTATATTCTTGGGTGGAACTATATCTGGTCGTGACCAATCTTTTGGTAATGGTAATTCGTTCTATTCTATTTGTTTTGGAACTACTACATTAGATTTATGGGTTTGGGCTTGTATTAATGTTGTATATCCTTTGGGACTAGTATATAAAGCTTTTGGTGTTATATTAGTTATTACTTTATAATATATTCTATAAACCAAAGCTAATCCTACGGCTCCTTCTTCCATATCATATCCATGTGTTTCAATATTTAATGTTAATGATTTCAAAATAGTTTTGTCATTTAACCATACTAAATAATTTGGAAAGCAAGTAAAATATGCGGGTCCATTACATAGACTAGATTCTTCTAATCCTAGTATAGAATCACCAAATTGTCTATGTTGAGCGTCTCGTAGGCATACTAATGTTGAAACTTTTAATCTTCTCTTGTTAATGGCTTAATAGCTATTTCTACACAACCAAAATGTATATAATTGTATTTTTTTCCGAAGATGTTTTAAAATGGTTTTTCTAGATAACAATTGGATTGTTTCATGACTAAAACCAAATGGAATTGTTTATTCAACTGTTTCAATAGCATAATCAGTTTTAAAATTTAAATATCCTTTTTGATATATTGTTGTTGGATTAATCTTTGGTATAGCCCAATTAGCCAAAGTTTTATCTACATCTTCATATATTTCTTGTTTACTATTTATGATGGTGGTATCTGAAAAAAAAATCTAAAACAAAACTACTAGTACTTGGTTCACCAAATGAAGTATTAGACCTAGTAGAATTACTTCTGAAAAATCTATTCATTTTGTATTTAAGAGACTAAAATCCGAGAGACTGGCTATTTTCACATTGTTATGGTAACCACATGGCAATCACATGCCTTAACACCTAACACAGTATCCCGGGAAATAGAGAGATCAATCTAAAACCAATCAAATCAAAAATACAAAATAAATAAAATTCTCATAAGTAAAAGCAACATGGCTCTGATACCAAAATCTGATAACCCAGGAATAATAGTACGTATTATACAAATACTAAATTAGATTACAAAAGCTGAAAATTACAATACTGAAAATAAAGAGAGAAACACTTACAAAGGAAAGGTGGTTAAGAAAAGAAACAGAAGGCTTATAGTAAGAAGAGAAGAAAGTTCAAAACTGAAAAGGGTTTTAGAGAGAAGTAGCTAGGGTCTAATTACAGGATGCCTGAACCGACTACTTTGGTTCTTATTTATAACCTAAGAATTGGCAGATTTCAAACAAATCCGTAAATTGTGCTTGTCTTCTTGTTGCTGGTGGAACTAGTTGAGCTGGGAAGTAGAAATGTGGCCGACAAAAGTAGGCATGATGTAAACAGAGAATAGTAAGTACTGAAGTACCTTTTTCTTTTTCTTTTTTTCTTTTTAATTTCTTTTTTATGGTCTTGTCCTTTGGTGTCGAAAGCTTGTTCTTGGAAATAATGATGTCTAGAACTGTTGATTCACACGTAACAATGGAATCCAATGAACTATTCACCAGGATTGATGTGTTGGTGGCTGTGGAGCCTGAATTAATTCTGGAAGCCTGGGCTAGGCTTAAAATTGTTCCTGTACCAATTAAACTTGAAATGGTAGATGGGTTATATCTGTGAGAAAAATTCAAGTCTATAACAATCGTCTTCATTTTGGTTGAAAGGATGGGATGAGAAAGCTTCATCTGAGTGTTCTTCATCTGAATCTACTTGTGACAGAGCTTCACGCAAGTACTTTTTTGTACTCTGACTTGGATTTAGATGATGCTATTTTGGATTGCTATTTGGATTTAACTGCTAGAAATTCATTTGTAGAATTTTCTTGGATTGGTCGTTTACAATACTTAGGATTTTTCCGAAAGAAAATTATAATATTGACATATGCTTTTTAAGCATTAGTATGATCCCACCATTTGAAGGAGAACTGTAGACATAAATGGGGAGTAGAAGGATGAGATCCAATGGGTGAAATAACATAGTCCCATATAGAGATCCATGGGAGCTGAAATAAGGCAAGAAAAATAAGAAGAGGAGGACTATGTTCTTGTTCTGGGAATGATGAATGATTGAAGAAATGTTCGAATCCCTCTAAAACACGAAGAGGAAGCATTCGGTTATCTAGACCCAACCAGAAAAACCATTGGTTAAACCAGGTTGGGAATTTGTGAACTGTGGTTTGGCAAAAATGAAAGAACTATGAATGGTTTCTATTGGAATTTTGGAAAGAAAATGTTCTATACCAAGCATCGATATAATCAAAGTGGGTATAGGCTGGAGGATAATGTTCTTGGGAGAATTTTTTATGAGTATGGAGAGTTTGGTTCCAATCAGAATATGATAGGACCTTAAAGATCCTACATTTAGAATGTGCTGCATTTTCTTTATCTGGAACATGGGTAATTAAGGCGGAATCTGTATCAACAAGAATAAATTCATAATAAGTTTGAAACTTATCTCCAAGAAGAGAAAGCCAATGTCGTTAGGAAGAAATACTTGTTGAGATATTTGGTAGGTAGTTGCTGCCCTGAATTTGGGTTCTATGGTTTTTATGGGCAAGAAGTTAATGATTATAAATGTATTGAGAGGGAACTACATTTCCTGGAAGAGCTGAAGACTCTGAGAATTGTGATGAGCTTCTATACTACTGGAGAGGATATTGAATGAGAAGGACTAGCCACTACTTTGGCAAATGTTTGTCCTTTTGAAGGGTTGGAAGAACTTAGAAGTTCTAAGAAGTCCAATGGAGCAAATGGGTTTAGTGTAGTAGGAAACAAATGTGGAGGATATGACTGTTTTCCTGAAGGGGATAATGGAGGCCGAGTACCTGTGGGCCGAAGGCCGTGTTGTGTAAGTGGGATAGAATGGAATGAACGTGTTTTAGAAGAAGGAGATTCCTTCTTTTTCATAGCATAGTCTGCTTTACTAGTCGATTTGGGTTTATCACCCATGAGAACCCTACAAGAATTCCCGAGAGAGGAAATCAGGTAGGCTATTGTTTTCTCCTTTGATAAATTCTATTTCAAAATTGAAAACACTTAAAATGGCTTGCCATGTGGCAAAAATTTGTTTTGAGGCAATATTTTTTACATCTTTTTCTAAAACCGTCTTGGCACTCTTACAATCAACTCTTAACAAAAACTTTTGATTTAAAAACTGTTGGCCCAAATAATCAACCCTTGAAGGGGGTTGAATTAGGTTAATACAAAATAAATGGAACTTTAAAAACTTGTGTAAATATAGTAAATTAAACAATGATGCAAATACCACAATTAATGAAAGCAAATAAATAAGAGAGAGTTAGAGAAATCAAACACAAGATATAACGAGGTTCGGCTCTCCCACCTGCATCCTCACCTCAAGAACTCTGCTTGAGGATTCTAAATCCACTAACCAATCTACTTCACGGGTGGAGATCAAACCTTTACACAATCTCCTTTACGGGCGGAGATCAAACCTTACACTAATCTACTTGCGGGTGTAGATCAAACCTCTTACAACAAACAAATTCACTTTGCTCAACAAGGGTTATGCCCAACCCTCAATCTCTCACAAAGATATATATCAATTTAGTACAACAACAAATCCCTCTTGATAGGCTGAATGAAGAATTAAGCTCAATCTAATATGGACAATGAAAGCTTAAGTATGTGAATCTAGGGCTTGATAATGGGTAGGAAGAGTGTAATCTTTTTCCTTTTGTTAAGCCATCATTCAAAAGTGTCTAAGACACCATTTATATAGCCTTGGATGGTTTATGACCGTTTGGAAGTAGCCCTTTCAAAAATATAGCCGTTGGAGCACTTTTTGGGGCTTAAAAAACTAGTCAGTTATTCTATCAGAATAAGGATTTTAGACTGTCTTAAAACCATTTCAGACGTCTTAAATCATTTCAGACGTCTTATTCAGGCGTCTTAAATTTCAGACAGCAAGATATAGGCTATTTTCTAATTCTAAGTTCATAAATGATTTTCCAAGTAAAATTTAGGACATTTTAGGGTCATGATCTATGGTATATAGATTTTATAGTCATTGAGTTTTCATTATTCAACCATTTACATAAAATCCTAACTCTCACCAAAATACCCAATTCTTCAATATCTTCAAATCCTTCACTTCATGGGGTTCTTGAGAGTTGAATCTTCTCTTCCTTAAGGCTCTTTGCTTCTCTTGTTCTCTTTGACTTTCTTCTTATGATAACACATTTGAGCATAGAAAGAAACCTAGCTTATAATGATCAACTCAAATGATTAACATTAGTCTATAATCATCAATGCTTTGTTATCATCAAAATCATAATATATTCATGGAATGAAACCCTGAGGCTAACAAAAAGTCATATTAGAATTTTGAAATGTATATATATATATATATATGATCCAGCAAATTTCTTATTTGTAACATCCCTCTCTCTCCTTTCTACAAATCAACTCTACAATCCTTCCGCAATTGTAATCCTGCAATTTGTAAGTTTTATGTTTTCAATATAAAGCTTACTTTCACCTATCTTTGTAATCTATTTTATATTTTGTAATCTCATATCGTACTTAGTTTTATGTTTTATATTTTATGTATGTATGTATGTATGTATACATATGTATGTATGTGTGTGTGTGTCTGTATATATCTATATATATATATACACACACACACACATATATATGTATGCATGTATGTATACATATGTATGTATATATGGTACAGCAAAAATCTCACCTATTGCATCGGCATCGGCTATCTCTTCGGCTCCATTGCCAACATCAAAAAAACCTAAATGGCTATATTACATCAAACCATTAAACCCACCTTTAAAGCTTCCAAAACTCTCATCTTCCTTTTGTTTTCAAATCTTAGGGTTTCTCACTCGAATTTGCACAGCTTCTCTCACAGTATTGTAATCTCCAAGGGTTCCTTCATAGCATTGCACATTTTCCTTTGTGTTCGAATTCTATGGTCTTCTTGTTTTCTTGCTAATGTGTTTTGTCGTTGCTAGAAACAACTATTGCCGATGACTAATCTTAGCAACAAAGGTTGAAGACACCAGGCCACGAAAGATAACAACCACAAACAACACAAACGACATTGAAATGGCTTTCACTCAAATAAAACCCTAGGACCCTCGATTTCTTTAGTCCATTGACGCCAAAAGAAGCAATGACTGGTGAGGAATAATGCAGACCAACTGACAACAAAGTTCAGAGATACTGATGACGAAGAACGACTGACCACAATCAGCAGCAGAAAGGGTTTCCTTGCATAAACCCTAAAACCTTTTAAAGGAGACTCAATTCATATCCCCAATTCCCTAAAACATTTTTTAGTTAAGATTGTGGTTCTTGGTCTATGTGTTTATGAGGTGTTAACAAGAAAATTTGATTTATTTAATGGAGATTATTGTGGGTGAGTTGCCATAGAGAAATAGGGGTAGGACTGTAAAGGAGAGAGGAGGTAGGATTATAGCAAGAGACAAAGGTACTTTGGGTAAGAAAACACAAAATTTTGGTCACATGCATTGCACATGACTTATTTTCGTCAAAATTATAATGTCTGCTTGACGAATGGGGGCAAATTGAAATATTTTCAAATTATAAGGGGCGATTTGTCTGATTTTAAAGATGAGGGATGAAAAGTGATTTCGACCTAAAGTTCTGGGGGGTAATTTGTAATTTCTCCTTATTTTATTTTATTTTATTTTTGTAAAAATAATATTTCGCTAATCCAACTGTTGAATTAGATTCTCCACTCATGTATGTCATGCATGTTAAATTTCAAGTAAATCAAAGATATGAAGCTATGCCATCCATAAAGTTCCTAAAATCATAGTTTTATTTATAAAAGAAATGTAAGTTTACAAATGAAATGTTTCTTATTATCCAATTGACTTGATATTTAGCATTCATGACATGTATGAGGAGATTATCTAATCCAATGGTAGGTTTGGTGAACTATGATTTTTATAAAAAGATACTGAGGGTTGTAAGAGTGAAAAGTGCCACCATTGGATTAGATATAGATATATATTTTACCAATCCAACCGTTGGATTAAGTACTCTATTCATGCACGTTATGCATGCCAAATTTCAAGTAAATTGGATATCGAAAAGTATGTCATTCATTAAGTGTCCCAAATTATAATTTTATTTATAAAAAGAAAATTAAGTTTGTAGATCAAACGTTTCCTAATGTTCGATTTATTTGAAATTTGGCATGCATGACATGCTATGAATAGAAAACTTAATCCAACGGTTGGATTGGTAAAATATTATTCACAAAAAAGATATTGAGGGGTGTAAGAGTAAAAAGTTTTACACTGGGTGTAAACGGATCATCTCCCTATATATATATATATATATATATAGGAAGTGCATTTATCATGAGTTTTTGCAAGTGTATGTTTCCTTAAAGTTCGATAAGTGTTTTGCCTAAATTTCCAAAACATTTCCTAATTAAGCATTTTAAAATTTACTTTTACAAATGTCCTACACTTTCTTCAATCTCGATCCCTAAAGTAGTCCTATGGTTGAGCGGATTGTATAAATATATCCCAAAGCATGTTTTTCCCAACTCGTTTTTTATAAGGGGAATTGTTTTCAGAGAACCAAACTAATGTGAGCTCCGGTTTGAAAATTACCCACTTCTGGAAAACACGTTTCCCTTTTAGATTGGAGAATTGCATTTCTAAGCAGAAATAAAATGGTAATTAGCTAAACAATTTTGATTACCGGCCCTTTTTAATGGGGAAAATCTATAGTACTCACCAAAAAAATTTGGGTATACTATCTTTTTTTCTTGATAAGAAGCAATCAAGAGATTTATTGAAAGATAGTAAATTAACCATTACAGTAAAGCAAATCATTTTGGAAACATTCTTTTATGAATGCTAGGACCTTCTCAATCTAAATTATAATATCCTCCATCAATCTAGCATGATGCGCTAAATACTCTAATCACATTTTGATCTCATTTTGTGGAAATCAATCACATCTGTGATAATCTGATTATATTTTGTGGTAATCGGTCACATTTGTGATAATCAATTATCAGTTTATCACAAAATGTGATCATCAATTTCTATAAAAAATGATCGTTTACCATTTGTGGGTACAATACTCCAAATTTTTTCGTAGTTACCAGAGAAGAACCCTATTGCATGTGTAACAGTGACTGCTAGAAGAGTAGTTAGTACATGGGCTCTTTTCCCTAAATGGTAGGTTTTGTAGACTTTATTCCAACTTTGGTGTGCTTTTAAACTTTATTCCCAAACAGCGATAAATTGTGGTTGCTAACCACGATTTTATTAAAATCGTGGTTAGCAACCACGATTTTAGCTTTGGGTATACAACCACGATTTTGAACTTAATTCCCACACAGCGATAAATCGTAGTTAGCAACCATGATTTATCGCTGTTTTGGAATTAAGTTTAAAATCACACCAAAGTTGGAATAAAGTTTAAAAAACCTACCATTTAGGGAAATGAGCCTTAGTACATGGGTTGATCCTATTAATTCCATGAGACGCTTCTACATTATCATAATGAAAAAATTTTAAAAAAAATTTAGAACAAAGAAAAAAAATATATAGACTAGAATACTTCTAGTCTTTTACATTCAACATACATCGAAGTTGCAGATATAAGTTAATTTGAAAGAGAATGGGCCGTTTTGTGTGGGTAAAAATGTGAAATCAAGCAAGTGGCATATACACTTTCAGTTTATTTGAACTCACACCGACATTGGGACACTGCAGGATTTTTGGGTCCATTTGGGTGAGTCAACAATAACATGCAGCTATGCAGAGCATGGGCACATGGAGTTGGAATGGCATACGTCATACGTGGCCTATCCAAAAATGGGCTTGCCCCCACTAGACTTTCCAAAAATGTGTACTATTAGAGTGAATGTGGTAGAAATTCATAGGCGACTCTCAACTATGTCATTCAATGATTAGATGCATGCATCTTGATTTATGCTAGATTATACACATATAGGGTTACCTGATGCAGTCTCGTAATAATAAATGATGACCACACCACTAAATTTTGGACGTACTCTAACTGAGCGTATACACAGGCATTCTCTTCTCTAACTTGCTATCTATGAATTTAGTTGACAAGCATTAATTGCTTAATCGACTGATAAGACCTTTGGTGCTCAAATTTTAAAGGTGAGGTCCATTTGCGATCCCTAATATATATATATATATATATATATATATGATGACATGACATGTGTATGTTATTTTAGAAAATCGAACGTTTATTTTTAATCCTTTCTTTCTATTATTATGCCTACAAAACTGTGATATACTAATTGGGTATTTTTTTTCTTTCCCCACAACCCTTATCTTTTTTCTTTCTTTCTTCTTTTTTTTTTTTTTTTCAGATTAGTCTAGCTAGTAGTAGTCTAATTTCTCACTTTTTGAGTAAGCGATTTCCACTTCAAGTTTATATAGAAATATTAATACTCATTTATTAATATTAAGGGTTATGGAGAAGGGTTAACTCTATTGATTGTCTTAAAATAAAAAAAAAATTAAAAAAAAAGAAGGGAGAATTGCCCTTAATTTGATTGGGATATGCATCAAAACTATAAATAATAATAAAAAAACGTTGTCCAAAACATAACTTGGCCCACTTCACGCAACTGTAGGACGAGTTGGATAGACAACATGGACCCTATGAAGCTTCAAGTTGCAAACCCGTTCCACGTCCCATTGAATTATTAAGCATGTCGTTTGCTGGAGGTCATGGCCCAACAGGTTACAATCGATCGACTACCGAACACTCGAGCTAGCGTCAGGGTGGTGCAATTAACTGTCAGAGCGGCTTTTGCAATTACCCACCATTATTTGCACTCTATTTATTTATCTATATAGATCAATGACGGAAAGAAAAGCATTTCAGCAATTCTCATGCTCATCAAGACCCACAGGAGAAGAGGGAGAGTACAGCTAACTGCTCCCCATGATGGAGGAACAGATCGAAGCTGTACCCTCTCTCTTCTCCTGCTTATCTTTGATGAAACTGAAACACTTCCTACATGATCTCTCTCACTCGCTCTCTCACTCTCTCTCTCTCTGTATTGATGTTTTATTACTGCTCCAATAAAGTCACAGTGAGATCAGAACTTTGGTGTTGTTGTCTACACTCTACAGTGGTTCCAACTGATATCTATTCTCTTTTTCATTTTATTCTCAACAAGATTGATTAGGTCTAAGACATCCAAGATGGCGCAGGAAAAATCGCACAGCTCCCAGCGATGCATGGCAGCCACGTATGGGAGTGAATGCCCTATATGTACGGTTCCCAGCTGTGCAAAACTCTGTCTCGGAAGTGTG
The DNA here is from genome assembly GCA_039720395.1 of Liquidambar formosana. Classification (NCBI taxonomy): domain Eukaryota; kingdom Viridiplantae; phylum Streptophyta; class Magnoliopsida; order Saxifragales; family Altingiaceae; genus Liquidambar; species Liquidambar formosana. Next base: position 29,923,134 of record CM077822.1, read on the forward strand.
GGATGTCCTAAACCTGATCAATCCTCTTATTTTCTGTCCATGCCCACAGATATATTAAATATTTGCTTTTTTTTTCATTACAACAAAATAGAGTATTTACAACGAAAAATTAACGCGTACATGTTTGCAAGCCATTAATATTGGTCATTTACGGTGTGTTTATTTGGAAAGGCATTAAAAATCTCTAGATCAACAGTATTCACGGCATACAAAGAAAATACCCCATTAATGACATCTATTACGTAATTACTTTATCAAGATTAGCCTATTTACGGTGTTCTCTACATGCTGATTCTTAAATTAATCTGGAATTGGCAGATTTGCTCCATTTTATTCTTGGCTTTAGTATTGGTGTGTTGGGTCTGGTGGTCACTATTTTTTCGTTTGGTGGGAAGAGGAATGATCTCCTCGGTCTAGGGATCAAAACCTCTCCTCTCTGTTTCAAGTCAGTATGATCTTCTCTCCTTCTCACTACTTCCTCCCCAGTCACAATAGCTCACAATTCATCAGCTTTTGAAGTTGCCACACACCTCTTAAGGCCATCTGAGTTTTAGAATTTATATGTTAACAAGGAATTTTGGTGATACAACAGCAGAAATTGTTTGTTTCAGCAACAAGTACAGGGGGAAAAATTTAACAACCAATGTTCTTCTTCTCTAGACCCCCTTAAAAAATGGTTTGCTTTTCTTCAATGAACATTTGCTTCATTTTCAGTCAAGTGTAAATATTATCTTCTTTTTCTTCTGAAGGGATGGCACAATTTGCTAGTAACTTCGCTGAGCCAGGAGATCCTGAATATGCTCCTCCTGTACAAGAGGCTGAAACTCCTGTAAGTTGCTCATTTGGGCATTGAGTTCCACTAAGTGCTTCACACTAGAAATTTCTCAGGTTATGTTTTGGTTGAATGCATTCTCTTCTCCAAAAATTTCCAGGGACTTACGCCATTAACAGAAATATGCAAAGTCAATTTTGCCCTTTTTTTTTTTTTTAAAAAAAAAAAAAAATTAAATAATTGATTTTGAGTTGATAAAAATTAATTTTGTTATTTTTTGAAACGGTGCCATTTATATTTATAAGAAATAAAAACAAAATAAAAAATTGCTCCTCCATTCTCCGGCTACTAGCCGTTGTTTACATGGTACGTACACTTGATCCACAACTCACAAACTCAACCAACTACCAATCTCTTCGAAGAACTCACCCATCGGTTTTAATTATTGTGATGAGGACGGATTCGAAGGTTGCCATACCATTTTGGGAAAGAGAAAGAAAAAATGGGAGAGAAGGGAAGAGAAGGGAAGAGAAGAAAAATGCTAAAGAATGAGATCAAAATGGAGGAAGGAGATGAAAAAAAAATTACAGTCATCTTCACTGACGACCAAATGCTAGAAACCATCACTTCTAGTAACATCCAGCCACACATTCTCCTCTTCCACCACCACCACTCCACCCAATCTGGCAAAGCCCCAACAAATCTGTACCCAGACCACTCCACCCATTTGCGTAGGTTACCAACATTATCGCAACTCCAAGCTCTCCTCTGTTATGCCACTTTCATCACCCTCACCTCCACTTACATCAATGGCAATGGAGGCAATGGCGGCAACAACAACAGTAGCACCATCTTGAACGATCAATGTTTAGGTCGACGAGAACATGACTGAACTATTGGATTGATTATTATTCTTTCTCTCTCTTGCCTCATATTAAAGAGATGTTTCTATGAGTACTAGCATGTATTACTTCACTCATTTTGAACAATCAATGTTGAGGAATTGATTAGAAGGGATGCTAGATAACTTCGCAATGTGTTTTTTTTTTTTTTGACAGCTATGGTGTCTGGGCTAGTTTGTGCGCATCTCGACTAAATGCCTCTTCAGGCGATTTTAAGGGCATACTCCCCCACATCGGCCTAGTGCATTCAGGAGTTAATTCCTAAAGTGCTTCCCAGATGAATCGAACCCAGGTTGATATAATAAAGGGGCTCTCCTCCTACCAACTGGACTAACACTCTTCGCAATGTGTTGGAAATGTGTTCCATACCTTGACACCTCGTGTTGGGTGCACGTTTGACATTACCCCCAAAGTCAATGTAGTACGGCCATTTCGTAATGTTCAGAGAGAACAATGTAAAACTCACCAGAGCTTTCCACCTTGCCAAGATTGATGGATGCTTTTAGTTATCTTAAGGGCCACTCGGCACACACTCCATACTCTGCATATGAAGTTAGACACCATATATCTTCAATTCCAGGCTACTTAACATGATAAAAATAGTAATTATCTATGAAGCATGGTGAGTGGAAATGTAATGTGTAAAATTTTGCTCATGAAATAGCTTTGTTCTTGGCTTTATATATGTTTGTACTTTGTTGGTACATTTTGCTGGATCGAGTCACAAAGAAGGGCTAGACTTCACAAGTTACGATTAGAAAAGGGTGCAGAAAAGGCAGCTGAGGAGCTTCAGAAATGTGATAAGGCCTTTCTTCCATTTAATTGATAGAAGCTAGGCAAATTCAATAATGATGAAAATTAACTGATTTGGTATCTTAATATTTACAATGCAGATGATCCGAATAATGACCCAAATATTTCTGGAGATCCATATAAGACATTGTTTGTAGCTAGACTTGTGAGTCCAGAATTCAAAGGAGTTTGAAACTTACGGCTCAATCAAGCGGGTAGGTATTTCAGAGCATTCCCCATTAAATGGGGTTCGGTAAGAGGTTTTCTTATGTGGTTGTGCTTTTTTCATTTTTTTCCTTGAAAAAATTATATACTTTCCAACATAGGCTGACTTTACCATTCCGTTAATGGCATTCATGTAACTAGCTAGTATCACAATGATGGCCATTTTGGTTTTTAAACAAAATGGAAAGATGATCGATGATTCTTGTCAGTCGGAATGTGTACTTAAGTTTTCGTCGGCTTGTAGAAAACTTCTTTTTCGCCCTCTTTGCAGAGGTTTTATACTTTCATGCATCTTCAAATTCAAGTTTTTGAAAATTGTATGTAGAATCTCTATGTTTTTCAAATCAAATTGAAGTTTTTGGCACTAATAATGGAGAAATGTTATTAGAAAATGTTCTGGTAAACCCATGTCAATACATGTCAAGTTCATTTACTTGGCCTCTGATGCATCAGTGTCAAAATGCATGTTCACTGCATGGTAAGTTGCTTATCGATATCCAGTTCTTGGTCAACTTCATTGTAATGGTGCATCAAAGTTGTGAAGCTTGTACTTCAATGGTAAACATAATCAAAAATATATAGTGCATTTTATCTTCAGTCTACACGTCAAGTTCGAAAGGGAGAATGTGGTGCCTGTCCCCTTTAGAAAATATTCTTGGTGGAAGGTCAATGCGAGTTGGAAAAATAAAAAATAGCACTGGTTCAATTGCCTATATTCACCACTGGCGCAAGGGTTTGTTATGCCGGAGCCAGAATTTCCACCTTTTTTCTCTATTGAAAGTTTCCACCTACTCAACTTCCTTGCAACTTATGCTGAAGCCAGAATTTGAAATAAAAAGTAATTCAACGCATGAGGGTTCTTTGATAATAATGATTTTGCTTTTTATTTTATAAACTTTGACTTGGTTATTTTGGAAGTGGATTTAAATGCTGAAAGTTGAAAGCCAAAATGAGATTTGAGTGGGGAAGCACTACTTTTTCTGTTTGGATTCTTATTGTTACATGAGCTACGGGTTATGTAATAGTTGTTATGCATGCTAAACTTCCAAGTATTGTTGTATGATTTCTGAAAACTTCTGGTTTGTTTGGTTGGTTATATTATTTTTTGGACATGTTATTGGATTTGGAATGTAATATGCTTTGCTTCTCTATAATTGCTCAGCGAGCAACAGCAATCAGGACCACCTCGGTCTGAGGAGCCAAGGATACGAGAGGATTGACATGGAGACCGGTAAGACTGTCCCAATTGTTTTTGTCAAAGAGGCTTTCTCGTGATTGTGTAACACTTCAGGTAATAATACTTCATCAATTTTGATTAGTCTTATGTGGTATGCCGCATTTGTGAACAGTAAACATTTGTTTGCAAAAATAAAACATTACAGAAAATGGTATGGCCATGTAGGGGTTGGGATCCTCTACGCCAGAAATACTTTAGCAGTCCCTATATTATCATGCCTCAACGCACATTTCAGACTTTTCACTTGTATATTCAAATTATAGCTTAATGAGAAGGCTCATGTATTTGTTCATGGAATTATTTTCACTTGGATTTCTTTAACCATAGTGGATAGGATGAAATGAAGACCGTGATGAAGTATTCCTCATGGCATCTAGGTTTAATGATTTAATCTATGGAGGTTGTACAATATCCTATTTCTTTCATGGTTCTGTCGGCTTGCTGAACGTGTGATCAACGTTACATAATGATGTTTCAGGGATAGAGAAAAATCCCATGAAAGGGGAAGGGACAGAGAGATCGAGGAACGAGAAGTCACGTGAGCGCAAATGAAGCAAATTACACATTTGCTTTTCTTCAATGATACACATTTGCTTCATTTGCGGTTTGATGGTTAAAGAAAGTACAGGTCTATCTATCTATATATATATATATATCTTCGCTTAGTGTCTAACTCAAGTTCTCTATTAAACCATGATTTGATATAAATGCCAAGTTCATAGCGGGTTGGCAGAGTTGTGTTTGTATTGGGGGGTGTTTGGCTTGGCAGAGTATCTAGGTGTGTTTGTATTAGATGTGGTATTAATTCAAAGATAATACTTTTTCTTTTCTCTGCTGTTCTTTTGGTGATAGAATCTTAGATATGAGAACTGCTCAGTTTATTTGCTCATATATTTTTACCAGGTTATTATTTTTACCGGTAAAATACTTTTTAGTGATATAGTATAGTTTAAAAGTGGCTAAAATTTCTTTAAAATTTCTTTCAAATAGGGGTTCTAGCCTTCTAGGAATGGCCAAGGCCAACTGAGCTAGGTTTCATAGTGAGGTTTGTTCCATTTTTTGGGCATAAAATGGAGCTACCAAATTTATGGTTTGCTGGGACCTTCACTGACTTAGATCATTCCCCTCTACCAACTCAACTCCGCAAAGCCTTAATCCGGCTGCTTGGGTCATCTACACCATCCTTAGATATTTCAAACTCACAAATCCTTTTTTTTTTTTTTTTTTTTTTCATCCTTTTTGGGGTTTACATTGGACCTTATATCTCAGAAATTATTATCCTGCATATTATGGAGAAGCCACACCTTACTGTTATAGCAGCAAACGTAAAATTTAAAAAATATTCTTGTTTTTTCATTTGAAATTTGAAGTAAATTGATATTTTTTATTTTTTATTTTTTTATTTTTTTGATAAGCTTAAAGTAAACTGGTAACTATAGGTCTAAGTACAACTATCCTAGGATAATTATGATTTGTGTAAGGTTAAGAGGCACTTTTATACCAAAGAAGGTTGGCCTGAATGGAAGGAGCTCTGGTCGCTTAAGCAAGAGGTCTCGAGTTTGAGCCCTTGTGGATGCAGCAAACTTTCTTGGGAGAGGTCCCCACTTCGGCGCCCGACCGTACCTCGGAGGATTAGTCCTGGGCGAAACCTGGGGACACCTTGAGAAATCAAAAAAAAAAAGAGGCACTTTTATGAGAAATAGGAAAACTTGGATAGGAAACTCTCATGTATGAATTTTTCACAGTTGGGCTATAGCTTGCTAAAATGTCTTATTGGATAGGCTTTTGCGCAATGGGGAAACCAACAGAAAATGATACATTGGCAACAAAAAAAAAAAAATTGTGCTTTATGTGAAATCTTAATTTTGTAAGTTGAATGCTTGCAAAGAGAAGTAAAAAAGGCAGATACTTCGACCGGCATAGGGAATCTTAGAGTGGTCTCTTCATGAATTTTTTTTGGCTAAACATCTCTTCATGAATTATTGTTGTCTTGGCCTGGTGGTATCATCAGTGAGCTCAATTGTATCTCCGCACACACACGCATGTGAAAATATCTCTTCAAGCTTTAATGGAGAGAGAAACTTACAATTGGTTTTGGTCTTAGAAAAACCCTACAATTGGGTTGTTAGACGCATTTTACAAGTTCTACTATTAAGAAACTATTGTAGTAGTGTACAACTTCTTAAAGCTAGCTTCTTTTACTTTTGCTTACTGCGTATTCTAATTCACTAATGCTAGATTTTATTTGTATGCTCTATAAGTTGTAGGTCTTGGTGAGCTATTCTTTTACTTTTTGATCAAGTCTTGTGATTTTCATTTGACTAATATTGGTAGTGCTTATATCTGTTCTTTGGTTTATGTGTTCTTTGATGTTCACTAGTTTAGTAATATGATTAATATTTCTTTCTACCCCTAACAAAAAAATATTTTGTTCTTTTTCTGTTTCAGGGACATTTGGTTGGAGCATCTTAGCAGGTCTTCTAGTTGTTGAGCTTGAGGATTAGTGTTGGGGGCTAGTGGGAGACGGCGGCAATGTTGGATGTTTTGATATCATACATTCTCCCTTTTTTAACTTTATTTTGACATTATATAAATTTTGTTAGTTCAGTAGACAAACAATACTTAAACTTTATGGCCTGATGCCTAAATGTTTGTTGAATTGGGTTCAAATCATAGGTATGGATGGTTGTTTCGTGACTTTTGATTGTAGATTCACTTTGGAAAAAATGATTTTGATAAATGATCTTTTGGGAACTACTTGTATTATCTTAGGCAATGATAAAAGATATATAAATGTTTTGTTGGCATTTGAAAAATAGAAAACAGGTTTGAAAAGCAAGAAACAGGTTATATAAATGTTTTGTTAGCATTTAAAAAATAGGAAACAGGTTATAGACAAAAGGTGTAAAGGTGTCCATTGTAGGTTATTTGGAAAAACAATTATTAAAAAATATATATATATATATATCAACGGCATGCAATGCACGTTGTAAATAAGTAATGGACGACGTGCAAAGAATGTTGTGAAAACTTTCTTGGCTAAAACAGTAATACATTTATGGCATTTATAGCATGATGTGAAAACTTTTTTTATGACATGTAATGAATGTCGTTACTGAATTTAGTAAGACGCCTAATGAATTTGGTATAATTTGTTTACGACGTACACTACACGTCATTAAAAAACCTATTACGATGCGTAATGCACGCCGTTTATACAGTTTTTATGACACATACCACGCGTCGTTAAAAAACTTAATACGACTTGCACTACACGTCATTAAAAAGTTCTTACTTTTCATGGCATCGCCCTTTCACGACATACAGTTGTGCATCGCAAAAACACATTTTTACAACTTGTTTCACATGCCGTGAACTACATGGGCGGCTTTTGTGAAAATCTTTTATATTTTCTTAAAACCTTAAGAAATTTAAAATAAGTGAGGGATAGAAAGCAAGTCTTGGGGTACCAATAGAGGCCCCCAAACTCTATTTCTTGGTCATATATTTTCCTTGACATAGGCCAATAATTCAGCAAGCCCATTATGGGAACATACCAGGCCAATACCATCAAACTCATTTTAACTTAAAACTTTTTCTATGTTGTTTCTGGCCAAACAATAAGAAAACCCACATATTCGTGTAGAGTCTAAACTAAGACCTCTACAACTCTCAAGCCATATTTGGCGGACATGCCACTAGCTCATTAAGATCATACTCATTTAAATGTGCTTAGTAACTAATTTAGCAAGAATTCTTAGCATTGACCCTAATTTAATATGCCCAAGTCAATCATGGTGACTACCCGATCAAATTGTGAGTTGAATAACCACTGTTATCTTCCCATCTTAGCGTTGGTGGTAGCGATATCTGCTCTTTGCTCTTTGAAAGATCGAGAAAGGTTAAGGGTACCTCACCGGGTTCAAATACATGGTAAGGGAGTAGCAGCAAAAGCACCTGCATTTTCTTATTTTAAGGGCGAAAAGATGAATGCTTGTCAAATGCCTCTATGGATTTTTGGGCCTATGAGTCCTATATCATATACTATGGAGCACAGGCACAGACATGGGACACAAACACGACACAATACAAACACTCTGACATGATAATTTCAAAACTACCTAAGGCACGACACGGTGGGTATACAACAAAAAATAAATAATTAAATAAATAAATATTATATATACATGTATATATTTGTAATTATTATATAATGCAATGTTTATTTATTTTTATTTTTTTATACAAGTTATGCAATGTTTTAAAGAATGTGTTGAAGCCTTGGAGGTGTGGTTTTTGCAGCCCATCATAAGAGGCGTATGCTTTATGGTATAGTATTCTTGTTCTTTATGACATAACCTTTTTTTCATAAACTATGGTTAACTTTAGACCTTCAAGTTGACTTTGGTAAAAACAAACCCTTAGGTTGCATTTGATACATTTGAATGGAATGGGAATGGAATGGAATGGAATGGTTATGGGAATGGGAATAGAATGGAAAAAAGAATGAAAGGCAATGGTTATTCTCAATGATTATTCATGCCTTTGTTTGGTACAATTGAGGGAAGGAATGGAAACATGTTATGGGATTTGAAAAGAAAAAAAAGAAAAAAAAAATATGGGTCCCTATTGGAGTGTGGCATTCAAGAGAGGAGAGAGGAAAAATGAAGGAAAAAAAGAGAGATTAGTAGGGTCCATGGTCATTATTGTCATTCTTTGAGGGAAGGAATGAGTATTCCTTTGTATTTAGAAAGGAATGCTCGTTCCATCATATGAGCTTGAGAGAATAAGTATTCTATTCCTTAAGCCTTCCAAACATCCCACTTTTGGTCTTTTTATCAATGGAATAAGGATTCCATTCCATCCTCTATTCCCACCTAACAAACACATCTCTACACCTTTTACAATTTACAAGACAAATGAGTTGGCTTTGGTAAGAAACCCACCCTTCTACACACCAAAAATGGGTAAACCCACTTCTTCAAAGCCAACAACCCATCTCCAAAGGCCGACGATGGGAGAAGAGAGAGACGTGGAGAGAGAAGTAGAAAAAGAGAAGGCCAAAGTGAATGTGACACCACAGTCGACAATCAACATGTTCTCCACCTCCAGCAACAATATTAGCGACTAAGAAGCACGGACACGGACATACGACATGGTTATGACACGACATGAACACTCCGACACGACAATTTCTAAAAAAACCCAAGGCACGACACGACAAGGATACGGCAATAAATAATATATATATATATATATATATATATATATATATATATATATAGTTTTATAGTTTTATTTTTCAATTGAAAGATAGAGTTTAAAACAAAAATCACAAAACAAAAAAAAAATTTGGGTTTTAGCAAAATCACCCCTCAATTGTTAAAAACAACTAAAATTACCCCTTTTAAAACAATTTAAATTTATATTTTTTACCCCGCCGTGTCCCTTTCCGTGTCCCTCCCGTGTCCACAATTATTTTAATTTTTTTATTTTCCCGACACGTACAGGACGTGTCCGACACAATCACGGCACCATTTTCGGAGTGTCCATGCTTCCTAGGTTAGTGACAACAACACTACAGTTCTATTTGTACTTCTTTTTTTGGTTTGGTTTTCTGGCAATACTGCGTTCATCTACCCCATCGACGATGACTGATATTTAGATTGTTAAATCCTACCACCGTGTCCACGAAGTGTTAGATTCATGTCCGGCAGGTGTCCAAGCCATCTCGGCTGAGTGTCCAAATTTATTTAATTATTTGTATTTCTTAGAGACATTGAGGCGATGTCCGACATGTGTCGGTGGCGTGCCAAGCAAGTGTCTGTGTCTGACACGTGTTGAACACAACCACTGTTTTGTTACTGCAGGTGCCTGTGCTTCCTAGATCATATGTACTCAAAAAACCATAACCTAATGAAACATCCTATTTATTTCGAAATTTTTTCTTAAATTTAACATCTCAAATTATGTATAATCCACAAATTGAAAATTTGAATCCAATACTACATGCCAACTCATTTAGAATATTAAATTTGGGAAGACGATTTGGGCTAAATAACACTGCTGATTTTTTTTCTTTGCCAACATGGGATCTACTGTCTAGACATTTGGCCAACTAAACCCTACCTACGAGAAAGGCCATCATCCACTTGTTTCAGTTAAAGTGAAAAAATAACATGGTTCGTATAGGGACTGTGAAGTTAAACTACCTTTCACTTTTCACTTCTTGAGGCGTGACACAGACATTAAAAGATACTAATCCACCCCTTGTACCAAATCACTATGGGCACTGTAGGTTCTGTCAATTCGGCAGAATAGCAAAACAATACAATAAAACTATTATTTCTGGATCAATTAAAACTGAGAAGAACTCCTTGTCATACCCCTATATTTATAAATATAATAGGAAACAAAACATAATCCTTATAGGACACGAAATTAAGCACGAGGAAACAAAGGAAAAACCACCAGAATTAAAAGGAAACAAAAGTTTTAGCTAAAATGAAACTATCCTAAAATAGTTAAGATTTTTTGAGGCCCAAATGATGAGATTTCACCGAAAATAAAACAGGGTGATGCTTCCAATCAACTCACCAAATTTCAGGTAATTCTAATGCCGCCAAACATTCCACACAATTCACAGCCTAGATTGATGTGTGCCGATCAAAAACATCCAAGAAATCCTCTACAACGTGTGCTGCATCATATATATATATAAGACCTAATGAGAAGGATCAATCCAAACTCTTTGCCGACTAGTCTTGTAATCAATGGGATATAACTCAGAACACTGATGGTGGCCAGTCTCCATGGAATAAAACCAAGTGTGCCTAAAGCCACGATAATAGATCCTGTCTGCTAAATTTCTTGCTTCACCTGCTGCGGCCGAAACTGCATATGACGATGTTTTATTGATAAATATTGCTTGATTTCCCAACGAATCTTCCTTAACCCAAGCCATCATCAACCAATCAAACCTGAAAACAAGCAAGGGATTACCAAAATACACCAGTATAAGATCTCCCTCAGACTCAACCAAATGGCTCATATTGTGATGATTTTTCTAGCATTAGCTGTGATCCAGTGAGAAAACTCCAATCATGTTGCTTAGCACAGAAGGCCCCCAACATTCCATCGCAAAAAAACACAATAAAATTTTCCCTTGCTGTATACCACATCCTTAACACAATTGAATAATCCCTCAAAGGTATAAGTGGTCCATTCTGTATCGCCACAATGGTACATGCTAATGATAATTTTGTCGCCAGTCATGGAACGTTTTATAACAAAAACCATGCATTCAGCAGAAGTTGACATTGTGGACAAAGTGGCTTTATCTGAACCTATGTCCAAATTTGGTAAATTGATCATCTCCCTCATAAAAGGATTGTACAAGAATGGTCGGTCGCAATTTTTCAATAGCAACCAACCATTTTTCGAAGCTAAGAGATCTGCACCAATAAAAATTCTCCTCTCTATTCTATATCTTTTTACATCAACAGTGTAAGGGTGGTCTAACAATAATCCAGAGAAGTCACATAGGCTCAATATATTAATGCCACATGTTTTGGTCCAATTGTAGATCATTAGCAATGGCAATTTATCAGCACTCACTTCCAAATCATCACTTCCATGTTTGTTCTGTCCCTCAACCACCGTCTCCAAATTCATTGCTGTCTTCAATTTTCCAGTTTCTTCCATTGTCGTCTTCTTTGCTTGTTCTGTTCTCTCCTCCAAATCATCACTTCCATGTCTGTTCTGTCCCTCAACCAGTGTCTCCAAATTCGTTGCTGTCTTCGATTGTCCAGTTTCTAATATTGTTGTCTTCTTTGCTTGTTCTGTTCTCCTCTGTATCATCACTTCCATGTTTGTTCTGTCCATCAACCACCATCTCCATATTTGTTGCTGTCTCCGATTTTCCAGTTTCTGCTATTGCTGTCTTCTTTGCTTGTTCTGTTCTCTCCTCCGAATCATCACTTCCATGTTTGTTCTGTCCATCAACCACTGTCTCCAATTTCATTGCTGTCCTCGATTGTCCAGTTTCTGTCACTGTCAGCGTCTTTGCTTGTTCTCTCTCTCTCTCTCTCTCTCTCTCCTCTCTCTCTCTCTCTCTCTAGTGCAAAAGGTGAAGCAGCAATGGACATAAACAGAGTAACAATACTCTCTACTAAGAATATATAACATGTGTAAGACAAGGAATTAGAAGTCATACAAGGACTCAGATTCCATTTAGGAAAATTCTTGGCTGCTTACACATGAGGAGGAACTCTCCTCTTTACCCACTCATATTTTGCCATGTGTCATTGTTAACTGAAAAGATATTGACACCTGGACAAGGACACATTGCCAGTGCAAAGACAAATATATGGTGTGCATACATGTTGACATGGCATAACCATGGGATACATGCATGCCCATGATAAATTCTCGTTAATTATTTTAACATGTGGTGAAAGGTGAGTGGTGGTAAGAAGAAACATTCTCATCGTGTGTAAAGAGCCATGTGTTGTCCTTGCACTTATATTCTACAATATAGTTAACAAACCCGGACCAAATACTAACCCGCTCGAAAGGTCGGGGGTTCAACCGGAAACAATGTATGAATAATAAATCATGTCATCAATATATCACATGAAAGGCACACAAAATGTCTAAGCATATCGGACTTTTGCCAAACAATTAGGAGTAAACCCACGCAACCACTCACACAATATCATACTCACAACTCAATAATAAATCATGTTATCAATCTATCACATGAAGGCACACATAATCAATAAAGTTTTCTTTTGTTTGTTTTTTTCCCAACGATAGGAGTAAACATACACACCCATCCACACAATATCAGACTAACAATTCATTCAACATAAACACATTACAAAATTCAAACCAAACAAGAATAGGTAATTATTTCAAAATAGTGCAAAAGCTCAACAAAACATAAGGCAGTGAGACTGACTCCTTCAAGTCTTCAAATTCAACAAATCAAGTCAAAATTTCAACTAAATCTGTAAACTACTTAACAAATAATAATAATTTTCAAATACTGAAAATTGATAAATTTATTGATTAATAACCTATAACTATGAAACTTTGAGGTCTTGGGGCTAAAAACCTGCCCTAACCCTCACTCCACCGTCAAGATCTTGAGGTACCACCATCGTCACCGACAAAGTAATATAGTAAAGCTTCAATCTTCGGTGATGGCCGGCAATGAAGACAAGACCCTAGATTTCGAGATAGGTAGAGGGAGAAGAGAGAGTGAAGGTGCTGTAATAGTGAGAAAAAGAAAAAATAAAAAGAAACATCATATACCTAATGATTGCTAGAGGGTTAGTGGTTTTTTGGTAGAGATAATGGCCGACGACGAGTTGCCCTCTCATATTTTCATCAATAGATTGAAAGTTAGGGCTCACTTTATCGAGAGAGAAGAAGAAGTGAGAGTCTTTAAGGCTATTTATGGTTGAACGGTTTAATGAAAACCCCATCAACCGGTTTTCATAGGTTCACTTCCACATCTGCTCTAATAAGAAAGCATTACTAGCAACAACACTTTCATCAAGATTTAATTTTACCTTAAAACATAATATTCAAACAAGGAAAATGTTGGGATCCCAAATTCAGGATTCCTGAACAGACACAAAGGGTGAGACACACTTTGAGACAGTGGGACCCTCCTAGACTCCCACAATGGGTCCCACCCTTTGTGTTTGTTCGGAAATCCCAAATTTGGGATCCCTAGCAGCGCGATAAAAGTAAAACTATGTTTTATATATCCCAAACCCAAATTTGGGATCCCTATATTTATATTCCCTCCATTCCTAATTGACCGTCCTCTTTGAAAAAACACGTATTTTTTGAAAAACCTATTAAATGTTTTTACATCAACATATATGTTTTGACATTCCAATTCTTGCCCTCAAGTGTACAAAACATTGGAAAAAGAGATAATATATTTTTATGGGCATTTTGAGAAATAAAAATAAAGGAATCATTGACTTTTGAAATGTGACAATTTTTTGGAACATCCAAAAAGAAAAGGATGCCAATAATTTTGGAACAGAGGGAGTATGCAATTGATTACATAAGCAACCATGTAAAACGACATTATTCAATATGTCTAAAATATATTTTAAAAATTATATATAATATAATTCGGGTTCGGGTTGGGTTTGGGTTGCCCAACCCCTCTACCCAATCCTAACCCAAATTAAAAATTGGATTAGGATTTTCTAACCCAAGCCCAACCCGATGTATGGAAAATCATTGTCCAAACTGGCCCATTGCCCAAGTTGGGTTTGGGTTGGGCAAGCTCAACCCTCCCAAGTTGCATCCTTAAATGCGTAATAATTTTCTTCTCATAATTTTTGGAAACTTTTAACATTTAATCCAAATCGAAAGAAGATTGATTGGACAACAAACATAAAGAGAGATTGTCTCCAAAAAAACCATCACTCCTCTTCTCTCTTGATAAAGCGAGCCCTAACCCTCAATCCATCGACAAAAACAAGAGAAGGCAACTCGCCGCCGGCCATTATCTTCGCCGAAAAACCACTAATCCCTCCGGCAATTATCAAGTATGTGATGTTTCTTTTTCTTTTTCTCCCCACCTTCACCCCCTCTTCTCTCTCTACCTATCTTGAAATCTAAGGTCTCGTCTTTGCCACTGGCCATCACTGAAGATTGAAGCATTCCTATATCACTTTGTCGACGGCAATGGTAATAATTCAAGATCTCGACAGTGGAATGAGGGTTAGGATAGCTTTTTAGCCCCAAGACCTCAGATTTCCAAAGTTATAGGTTATTAATCAATAAATTTATCAATTTTTAGTATTTGAAAATTATTATTACTTGTTAAGTAGATTACAGATTTAGTTGAAATTTTGACTTGATTTGTTGAATTTGAAGACTTGAAGGAGTCATAGTCTCACAGTCTCATGTGTTGTTGAGCTTTTGCACTGTTTTGAAATAATTACCTATTCTTGTTTGGTTTGAATTTCATAATGTGTTTATGTTAAATGAATTGTTAGCTCGATATTGTGTGGTGGGTGCATATGTTTATTCCTATCGTTGGGGGGAAAAAAAAAAAGGAAAAAGAAACCTTCATTTACTATTTTACTCCTAATTGTTTAGCAAAAGTCCAACATGCTTAGATATATTGTGTGCCTTCATGTAATAGATTGATGATATGATTTATTATTCATACATTGTTTCCGATTGAGGATGTAAGAAGTTGTCCACAAGTGTATACACACACACACACACACACACACACACACTTCAATGCTCATCATTAACTAATGTGACTCACTGTAAAAGATTAGGAGTTTATAAATATAGAATAAGGATATATTTAGAGATATAGAATTTATTTTGCCATATATGCCTCCCATGTTGAAAATTATGTACACACGCCTAGCCTTTAAGGTCTAAAACATATTCCCCACTTCCTAAGAGTTTGGTTGCATATATAGTAAAGCAACAAATTGAAGGTTTGGTGGTTTAAAAGAGTGTTTAGGTCCAAAAATGTTTAGGCCCATCCTATCTACATGTTTCTTCCAATCCATCGAAGGCATATTCAATAAAAATAAAAAATAAAAAGAAGTATCCTTATAATACATCTAATATATCTATATTAAAGTAACGTTCAAGGTTGTTTCTCTCTCCTCCATGTGGTGCTAATGTGGATAGCTTTATTGAGCTTGAAGTTCATATATTAAGCCATCTCAACTCATAAAAATTTAGAAATAAAAATAAAAATTCCAAAAAGTTTAAAATATAATACTTTAAGCTCATTATTTTATAATTAATAATAATTTTAATTACTCTTTCCTATTATTTACTCCTAAATACATTTTTCCTTCCCAAGAGTTACAGCCTGTCACTCCAATATTTACTTCTAAAGACATTCTCATTCTTAACAGTTACAAGGAAACGGCTGACATATACCATTACTTTCCAATTAATAATCTTAATTGTTCTTTCCTATTATTTACTCTTAAATACCTTTTGTCCTCCCCAAAAGTTACAACTTACAACCGTCTTTCCCATAGTCCCATTATTCACTCATGAATACCATTCTCCTTCCAAACAGTTACAAGGTAACATTTGACATTCATATATATAAATCCATACAAAGCCTTGACATAGACATAATCGCTCAATGTTTTTACTAATCTCTCCCTTGTTCTCCCATAGCAAAAAGCTTTGATAGTTCATACAATCCACTCTCTCAATGTATCTCTCCCTTAATTGAATTAAGAATATATTTATAGTATCTAACATATAAACTCATGCATCTGTCAATTTTGAATAGTATTATTATTATTATTATTATTATTATGATTGATAGTATAAAATATAAAACTGAGAAAACTCCCAGAATTTCTTCTTTTGAATATATTTGAGCTCTTTAGTTTCCACAAAAATTGAGAAAACAAAATGAACAAAATCTTAATTATGAATCTTAATTCTTTTATTTTTTTGATTTCTGAGTAGTGGAAACTCAACCCAATTTGTTGTTATATTAGATTCAATTGCATTGAGGATTTTGTCCTAAGATACCAATATATTCAAAGTTCATGAATTTAGCTTCTTTTTCATTTTGTATATTTTCTTAGCAACCAAATGGGGATACGTTTAGAACCTATGCACCTAAGAATAATTGAGAAGTTATTACTCCCTCTGTCCCACAAAGATAGACCATATTTGCTACTTTTTTTAATCCCAAAATGTTTGTCCATTTTGAAAAGTCAAATCATAATTTTTTAAATTTCCTATACTATCCTTTGTTATTTCAATAATTTCTTTCAACACAAAACCCAATAAAAAGTAGGAAAGGGTAATTTTGGATTAAATTTCCTATACTACCCTTTGTTATTTCAACAATTACTTTCAACATAAAACCCAATAAAAAGTAGGATGAGGATAATTTTGGAAAAATAGAGTTTAATATAGGATAAGTCAATGAAATGATGTTTTCCTTAAACTGCGTGTTTTGTCAAACATGGCCTATCTTTGTGGGACTGAAAAGAGTATAATTTATTAATTCTTACAAAATGAAAAATAAAATTTTAGATTTTTATATTGCTAATGTATCTTTAAAGTAGTCTATTAAAGCAAATTAAGTCCATTATACTAATTGTGGCCATTTAAATAGCTATTATTTTATCTTGTAAAAAAAACATAACTATTATTTTATTTAATTCACTATTATAATTATAGCTTTCCCGTGCATCGCACGAGCTTATCGCTAGTTAGCTAAATATTCATCTCCCATGGTATGTCATGCTATGGTCTGGAAAGTACACAACATAAAACACTTTCATATTCAATAAATGTCTTAAAACATAAGTAATGGAGCACAAAAACTCTCCTATAGTTTTAAGCAATCATGGATAAGAAATTATAGATACTAAACCCTACAAAAAAGAAGGGGGGGGGGGGGGGGATCTCATCAGTTTAGGCATAGAAAGGCATTAAAAACAAATAATACAGTATGCGTAACCCAATGCTATTCAATACACATGATGGATGTCACAATCCTACAACGTCGGTGGTCCTATCCCAATTTAAGAATTATATACTTATCAACTATTAAGTTTGTACATATATTAGATACTTTTAGGAAAATTTCGACAACATTTCCTTACAATTCTCCAAGTACATAATTAAGAGACGAAGTGCACCACTGTACGATCCTCTCTAAGCTCGTACTCAGAGAACATTAGGGACGAATGCTGAAAGATCCATAAAAGAATCCAATGTACATTACATAATAACTAAGAAGTATATATTCCTAAACTGTACAAATGTACAATTCATGACTAACTCCGTGACAAGATATCAAACTACAATCTTCAACACATTGATCATGTCAGCAAATTTTCAGCTCGTTTCAAACTGATAAAAAAAAAAATTACTCGACATCATCTGATGATTGAAAGAAAAATAGCCATGGACTCATTCTTGAACGGGAAATCTAAGGGGTTATGACTTATGAACATGCAAATAAAACAAAGAAGCAAACTTGGAGGTACGCAATCATCCAAGCATGTCATAAAAATTTTATCAAATCAGATCATCCAAGCATAGCATAACATCCAAGCGTAACATAAAACCCAAAATATCAAATCAAACGGCATCCAAGGATAAAATTTTTTCCTCAAAAGTATATTAATCGAAAACATTAAATCAAACTAAACAAATATATATTGATGATTAGGAGCTTTTGAGTTGTCATATATATATATATATATATATATTTTGTTAATAATAATAGACAAATTCCCATATCGTTTGTAATTTGGTCCTTTCGTTATTATATATATTTAGTTTTATTCATTCTTTATAATACTAACACAAAGATTCTTCTAATTTTTATGCATATACATGTCAAAATTAATTTGATATACTTTTAAAATGGTCATTGAGTTCGAATGAATTTTTCAAGTAACCAAATACTTTATCCATATCCTTCGTTGTTTCATCATAATTTTATAAGATATATATGTATATAAACCACGGCCCCCCAAGAAAAAAATCCTGGCTCCGCCCTGGTGGTGGTGATGAATTGAGGCCAACAAGAGATATCCTCTTGGAATCTTGAGTTTCTTTTGGATCTACTAAGAGCAAAAATATGATGTTTTTTGGGATAACTACATAGATGGCTGAGAAATTAGGTTATGGTGAGTATAAATTTTGGTTTGGACTAATGAACCTTAAAGTTATCATCTTTTAGAAACAAAATTATAATGGCGTTAGATATACTGGCGCATCAGGGCTGTTAAACCCATCATAAATCCAACAAATGGGGTTAAGATCTTCTCCAATCTTACATCCATCTAGTCCCCTCCAGTTGATGGTCGTTAAAGTGCTGCTTTCAAGTCTATCCAAAGGCCAATAACTAGCCACACCATTTGCCCACTATAAGCTTTCCTAGCACCCATCTCATAACAGAAAGGCTTAGCTTTTAACAGAGAAAAACTTCTAAGTAGCTATGGCCATTTTTCCTAAATATATATTTACAATTCTAAAAATCAGTATGTGGCCAGAGAAGTTGCCGGCAATTGGCGTGAAGCATTGTCATCAATTTGAGAAGAGGAAAAAAAAAAAAAAAAGCTATCTCTCAAAAAGGCACCAAGGCAAAACACAGAATTTTTTTATTTTTTTTTATTTATTGGATCTAATTCCAAGATCGATTAGATCCTGTTGGTTATAGACATGGGAGATGGAAGAACTCAAACTTCCCCAGTTTCAAATCATCATTAAAAAATAAATAAATAAATAAATATTCTTTTTTTTGGGTCCTATGAATGCTCATCAGGGCTACAAATTAATGGACTTCAAAACACTCCAAACTATCTGTCAGAAGGCAGGAAACTATTCCCCTCAGAGGTTCATCCCAAATTTGCATGCGATCCTCCATGGAATCCAACACACAACAAAAACAGTAGAGATAACTCTCTTCGTTTTTTCTTATCATTTTTCCATGTTTTCCCCAAATCAGCAAAATCGCCAAAGCCCCAAAAATCTCATCCATGCATTTTTCTTTCAGCAACAATCCATGTTCTTCTTCCAATTCGACCACATGTATCCGATCCTCAGAAAATCCCCAAATTAAAACCCCAAAAAACACTGCAAACCTTAAAAACCCCTATATAATTCCAGCCGAAACATTGTCTCAAACCATTGAAAAAATTAACACCCAACCCAAACACCCGAGAAAATTATCGACTAACAACTGATGTACAATGAATCACACCAAAAGCCAACCATGAAATTAAACCTAATCAAGAACATATAAAACCCTAATGTATATGCACATGTAACTATACATTGAGACAATGATCGGAAGCAACAAAAAAATTGAAAGAGAAACAGAGAATGCACCACAAAAAAAATAAAAATAAAAAATAATCAGAAAACATACACGGTGGAGTGCGATAGATCTATATAAATTGAAAGAGAGGGAGAGAGATATACCTCGGACGAACTCCGGCGAGGCCAGCGGCAACTTCTGGCGAAGTGGATCGCAACGTTGTTGGCGCGAGTGAGGCGCGCAGACGGAGATGGCAACTGGGATTTTTTTGGCTGTCTAGGTGAGTAGAGCTTCTCGAATGTTCCAGGAGAAAGTTTATACACTAGAGCTTAAGCCACGGTTTTATAAAAGTCAAAATCTAGTCTCCAAGAAATTTTTTTTTTTTTTTTCTTTCTTTTAGTAAATGACAGTCAATTCCCATAAACGATTGCATTTTACAGTATATCCCAACTTTGTAAGAGTATCAGCAACTTTATTTACTTCTCTATACACATAATTGATCTTAATATCCATATTATTTTCTATAATAATCTGCCTACATTCACTCATTATATTATAAATCGTCCAAGGACAATTATCCAAATGATGCAAACTATTAATAACCAATTTGGAATCACCTTCAATAATCACCTTGTTATAATTTTTTTGCTTTGCTAACAACAAACCATTCCTTAATGCAATAGCTTCCATTTTAGGAACAGAAATATTCTCCTCAAAGAAATTAGGGGAAATTAGCAATAACCCCTATTAGGGGATTGCTTTTAACAAAAAACCCACCATAAGATTTTTTAACTCCAAAACCCCTTTTTTAAAAGATTCTTTAAGCAAAAGGAAATATTTTTTTGAAAATACCTATTTTAACCTTTTATATTTACAACCCAATTCATTTACAGGAAGAAGGGAGGGGGGGAAGGAAAGAGAGAGATAGAGAGAGAGAGAGGGAGAGGAGTGGTAGTAGCGGTTGAAGAGGGGAGGCCATGATGGCTATGAAGATCTGGTTTTAAGGAAGAAGAAGAAGAAGAAGAAGCAGACGAAGTAGTAGAAGAAGAAGAATGGGAGGGAGGCATTCTGCTATAGTATCAGATCTGAAAAATCAGATCAACTTTCTTCTTCGACGGCGACTGAACTTCTCCGATCATCGTCCCGGATGTCATCATGATCTTCTTCTTTTTCTTCTTCTTCTTCTTCTTTAAACTTCAGATCTGGGCTGGTTTATTTATTTATTTATTTATTTTTTTTGTGTCTTTGTTTGAAACTTTAGATATATTAATTTTTGGGGTGTATGATTTGTTCGGAAAAACTTTTTGACTATTTTTCTTATTCCAACAGTATATTGGTACTGTTGCACACTATTTTTTGTAACAGTGCGATTTGTAGATGTGTTTTTTAATATGGAACAGTATGCTGTTATTGTGTAATTACCATTTTCAAATAGTATATTGGTACTGTTGCACATTAGTTTTTGGAATAGTGCAATTTGTTTTGCCAAAAGTATCATGTTACCATATATAGTACTATTTTGAGTTTTTTTTCCTTGGAATTCATATTTTTTGCTTCAAATAGACGAATAGTATTATGATACTGTCACCTATAGTGTTTTTTATAACATAAATAGTAAACTGTTATTATGTGCTGTTTAATTTTTTCAAAGCAAACAACAGTAAAGTGATACTATTGTATGTATAAATTTTATAAAGCAGACAACAGATACTATTGTATGTATAAATTTATAAAACATACAACAGTAAATTAATACTATTGTATGTATAAATTTTACAAATCACAGATAGTAAACCGTATGTTATTATTAGCTATAATATATTATCACCAGAAGCACTTTGGGACACTCGAAAGAGTGAGAAAAAACCCTATAATTGACTTTTGGTATGGTGTGAATGATGAATGTGACTTTTGGAAGGTTTTTAGTGCCGTTTTTTTTTCTATATGTATACTCACCGGGAAAAATGAGGCGTGGGAGAAGGCTGATTTTCAGGGGGGGGGGGTGTGAAATGGCAAGTTTGTAAATTAAGGTAAGTTGTTAAAACAAGGGTGTTTTAGTCTTGCTACTGTCAAAAGGGGTTTTCACCAAACGTTAGTTTTTATGGGTTCTATTGTCTAAGAACTCTTATACATAGGGGTGTTGGCCAAAATTCCCAAGAAATTATAATGCATAACTATTGGCTTACCAAACTGATCACGAATTATTGATCCCGTAGTCCCATGTTTATCTTTAACAGATTCATCAAAATTCAATTTAAACCACTTATCATCAGGAGGAATCCATCTAATAAACTTTGAATTTTTTTTAAATTTCTTGTTTTCACTTTCTAAGGATTTATCAAAGTTAATATCATTTCTTGAAAATTTAATCACATAGTCTGAAAAAAGATTAGTAGCTTTGGCGATTTTTGGGGTTATCTTTAATAATTAAGAATTTATTAAAAGTCTCATTCTTAAAGATAACATTACTTCGAGCACACCAAATTTGCCAAAGTAAATTAGCAATTTTATCCATCTCATAATCTGCATTAATACTTTTTCCAGAAGAGCATTTGTTCAGATTCAAAGTCCAATTAAATAAATCTATATCATTATCTGTAGGTATAGGACAAGAATTACTAACCAAATTCCACACTTCTTTAACTCTAGTACAGGTGATAAATATATGATTAATATCTTCAATATTTGAATTACAAAGAGGACAAGAACGATCCACATTTACTCCTCTAATGGTAAGAAATTTTCTACTTGGAAGTTTACCATGAATTAACAACCACATAAAATTCTTTATCTTGGGAGCACTACGAAGCTTCCAAATCCAATTGAAATTTTTCTTAGGGCATAATTTTTTCACTTTTTTTCTACACCTTAGCTCCCTATGAAGCCACGTAACTGATTTAACCGAAAAGCGTCCATTGGATGCGGGACCCCACCAGATCTTATCAGGAATATCCATAATTGGGATAGGAAAATTCAATATTTTTCTTGCTAAAGACTCCCCTACAAGGGATATAATAAATTCTTTATTCCATGTCTTATCTGAACAAATAGTATCAGCTACTTTCAAATCCCAATTAATATTATTAAGATACTGTCTAGGAGTAATTTCGAAAATAGATTTATTAGTTAGCCATTTATCCACCCAAAAATAAATATCTTTCCCATTTCCCTAAAGTCCATCGAATACCATAACTAATGAGATCACGCCCCTTGAGGATATTTCTCCGCACCCATGAATCTTTATTTCTTGGGAGAACTTGAAAGAAATTTTCCTTATTTAAATATTTTGCTCGAATTAATTTGACCCAAAAATTATCTCTATCAAACAATATACGCCAAACAAGTTTACCCATACAAGCAAAGTTAATGTCAGAAGTATTACGAATACTTAAGCCTCCTTCTTTTTAGGAGAACAAATGGTATCCCAACTTATTAAAGCCATAGAATTCTTCTCTAAATTATTACTCCAAAAAAATTGTCTTTGAATTTTATCAATATCATTTCTAATCTTCGTAGGAAGGAAATAACAATTCATGACATGCTGACTAACACTCAAAGAGACAGATTTAATCAAAATTTCTCTACCAACTCTAGATAGTACATTTGCTTTCCAATTCTGCATTTTATTTACAACACGATCAAGAACTTGATTAAACACTCTAATTTTATTTTTAGCCTCAATTAAAGGAATGCCTAAATATTTTCCTAGTGAAAGATTATCTAAAATTCCCAATTCACCTTTGATTGCATTTCTCATTGAAGTAAGTACATTACGAGAAAAAGAAATAGCCGATTTATGGAAATTTACCTTTTGTCTTAAAGCGTTGCCAAACTCCTGTAAAACCTTTAAAATATTTCTACAAGCAGGTATCATAGCATTAGCATAAATTAAGCAATCATCTGCAAACATAAGATGACAAATAATAGGAGATTTTCTACAAATTTCAATACCAATAAAATCACTTTTTTTACTCCTTTCTTTATTTTGACAATCAGTAAGTCCGAATTGATCTCTGATTTATATTCTTCTAGATTGTCTTCAATTAATCATTTTGTTCATCTTTCTTCTTTCTTTCTTTTTTCTTTTGTTTTTTTTGGGGTCCTATAAAGAAATTGGGTATAGGGAACAACCCTTGATTGTCCAAAGCAATCAATGGGAAGATGGATAAATACTATTTTATAAATAAAATTGATTTAAAAGTAGGGATGCAGAGAGTTGAATCATACATAAAGACATGTTTGTCTGAGCTCTTGATCGATCACTAACCTGCTAGTCGTATTGATATTTATTTGCGATGCGCGGGTTTCTACTAGCATATATATATATATATATATATATATGGGTAAAATGCAAAAAACCCCCTTCTATTATTACCCATTTTACAAGATACCACCCTCAACAAAAAGCCCCCATATTATGCCAAGGGTACGCTGTTAATGGAATAAGTAAAAGTCAATTATACCTTTGATGCTATTTTGTATGAAACGCTGCGTTTTGTTATGGCAATAATATCATTTGTTTTTTTTTTTCCCCCAAAATGCTTACTCTCTAGGTCACCGGAGTCACAATGGCTCGATGGGAGACTTTGACGGTGGGGATAGTGGCAGAAAAGGTTCAATGATGGGAGGGAACGACTGGTGGCTCGACGGGAGACTTTGATGGCGATGCTCGACGGTGTTGGCTCGATTGAGTGAGGACTTGATGTTGTCTGCCAAATCCAACTCAATCCCATCACCGCCGATGCCACCGTTGACATGATGCCATTACTAAAGTCATCTTAGTTACTGGCTGATCTTCACGAATATTCACTTCCCTTCACCGCCTTTCCAACAGTCTCATGGTTCAGGTGGTCGTTTTATAGTGCATCATTTGGTACACTCTCCTTCTCATCCTATTCGAGTACCTAGGCGCTAAGATGTTGATCATGGAGCAGTTCCTGGAGACGTCGGCGTCCATCGTTTCCTTCAAAGTCAACTTCGACGTCGTCTCGTTCGATAGGTGTGACTTTTTGGAGACGGATGCTAAAATCAGTAACGACGGGAAGCTTCACATGATAGTGAGGAAATCAAACGCGTCGAGACGGTTACTAGGGCCTTGTTCAATGCCTGCATTGACGTTGAGACCTTCGAATCTCACCGGAGCAGAGATTTACAGCTTGAGTTCGTCCAGGAATCCTATTCCGAGAGGTTCGAATTTCAACAATTCGAACTTCTATTCAATGATGGGATGCCAAGGTTTCTCGTCGAGGCACTTAAATTTCGGCCCCGCTGATTTGTACTCCGTCCAAGTCGTCTAGGGGTCCGACGCCGAGACCATCGAATTTCGAGGAGAATTGCTATTCTCGATGATCTCGCAAACCTAACCCTAACAGAAGGGATTTACGACGACGAGGGGATTTCTTCTTGTAGATCGTTAAGCCATCGATTAGCCACACATACCATGGTAAATCCATCATCTTCGCCGTGCTGTAGCTGCTTTATTTTATATTTTTATTTTTTTATTTTTTACTTCATCACCAAGAAAATTGGTGTGCCATGGCTATTGCTTCTTCTTCATGGTTTTTTTTTTTTTTTTCCCTAATCTGTTGGTGGATTCAATTTTAGAGGAGACATTATGGTAGAGGCAGAGAATTCCTCACCGGTGATTTAAAGAATGCCCTTTGTGATTCCTCATCGAAGAGGCAAAGAATGCCCTTTTTTATTTTTGATCTGTACGGATGCACTGGACGACTTCCATGGCTTTTGCTGTGGTTGCTTTTTATTGCTTCATCACCAAAAAAAAAAAAAAAAAATGGTATGCTATAGCTACCGATTTCTTTCAATCTAAAGAATTTGAGGTTTTTTTTGTTGCATCTTTAATTTTTCTTTAAGGGTCGTCACACCTGGTGATGGAAGGAGACGTTCGGTGATGGAAGGAGGTGTCTGCCATGGCAACACCGGTGATAGAAAAAGGAAGAAAGGAAGGCGTGCCAGTCACGTGATGGTCTCAAAATCTGCCATGGGGGAATACTTGGTCAAAGGGCATAATGGTCTTAAAATTGCTTCCATAGCATCACGTGCGAGTCACATGATATTTTCTGTTAGTTTACCTAACGGTGAGTGGACGGAGGGTAGTAATTTGCTAACCCTAGACAGTATGGGGGTTTTTTGTTGAGTTTTTTTTTAAAGGGGGTATCCTACAAAATGGGTAATAATAGAGCGGGGTTTTTTGCATTTTACCCTATATATATATATAGATATACGATCATGTTCACATCTGCACGTGTTGATATAACTTATACCAACACCATGCATTGGGGGTTGTACTCCTTGCATTGGCCTAATGTACCCCTTAACCTACTAATGCACAAGGTACAACTCCCAATGCGGGTATTGATATATATATATACCACAGCCATATTGCGACTACTTACATTGCCACATGGTGCCATCTTTATAACCTTTTAAACATCGGTTATGTTCCCATCGACACGCGTTAAAATAAGTTATATCAACACTATACATTGGGAGTTGTACTCCTTACATTGGTTTACTATACCTCATATCCCACTAATGTACAACGTATGACTCTCAATGCAGGTGTTGATAGAAGTTATATCAATAAATGCTTGCCTAATCATCATCCTTTAAACATTGCGATTTAACTTTGAACAGTTGTAACTTTTCAATTTTTAAAAACTGTTGTTTTAACTTCCAAAAGTTGTAACTCTGCAATTTAATAACTACATCAAACAATTTTCTCTTTCAACATCAAAGTAAGGATTTGAGCCCAACCATCATCTTTAAAGGCATGCATCCCGACCACACTGCCTTTCTTCTTTTCATTTTTTGTTTCTTGGTTTTTTATTTTTTGGTGCTTTTGTTAATAATTCTTTGCTCCTGCCAAGGTGGTCAATGTTCACGAACATAACCTTCTTCAAATCGTGTGGTAGCAAACAATACCTAGAGCTATATTTTTTTATGGGTCCTACATGACGTGATTGGTAAGAAGCAACTTTAATACTTATAGGCCTTTTTTTTTTTTTTTTTAATAATATATTTTCAATTCACTTACTTTAATTTGATACTAACTAATTTTGAGAATATTATAGAAAACATGAATATCAAATGGTTCAATGTTAGTTTAATTATATTATTTGTGATTTGTTATTATAATTCTGATATGATATTTTTTTTTTCTTTTATTTATCCCAGGCATCGCATGGTTTCACCATTAATTTTTTTCAATAAAAAAAAAGGTCAGATGGCAATTATGTATTTTTATTGTTATTATTATTATTATTTTGCTCTTCAAAATTTCAAATAACCGATTCATTAATACCATAATATCCAAACGGATGTATCCTTAGGAAGAGACACCAATGGTGACTAGTAGGCACTATATACAAGTGCACTCTCCTTGCCCCATGGTTGCCCCTAACATCAGAAGTGAAGTATACTTAATTACCATGATATTTGTGAGATAGAAGAATGTGGTGTTGGAAATAAAATATGGAAGCTACATAAAAATAGAAACTTATCAGACTAAGGTGTATGAGAATACTGCCCTTAAAAGTAGATCGCGTCCCATAGAACAAATCAGTCAGTACAGATGGACAGTAGCGTCTACTCTCCAGGGTACAACAGTCGCACCTCCCGTAAGTGTGCACTCGTAATGCTAGAGAGATGTGAATAACTTAGATAACTCTTTCGTAAAACAAGAATTTGAGAACTAAAATACTTAAAATTGCAGAACTGAAAATAAGAACTGAAAATATTTGAAAAGAAATATAGAGAGAGAAGGAGAGAGCAGTAGTTGCTGGTGTGTTTTAGAAAGGGTGGAAGGACCTCTTTATATAGTGTTTAGAGAGAGAAATTGCTAAAAAGAATTAAATAAAATATTTATTTACGAAATAAATATTGAAATAGCTACAAATGAATCTGGACAGAAACATGAGAATAGTGCAGAATTTAAATTTACAACAGTAAAAAATATTTAATCTGCCAATAGTCTAAAATAAATCAGGGGAATTAATCAAAATAAATTTCTAATTTGAATGCAAATGGTCAGATCAAATAAGTGGACTAAAAGAGTGTTGGGCTTGTTCCGACCTAGAAGCCCAATAACCAAAATGATAAAAAGTGGCCAAACCTAAAGCCAAATATCTAGGATTTGCACCCCCCCTGCGCACACGTCGCGCCCGACTAAATCAGTTTGTGGATCCTTGTCCCGCAAATTGATCAATTAGGCTTTGGTTCGTGCGCACGTAAACCTCCTTAAATTCTACCACATGTTAACTAAACATAAAGAG
Organism: Liquidambar formosana; assembly: GCA_039720395.1. NCBI lineage: Eukaryota > Viridiplantae > Streptophyta > Magnoliopsida > Saxifragales > Altingiaceae > Liquidambar > Liquidambar formosana. The sequence continues at coordinate 29,951,176 of CM077822.1, forward strand.
TATAAAGGTATATAAACACAAGACAAGGCGTATAGATTTTCAATGGGGGACAAGTTGTTTTGAGCCAACAACAAGAAATACAAGAACAATCTAAGTATTTTGAAATACCTACTATATGCAACATGTGGTTGGACATGATCGCTGCTCTAGAGCAATTCTTGACTACAAAAGCATGGGTTAACATGTTAAAAAGGAGGATGAAGTAAGAGAAACTGGGTTGGCATGTAAGCCACGACTTGTGTGTTGAGAGAAGAAATAGGAAATCCATATATGATTGAAAGCATTTAGCACATGTTGCTGAAGTAAGGCAGTGACCGCAAAATAACAAAATGGCAATTGCTCTGCAAACAAGGCGGTAATCGAAAATAACCAACTAGCAGTTATTTGCAAGTAAAGGAGGGTCTGAAAATAACAAGCTGAGGGTTAGAAAAGTTGTCTGCATATTACATGGCTAAAAGGGAATTCAAGACATGCATTTTTTATTTATTATTATTATCAGCTAAAGAAAACCATTTTATTAATTAAAAAACAGGTCAGCTATTACGATCACAAACAAAAGCCACCGCCCAATTACAACACCAAGATAAACATAGATATCCAATTTTAGAAAAAGGCTAAAAGAAAACCACCCCAAACCGACCTCCCTCCTCTATATGACACGAGATGGGAAAATTTTAAGATTCTAACACCTACAACCACACCAATCGACATGCATGATGTTGAAAATAAAAAGGAATTCAAGATATGCATGATGTTGAAAAAAAGATTTAATAGCTACTGGGGAATTATCAATCGTAACTGCAAAACTCTATAAAATAGAAGAGGAAGTCCAACATGATATATGGTAGCAACCAACTATAGCGTATCATAGCCTAGTTTCTACCTCGTCCAGCCTAGCTAGCATGCATAACTTAACATAGGTTATAGGAGTAGTGTACCTTAGCCTAGCATCGATCTTAGTAGTTAGTTCTTTCATATCTTGTTGGTCCGCTTTTGAATTCACTTCTTCAAGTAAATTAAAGTACCCGGCCGGGAAAGAGAAGCACCCCAACCCTTTGACAATCGCCTGATCACTCGACTCATATATGTGGCTCGTCATAGGTTCTAGAGCGCTTGAAAAATCATATAAGTTGGCCTAACGTCTGGTCCAAATCCGTCGTGTGTGTTCGCGTGACACACATTTCAGCAATAGAAACATAAATTAAATCACAACGAAACAGTGCACCCAGCAATAGCGATGGGATAAAAATTCTACTACCCTATCTGCACTAATACTTTGATGACATTCTTGAATAAAATTCGATTCGGAAATGGCCATTACCATGAATCAAGGTGATATTTAGCTTTATACCTTACCTTGTATAACCAATGAAACCCATCAGGCTGTAGTTTCAATTTACTGAAATGGTAACAATATATTAACCATATAGGCCCAATTGCGGGATGCTTCTAGGAGAAGCCAATCGGCACAACGTACCCACTGAATGCGCACCAATTCGGCAACGTAATGGTAACTTGCTAGCTGGTTGTTACTTGTTAGTAGTTTTGCTAATGAACTAAGCCGTTCGTAAACAAGTTCAATAAAAGCTCATTCGAACTCGTTCAATTAATAAATGAACCAAGCTTAAGCTTAAATACTAGGTTCATTTGTTAAACGAGCTAAGATTGAGTAGACCATAGCTTGGCGCTGCTCGTTTACGTTTGTGAACAAGCTTGTGAAGGGCTTATGAACAAACTTGCAAATAGACACATTAAAAGGCCTTGTGAAATAGCTCATTAGTGGACTCATTAAGGGCCTTGTATAAATACCCTAGACTTGGGTAATAATCTTTTGAATTATTGGACTAAATTTTATTTATTTAGATAGAGTTTCATTTTATACTTTCTCTAAATTCCTTTTTTCAACAGATGCATTTTAGATTTATGTTATTTTGTAATGAGGTTTACATTATAATGATTTATGAATGGAAGTATCTTGATTCTTTATGTTTAAAACTCACATTCATGAGCTTAAACCAATCTTGAACACAAGTTCGAATTCGAACTTGAACTCAAACTCGAGCTCGAGTTCAAACTCAAACTCAAGCTTGCCTTGTTTAATTAAACGAGCCGAGCCGGATTGAGCCTGAGCTTTTCTAAATCTTATTAAGCTGAGCTTGAGCATAATAAAAATTAAGCTCGTTTAAAGTTTAGCTCGTTTATCAATAAACAAGCTTTTGACTAAACCGAGCTTGAACACTTCAAAGCTCGGCTCGGCTTATTTGTAGCCCTACTTGTTAGTAAGGAATTTAAAATTGATATTACCCACAAAAAAAAAAAAAAAAAGATAAATTACAAGAAACCCCTAATGGTTAGCCCTAAACCTTAAAAAATAGATACAATGTCTTCCCCGATTAGGTTTTGAGTAAAAAATCAAGCAAAATTAGGTGAAAACACTATATGAATGAAAGAATATTAAGCACATAAGAGATATATAGTATTTTTAGTAGTTTTTCGTTGGAATTTTGCTCAATTTTTCACATAGAAACCCAACTGAAACCTAATTTTTCTTTAGGGGATTATATGAAATAGAGTTAAGTAGAAGAGCTTCATGTAATTTACCCCCCAAAAAGAAAAAAAATTCAAAAATCGTAATTCCCTTTTTGTATTTTTTATATCTATCACAAAAGACCCAAACTGTCCACATGGATTACAGGGCAAAGACTACACATGCAGCACGTACAAGATAACAAGATATAGATAGACACAAGATAACAACTCCAAGTGTAGTAAAGTATTGGACTCAAACAAAGACCCTATGAACAGAATGAATGGGCTTGCAGTCCGTCTCTCTAAGCACGGTCTTGAGCCCCTTCCCAGCCCCATTTGCCAATGGATGTATCCCATGCTCCGGCCCTTTCATGTACGCTCGATTCTCCCTTTCCTTCTGAATAGAGATTCCAAAACGCTTCTCCACGTCCTTGGCGAGGTTCTCATAAAGCTGGCCATCTCTAGTGAGAGCCATCATCACCTGAGGCAGCCCAAGAGGGAGGTTGTCGCCCTTATCAGCCTGCCAGAAGTGGAACACCTTACCATACGTCTTGCAAACCTTCTCCAGATCCTGTCGCTGAACGGCGCCTGGGACTCCCGGCATGAAAAGCACGCCGCTCTTCACTTCGTACTCGTGAGAGTGCCATAGGGGCTTCTCCTCGTCTGGCAGCGTCAGGAAGAGGTTCTCTGAGACCATGTACTCCAGGCCGATGAGCCGAGCGTCCGCATCGGGGCTATCGTAGATGAGACACTGCCGCATCTCCTCGTTCTGGTGCCCGCAAAAGTGGTGCGCTTCTACTTGTCGCGTCATGTCATGCCCGTAAAAATGGAATCTACATACATACATATATATACGGTTCACTTGCAGTCAAGGAAGAAATCAAGAATTTAGTTTAGGGAAGCCCAACCTTAATTTGGTTAATTAGTTGTTAATACTTTATCCTAATTCAAAAAAAGAAGGACGCTTTTGTTCAAAATATATATATATATATATATATCTTGTTAGTAGAAATTGATATATGATCATAAACCATATTTCAAAAAAAAAAAGAAAAAAGAAAAAAAAAAAAGAGAGAGAGATTAGGGAGATTAGAGCTTTTTTAATAGGGAAGAAAAGGAGTGGAAAAGAAAACTAAAGAGGAAGAAAATCTAGAATTTTTTTTTTCCTGTTTTAAGACAAAAAAATAATTTTAAAATTTCAGATGAGGCATCTGGCCCACCTAAATCATGTGTGACCTCGTCTGTGTTTCCCGTATGAGATCTCAGACTAGAAAATTTTCTGGGTTTCTTTTTGAAGCCATTAAATCAATCGTCGCTGATTTTGATCGACGCCTTCAAAAAGAAACCTAGACAATTCTAGACTGAGAGTTTTCTACATGCACTATATAAATAATTTATATATATATACATATATGGACAGATTTTTTCTGCTTGGATGATATAAAATTCATGACATCAATAATAGAGAATTAATCAATAATAGAACATCAAGGACAAGAAGAGGGTGTAAGAGGAGGAGGCAGGCAGCTTACGCGCAGAGGTGTTGATGGATTTTGTTGATGGGACCGAAGCTTTGGATGGCTGATGTGGCCGTCTCAAGGAGGGCCACGCCGGTCGGGGTTGGCTCGCCGGGAACTTCTGGGTGAGTCGACATCTATATATGGTTGCACCTTATCTTCTTCTCAAACAAAACTAAACTGATCGACTAGACTGAACTTTTGACACCCTTTAGTCCCTTGTTTGGCGTCTTAAAGCTCGCAGATTCACTTCCATGCATTCTCACGCGTGGCAGAGGACGTGGTGGATGTGGCAGATAGTGATGGTAACGTGGCAGTAGGCGTGTCTTCGCTTAAGAAACTGTCATGATCTGATTTTCCAATATTCTGCTACTACAATTACCATGATAAAACTGATGCGTTGCAAATTATTAGACGCCCAACTGCTTTGGGTTCTGGTTTGCTCCTCATATCATCTCTTCATCCACACGATTTTTAGTTTGAGAATTATTTGACATAAAAATAATTAGCAATTTATTTATTTATTTATTTATTTATTAGAATTGATGGAATCTACTGTATTCTTAACTCCTCTTAATATTAATAAATGGGTGTCAATGATTCTTCATAAGCTCGCACATAGTATTACTCATTCGGTAAGTGAAAAGCAGGGGTGGATGTGAGCACGTGCAACCACTCAAAATTTGAACAAGTAACTTCATTTAAATTTACTTAAGTGCTTTAGCCGCCATTGAGAAAAAAATGGTTAATTTTGATTACATTTAGTTAAATTTTGATAAATTTTGGTTAAATTTACTGATGTACACGACTTTAATTTGTAAATTATATAAAATTAAGGTTTAATTTGTAAGTTCTTATGTGCAACCATTGAGAAGGATCTTATCCCACATCGGGTAGGGTTGTTAGGGGTGGTATATAAGTAATGTTTTGTATTTCTAAAAGTTGCCTAGTTTTTTAGAGTATGGCGTGCTTGTCAGTCTTATGTCTTAATTATCACTTCTATTCAGCCGTGTAAATGTGTGGTTTTGTGATTTTTTTCTCTTTTTCTATCTTGCTGAGACCTTATTCTACATAGGGTAGATAGGGATGGGGGTGGATTAGTATATAAGGATCCACATTTCTAAAAGTCACGTAAGCATTTTAAAAAAAGGCATGTCTATTGTTTTATGTCTTTTTTTCACTTCTATTTAGTCATGTCGATGTGTGGTCATGCTTTTTTCTCTTTTCTATCTAACTATTAGAAAAAAAAAATTTAAAAGTGCAACCACTAAGAAAAATTTATGGATCCGCCCCTGGTGAAAGAATGTTAATAGACTACAACGTCATTATGCATTAGTAATTTGAAAGCTATTTAAAAATAGTGGGCATATTGCCACAACAGATTTCTTTAATTCCACATCAACCCAAGTTATAATTTTTTAAATGGACCATTTTACCCCTTAAATGTATGAAAAGTCAAAATTGAGGGGAGAAAATACCAATAATTCCCATAGTCAAATGCCACTAGCTAATTCTCTCCACTCACACATCTTGTTTGCCCCTATACTGGTACAACGATCTTCTCATCCTGCTCCTCTCTTTCTCTTTCTTCTTGTTGGTCGTAAGGAATTGAGGTAGAAAATTACACAACGAAATACAATTAATAACAAAAGTTTGGTTCAATTAGTCCTTATTACTAAGATCAAACTGTAATCCATTACATGTTGGCCTAAACTACAGGGGTTGCAGAGCTAGGGTCAGCATAATGTTGGTTGAGACTACTTGAACCATGGTGCTTCGCTACTGCACTACCATTTAAAAGATTTGAGGGCGCCTTTAATTTCTGACACCAGCTAGTTTTAGGTGAAATGGTTAGCACTCGGTCCTATGATTGGTATTAGAGCAAGGTCACGATTCAAGACCCTAGGAGGGCACGATATGTGTTGTGGGGTGATTGTTGGCCTAGACTGTAGGGGTAGGGTTAACATCATGCCAGTTGAGACTACTCGAACTGTGGTGTTTGGCTACTGCGCTGCCCTTTAAAATATTTGAGAGAGCCTCTCCTGACACTAACTAGTTTTAAGTAAAATGATTAGCACTCGATCCTACAAATTATAATACTAAAATCCTAATTCTATGAAGAGGGTGATGACTTACATAAGGTCCCTAAGTTGAATGATGTTGATTGAGATTGAGTAGTTAGAACATGTTTCTTGACTCCAACAATATCCACATGCACCAAGCCTTTGCTTTTGAATATCTCCTTAGGGTTTGCTAGTAGTTTTATGAAGATGGTGATGATTTACATGAGGTTCTTAATTTGAATGATGTTGATTAATATTGAGTAGCGCACGTATCTTGACTCTAACAGTATCCACACAAAGCCTTTGCTCTAAATTATCTTCTTAGGGTTTGCCAGTACAAGAAGAAGACGAGAGAGAGAGAGAGAGAGAAGTTGTACAAGGGGAAACAGTTAGAGCTTATGAATGAGCATGCTAACATATGCCAGCATGCTTTCATAACATGCACACCCGCATGGCCAACCTCAGGGTTTCCAAACCCTAGCTAAGTGGATTATGCAATTTCCCAAATTGCACATTAATCCTTCTAACTTATATCTAATGCAAGTATAGCATGGCCATACCAATGAATCATTAATCCTAATTTTGTTTATGCCCTTTCTCTTATAACTTAAAGTCTTACTTTGCTAACTTATAGGTGTGTGACCCACTAAGTTCACATTATCTAGTAGTAGGAAGAAGCATTCCATATATATGCCCAATGGAATACTTTCTATTTAGGGTATAATCGAAACAAATTTTCAATTCTTTAATTGATAATTATCAATTATTTCAATTATAACTTCTACTAATCATGAGTATCATCTAATAATGTCATGATTAAATCTAGCAATGGCTAGTGTTGTAACCCTAGATGAAGTGAAGATAAATCAAAGAACCCTTCAGTTACAGTTATGGTACAATTACATCATTCCATTAAATAATGCTTCTGATTAAAATAATAGAATATAAAAGTCTTTCAAATCCCTAGTTCAATATTTTTATGAACATTCTCAAATATCGACTCAAGCAAAAGCACTATAAAAACTCCTTTCCATAGTTATCGTATTATGGTCATAGACTTATATAAGTTATATTTGTGAATATCACTTGAGAAATTCTCTCCCTTGTACTAAGCGTGATAGTTTCATTGCTAGTCACTCATATGCCTCCATACATAAAACAATAGAGCTAATGAACATATTAATAAGTTTCTTATGGGATATACAGATAGTGCTATCAAACATTTAAAACTCTATACACAAGGAAACTATGGTGTCTCAAGTCTACAAACTATTTGCTCCATTGCAACTATGAGCTCATTGATTGACATGCAAGTAAAACTCCATTCAATATACTTTAGTTAATATGGTCACATTCAGTGTACCTGTTCTCTAATAAACACCCATATATTTTGCTTTAATGTCTCCACACAAATAGCTTTAAACTAGCTATGCTCTTATAGAGCAAGCATAACATTTGATAGTCCTATGGATCCTCATTGTCCATCACAATGAACCTTCAATTAGGAATGGTTTAGGAATATAGTACAAATATAATGAGTCTTCATATCACAATTCTTTGTGATATCGTTTTTTTCAACTCTAACACCATAGACATATCATATATATAAATATAAAATAACACAATAAGCATGATAAAATAAAGCCCTTTTATTAAATAATAATAAATAGTTCAAAATACTAAATGAATTCATAGATTATTCAATATCCCTAAAACATCATCTTTATTATTGGTTTTAGGGTATATTACTAACACCGAAAACTTTCTCATATGCCGACATCAAAGTTGTCCCTACTTTTTTTGCCTTCATAGTCCCCGACTTCAAGAGGCGTACTTGTTGAGATGGAGTCTCAAACCAAGCCTCCACCACTTGTAACTCACTTAAATAACTTCCATTTGACGAGTTTTCGCTACTTTAGTTGTCATCTCCTTCGTCATCTCAAACTATTCCCCTACTAGTTGTGAACCACAGGTTTTGAATGCCATTTCAAAAATTGTAGAAATTTAATAAATAAAAATATGTTTTTTAGGGTTCACAAAAACAATAACAAACAAGGTGTCGCCACCTCATTTTTAAGGAAAATAAGAAAACCATAAAAATATTTTAGAAAAAACCTTTTTAAAACCAAAGATATAACTCCAATTAAGGAAAAGCAAGTCTTAACAAACCTAAAGAGGGGATTCGGAGACTAAGTTACGATGTGGGAAGGTTTTAGGAAACATCCTATAGGCACTCACATCGCCCCAAAATGGCTCTCAGTAATTTATATAGGCTATTTCAATTACTTCCTAATTTGTCACTATGCATATATAAAGAATCATCTATAATCATCCATTCATCCATAAACATTCATAAAACATCCATAAATATCTATGAACAAGTAAAGAGAGGTATGGAAAGCAGTAAAAAGAGATAAAGAATAAAATAATAAAAGAAAAGAAAACCTAGGCTACTTTGTATCCTAGGATGGACTTGAACATCAAATGAGCGCCTACATACCCCACATGCAAAGATGTTAGGATTAAAGTCCACGTAGTTTGATTGAGAATGGGTTACTCTCTTTACAATGAACTAATAACCCTAAGTTTCTATTAAAAGAAAAGAAGAGTTTTCAAAAATAAGAAGTTTCCAAAAAAGGAATAAGAGAAAATAGGAATTCAAGAAAAGATAAAACTCTTAACAAATAAGAAGTTTTATAAAAGTAGGGAACTTAGAAGTTATAATTTAATGCAAAAAGAATAACCCAAGAAGGAGAAGACAACCATTCATAACAAGACTTACCTTAATCACACTTAACATGTGCTAATCATCTCAAAACATTGAGAAAATATCAATTAATCACCCCATGTATGCTATAGGGCAATTATCATGCTCAAACTAACCATATTCATGCTCAAATCATCATTAGAAAACCTAACTCAAATCTGAATAGAATGCTAAAACATCCTAAAACATCCTAAAAACTATGCAAAAAGCAAAAAGCAAAAATCAAAAGAAAACCAAACCCTAATATGCTCTTATATGCCTTAGACTCACTATCACACATAAAAACATCAAAAACATGCATGTCAAATATAAATTATTATGATGAAAATATCATATAACAATCCAAAACATGAAAAGAAAATAAAACATGATGTATTAGATAATAATTTTATGTAAGAACATGAAATAAGTATCTTTACGATGAGCTTTCTTAAGAAAAACTATCCTACGATAATTTTACATAAAAAGTACTCCACATAAATGATTTCTTCATGTATCCTATGTAAAATGTATACCTCAAAATGCAAAGAAACTAATGGCAAACTTAAACACACTCCAGAAAGCACCCATGCAAAGACTCACCCTCTAAAAAAAAAAAATTATCCTTTAAAAGAATAATCATCTATATACCTGTCGCACCCTATTTTAGTTATCCTAGTTAGAGGTCATCATTTCATATAGGTTTTTATCTTATTTTTGAGTCTAGGCATTTGCATTAGGTTTTTAAGGCATTAAGGATCATGCATATGAATTTTGGAGTGATTTGGAGTTGATTTCAATAGTCAATAAGAACTTTTGCGACTTTAATGGCATAATCGTCTGTTAAGTCGTTTACTTTCCGTTTGACTTTGAAATGAGTCTCGAATTGTTCCTTTAAGTTCATATGGATTTGTGAAGTCTATATATAAGTTCAATTTGATGAATTAATGGTCTAAAATCAATTCGGCTCATAATAGTTCAGGTTAGCTAAAAGACCTTTTCTTGGTTCGCTCAAATTGACTCATGTAACTCACTCAATTTTCTCTCATTTAACTTCAATTGGGCTTTATTCACATCATAAATATGTTTTAAAATATTGAATTTTGAATTGGAAAGCATTTGGCTCAACCTTGTGTGTAAACTTTAGCTTTTGCGACGGTGGGATACAACGGTTAACCGCCTTTGTAAAACCTAACCATGCACCCATGGTTAAGTATTTTTGTCCTAAAATATCTAAAAATGTGTTCTTTTTTAAACCATGGTTGTTTTGGCTTTTATTTCGTCAAAATTGGACTTAATTTGACTCTAGAAAGACTTCTGGAAGGCTTAGAAGTCTAAAACAAAGCATGATGAGACGGCCCCTCAGGTGACCATCAAGGGCTAGATGGTTAACCATTTGGGCCCTGATGGCTAACCGTCCAGGGCCTGGTTAGTTACCCGAGGGACTCCGTTTTTGGTTAGGTTTTCACCTCTCCTTCCTTCTTTTGATGGATTTCTCCACCCTTGCAAGTTGTTTTCTTCTAGGATTAAGTACTTCTAGGATTGAGTAACTTTGAGTTGTTTGAGCACCAAGAGAGTCTTTAATAGCCCTAGGATCATTATTTAATGAATTAATCTTCGCCATTGGTTTATTAGGCTAATCCCCTATATAAAGAATATGATATTTAGCACATAGGAGGGCAATAAGTGCACTTTATATTTAGAGAGAGGGGGATCTATGAGATTGAGAGTTAAAGAACATCAAAGAGAGGTTCTCCAACCCTAAGGAAGCAATAGAAGAAGTATTTTAAAGACAAGAGAAGTTCTATGAGAGGTAAATCGTCCTTTTAATTGCTGAAATTAGGGTTTCTTCTTCTTCTTTACCTTCTTTCTTCCATGATGGTTCTAATGCATGTAGTAGCTCTACATATTAATTGAATTCAATGCTCTTGTGATGTTATATGTATGATTTTAAGATGGTTCATGGTTTAATATGTTTGAAAATGATTAGTTTACTAGGGTTTTGAAAGCATTATCCTTTTTATCCTTTCAAATCATGCATGCTTCATATAGCCTATTTGCTGTGATAATTGTCATGAGTTGATACTTCTGTTAGTTAATATACATGATATTAATGATATTCGTGATAGTTTGAGCATGTTTTAGGGTTGGTTCATGGGTACGTTATTATGTAGAGTTGTGAAATTAGGGTTTCTGTTATCCTTATTTCATATAAGTTTCATACAGCATGTTTAACTTAGCTTTTTGAGTTGTTGCTCATCATGATTGTTCTATATATGTTACATATAGTTGAATCATGCTAGGTTTGTATTCATATAGTAGATTTTCTAGGGTTTTTGGAGACGTTATCCTTTTCTAAGGATAATTAATTATCCTTTTTAGAGAGTATGGTTTTGCATGGGAGTATTCGGGAATGTGTTTAAGTATGAAATATTTTCTACTATGTTTTAAAGTATATATTTGATGTAGGATATATTGATAGATCCTTTATACAAGGTGATTTCCATGTAAAATTATTTTAGGATAATTTTGCTTAAGAAAGCTCGCCATAAGAATGCCTTTTTTCATGTTTTATATAAAATATCATATTTTTGTCTTGATTTAGCTTTGTTTGCATGCTTAATGACATTCTCATGATTATTATAGAGTCTTTTGCATATTTTTCTTAGTTTTGTGCATGTAGACTAGGTCATTGCATGTAAGAGTATACTATGGTTTCTCGTTTCCTTTTAGTTATTGCTTTTGCATGATTATTATATAGGATAATTTTGGGACTTTTAGTATTCTATCCAGATTTTATTAATGCCTTATAGTAATGATTTTAGCATATTGGTAAGTGATTTAAACATGGTAATTACCCTATAGCAATAGTAGGATAATTATTTGCTAAATTGGTAATAATTTGAAAGTAATTTGCATAAGGTAAGTTCAGGTATTGTATACTTCTTTCTCTTATTCCTTTCTCCCTCTTGGGTTATTTCCTTGGTAAAGGGTCATGATAATCTCTTGGTTTCTTAAACTCTATTTTTCCATTCAAATTCAAATTCTTCTTTATTCCTGTCTTGGAAACTCTTTTGGAAACTTTTATTCTTATAAATGGAAAATCAAGGGTTTATCATAATTCTTTTAAAAGGAAATAACCCGTTCTAATCGAATTACGTAAACTTTGATCCATGTATTTCCATACATGGTATGTAGGCGCTCAATTGATGTTCAAGTCCGCCCTAGGATACTAAGTATCCTAGGTTTTCTTTTTTTCTTTTATCCTTTTATCCATCACATATGATTGCTAGTAGAGTAGGATGGATCCATGTTTTCATTATATATCTCTTATGATTGTTAGTGGGGTAGGATGAATTTATCCATCACATATGATTGCTAGAGGAGTACGATGGATTATTAATTGATTAGCATGTTGTATTTTATTGATTGATATTGATTTGCATGAATATAAGTCATCAAATTAGCCCAATCAAATTAAGAGACCAACTTAGGCGATGTGGGTGCCTATGGGTTTAGCCTAGAACCTTCCCACATCGTAACTTAGCCTCCGAATCCAATTCTTTGTTCAAAACTTTGCCTTTCCTTCTAAAATGGAGTCATGAGGTTTTTGAAAATTTAGGGTTTTCCTTTTTTCCTTAAAAAAATGAGGTGGTGACTCCTTCCTTTGTAGTTTTTCACATTCCAAATCCCATGAGCCGTTTTCTTGGGTTCACAATACCCATGAAGATGAACCCCACACAGAAAGTGTTCTATATAAAAAATGCTTAAAATCATGCATATAAATGAACCATGAAAAAAAAAACAACCCTAACACATCAACTAATATGCTATGCAAAACATACCACTATTCTAGAGAGAGAAAATCATTATTCAGCACATAATTCACAAAATCCTACTCCACTAGCATGCTTGCACTCAATAACAATCATATGAACTTGATAGAATTAAGTAAACATGATATTCAAATTAATAAGAAGACCTAAGCATGTAGAGAATTGACTATGGGAAGATAGAGAGAGAATGTAGAGAGATGATGAAAACTTACAACAAAAAAGACTTTCGCTACGTTCTTCTTTCTTCTTAGGCTTGAGCTCTTTCTTATTATTCTTCAACAATGTAGTAGAATGATCTCTTAAAAATGTATATGTGTGTGCAAATTTGTGGTCCCCCTTTCTCTAATGAATATGGAGTGTCAAAAGTCCTTTTATGTTGATAAGAGGGTCTATATTTATAGGCTTATAGCTAACCAACCCTAGGGTTCAATGGTTGAGATTAATTCACCATAAAACTAGTCTAAGGCTATTATTAACTTTCTTGGTCCTTAAACAACTCAATATCACTTAACAATAGGATTAAAACTCTTTTGGAATAAGAAAAACGGAATAGGAGAGTCTAAAAATGCGTATCCTTGAAAATAGGGGAAACTATACGTGAGATCTTGGGTGACCAGTTGGGTGAACCAGTTGGACCAATTGGCCCAACCAGTTGGACTGGTTGGGTGAATCGATCACCCGAGGCTTGGCTTAGGTTCCTTCGGTTTTGACTCAATTCGGGTTAATCTCTTAAAATGGCCATATCTTTCTCAAATTAACTTTGAATTAAGTGATTCAAAAGCCCAAATTTTCATATTTCAATGAAGAATAAGTATAAAATATTCTTGAAGCAAAAATCTCTAACCATGGTCAAGTGGCTGGGTTTAACAAGGCGGTTAATCGAAAGGGGTCAATTAGCCAATAGGTGAATAATATGGTAAATCAATTTCAAACCTATTCAATCCTTAAATTGGCACTACAATTAGACTCTTTTCATCATAATAAACTCATTGGAACAATTCAGGATGAGTTTCGAGGTCAATTGGAAAAAATATAAGTTAAAAGACAAAATTGCTTTTCAAGTCTCAAAAGTTCTAATTAACCTATCTAGAATTGAACCAAATTACGCACACATATCCTAAATGTACCTAGAAACTAAATGCAAGTGATGGAATGCAAAAATGAGATAAAAACATGCATGCTATAATGAACAATGCACATAAGCTTAAAAGGGAAAAAAATGTCCTTCAAGGTTTAGAGACTCCTAAATGCTTCAAGAACTCATGAAATGAATTCATGAACTCCTAGGGATGAAAATGGTGTGTCTACACCAGCATCTTACTTTATGTTCCAATATGACTCATGGCACAACCCCACCAAATTGATTTGAGGTTATAGCCCACCATCATATTCTATCTAATCCATAGCATAAATCGAGACCAGGTCTAAGTAAACGAAAAGGGTCTGTCATAGGCGAATTTCTATTGTGGAGCTTTGGTGACGACTTACGTCGGTGACCACTATCATCTGGACTCATTTAATAACCGTCAGATAATTTTTATTTTTTCTCTATTGTGATGGATTTAGAATACAAGTAGATTCTTTACTTCTTCATCATCAATATATATAAACTTCACTCTCTAACTAGTATGATGCGTTTTAAAGTCGTTAAAGATAACCAAAAAGGAACAATATTATGTTAGTAGTGGGGTGGGGTGTCACATTATTTGGGTGATCTTTTGGGCTTAGAGAAGAAGTGTAACGCCCCAAAATTTATAAACAATAACATGTATAATTTTTATGAGCTCCGTGCAAATAACTTTTTCAAAAATACATTCCATTCAAAATACAGAATATTGCGCAGCTGCGGGTAGCCATAGTTAACCCAAAACTCATCATCAATATACATTGGCCAACCAAATGAATAAAATTACATCGGCTTGAAATAAAAATAAATGTACGCGATAACTTCTTCAAATCTCGACCCCAATTCTACTACGTGCCTCCAACAATTATCACCTGAAAATATATTGGGGTGAGCGAACAACTGCCCAGTAGGAAATCGAATTCCTATACAATAAATAATGTTTCAAAATCTCATGCAAGCATTTATATATTCAAAATAATATGTAAATCAAATAATACGAACTCCAAATCATAAACCTCAAATATAATCCAACTGTAATGAAATCAACCATCATAAACCTCAAATATATCACTGTCAATAATTATCACCTTACATAAATCAAATCTTAACATATGCTTCAAAATAATCATTATTCACCGTACAAGAATTAAACCCCCTACCTCAAAAATAAGTGAATAAAATAAGTCGGATTAAAACTTCCCATGCTCCGGCCGATGGACTGTCCGGCCACTGCCTCTCTCGGCTTCTCCCTTCCTCTTTCTCCCCTTCTTATTTCTTTCCTTCTCTTCTCTATTTATTTCTTCTCTTCCGTCCTTTCCTCCTTCTCTCTCTCTCTTCATTATTTCTTCTTTTCTTTCTTCTACACCTACTTCCCACCTTTTCTTCCTTCTTTTCCTATGTTCCCACGCCACTTTTCTTCTTTTTTTTCCATTGTCTCTTTTTCTACACCTACCCACCATTTTTTGTCTTCCTTCTTTGACTTTTCTTCTCTTCTTTTTCTTCTTTCTTCTTTCTTTCTCTCTCTTCACGTGCTCTCTCTCTTTTTTCCCAATTCTTTTCTTCTTTTGTCTTTCCTTCCTTCACCTATATATATATATATATATATATATATATATATATATATATCTCACAAATTAATTATCCTTTTCCATCCAAAGCAATTTAATGCAATATATCCTAACATTCAACTAACCTCAACAATATTTAAATTTATCACCTTGTGTATAATTCCACCAAATATACACACGTAAAATAAATCAATAAATATTCAGGGTATTACATTCCACCACCCTTAAAAGAAATTTCGTCCTCGAAATTTGAATACCCTCAGATCAATTACTTATGAGTTATACCACTACGCTTCCGCTGCAAAACTCTGATTTTCAAAGAGCTCATAAATTAAACAAAAAAATTTTCCATTCTCAAGAAAACAATTTTCCAAACTATTAAGGTATTGTATTTTCTCATCAACAATGTCAAAATAAACCACAGTACCACACGCAGTACTAATTCAACCGTACCATCTCATATAAAAACAAT
This sequence comes from Liquidambar formosana, assembly GCA_039720395.1. Classification (NCBI taxonomy): domain Eukaryota; kingdom Viridiplantae; phylum Streptophyta; class Magnoliopsida; order Saxifragales; family Altingiaceae; genus Liquidambar; species Liquidambar formosana. The sequence continues at coordinate 29,967,033 of CM077822.1, forward strand.
ACCTTCATTTTTCCCAGATCTTGGACTTGTCCGCTTTTGATGTGAAATATGTGACTCATCCCTCAACCTCACCCTCACCCTATTGAACCTATTGGGACTGTTGGGACTGTTGGTTCACTCAACCTCACCCTCACCCTCACCCATCTTGGGCCTATTGGGACTGTTGGTCCTATTGGGACTATTGCCACATCATTTCCCATCCAAAAGTCAAAGTCGTCCTTAGCTTTGATACCAAATTGTAACGCCCCAAAATTTATAAACAATAACACATATAATTTTTATGAGCTCCGTACAAATAAATTCTTTTAAAAAAAATACATGCCTTTTGAAAACACAGAGTATTGCGCAGCTGCGGGTAGCCATAGTTAACCCAAAACTCATCATCAATATACATTGGCCAACCAAATGAATAAAATTACATCGGCTTGAAATAAAAATAAATGTACGCGATAACTTCTCCAAATCTCGACCCCAATTCTACTACGTGCCTCCAACAATTATTACCTGAAAATATATTGGGGTGAGCGAACAACTGCCCAGTAGGAAATCGAATTCCTATACAATAAATAATGTTTCAAAATCACATGTAAGCATTTATATATTCAAAATAATATGTAAATCAAATAATACGAACTCCAAATCATAAACCTCAAATATAATCCAACTGTAATGAAATCAATCATCATAAACCTCAAACATATCACCGTCAATAATTATCACCTTACATAAATCAAATCTTAACATATGCTTCAAAATAATCATTATTCACCGTACAAGAATTAAACCCCCTACCTCAAAAATAAGTGAATAAAATAAGTCGGATTAAAACTTCCCATGCTCCGGCCGATGGACCGTCCGGCCACTGCCTCTCTCGGCTTCTCCCTTCCTCTTTCTCCCCTTCTTATTTCTTTCCTTCTCTTCTCTATTTATTTCTTCTCTTCCGTCCTTTCCTCCTTCTCCCTCTCTCTTCATTATTTCTTCTTTTCTTTCTTCTACACCTACTTCCCACCTTTTCTTCTTTTCTTCCTTCTTTTCCTATGTTCCCACACCACTTTTCTTCTTTTTTTTCCATTGTCTCTTTTTCTACACCTACCCACCATTTTTTGTCTTCCTTCTTTGACTTTTCTTCTCTTCTTTTTCTTCTTTCTTCTTTCTTTCTCTCTCTTCACGTGCTCTCTCTCTTTTTTCCCAATTCTTTTCTTCTTTTGTCTTTCCTTCCTTCACCTATATATATATATATATATATATATATATATATATATATATATATATCTCACAAATTAATTATCCTTTTCCATCCAAAGCAATTTAATGCAATATATCCCAACATTCAACTAACCTCAACAATATTTAAATTTATCACCTTGTATATAATTCCACCAAATATACACACGTAAAATAAATCAATAAATATTCAGGGTATTACAAGAAGAAACCATATATATGCATAAGTATTGTATATAGAGATAGAAAAAAAAGGAAGAATGTATTAGAAAGCAAACGTGAATGGATTAGACTGGAAAGTCTAAGGTGACGGTGGGGGTATTTTTGGCGCAGTCAATTTTGACTCTTTTTGCCTTTATGGGGAAATGGCCCATTAAAAAATTATAGCTTAGGTTGTTGTAGAAGTAAAGAAATCTGCTGTAACAATATCACCAGCCTTTAAAAAATATTGAAAATAATCTGTTTTTAAAAAACATCATAGAATAACTAATTTTTCAAGTATAAAAAATGTATAGTAATAAATAAATAAAAACAATCAATCAATCAATTTAAAGTAACTCTAAGGAAGAAGTAAAATGTTATTAACAAATGTCCAAAATGGCTTCAACCTTCTAAGAATAAACCTTGCTGCCTTCGGCTGAAACAAGAAAGCTTAAGAACACCAAACTCTTCAACATGAGCTCAGACTTTGCATAGAGTTTCTACTTTCTCAATGCTTCCAATATTTGTTGAAATTGTTTCATGTGACCATCTGAATCCATGCTATGAAACGAATTGGACTTGAGAGGATAAATAATTACAAATAACAAATTATAAATGACAAGTTCGTAGTAAATTAATATTGGAGCAAAAAAATTATGAACAACAAAAATATAATGAGATTTCATATAGTAAAGAGTCTGTCACACCCCATTTTTGCCACCTTAGCTAGAGTTTATCATTTCATGAGTCTTTTTGTTTCCTTTTTGAGTCTAGTATCTTGCATTGAGTTTCTAGGGTCTTGAGGATGATATGTATGAATTTTGGTTCGATTTAGAGTTGATCTTCAGGGTTAATAAGAACTTTTGCGACTTGAGGGGCATAATTGTCTTTTAGGTCACAAACTTTCCATTAGACCTTGAAATGATCTCCGAGTCATCAATTGGAGTTCATATGGATGCATTTGAGGTATTTATGGGTTCAATTCGATGAATTGATGGTTCGGGATTAAAATGGCTCAATATGGCTCAGGTTAGTTAAGAGACCTATTTCGGGTTAGTTCAAATCGGCTCATGATTTTCACTTAATTCTCACTCCATGGACTTTGATTAGTCTTAATTTCATCCCCAAATGTGTTTAGGGAGGTTGAATTTCGAATTGAAAGACATTCGGTGAAACCTTGTGCGCATACCCAAGCTAAGCGACGGTGGTGCATAGCGGTTAATTGCCTCTATAAGACCTAACCATGCAGCCATGGCTAGGGTTTTTTGCCCTCAAGTGACTCAAATTACATTCCTCTTCGAAACACAATCGTTTTGGCTTTCGTTTCGTCAAAATCAGAGTTAATTTGAGCCCTGAAACACATTTGGAAGCTGAAAGGGTCAAAAATAGGCAAGAGATGACGGGGCCTTGGGTGACCACCCAGGCCTGGGCGGCTAGCCGCCTGGGCCTAGGCTGCTAGCCGCCCAAGCCCAAGTGGTCACCTAAGCGACTTTCCATTTTTGAAGTGCTGAAGTGGATCCCTCTTATTTTCTCGAACTTATCCGCCTCCAGCCGTCATTCCACCTTATTTTTAACCCTAACTGACCTACTTAAGCCCCAAGGGAGTCTCTAAGGACCCTTGGATCAATATCTAGGGTTTTAATCCCAACCATTGAGGGTTTTCCCTCGAACTATATAAATACCCCCTCATACTTTAGCATTGGAGGGGCACTTAGAGGCACCTGGAGGCAATTACAGCCATCCTTAGGGTATTTTAACCTAATTTTTGAATGAGAGAGTGAGAGAGAGAGCTTGAGGGAAGGCTGGAGCTTTGCTTGAAAGCTTGAAGGAGAGTGTTTCCAACAGTTCATAAGAGGAGAGGAAGACTCTACAGCAGCAAGAGAACTCCACCATAGGTATACCTCCCTCTCTTTCATGTTGAAACTAGGTTTCACTTAGAATAATTCGAATGCATGTTCAAGTTAGTACTTTTATCGTATGTTGATACTTCTACTAGTTAATACATGTGATAAGAATATCATTTATGTTTAGTTATGCATGTTATAGGATTATTCCATGTGATTTTATGTGAGTTTGGGATTCTAAGGTTTCTCTTGTGCTGATATAGGGTTTTTGCTTAGAATAGCCATATTTCGCATTCAAGCTTGCATTTTTATCATGTTTTGCTGCTTCTATTAGCTTATATGCATGATTAAGATGTTGTTCATGGGCTGTTTTGCATACTAGAAGGTTGTTTCATGTAATTTAATGCATAGTTGGGATTCTAGGGTTCCTCTTGTGTTGAAATAGGGTTTTTGCTTAGAATAGCTATATTTCATGTGCAAGCCTATATTTTTATCATGTGTTGATGCTTCCATTGGTTAATATGCATGATTAGAATGCTGTTCATAATTGGTTTTGCATGATTTAGAGTTATTTCATATGATTTTATGCATAATTGTGATTCTAGGGCTTCATCCATCCTTATTTTAGGAAAGTTGCATATAGCATGGTAGCTTAGGGATTTTCTTTAATTTTTCTTCATAGTTGCTGTATATGTGTTGCATATTAGATAACTATGATATTTTCAGCATTCATATAGTGGATTTTAGGGTTTTTATGCATGTCATGGTTTTAGAATCAAATTAGGGTTTATGATTGTTCACTATTTTTGTTGTTTGCATGTTTAGTGGATGAATATAGGCCTTAATACCATTCTGTCCAGATTTGTTTATTGTCCTAAATATGATATTTTGAGCATTCATGGTAACAAATTTTAGGGTTTTTTGCATGTCATTGCATATAGGGCTGAATTAGGGTTTCTGTAAGTTCATGATTCGTGTTATTTACATAATTTATGGATGATTTTAAGCCTTATTTCAATTCTGTCCAGATTTGTTTATTGTTAGTAATGTTACATTTTGAGCATGTGATAGCCTATGTTTAAGCATGATTATTGCTTGGTTAGAAACTAGGTTGGTTTGTTGGTATTTTTGGTGTGTCTTGCATGCAAATTGCAGGTGCTTGACAGATACAAACCCATAGAAAGTGGGATATGACAGGTGCAATTATCCTACCAATGTGGGGTGATTATTTTGGCTATTGCAAAATGAAATCTTGCAAATAAAGTAATTACCTTATGTAATAGGGTGGTTATTTTAACAGGTTGTTTTTACTCAAGGTAAGTAGGGTATGAAGGTGCCCCAATTCACCTTTCCCTCCCTAACACTTTCCCTTTCTCCCTCCTAGGGTTATTTCCTAGGGTTATTTCCTAATAGGGGACATGGTAATCCTTATAGTTTCCTTTACAAAAAAATGCCTTTTCAAATCAAAGTTTCTATCTTTATTGAAATTTCATATTTTCTAAAGAGCTTTTGAGAATCATTTATTTTTGGAAACTTACCATATTTTTCTTGAAAGGAAACTTAGGGTTTACCATAAGCTTTTATTAGGTTATAACCCTATTCCCTTTCGAACTACGTGGACTTTGATCCATGTATTTCCATACATGGTATGTAGGCACTCTTCGTGAGGTTCAAGTCCGCCCTAGGATACTAAGTATCTTAGGTTTTCTATCCCCTCTTTCTGTTTTCTCTTTTTCTTTGGTTTACTTGCTTATGTGGATGAATGAATGGATGTTATGCATGCTGTCTTGTGATGATAATTGTTAATTCTTGTGTATTTAAGACAATGATTTAGCCCAATTAAATTAAGAGACCAATTAGGGCGATATGGGTGCCTATAGGCGTTGCCTAGAACCTTCCCACATCGTAACTTAGCCTCTGAATTCACAATCTTTGGTTTCCAAAAAACTTTTTGCCTTTCCATTTTTAAACATGGAGTCACTTGTTTTGGAAATTAAACATTTTAAGGTTTTCCTCTTTTCCTTTAAAAAATGAGGTGGCGACTCCCTTTTCAACCCATGTGGGCCGCTTTCCAGGGTTCACAGAGTCTTTTCAACCATAGTCATAGTATTCTGGCCGAAATTTTCTTTGTTGTGACCAAGATGTCCTTCAAGGCTACTTTTATATTCCACAATAATTGTTGGCCCTAATGAACAACGCAATACACAAATATTATATCTCTTGAAGAAAGAATCATCATCATACACAAGAAAGTCTTTCTTTGGACCATGTAATAAATTGTCTACCCAAGCAAGGTTGAAATATGTGTCACTATTGTGGAGGTATTGATATCAACCTCTCTACTTGATTAGATACTTAGAATATTATGAATTTTGTAATTTTTTCATGCTTTTTCTCCACATAAATTTCAAAAGCCAAAATTTCATCAATTCAATCTTCAAATAAGACATAAGAAGAACCCTGTGATTGCAAAGAATTTAAATAATTTTTTCAATCCGAATAAAATCATAGTGTTCTAATTCTTCAATCATTAAATAATCACCTTGTTAATAAGTTTCCAAATTAAAATCATTCTTTATCTCTTGGTTGGAAAAAATTAGAGTAATTTGAGATATAACTTGATCAATTCCAATTTAGTTAAAATACTCTAACTCTTTAACGATTAAAATATCAACCAATAGTTAATTAACCCAATCAAAATTGCCCTTTGAAAGACCTTGGTTATATGAATCATAGGTTATAGTCCCGTCATGACAATCTACATCTTCAACTACTATTTGCTTACAATTATAATAAAAACATTCATCAACGTACAACAAATGAACTTTCATCAATATATTCATAAAAAAGAAGAGAATTAAAATCCACAACTTCTTCTTTTATGATTGTATTATAGAAGGATTTTCAAAAGGTTCTTCAATAAATTCCTTTTCTTCATCACCATTGAAAACAACCATTGAATAATAAATAACTCACTGTGATCGTCCGAGGTGATCTCATTGCTTCCATTATCGATTATCATCTGAGCACATGATGCACCCACTTCCTTTTCATCTACTAGCAAAAATCAGACCATGTTTTGGAACATACATCTCTAATTATAGCCACTCAATTTCATGACGGTCAAAATTATTATTTTCATGGCCGAAATCAGCTGTTGTTCCGGTTGAAATAACGTTTCTACACATGCTTAGTTCAGATATGATGATTCCTAAGTGTTTGGGATGTTGCTTCTGCTTCTGTTAACTGTACAACTTTATTAAATTGCTTTGGAAATAACCTTTTGGCATAAATTTCTTCTTTAATTCCCTCTTCATCTTTTTCCAAGTTGTTATCTTTGTTTTTCCCAATAATTTTTTGTGTACTTTAAATTGCTTCCACCTAATCAATGCATGTCCCTTCAACTTGGTAGTAACAAGCTTCACCTTTATTTCTTCTAGTACATCCTTATAGTAAAACACATGTTCAACCGAATTTAGCTAATCAATAATCTCATCCGGTTAATTTTTCCCTTCAAATTCCAGAATATCAACCTTTAAATCAATATCACGAGATGATTGATTTTGAAAAGGCCGATAGAAATTCTCCTTTTCACCTGGCTCACCCCGAAGAGCACGACGATAAAAAGGGTTGATAATTTCCTCCGAAACGAGACTTTATAATTATGATTAAGAGTTTCAATGCTTACTAGATGCTTTGAAAGTTGTTGAACTTCTCTTCTTACTTCTTTAACTTCTTTGGGTTGGTTATCACGTTGAGGAGCCTCCATTTGAGCACCTTGAGGAGCTTCTATATGAGCACCCTAAGGAGCATCTATACGAGCATCTCTTCCACCACACCTATTGTTCACCATGGAGATCACCACTTCATGAAGACACCATGGATCAAACTAGCGCTATAATACTAAATTGATGTAGCCCGTCACAATCCAACAATGTAGTGGAAAGTACTATAAAATATGTTAAGTGGATATGACTCGATTCTCATATAGAATTAGGTTATCAAACCTCAATCACATAAAATTAGAAAAAGGATAAAAGAGTGCAAAGCAACTCTAATGAAATAACATTAGTAATCAATTAAAAGTTCTCTACCCAAGCCCCCTTACAACCATTACATCGAAAAGCATAAGGAAACCCTAATAGAATACTACCATATCTAGAATCTTTAATCAAAGGAAATCAACAATAAAAGGAAAATAATATAAGAGAATCTTATACTTAAATAAAGACTCTATTAGGAAATTGACTAGTCAACTAATACCAATAGGAAATTAATAAAATAGGTAACTAATAATAACAATCTTTCAAATGGGTTAACTTCTTAATCTCTCTCCTAGGATGTGCGTGTGGACCACCATATTCTCCTGCATCAGACACCCTAAATATGTTGGGGTTAGGTAGAGACGGGTAGATTATTGCTCAATCTATTCAAGAAAGAAGGATTGTAGTCCAACAGATACATTTATTTTACAATTATCAGCAAAATAAAAAAAAAAGGTTAAAATAAAGAAAAAAATGAATCCCTTTTAGTGCATCACAAATAATGGCTCTTCAAATTATCAAATAGATCAAATTACAACATTTATTAAAAATTTTGAAGAGCTCCTTAGGACACTCTCACAAAAGATATAGGATGTCTTGATATGGACAATTTATTATTTTTAAAGTGAATGAACTAACATAGTTAATTAATGGCATGATAGCCTAGTGATATTCTCCTCACTTGTTGTCAAGTGAATGATCTCAAGTTAAAACTTATGGAGAAGCATCATTTAGATAAGCTTCTACTTCCCATTTTTTATTTTTAAAAGTAAAGAAATAGCAAAATTTTGGTAGTTCCCTTTAAAAGTCGAGGTAGAGGAATTTCTTACCACTTCACCATATTTTTAAAAGTAACCCGCGAGGGTAACTTAGATAGCAAAGGTCCGCGGCTCAAAAATCTTAGGTCCCAAGTTCGAGCCTCCAACCAGTTCTTTTCCATTCCATTCTTACCCCTTACCAAATATTGGGATGAAATGACTATTCCCATTTTATTCCATTTCCATTAAGGGGTTTATGGGTAAGAGTAGGTTTCATCAATTGTCAAAAAAAAAAAAAAAAAAAAAAGCCACAACTAACATAGTTAGCCCTAGAAGAGATGACTACTTGTTAGGACATTGTTTTCCAAAAAGACGTATGAAAAACATTCTTGATATTTTCATTTAGTTTTAAAGTGGGTGTCTAGACTATATATTTAGGCAAAACAAGGGAATATTCAAGAAAAATCTCCTCAATTTTAAAATCAAAGTATCCTTTATTGTATTTTAAGTATAAAATAAGTATTTCAAAAAATCCAAAGGTTTTCTTAAAAGAGTTTTCTACTTGAGTGTGATAACACCATGTCCTACATTGGAAAAGTGAAAGAGTTTTAGTGGGCTTATAAAATATCCCACTTATTGTATATGGTATCATGTGGTGGGATGTAGGGAGTCCTTACGTGCGCATGAGACGGAGCCCAATTGAGTGATTTGCAGGACAAGGGTTCAAAAATTGACTTAGTTGTGCGCGTAGGGAGGGTGCAAATCCCGAATATTTGGCTTCGCGTATATGGGTGGGTTGACCCGCATTTTGCTACTTTGATTTTTGGTTACTAGGTTATCCACGACCCAATTCAACAACCCATTTTAAACCAATAAATTTCATGACTGTTTTTTGACCGTTTGGAATTTATAACTAGATTTATTTTATGATTTTATGACTGTTAGAATTCATTATTTTATGACTATTGGGATTTATACCATAATTTATTTTGTGTTTTCTACCAGGATTTAATGTATTTATTTGGTGACTGTTTTTTATTGTTGGGTTGTTTTTCTAAAGCCTAAAATACCAGCTATTTGATTCAGCAGAAAAAGACACTGAACAAAAGTCTTTTTCTCTATTTTGAAATTTCGTTTTTTCATAGAAAGGAGCATTCTGAGTTCTTCATTTTACTCCTACACTTGTGAGTGCACGCTTGGGGGAGTCTGGTTATTGAATCCTAGAGGGTAGAGCGCTGTGACCTACTGCACAGAGTTGAATACTCAGAGGAGCGGAACTACTCTTAAGAACAGTGCCTTATACATGCCTCAACCAACTCTATTTGTATTTCTGCAATTCTTGTACTAGTTTTATTTTATACAGTAGCATCTACTCTATTTTTCCTACAATCTTAAGAGTAATTCTTCATGGATGCTACTGCTATGACTGCTAAGATTTTGCATGATATTTCTAAAATCAAGCACTTCAATGGCACCTTCTTCAGAAGGAGTAAAGAGTAAGAAAAGAAACCACTTTTGGAGATGATTTTTATACTTTCTTATTGATAATGACTTACAAACTTATAATGAGGCTGTAACTTCTCCTAATTCAAATTTTTGGAAAGAAGCAATTAATAGTGAAATTGAATCTATTCTGTCTAATCATACATGGGAATTGATTAATTTACCTCTGGGTTCTAAAACTATTGGTTGCAAATGGATTTTTAAAAAGAAGTTAAAACCTGATGGGTCAATTGATAAATTTAAAGCTCAGTTGGTTGCTAAAGGTTATTCTAAAAAAAAAGATATAGATTATATTGATACATTTGCTCCTATAACTAGAATTTCCTCTATAAGAATTTTAATTGCATTAGCTTCTATAAATAAATTGATTATTCATCAAATGGATATTAAAATTGCATTTTTAAATGGAGACTTAGAAGAGGAAATATATATAGACCAACCTGAAGGTTGTGCTATCCCTGGTAATAAGCATAAAGTTTATTGTCCAGTTAAATCTTTATATGGTCTTAAACAAGCACCTAAACAATGGCATGAGAAATTTAATAATGCTATGACATCTAATGGATATTTGAATAATGATTATGATAAATGTATATATAGCAAATTTGATGATAATTTTTGTGTTATTATTTGCTTGTACATTGATGACATGTTGATCATGGGAACTAGTCTAGATGTTGTTAAAGAGACTAAAAATTTTCTATCTTCTCAATTTGATATGAAAGATATGGGTGAAGCAGATTTTATTATTGGAATAAAAATAACTAAAATTACTGAGGGTAATTTTCTTTCACAAGAACACTAAGTAAAATTTTTTTTAAAGAAGTTTGGAAACTTTGATTGTAAATCTGTATCTACACCTTATGATGCTAATTCTCATTTAAAGAAAAATAAAGAAGATAGTGTCTCACAATCTGAGTATGCTCAAATAATTGGTACTTTAATGTATTTAATGAATTGTACTCGACCTGATATTGCATATGCTGTTAGTAGATTGAGTAGATATACTCATAACCTAGTATAGATCATTGGACTACGTTGTACGAAGTACTTTGATATTTGAAAGGAACTATTTATTATGGTTTATTTTATAATGGATTTCCTTCTGTATTAGAAGGGTATTGTGATGCTGACTAGATTTCAGATTCAGATGAAACAAAATCTACTAGCGGTTATGTAAAACACTTGGTGGAGGTGCAGTATCTTGGAAGTCTACTAGGAAAATATGCACAGCTCGGTCTACTATAGAGTTCGAATTTATTGCCTTGGAGAAGGCAGGTACAGAGGCTGAGTAGCTCAAAAACCTCTTAGCAGATATTCCTATTTGGACGAGACCAGCCCCATCCGTGTCTCTACATTGTGATTGCTAGGCTGCTATAGCCAAAGTTAAGAGTAAATCCTATAATGGGAAGAGTAGGCATATACGCCTAAGACATAATATAGTGAGGCAATTGCTTAGTGATGGTGTTATATTTCTTGACTTTGTGAGGTCAGAGTTGAATTTAGTTGATCCTCTGACAAAACCACTAGGTAGAAATCTAGTGAGTAATACATCGAGGGGAATGGGACTAATGCCTGTAACAAAGGGTCAATAATGATAATAAACCAACCTATGTGAATGGAGATCTCAGGAATTAAGTTCATACGGGTAACAACAAGTTACTGGTTGGCTTGGAGTGCACTATCAATTTTATAATATTTTGAGAGTCCCTTCCTATAGTGTAGATAGTGCAAACTGCAACGTGTAAAGGTTGAGTTTTAACTCTTAATGGATTTCAAAGTCTTTGTTGGGTGGTGTGTTTAGCTGTAGTGCACATTTGATGGATCCACCTATATAGGTGTGCAAGTAGGGCCGCTTCTTATGAGAACTTGGGCAAGTTCTCTAAAGCATTCATGAATTTCCAGGTATGGAGCATGGCCTATTTGTGCCACTTAGATCAAAAAAATGTAGAATTCGAGAATTAGATGTGGGTTGTAAGTTGATTGATTCATGCTAAGGAATTTTGGTTCATAAAAATTTTATATTTCACTAGTTTTCTATGGTTCACTACTTACATATCCTAGGTTTGGTTTATAGTCCAAAAGACACCATAACCTATGCATTAAGTTCTCACGCTCCTTTCTTTCTTTTTGTATTTTTAAAATATGTGGGGATTGTTGTATTTTAAGTATAAAATAAGTATTTCAAAAAATCCAAAGGTTTTCTTAAAAGAGTTTTATACTTGAGTGTGATAACACCTTATCCCACATTGGAAAAGTGAAAGAGTTTTAGTGGGCATATATAGTATCCCACTTATTGTATATGGTATCATGTGGTGGGATGTAGGGAGTCCCCACGTGCGCATAAGACAGAGCCCAATCGAGTGATTTGCAGGACAGAAGTCCAAAAATTAACCTTGTCGTGTGCACAAGGGGGTGCAAATCCTTAATATTTGGTTTCGCATGTGCAGGGGGTTAACCCGCATTTTGCCACTTTGATTTTTGGTTACTGGGTTCTACAACCCAGTTCAGCAACCCATTTTAAACTAATAACTTTTATGACCGTTTTTTGACCATTGGGAATTTATAACCAGATTTCTTTTATGATTTTATGCCTATTGGAATTCATTATTTTATGACTGCTAGGATTTATACCAGAATTTATTTTGTGTTTTATACGAAGATTTAATGTATTTATTTGGTAACTGTTTTTTACTGTTGGGTTATTTTTCTAAAGCCTAATATACCAGTTGTTTGATTCAACAGAAAAGGACACCGAACTAAAGTCTTTTTCTCTATTCTACAATTTCATTTTTTTCGTAAAAAGGAGCATTCTGAGTTCTTCATTTTACTCCTACACTTGCGAGTGCATGCTTGTGGGAGTCCAATTGTTGAATCCTAGAAGGTAGAGTGCTATGACCTACTTCACCGAATTGAATACTCAAAAGGATGGAACTACTCGTAAGGACAGTGCCTTGTACACGCCTCAACCGACACTGTTTGTATTTCCGCAATTCTTATACTAATTTTGTTTTATACAGTAGCATCTACTTTATTTTCCTACATCCTTTATCAATAAAATTTGTGAGGATCTATTTTCTTAATAAAGATTAGTACAACTTAATGTATGATTAGCGTAGTTAATCCCTTGATTTGTTGGATAACCTCATGTATGGGTAATCCATGTGTATGATAATATGATGTTATTTGTGATTTAATACTTGTTTTTATGCATCAAGTGTTTTAAGTGTGTGTTTGGCCTTATTTATAGCTTTGAGGTTTAAGCTGCTAAAATTTGGTTAAGTGTTGGGAAAAAAATGAATTTTCATAAATCTTTGTTTTTAAAGATAATTTTTGGCGGTAATGGAAGTTTATAATATTATAAGACTTCTGTGATTTTATGAGATTTTATTAGCATGTTTGGAATGGTTCCTCACATGTTTGTTTTTTGAAAATCTGTCGGGAGACGAGTTATGTACTAAAACTTAGAAATGAGATTTTAATATATTTGGAATTTGATTTTTCTTATATTTTATTTGAATTCAAATGAGGGGTTATTTGCTTATTTTTATTAAATAACTTAAAGTAAATGGATTAATTAAATGTTTTTTAATGAATATAAGGCTGTGGTCAGTACTGATGAAGAGTAGCCTGACTGACTATCAATTTTCAGCTGTCTGTGTGTTTTAGACGTCTAAAACACATTTCAAAAATTTGAAAGTGACATTTCAGACGTCTAAAAGTTACATTTTAACGTTTAAAAATTCTAGAGAACAATGATTTTTGAGGTTTAGTTTCAAACGTCTGAAACTAACTTTTAGACGTCTAAAACCTTCGACTGGCAGTTTTTATAAAGGGTTAAATTACGCATGTGCCCCTACCCTTATGTTTTAAAATCCCTTTCACTTGACCCTTAGGCCTCATTTTCAAGTCTCGCAACTTAGGAGAGAGGGAGAGAAAGAAAATGAGAAAGAGAGAGAGTGTCGTGGGAAGTTAACGGTGACTCGCTGAAGCACCGGAGCTCCAATCCGATGCCGGTAAACGCAGATCATGCATTATTTGGCTTTATCTACATGTCTACAGTGGTAGTTTTGCATTTTCATCACTCATCATTGAGGCAGGGGCATTTTTCTCATTATAAACCATGGATGCATTGAGGTTTTGGGTGTAAACCATGTAGATTTAGATTTACATGTATATAGTAGACCTTGCATAAATATCATGCATGGGAGTATATTTTATGGGTTTTAATAAATTTTGGAAAACCTAGGGTTGATTTACATACCCCATTTTGTTATATTCGTGTTATTTATAAAAGTCTTATATGTTTAAGAGTTTAAATGGGTTGATTTTAAAACCTATTAGACTATTTTTGGGTGGTCGAAATATTGGAGGTCACTTTTATATAAATGTTTTTAAAACCATTATTTTGAAAAATGGTTGGAAAATGATTACCATGATTTATGGAGTTATTTCATATGGTTTTCAAAGCACAAACCTATTATGTGGTTTTTGGAAAATTTATATATAATTTTCCGGTTTATGTGGGAGTTATGAAATTAATAAATGAAAAGAAAAGTGGTGATGATATGGATATGGTGATGAGGACTACTGGAGACAGGATTACTGCAATCCCAAAGGAATGAGACGTCGTGCTGTGTCTTCATATCCTTTAGTCATGGACTACGTACCCGAATTGAGGTTACTTTCTGAACCCAAGTAGGGATCCATAGTGTTTCCTCAGAATGAGATTATTTTCTAGACCTAAGAAGGGATCCATAATGTTTCCTCTTATTTTCGCGCGCGTAAAGGCCCCACATGATATGGGGAGGATTTTTCAGTTTGAAAGACTGATGTTATGGATTGCCAAATAAGGCGGATGATGATTATGGGCTTATAAGGCCGTGATATAGAATTTGGAAAGAATGATGATGAATCTTAAATAACTTAAGTTATTTCTTACCTTTTTAAAAAGAAAAAGGGGCATTGGTATTAAATGATTTAACTTCCGCAGTTCATTTCATTATACCTATATCAGTTTTATTTACTGAAAATTTATATTGCAAATTAATCAATGGTTTTGCTAGACTCCTTGAAAAATAAATAAATTATGGTTTTTTAAAACCTTGGATTATTTTGAGAAATGTTTTCCTACTAAACGTGTAGCTCATACCCCCATAATTTTCTTCTAGGTCATATTTTCAAAGCTAAGTTAACATGGGTTTTGGGAGCACATTAGCATGCTTACATTCATGTAGAGAATATTTGAGAAAGGCTTTGAGCGTAGGCATGTATTAATTTTAATTTCATGGCCTATAATAATTAATTGAGTAGTGGATGCATATTTGAATGAGACCTATGTAACTACGATATAGCCTATAGATTTCTTTATTTTTGAAATATTGTATGGATGGCTGAAAATGCTTATCAATGTGTTTTCTATAGGTTTGATGACTAGTCAATAACTTGGTATGTCCTATTAATTATAGACAGGACCATGTCGGATTTTCTAAAGAGGTTTTCAAAATAAATATTTTTAACAAATATCCACCAAAATTGGTTTAAAATTGATTTTTTTTATTACTTAACTAATGACCCCAATTTTGGATCGTTACAAAATTGCTTATCGCAAACTATTGATATTTAAGCAGTAATAATTTTTCTTTTACTATAAGAGAAAAAGTACAAATTGTCATATCTAAAATTCTATGTAAAATGTGGTTAGACAAGATCAATACTATAAAAATGTATTGATATAACTCACATCAACATATGTATTGAGGGTTACGCCCTATTTATGGGTGAGTATCGGAAGCTTGTTTGTCAAATTTAACTTCAAAAAAGAAAAAAGTAAGTGGAAAGAAAAAAGCAAAGAGAATTAGCATGGATGGGAGAATGGCAAGTCTCCTTGAATGTATAAGTATTTGTCTAACTCCTTTACCTTATGTTTAGTACGAGGGATTCGTGGGAGGATGAAAGGGGGAAGAGGAAAAAGTGGAGGGAAATGGATTAAGCAATGTGTTTGATAGGTGGGAAAGGAAGGAGGGAAAGGGGAGGGGAAGAGTGAATCCCACCAAATCACTTTTTCTCATCCCCTTAATTTTGGGGGATAAGGGGAGGGGAAGAGAACTTTTTAGTTAAAATGATACAATTACCTTTCGATCAATTAATGTTGATAATAATAATAATTCATTGATTATTATTTCATTTGTACTATCTATCTATATATATATATAAGGACAAAATAATAAAATTTGTATTCATTTTTTCTCCTACTTCTTTCATACCAAACATACAAAAAAACAAAAAAAAAAAAAAAAAAAAACTTTCCATACACATTACATCTATTTTAACCTACATCTATTCTATCAAGAACATAAGAACTCAGCCTTCATATTTTCCCTTTTCATCATTTCTTTTTTGTTTTTTTTTTCTTTTTTGTTTTTTTGGTGAAAAGGAAGAGAAACAACATTAAGTCCTAAAAAAAGCAACAGAGACCATATCAGCCAAAAGAAGAGAGTTCAACCCGATAGGGGGGTGTTCCAAGATCACAAGTTGATCATCTTGGTCAGCACCTTGTCCTACAAGGAAGTCTGCGCAAAAATTGCCTTCTTTGAGAGTGTGGTTAAAGGCGCATTCCCAATCCCTTAACAGTAAACTCCTACAATCATGGATGATGGCTGCCAAAGGGTGGTTAGTATAGTCATTGCCAATGATGTGATTAATAGTCACTGTAGAATCAGATTCCACTTGAATTCTTGAAATAGATTTATTCCAAGCTATCTGCAGGCTAGCAAGAATCGCCTTGAGTTCCGCTTCAAGACAAGAGCTGACAGTCAAGCTGCCCAAGAAGCCACATTGCCAAACTCCAGCATCATCCCTAATCAGCCTTCCAATACTCGCATTAATCTCCTTAGAACCTGCAAAATCAAGGTTTCCCTAAAACTTCCATCAATATTGAGTTTAAAAGACCCCATAGAGGGAAAATCTCATCTAACAAACCTTGGATTATTTCTACTAGAAAGGGAGAAGGAAGAAATTAAAGTAACAACAATATCCTTAGCATAAAGAATAGATTGCTGGATAATAATAGCAGGTGCTGTGGAAACATTGGAGAAGACATAAGAATTTCTATCTTTCCATAGATGCCGCATAATGGTGAGGAAAACAATAGCCCAAGGAGTATTGCCCATAAGTTTTTTCCTTTTCTTAATATTGATAATCAACCAATCTTCGATAAAAAGTGTTATGAAATCACTCCAATTACGAGGAAGAGGGTGCGCCAAGACTTGTCTCGCCTTCGGACAGTCACGCATAATGTGAATAGCATCCTCGTTTTCATCATTTCTAAACGTAGCATTAATAGCTCATTGATGGATGGGGAGCGACGTAACGTCTAGGTGCGGGTGACAACTCACAATATTTGGTAGGCAGTGGGTTCTCAGAGTTGACTAGTGAAAAGAAGGCAGCTTCCGCAGTCAACACCAAGTGGGGCTCACGCCCTTTTCGACCCAGTCTTTCGTTGTACTTTGTACGCGGTTCTTCTTCGTTGAAAAAGCAGCCATTCCCTTGGTCAAAAGAAAAAAAAATTTTATATATATATATATTGCGGCAATTCTCTTTTAGGCCTAACCTCCCTCAACTCTCTTCTTCTAGAAGTTAACGTCAGTCGGTTCACAGGATAACACTGCTGTAGAAACAAAACAATCAAACAAACACGCAGGCGAAATTTCTGTTTTTATATTATATATGGGAACAGTCGCAAATGGCATTTATGGTCAGCGGGACACGTGGCTGCTCGGACCAGAAACCGTCTACGACCTTCAATCCTCCTCAAGGACCAGGATAAACCCAACCTAAATGTAGTACTCTTCTTCATCTTCAGCTTCAGCTTCAGCTTCGTCGTCATGATTGAGCCTGGGATGACTGAAGAAGGAATCGAGGTGAGGGCTTTGGAGTCTCTGGGGTTAGGGTTTGATCTGACATGCGATTTCAGGTTGAAGTACGCCAAGGGAGAAAGTGGGAGGTTGGTGGTGGTGGATGACACTAACAAGAGGGACATTGTGATTCCAGGGGGCCTCACAATTCGAGGCGTGCCGGAGGATATTCGATGCGATAAAGGCGACAGAATTCGGTTCAAATCGGATGTTCTTGATTTCAATCAGGTGAAGAATTTCATTCCTTCTTCTTCTTGGTATTGCAATTGCAGTATATCTTTTTATTTTTTTTATTTTTTTAGTATCAGCGAATTCTCTGTAAGTTGGTATGATGAAGTATAGTTAAACCGAATTGGAAAACGGGTCGAAGAATCCACTTCAACTGAATTGCATTATATCAAAGCATAGATTGAATTGCATAATTGATAACCAAATATAGTAATTTTTTATTTTTTATTTTCAAAAAATCTTGAATCAAATATCTGATCAACCCAATCTGGTATTATTATATTTTCCTTATATAAATGGGAGTATGGCTTCCCTTCTACCCCCATGTTGATGCATTTGATTCCACTTATTAGGATTTCAGTTTAAAAAATTACTCCAAAATAGCTTGAGCCATTATCGATATTGAAGGAAAGGTGTTTGACTTGGGTGGTTTCAAGAGGGCACTACTTCTATACATGTTTTCTCTTTTTGAAGGTTATGTCTGAAGTTTGGTGGGGGTCATAGCCACTATATGGAGTATTTGAAAGCAAAGGAATACTCAAATTTTTAAAGACGAGAGAGTTAGTGTCTGTTCTTTGTGCGATAACATAAGGATTTTAACTCCTCTGTGGAATTCCATTTCTAAGGATTACAACGGTGAAATTCCTGTTTTACTAAGCTTGTAATACATAGAAGGGGGGTTGAATAGGTATTTTAAATTTCTCAACCAATTTTTGCTTCAAACAATTCAATCCTTAGCCAAAATTAATCAATCACACAGCAAGCACAAATTAAAGCAATAAATAAAAGCACAAGAGATTTTTATGTGAAAAACCCTAGGATAGGAAAACCACAGGACCTTGTCCAGATGAAGCAAATCCACTATGAAAATAATGATTACAAGACACAACACTTATAGACCCAATGACTCATGTAATTATCTTCACTCCCACAACCCGTTGATCAATCTCCGTGTCTTCACAGCTTTGGACGCATCCGACCTCTTTCACAGTGATTCTCTAAGCCACAAGCTCGCAAGCTTGTTCTCTGTCGCAACAACTCTGGTAAAGACACATACTCAAGGATATGTTAAAGAATTGTGGTTTGTGATAACTCTACAATTGTGACATGAAAACCCTAAGTAGATGTAGTCTAGAGAGAAGGAAGCAAGATATTCAATCAAAACCTAATAGGGGAAGCTTGCTTAAGTTTTTTCTATGAAGAGAACCCGATATATAGAGACTAAGTGACACCAAAAGAAAGGAATTCTTTTTGGACCAAAATAGGAAGTTTACCTAATAGGGGAGGCTTGCTTAAATTTTCTCTATGAAGAGAACCCTTATATATAGAGACGAAGTGATCCCAAAAGAAAGGAATTTGTTTTGGACCAAAATAGGAAGTTTTAGAAACTTGAAATCTGTTTTTTATGAATCACAATAAATTTGAGGCCTAGCTCGATCGATCCAGGGGGTCTAGAAGCAAAACGAGTTTCCAACATAGAACTGATCGATCAGCCCCTGGGAGAGAGGGGGGGGGGGGGGGGCAGAGGTCCAGTAGCTAAACAAATTATCTAGAACACTACTAATTGATCCAGGTAGGACCTTGATCGATTCGAAATGTCCATGTTAGCCCAGTGAGCTTCTGTAACACTTCTAATCGAACCAAAAGACAACTTAAATATCAAATATGATTTATATGCATTAAAGATCTATGGTATGGGGCAACTAAGGTCTCTCACCTAGAGCACTACTAATTGATCCGTGGGGTCTAGAAGCAAAAACAAGTTTCCAGCACAACTAATCCATTGCCCCCCAACCCTGATCAATTGGCGGGGGGGGGGGGGGTGTCCAGTAGCTAATCAGCTTATCTAGAGCACTACCAATTGATCTAGGTAGGACAATGATCAATGTGAAATGTCCAGATTAACCCAATGAGCTTCTGTAACACCTCTAATCAAACCTAAAGACAACTTAAATACCAAATATGATTTGTATGCAATAAACATCTATGGTATGGCGCATCTAAGTTCTCTTACCTTCCTAGATAATGAGTGTGAGCCATGTAGCTTTGAAAAATTGATCTTTGACGCACCTTTGTAGCTTCTCGTTGACTTCAACCAACCAAAGACTCAACAAAAACACTTTGGCACGAAATTTGCTAACATTAAAAAAATGGACTTTACAAACGGCATTCCTCTGTCCTTTATTAATATAGATTGGGAAAGTGTGTGTTTATTATGACCTTTGCACTATGGCAAGGTCTTTGTGTGGACTCCTCCTCGTGGCAAGATTAATCTTGATGGTTGTTTGCCTGGTAACCTGAGTACTATGGAAGTGGGAGGAATTTTTTGGAGTAATGCAAATATCTCCTATATGTTGTCTTTGCCACAGGCTATAAAGCATGGATACTTCAAAACCCCCAACAAATCCATATCATATCTGATACGGATACCAATACGCCTAGGATATTCCTCAATACATATCTTATACTCTCCGTAGGTATCAGAATAGTAACACACATTGCCACGTCATCAGATACTCCTTGATACTGTTTGGATACTCCTCCGATACACCTCGGATACATCTGAGATTCCTTTAGGGTTAGTTTGTAATTATTTTTTTAAAAAATGGGGTAAAATTTAAAAATACATATATCAATACTTCATTTGAAACAATAAACCCATTTTACTTCTCTCATCTTTGTTTTCTTTCCACTCTCTCTCTCTTCTAGGGCAACCATTGTAGAGCAATAGAACGCAATGGCTATTTTGTAATGTTGATGTCATTCTATTTTTGTATCTATTAATGATGAACATGGTTGATACTTATAGATGTGTTCTTTGTACATTTATTCTTGCATATTAATTGATTTTGTAGATGTTTCAACTTCTTTTTTTTTTTTTTTTTTTTTTTTAATGTTTGTTATTGATGTTTTAGACCAAATCCCATTTTACTTCTCTCATCTTTGTTCTCTTCCCACTCTCTCTCTCTTCTAGGGCAACCATTGTCGAGCAATAGAACGCAATGGCTATTTTGTTATGTTGATGTCATTTTGTTTTTGTTTCTATTAATGATGAACATGGTTGATACTTATGGATGTGTTCTTTGTACATTTATGCTTGCATATTAATTGATTTTGTAGATGATTCAACTTCCTTTTTTTATTTTATATATTTTTTTAATATTTATTATTGATGTTTTAGACCAAATATTAATTTTAATATATTTATTTATTAACGTATCCCCGCCGTATCGTATCCTACAATTTTTAGAATTGCCGAATTGGCATATCCGTATTGCATTGTATCCTTATCCGTGCTTCATAGGCCATAGGGAGTTGGTTTACCTATTAAAGCTGAGATTCTTGCTCTTTTATTTGGTCTTAGGTTTGACAAGGATTATGATTTTAAGAGACATTTTGGTTTTGGGAGATTCTTCAATAGTTATTTGATGGGCTGAAAGGTATTTGGAGACATTGGCACTCTTTAAGAAGGTTTTTGACTTAACAGCCTTCGATAGGGTTATGTTTTATTGGATGCATAGATCAACTAATGGGGAAGCACACTTTTTGGGCAAAAGTAGAGCTATTATTTTGGAAACTTTTGGAGGGCATTACTACCCCTTGAAGCTCTTTCTTCTTTTGGTTGGTTTTTTGTGCTCTTCTTTATTTTCCTTGTTAAGAATAAATTTTCAATAGAGGAGAAGGCATAAGGATGGTTTCAATCAATGGTATGTGTGTGTTGTCTTCACTGTGTTGTCTTCACCCCCCCCCCAAAACCCCTTCCCCCCCCTCCCTCCAGTTGGTCTGTGTGTATCAGCATTGTGTCTATTTCCTTTTGCAATGATTTTTTTATTCATGAAGAAAATTTTTATTGGTATTTCCAGTCTATAGAAAGCCATTCTTGAGTACACTGTGTATTCTATAGTACATTTTGTTTTAAGTTTTGATTTTTGACTTTTGTTTTTGTTTTTTTTTTTTTTTTTGCCCTTTTAGATGTCAGAGTTACTTAATCAGAAATCTTCTGTGCAAGGAAAAGTTCCTTCAGGTTACCTTAATGCTATGTTTGATTTAAGTGGAGCCTGGACGAATGATGCTGCGGACACCAAATATCTTGCTTTTGACGGTTACTTCATCTCGCTGTACAATTTGCACCTAACAACATCTCCACTTGTGCTTCAAGACAAAGTAAAGAAGGCTGTTCCGTCTCATTGGAATCCGGCATCATTATCCAGGTAGCTTTTCAAAATTTTACTTGATATGAATATTTTCTTTTTGGTTATTAGGGAAATCCCACTTGGGCCCATGGGCTACACAATGGAGGGCAGCCCTCTCCCAAATCCTAACACCCCTTTCACTCATGCTCTTTGGGACTTGATCCCTAAGCCTTGTGCATGAGTGTGATGTTACTCAGTCACTTGAAATATGAGGCTTTCATCAAATTATAGTTAAGCAACCCCTTTTTTTTCATCAAAATTATGTAGTTTGATTCAAAATATAATTGCGTAAATTTTTCCTTCACCCACTTATAGGTAAGCACATTTTTTTTTTTTTTGCCATCAAAATTATGTAGTTTGATTCAGAATAAAATTGCATGAATTTGACACATTTAAGCTCAACCACTCAGTTATGATGAACTCTGATGGATCCAGATGGACTGAAACTACGTATTTTGGGTAGCCATAGTTCTGCATGCAGGTTCAAATGGCTTTAAAAAGCCTCCGTCTAAAGGCATATGCCATCTCAAAATTTTTAAAATTTTATACTAGATTTTAACTCTATTCAGTGTGATACTGCATGCACTACCCTGAGATACTCTTGTCTGGCTCACTACCCTAGGATGCTCACCACCCTAGGATGCTCACCTGTCTTTTTATTTGGTATTGGTGCATCTTTAATACCTAGAGAGTTTTGAAAGTTTTAACTTTATGTGTTTTAAAAATAACTAACAGTGCACACCTCTGGTAATGACTTATATTTATTTTTATTTTTGAGAATCTTTCTTATGGTTCATTTAAATTCCCAAACAACTTGATGAATTTCTTAGTGGATATACACCCTGCCATTTTACAATCCACTTGGGGATGAATTTGAGAATGTATCTTTAAAATTTCTAGGAACTTTCATGTCAAAATTATGTTTTGGATCACATTTCTGGAGTTGCAAAATAGTCTTATCTGTCACATGACCTCTTGTGTTCTTGAAATCTCATCCTCTCCATTCTTTAATGTTGAATGTCCATACCGGTTTAAATCGTAGTCTCCAGCAAGGCTCGATCTATGAATTGTGGTTGTGGATTTCTACTAGGCGGATTGCTGGAGTTGGGGGAATTGTTGTGTGTGATTCGTACCGGTAGTAATTTTCCCCCTTAAATGTAGGTCTATGAGAAAGATTCATGCTCATGTACCAACACTCTTCAATTCCTACATGCTTAACATTCATTTAGGGATTCTAGTTACCACTCAACATAGTTGACCCTTTAAAAGAATTGCGCAACAGTGGTCGATTTTCAAACTCAAACTGAAGATCATGTAACTCATTCAATTTTTATTAAGACTCCTTGGTGAAATAAAATTTTGGTTGATTAAGTTGCTCAAATTTATGTTGACGGATTTTCATCTGTTAAAGGAAGGAATGTCAATTTTGCTGTTAGCAATTTGTTTTCAAGCAAAGGAGCATTTTCGGTTAAGATTTACAATTGCTAGGCCAATTTTTATGAAAGGTATTACCTAAAGAAACTATTTTACGTTTGAATACATTTTCAAATGATTATATTACCTTAATTTGGTACTAATGAAATTGTGCTGGATTTTTTTTTTCCCACTTGAATATCTTAATGTTTGTATTTTATTATTTTATATTTTCTCATAATTTTCTCATTTTTTGGATTTTTCTTAAATGATGTGATTTGGTTATGTATAACTAAAAATGTTTTCCCTATCTGTAGACTCTTTCAATTTTTAATTTATCTAGCAATTCAATCTTGTAGGCCCCATATTTATTAAATCTAGAAGCCACAAACTGTCACGTCCTGCCATATTCCATGTATCTACTACAGGGATTCTCAGGATACTAGACAACTAAAGTATTTATATGCATTGCCATATTCAGTAATTCTTTATCTTAGTTACAAAGACATCCTCATACTAACTCATTCACTGCTACACACTACTACACTAGATATATTTACATAACAAAAGAGCAAAGACAAAAAGAACTCAAGCGCCAATCTACCCAGCAAGCTACTCATCCTTTGCCTCTCATGAAAATGTTACTTACATAACGATGTAAGCTAACTAGCTTAGTGAAAAACATTAGAAAAGAGTTAATGTGTCTTTGATCATCTCAAAATCAGCAAATCACAATGCATGTCTCATGTTCATGATGTTCCTAATGTGGCACATAAAAAATTTCAATACAGCAACTCAAACCTAGGCTGTTGTTGTATCTCACAGCCTGCAAAACATAATTCAAGAAAATACACATTGCTCTCTTGCCCAATGTGTTCCTTTATTCAGCCACAACACATATACCTCCTTGCATTATGTGTATATGGATCACGACGCTCAATGAATCTATATATTAGTGCATTAACTGCTGGATATGCTTAATCTTGACTGTCTCCCCACATCATCATTATAATTTATCTCCATTAACAGGCATAAATTAAAAAATATAGATATATGTGCCAAAATGATGCATCATAGATTCTCATGTCATGTATTAATAAATATTTCAATCTCATCTCTTATCAATTTCTATTTTCTACACATGTTCAGACTAAAATGAATCCTTCTGGAGACATCTAATTTATATTTCATAATGCTTATAATGAAAAACAATTTTGAACCCAACAAAAATAGTTCACAGGGTTGTTTTCAATTAGCCCTGGAAAGATAGGTGAAAAATTCAAAGTGTTCAGAATTTTAAAATTTTAAAATATTATATTGGGGACCTTAACTCAAGCACAACGGTTTGAATTGCGGTAAAAACGGAGTTAAATTCAAGCCCTATGACGCGTTCAAAGTTTGTTTAAAACATTTTAACTAGAAAACTTTCCAGATTACTATACATTTTTCCTTGAATCCAAATAGAAAATCCTTCGGGGGGTTAACCATAAAACATTTTCTATAATTTTTGGGAAAACAATTAGGCCTCAAAAGGGGCTTTATGCAACCTAATGCACCCAGGTGTAGTTAGCCTACTGTGCAGCCTGCAACACCCCATCCCTACCCCTTCTTCTCCCTCAAGATCTGGTGTGTCTCCTTTTCATTTTCTTTTTCCAGATTTGGAAGATAAACTATGAGAAATCATAGGAAAAATTCAAATATTATCCAAATTCAGCAAATAAGGTGTCTATGGAAAGCTTGTGAAATTTAGTTCTAGTTATAAATATCCAATCTTTGATTTCTGAGTCTGTAAAGAGTTACTTGTTTTTTGATGAAGTAATTTATGTATTAAACCAAAAAGGGGCATAGCCTAAGTACATGAGACATATACAAGCACTATCCAAGAGCCCTAGCTAAAGCTTTAGGGACTCCACAAAAGAAATAAAAGAAAAACTACTAGTATTAGTGTAGCAACAAAACCACCAAGAAAGGGTCTTTACAAAAGATGACTTTAGGTCCACAATCGAAGTTTCCACCCCATCAAAAGTTATTAAGTTTCTCTCCCTCCATAAGCTCCAAAAAAGTGTATGAGGAATCATCTTTCAAATCACCTTTACCTCTTTCTTGCCCCCTTTAACCCACCATCCTGTTAAGAGATCACAAGTAGACGAGGCTAAAGGCCAATGAATTCCACGAAGATCGAAAGAGAGTGACCACAAGCATCGTGCCACATAACAATGAATGAAGAAATGGTCAACCATGTTCCAAAGTCAAACATTTATTTCCAGCAACAAGCCAAGTAAAAAAGGAGACTTTAGGAGGAACCGAAGCAACCCAAATAATCTTTACCAGCGAAAAGGGAACTTCAATTGGCCCCAATAAATAGTAATAAGATTTCCTAGAGAATAACCCTTTAGAGTCCTTGCGCCACACCAAGGCATCGTTCTCTTCACCCGAAATCTTACTATCATCTAACTTTTGAAAAAAACACATCACACTTTCCAACTCCCTGTCATTAAAATGTCTTAAAAAAGTAATGTTCGAGTGGATCATCCCATTAATCCCCTCCTTGCAATCCCGAACCTTAGCTTCCTTATCCAAGGAAATATTGAACAAATGAGGAAAATCCACCATGAGTGGAGAAGCACCACACCAAGTATCTTTCTAAAATCTAACTCTCCCCTTCCCCCACTTTGAAACTAATTTCTTTAACAAAGTCATCAAGGCCTTGCATAATAGCTTTCCAAAGACTCATGCCATGAGAGCCCCTAACCTCCCTAGGCTACCACCCCTCACTAGTCACCCAATACTTCCATACCACCACTTCCCTCCATAATCTTTGATCACCTCTACCAAATCTCCAAAGCCATTTCCCCAAAAGAACTTGATTCATACGCGATAGAGACCTTATACCCTAACCACCCTTACTTTTTGGAGAACCCACCGTATGCCAATCTACAAGATGGTATTTCAATTCCCCTCCCAAACCATTCTACAAAAAATCTCTTAAGACCTTTTCAATTTGATCACCACCGATCTTGGAATTTTGAGAATGGACATAAAGTAAGTAGGAATGCTCAAGAGAACACTATGGATAAATGTCAGTTTGCCCCCTTTAGAAAGATTACCTTTTTTTCCACCCACTTAGCCTTTTCTCCACCTTTTCCACCACCTGATCCCACATCCTCTTATCTTTAAAGCAAGCACCCAAAGGGAGACCTAAGTAAGTAACCGGAAAACTTCCCACCTTACAACTTAAATTTAAGGCAAGATTATCCATATTTTCAATTCTCCCCACTAAAATAAGCTTACTTTTTCCAAGATTAACTTTTAAACCCCAAACCGTTTCAAAACAAAGAAGGACCACCCTTAAATTCCTAATTTTCTCCACATTATTGTCACAAAAGAAAAGAGAATCACCGGCAAAAAGATGGGAAACCTTTCCTTCCTCAATGCTACTACCATTAACCAAAAAGCCTTCCAACAAATTTTCATCAATAGCCTTATAAATAAGTTTTCTCAAAGCTTCCATGACTAAGATAAAGAAAAGTGGAGAAAGGTCACCTTGCCGTAGGGACTCTTGAGCTATGAAAAAAGCCATAAGGTCTTCCATTGATCAACATAACAAAAAAAGGAGTCGAAATGCACCAAGAGATCCATTTGCGCCATATTCCTCCAAAGCCCAGTCTACCAAGTAAGTAAACAAGAAAGTTCCAATTTTCATAGTCATAAGCCTTTTCAAGATCAATCTTAGCAATAACACCTGGGGTCTCACTTATATTCCTTGAGTCCACACACATTAGAAACCAAAACGGCATCCACAATTTGTCTCCCCCCAGTGAAAGAAAATTGAGAAGAGGACACAATAGTACCAATAAATCTCTCTAGTTTTCCCGCCAACACTTTTGCAATAATTTTATAAACACTCCCAAGAAGTGAAATTGGACAGAAATCACGAACATCCACAACCTCTCCTTTCTTAGGAATAAGAGCGATGAAGGTGGTATCGGAGCTCTTTTGAAATTTTTCCTTTGAAAGAACACCCCAGAAACTTTCATAAGGTCTTCTTTAATCACCACCCAACATTTTTTTTGGAAAAAAGGCGATGGTCAGACCATTCGGACCGGGAGCCTTATCTCCACTAAGATCATGAACCGCTTTAAATACTTCTTCTTCCTCAAACTCTTTCTCCAACAAATGCCCTTGCAGTTAGTCAATAGCTTGGAACTCCAACCCATCAAGCAAAGGTCTTCTATCCTCTTCTTCATAGAAATTTTTTCATAATAATCCACTATTTCTTTAGAGAAAATCTCCTCTTCCTCAACAAGGTCCCCATTAACTGATAACTTACCAATGAAATTCTTACGCTTATAACCAATGGCCACCCGGTCGAAAAATTTAGTGTTCCTATCCCCTTCTTTCAACCAAAGAGCTCCAGATTTTTGTCCTGAACTAACTTCTTCTAATTAGGCAATTTTAGCAAATTCCGTTTGAGCTTCAATCCTTTTTTTTTTTTTAATCAGCAACAAAGAAATATTATTAATCAAAAGATGAGGGTACAAAAGAAAGGGAGGACCAGGAGTCCGCCAAAACAAGAATAGAAAAAACAACCACCAGCCCAAAAACAGGAACAAAAACTACCAAAGCTAGCTATCAAATTAGCTACACAACCCTCCAATCAGCTTTCAATAAAAAGAAAGGAATTGCAGCAAATTCCTTGGATGACTTTGCCCAAAAAGAACCCAGAAAGTGCACTTTATCCCACAATTCAACCCTAGGAAGACTCTTTATCCTCAAAAATTCTCCCATTCCTTTCAATCCAAAGAACCCATAAAACTGCCATAAAAGCACAATTCCACAGCAATCTCACCTTCTTACCCCTTCCCATTCCCTGAAATTTTATATCAAAAAAACTCCTAACACAGCCGAGCACCACCCAAACCTCCTCACCAAAACTAAACAGGTTCTGCCATAACTTTGAAGCCACTGGACAGTATAAAAATAGATGATCAGCAATTTCAACCGCCCCCCTGCACATGATACACCACTGAGGATTTGCAAAAAGAGAAGGTCTCCTTGCTTGAAACCTGTCGTTAGTATTAATGCTCTTGTGAAACAAAGTCCAGGCAAAAACCTTAACTTTGAGAGGCACACTTGCTTTCCAAATTAAGTCTAAGGGGAAAGAGTAAGGAACATGGGAGTAGCCAATCAATTTCTCAAAGTAAGACTTACAAGAGAAGGATCCAAAAGGGTCAACATTCCACACTTTCCTATCAAGAATAAATAATCTCAACGAAAGACCTTCCAAAATGCCCAACAAAGAGGCTAAATCCGAACTTTCCCTCTCATTGAGATTACGAAAGAATTTGAAGTCCCAACCAACAGAATGAGGTTCAATAGAAACCATAGATGAGATAGAAGCATTATGAGCCAAGGACAATCTGTGCAATCTAGGAAATGAAGAGCAAAAAGATGCTTCACCCCTCCAATGATCTTCCCAAAACCTAACTCTATCCCCTTTCCCAACCGACAAGGAAGTGAAATCCAAAAACCTATCCAACCCCTGAGAAATAAATTTCCACAGACTCCTGGCCGACATTCTAGAACTTGTTTGAGCATCCCACCCATTAACTTGTAATCCATACTTACTCTTGATAATAGCATACCATAAAGAGTCTTTCTCAAGAGCAAACCTCCACAACCACTTACCAGTCAAAGCAATATTTCTTTCCACAATATTTCCCAAAGCTAACCCCCCTTGACTCTTGGATCTAGAAACAATCCCCCATCTAACCAAATGGTCTCTCTTACCCTCACCACTTCCTTCCCATAAAAAGTCCCTCATCAGCTTCTCCAATGAGCGAGCAACCTTAGTTTGAGCTTCAATCCTTCTCACCTTATCCTCCTCCGTAAGCCCTTCTATGCCTTCCTTTTCATCCAAGAAATGAAAAGAGTCCAACACTCTAGCCTTCGACTCCCCTAAATTACCGAAGTACCTGCTTATTCCACTTTTTCACCTCTTCCTTCGATGCTTTTAATTTTTTGGTAGAGATGAAACTAGGGATGCCTTCCACCAAAAAAGAATCCCACCAATTTTTCACCAAGTCAACAAAACCTTCCAATTCTAACAACATATTCTCAAACGAAACGGGCCTTTAACAATTCTCAAACCTTCACTATCAAGCAACAAAGGAACATGGTCAGACAAAGGTCTAGGAAGGGAGGATTGGATAACTCTAGGGAAATTTTCCTCCCAAGAGGGTGAGAAGAGAAATCTATCCAACCTTGAGAGACACGGATCCTCACGATTATTGGACCAAGTAAACCAATCTCCCACCAATTTTTTTGTAAAATACAATTTTCGGTATTTTAATTATTTCTCATAAAAAACAAGGTATTCTCTACATCTAGTAAACTTTTCATGGATTTTGGACAATTACATAATAAAATAGAAAATTTACAAATTTCGGGAAGACGTGGATGTAACTCCATGCTTCCCAAATCATGCTCAACCATCAACCATACTTCAATTCAAGTTTAATACAACCATATTCTGAACAAAGGAAGTGATTCTCACTAAAAATCTCCAAGTGAAATGCTCAAATTCAAGCTTCTCCATAATAACCCTCTTATAAAATGTCTCTCTCTCTCTCTCTCTAAGCGATAGTGTCTATATTCATGAGACTCCACTCAATTTATAGTGGAGGAATGCATGAGAGAGAATTTGTAGCTTGACAACTATTATTCCTCCATGCACAAATAAAATTTTAGTTCTTCTCTTGAAGCTCCACCTCATGCCACCATGAGATTTCTCTATCTAGATGCTTGCCGCCTATTTAAGCTTTTACTAGGCAGCATGTGGTGCTGCCATCTTACTCCCTCATTCTAACATATTATTTCTTGCAAATCTCTCATTACTCTCATCTAATTAAACTAGATTATCATAATAAAATCTTAACTTATGAAAGAATTTCCTATTTTCCTATTAAGTTTCCAACTTACAAGCCTAAGCTTGTAAGTGTAGGGCCCAAACAGGTATATGAAACAATGTCAAAGATTATAATTAACCAATGTGGGATGTGGTATTTTTCCAACACTCCCCTTCATGTGCAGGCGTAACAAGATAACGACAGGCTTGTCACGTAGGCAACAAATATGGGCTCAATAGGCCCAAGATCGACATGCTCTGATACCATGTTAAGTTTCCTAGCTTACAAGCCTAAGCTTGTAAGTGGAGGGCCCAAACAGGTGTATGAGACAATGTCAAAGATTATAATTAACCAATGTGGGATGTGGTATTTTTCCAACATCATTCCAAACAAGCCGTTAATTTACACTACTAGGGTTTATAATATTAAGAAAAAACTTAATCCATATTTAGGCTAATTAATCCATGTTTATCTTTAATTAATCCAAATTTTATTTACTTCTATATATATATATATATATATAGATAGATAGATAGATAGATATGGGCGAATTACAGATTTGTCTGGTTACAAATAATTACAGTTAGTAGTCATTCTTAGTTAAGTTAGTAATGATTTACTATGATTTGTATTGATGTGTAATTGTTTACCTATAGTCAGATCAATGCAATTCCCCCTATATATATTTCTTTTATTAAGGTCATTACATTCTAACCCCCCTAAAGAGGCTTTCGTCCCCGAATCAATGTACCTATTAACTAAACAGGTACGAGCACTTCTTCTGAATTTTCGACGAATTTTCGACTAGCTCCTAGGTAGCTTCATTCTCATCATGATGAGCCCATTACACCTTGACTAGGGAATCACCTTGTTCTGTACCATTGCACATTTGCGCAACATGGACACATGAAATACATTGTGAATTCTGGATAACTTTAGGAGCATCTCGAGTCGATAAACTACATTGACAATCTTCTCGACCACCTTAAAAGGTCCTATAAATCGGGGTAATTTCCCTTTCTTTCTTCCAAATCTTACGACACTCTTAATAGGTGACACTTCCAATAGGATATGTTCTCCTTCTTTATTTCAAACTTCTCAGGTCAATCTCTTCAGCATATTAAGCTGATAAATTAATTGAAAATGTAGTCAAATTTCTTGTAGGTACCAGATTTTGGTGCAAGGAATTTTCATGGATGTTTTTATGTAGACTAGGACGACCAACATGCTACGCATGAGCCTAATGTTACTTGCCAGGTCGTCCCATGATATTTAGGCCGTGATATTTAGGGTCTTAGAGGAAATGTTGTGTGTTACAAATGAATGTAAAGTAAGCATTGTAGCTGCATAAAGTGCAAAATAAGCTTCTACATCACTGTTCAAAGGAATTGCTAAGACATTATTTATTATATCAAAACAATGTTTGGTGTGGACAGTGTTAAAATAGTATTTGACAATAAAGTTTGTATGATGAGAGTTGGTGCCATGTCTCAAAATTTGACTGTAGTCCAGAGGTTGCAGCATCAGAAAGTGGTTCTGCGAAAATAAACAAGTTAAAAGAAAGCATCAGCTAAAATTCAATTTGGATGATCCTGAAAAAAGCCTTTGAAAAGCTCAAACAATCAAGCAACATCATTTAGCTCATAGAGATTTCTGGGGAAAAAAAGCATATAAAAATTAAGGTAATTCCATCAAATACCATGAACACAAGTGATGATGGTATCAAATAAATGTAAAATTTACCCCAAACAACAAAAAACAAAAGAAATCAAAAGATAGAAAACTGAGCACGCATAGGGTTTCATAGCAATAAATACACAAATAAAAAGCTTGTTATACTCTTTCTGTTCAGTTCTTAGAAATAAGACCCAGGCCAATGGAAGGAAAAATGCTCTAAAGCTTCCTTTGTCCTTTCGTAGCTCCGTTAGTAGAGAGAATATAACAAGCATAGTTGTCGCTTGGATCTGCGAAAGATAATTAATTTAGAGTAAAAATTGAGTCAATGCACGGTTGATTATCGAGGAAATTTAAGAACAGAAAAACAAACAAACAAAACCCTACAATACCTCCCATGTGAGAATTATAAAATAAAGAATTCTAGCCATAGTATTTAGCATAAAGCAGACCCCTGGTCATATGCACCATATAGCATTATTGGTCTTTACATATAGTTGTTGCTAGGTTACACCAAAGCTGTCCTTTGTAACCCTCCTGATAATTCCAAGTGGTAAAATATGATTTAAAAAAAAAAAAAGGTAGTCATAACTTAGCTGGCTAGTTTCATCATGCACCTGATACTTCATTAAACATATGTATATGATTAGGCTTACATATTCTTAAAACTCACTTGTTTTTCTTTGTTGTTTTGGGAAAAAATAAAATTAACCTTTACATGACCTATAATATAATTTACTACCCCTGGCCTTGCTAGCAAGGAAACCGATAAGAAATTGAAATAGATTGCTCAAACTAATTTAGTGAGAATTTTGCTTCAAAACCGAAAGGTTTTTATCAAAAAAGGGATGAAAAGTAACATTCATTGAGGTAGAAAAACCCATTTATCAATATATGAATCCAATATAGAAAAATTCCTCAAGTTATGTCCATGTCTGCTAAATAGCTAGCTTCCCGTTTTGGTACTCTATGGATCCAATCCAAAGTAACATTCTTTAAATCCTTCAAGTGGACTAAATAATTCATCTTGAAAATATCTCCATTACACGCCATTTTAGAGTCGTATGAAAGCTATCCCTACAAAGGCCACCTAGTCCAATCTGGCCAAGTTTCCCAACATCAAAAATTAAACTTTAACCCTGAAGAAATTATGTCCCTTCCTGACAAAGAAGGAACCCCTCAAACTCCTTGTAAAATAACACCCTAAAGAAGCCAATTAGGTAACTCTATCCCATTAGGCATCGATAGCCTCCTCCAACAAAACATAATGGTATTATGCCTCTGCCAAATTACGCCAATCACACCCAGGAGAACACTATTCACACCTAATGGAGGAGGGATTTAAGTTTCTTTTACCCTAAGAGCCCTTCAAGTATCTGTGACCACAATACATCTCATCCTTACTACAAACAAAATACAAGCAACATGAGCACCTTCAAACGCACAAAATAACACTCATTCCCAAATAATCGTAAACCCAAACACCCCCACCCCCATGCAATAGGTTTGTTGAGCAGCAAACTATAATGGAAAAAATGTTCTAAAGAATGTGAAAGGAATTTCTAGGCAAAGCAATAGAAATGTTCCATAGAAATCGTAAATTAAGCCATAAAATATTAAATTATAATAAGGAGGTGCTATAGGTAAACTATAATGGATACGTACCGTATGCCATCCATTTCCTCGCTGTCTATGGCTTCAGTGACCCTACAAAACATAATAGACATCTTTAGCTCGAATTACAAATCCTGAACACATAATACACTGAAATTCAGTCTTATCATCGTTAGAAAGAAGAGCTTTCACCTATTTGTTTAACATTTAGCGGGAGTAAGGCCTACATATCGTGATTCTGCAAAAAGAAAAACATCAAAAACCATAAAAATTTTGGTTGCTATGAGGGAGAGAGAATTGTGGCCTGCCACACATACATCAAGCAAGTGTAACAAGCAGCTCAATAAGTCAAACATCACCTATTTCAGGAAAACAAACAGCACCAAAACAAGATCAAGCAAACGAAAATAAAATCTATTTTCTGGGATTCCCAAATTTCGTAAGAAACCAAAGAGGTATAAATATAATCAACCACGACGTACATCCCAACAGTTATAACATTCTATATACACAAGCAGAAGAATTGATCGGTATCACTAAAGGATAAAAGAAATCAAAGCCTTAGAAAAAGCAAGGATTAAAACCCTAAAAATTATATACATAGTGAATTAAAAAATTGAATAACTATAGTCATGAACTCACAAAAGCACAAAAAGCATCACAAAGCAAACCAGCAGTAAGTGATCACACAAAAAGGCCTGAAGCTTTTCACGCTCTTTTGTAGTCACCAGATACTTCAAATGAAAACAGAAAACCAAAATACGAAAACTCTCATCCAAAATTGAGAGAAAAACAAAAACAAATAACCTGGAAATAACCACAACTCAGATAGACTAAATAGACCAAATAAAGCATACCCATCAGCATAAATCTCCAAGAAAAGTGAAAAGGGAAACAGAGGAGGTTCAGTGGATAAAGAGAGGGAGAGGAAGCAATATGCGAAACTGAGAAAACCCTTAGGTTTTTTACACGTTATACTGAATGAGTAGACCTGTGTATTTTGTTTCATGAATAGAATAATCGCACAAGAAAAACCCACAAAAACTGTTAAAGCATCCATTCTTGTTCCATTTTCTCATCTTCTCATGAACCAAACACAAACAAAAGAAACGAAAAGAAATTTTCTTCCAATTTTATTATTATTATTTAAGATCATGGCAAACACAACCAGAAGAAAAGAACATATTTTTTTTTAAAAGACAGTTTCCTCATTTTCTTGGGAACCAAACACAACCAAAAGAGGTGAAAACAAAGTTTTTTGAAATTTTTTTTAACAAAATGAACCCATTTACAGAAAAAATATATATATATTAAAAAAAAAAACCCATGGCTTACAAACACAAGCGGAAGAAAAACACTTATTTGAGTGATCTGTTCACCTTTTATATCTAGTTTATGCAGAAAACCAAAAACAACAACCACAAAGACCCAAAAAATTCTGACCGAAGCACCCAAAAAATATATATATATATATAACAATAATAACAAAAAGCAAAAAAGCGCAGAAAAGGAAAATATTCTAGAACGGAGAAGAAAAGAAAGAAAGGGAAAAGCAAAATTACCCGGTTACAAATTACAGATGAGCCATCATGGAGAGAAAAATCTAAAGGAGCAAGGTATTTTGATGCCAAACGTATGGCAAGAAAGGAGGAGAGAGATGAAAAGGGGGGGGGGACAGCCGTCTGCTCCTCTGACCCAAACATTAATTCAAAATCAAATACCCAATATAACCTCTCCAAAACCAAACTGATACCATTGCAAATAAAGGGCAAAAATGTAACTTTGAGAAAAAAAATGTAACTGAGTGACAAACAGTGCATCTACAGTGAAATCTCTCACACAAAAGAGATATGAACAGTTGATCTATAGTGAAACTACTCACAAAATGTGGCCTTGAACAGTAGATCTACAGTAAAACACCTTATTCTATTAAGGTGTTAGATATGTACAACACTACAACTGGGGATCATACATGCTCAAAGCTTGTCTATGCTCACTTAGCATTTTGACCAGACTGGTTTGAAC
The DNA here is from genome assembly GCA_039720395.1 of Liquidambar formosana. Taxonomy (NCBI): domain Eukaryota; kingdom Viridiplantae; phylum Streptophyta; class Magnoliopsida; order Saxifragales; family Altingiaceae; genus Liquidambar; species Liquidambar formosana. Next base: position 30,002,577 of record CM077822.1, read on the forward strand.
TCTAAAGACATTCCCATCTGCACTTTTCCTTTTTTTAATCAATCTGTCTTGGATGTGTGCTCAAGCTTGACGGGCCTCAACCTGTCTAATGATTATTCATATAGTGGGATATCTGCTCTTGCAAAAATATAATGCTTTGTGATTGTTATGGGATTTGAATATCTGTTGTTTCCCCAACCTTTGATTTGTTATCTTTTTAGTAATTGGACTCCTAATTATAAATTTCCTTTTAGATGAGCTGTAAGGACCTAGACATACTTGCACTATTTTAATATATGCTTCTTTTTTTCTTTTCTTTTTTTTTTTTTTTTGTTTTTGTTTTTTAAACCAAGAAAGAGCCTCAAGCGTCAAAGAGGGAAGAGCCTCCAATAATGTGCTATAAGCTTGAATTTTATTAAGAAAGAAAATGAAATACAATGAAGAAACAAAACAGAGAAAGAGAATTACAGCAGTCTGGTTCAGAATGGAAAAAAAAAAAAAAAAAAAAAAAAAAGAAGCCCCCAACCATTTCACAAAGTGGTAACAAAATCAAAATACAATATCAAGATACATAAAAATCTATAAAAAGGTAAACCATTCATGTCCCACTCCACTGCCTTGGAAAGAAAACTAGGAAAAGATGCCCACCAAGTAAGTCTATTTTAATATCATTATGTAATATATTATGAATTGGTAATTCAAATTATTGAGGGAATATTTGGATGTCTCATGGAAATGGTTTCTCCTATTTTGTTTTCTTTAGCATTTGAAAGCACCAGTCCATTTCTCGAATGGGGCCATTTTCAGAAAATGGAGCCATCACCACTAATGTTAGTAAAATTCTGAAATCACTTCATTAAGTGGAATGCTAAAAATAATACTCTTCATTCGATGAAAATAGACTCATTTCAGATGCTATAAAAGAAAAAGTTGGACTAATTTCAAATGCTTGGAAGGCATTATTACATAATGATATCATTCTTGGGAATCAAGGACTTGACTGGTTATTAACTATTAACTCAAATTATGCTGCTGCTGCATTTGGTTAGTTGGTTAAGAAGATGGTCAAAGAAAGATCTTCCCCTCCTCCCACCTTCCCACTTTTTATTTTTGTTTTGTCCGTGTATTTGAAGTAAATAAGTAATGCATTAAATGAAAATAAGGGGTTCCCACATTTATTCCAGAAAAGTGAATTCCAACAAAAATAAATATTCTTCTTTCCTCTTGACTAAGTAAAGAATCTTTTTGCAATGAAGTATTTATATTCTTCTACTCCAAACATGAGAGTAGTTAATCACTTCTTAAACCATTTCTTCTACTCCAAACATGAGAGTAGTTAATCACTTCTTAAACCATTTCTTGGGTTTACTTTTCTAGTTATCAAATGCACAAGAAGAATTATAATAATTGCAAAACAGAGTTCATTTGATTCATGTCAATTGTCATGTTATGGTTCTCCTAGTTTATTAGACTTGGGAAGTCTTCCTTATGAATTTGTTAATCCTGGTTGCATTGTGGAATCATCCATGATATTGGGTTTGTCGATATTTGGATGCTAATAAAATTTATTAGGCAGGTTCATCCAGAAATACGGGACACACATTATAGTAGGGATGGCTGTTGGAGGTCAAGATTTAATTTGTGTTAGACAGAGACCTTCCTCAGCAATTCCTCCCGCCGAGCTCAGAGGACATTTGGAGGATCTTGGAGATTCTGTGTTCTCAGATCAGAGTCCTTCTCTACTACAAAGGAAAACAAGAGATGGAAAGCAAAAAGTATTTGCTTCATTTTATTATTTGCCTCTGTTGTAATCTAAATGAATGTATACAGTTGACAGATGCAGTTCATTTTTCTAGGTTCCGGAGGTCTTTGGTCGTATTTTGCAGTCAAATACAATGCAATTGACGAGCATTACAGAAACATCAAGCAAGGATGTAGGTCAACAATTCAAGAGATACTTTGTTTATATTCTGAATAATAATTACTGGCTGTGAGTTAATGAAATAACTTGGAACAGGGCCTCACTATCACTTGGTCAAAAAGAGGAGGGGACGTATTTTTGCTAAGTCACTCTAAATGGCTCCAGACAGTGCCTGCTAAACCAGAAGCTATCCTCTTTAAGTTTGTACCTATTACTTCTCTCCTTACTGGGATTTCAGGCAGCGGCTATCTCAGTCATGCGATTAACTTGTATCTACGCTGTAAGTGCTTTAATACCCAATTGATGGAGAAGAGTCGATCTTAATTCTAAATTTCTGACAGTTAAGACACTTAGACTGCACAGATATCACTAGCACATAGTTACCACTTACCACCAAGGGGATAATTTTTACTTTTATAATTTATTTCACTAGTTAACAATATATTATGTATGTTAGGGAAGTCCCACATCCCACATCGTTTAAATATAAAAAGTTGACATGATTTAATATACTTGCTTGGGCCCTCCACCTAAAGCTTAGGCTTTTAAGTTGGAAACTTAACATGGTATCAGAGCATGTCGTTCTTGGGCCGTTTCATTTGTGAGCCCGTTATTGTTGTTGTTGGGCCTATTTCGTTCATGAGCCCGTTATTGTTGTTGTTGTTGTTGTCCGCGTGACTAGGCCCATTGTTGTCTTGTTAGGCCTGCACGAGAGGGGGAGTGTTGGGAAGTCCCACATCCCACATCGTTTAAATATAAAAAGTTGACATGATTTAATATACTTGTTTGGGCCCTCCACCTAAAGCTTAGGCTTTTAAGTTGGAAACTTAATAATGTATGAGGTTCCGCAAATGATGGAAAATAATTAAGAAATATTATGTAAGAGTCGGACTTGGAGTGATGGCAAGTGCTCATCCGCCCAAGTGATGTGTTGTGGGTTTCGAATATGGGAATCAGCCTCTCCAAAATGGGGGTAAGGCTGCCTACCATCATTTCTACCAGACCCCGCTCTAGGCGGTAGCATTGTGGATTGGGTATGACCATTTCTATTGATGGGTTTTGATGAGAGGAGAGCATTTAATTCAATAACCCCAATTAATTTGTACCATTTATTCATATAAGAACAATATCAACAATATTACTACATTGGTAATTGATAAACAATATGATTTTGGTCCTCTTTACATGAATGACTTTGAAATGAAATAGATGTTCTATGTTTTTTTTTTTTTTTTTTTTTTTCTTTTTTGATCAGTGACAAACGATTTTATTGAAAATAGGAAAAAAATATTACAAGAAAGGAGGAGTCCAACGAGAAAAGAAGGAAAATTTTAAAAATAAAAAAACAAAAATTCTACCCCACACAAGCAGCCCTCCAATCAGACCTTAATACAAATAATGGGAAACCCCCAAAATCCTTAGTGCTTGAAGCCCAAAAATTAGCCAAGAACATAACCCTATTCCATAAACACCAAATCTTCTCAAATTTATCTTAAAGAATTCTAACATTTCTTTCCAACTAAATAACCCAAAGGGTGCAAGCACATCACAATTCCACAAAATCCTAGCCTTTTTGGACATCCCAATACCCTCAAAACCATTAATAAACATACTAAAGCAAGAACTAGGTGCAACCCAACAAATATCAGCCATCTGAAATAGGTTTTGCCATAATAATCATGCTACCAGACACTGCAAAAATAAATGATCTGCACTTTTAGCCTCCCTCCTACACATAACACACTGCTTAGGCAATCAACAGTAGGTTGGCCTCGTTCTATGAAACAAATCATTCGTATAATTTTTCTTACGAGAAACAGGTCCATGCGAAAACCTTGAACTTTAAGAGGCACTTTTGATTTCCAAGTCATGTTGAAAGGAAACAAAATTAGAAGATTAGGATTATCAATTAAAACTTCCAGAAAGTATTTACAAGGAAAAATTCCAGAAGAAAGAGGAATCCAAGATCTCCTATCTAGAACTGTCTTAAAACCACACCTTCAAGCAAGGATAATAATGAAGCAAGTTTTGACACCTACCTTTTATTAAAATTCTTAAAGAATTTAGAGTCCCACCCAGGAGGTGAAGAAAAAGAAGAAACTGTACCTTGCATGAAAACGTCATGAGCAAGAGACAAATTACATAATCACATCATCCCTTGATATATCTTTCCAAAAACGAATCATTTCACCATTACCCAGCAGCAAAGAAGAATGAGATAGGAAATGAGACAAACCTTACGAGATAAATTTCCAAGGACTTCAAACTGTACAGCTAATTGGAGAATCCCAACCATCATCCTGAATCCTTCTTTTGATCATTGCATACCATAAAGAATAGCTTTCATTGGGAAACCTCAATAATCATTTTTCAGTCAAAGCAATGTTTCTGGCGATGATGTTACCAACATCAAGACCCCCTTAATCCTAGAACAGGAAACTACATCCTATATGACCAAATGGTCATTCTTCCCTTCACCGCTCCCTTTCCATGAAATCTCTCATCATTTTTCTCAATTCTATTTGCCACTTCAACACCAATCTCAAAATGTAAGAGATTAGAATACTAGACAACATTGACTCGGCCAAAATAAGTCTACCCCCTTTCAAGAGCAAAGCCTTCTTCCAACTATCCACTCGATTCCCAATTTTCTCAATAACTAGATTCCAAAAGGCTTTAGATCTAGGATCACCCCCCAAAGGTAAAGTCCAATAATTCATAAGCTAACTCCTTAAAGGGCACCCTAACACCCTCACAATCCTTCCTAGCTTATCATGTGAGCAATTAATACATGCTAAGGAACTTTTACTCAGGTTCACTTTCGTTCTAGACATCAACTCAAAGATTTGAAGTATAGGTTGTAAATTAAAAAGATTCTATTCATCCCTGAATCAAATGATCAAAGTCTCATTTGCAAATTGAAGGTGAAAAACGAACACTTCCTCCCTTCCTAATTTAGAAACCCTCAAACAAACTAACTTCCTTGGCTCTATCTACAAGCCTACTTAAAACATCAACAACCAAGGTAAATAGAAATGGAGTCTAGGGATCTCCCTTCTTGAGACCTCTAGAAGCCTTAAAAGTATTACCCAGTTTACCATTCACCACAAATGAATAATTTGATGAAGATAAACAACCCCAAATCCAAGTCCTCCATCTAAACCCATAACATTTATGTTCTAATACAGAGTCCACAATATCCCAATCAACATGGTCATAAGCCTTTTCAAAATCCACTTTAAATATGGTCATAAACCTTGAACATACTGATTGGTGTAGAAGTCAATTCTATCTGGACTCTTTAGTCATAGTTCCTTTTCAGCATTCAATTATTGATCCCTCTTCCCTGGGAAAATAACAAAAAACAATACAAAGGAAAAAAATCACCGTGGCATCAATATTTTTCAATTTTTAATTATTATTATTATTTTTAATGATTTACAACAACTAAATGGGGTACTTTTTGATTAAATGATTCTCTGATCAGACAAGCCTGCTCCTGAGGATTTACAATATTTTTTGGAGTTCCAAGTTCCTACACAATGGGCACCTATGTTCAATGAACTGCCTCTTGGGCATCAAAGAAAAAGGCCTTCTTGTCCTTCACTGCAGTTTAGTTTCATGGGTCCCAAGATTCATATCAGCTCAACCCAGGTACAAAACTCTCTCTCTCTCTCTCTCTCTCTCTCTCTCTCTCTCTCTCTCTCTCTATATATATATATATATATATACCTCTAGATTCTGGAGCACACACTTTGATTGTGTGAAAAAAAAGGTGAGTTATAAAGATCTCCCAATAAAAAGGGCTGAAAAATAGCATTGGTTGGAAAAAAAAACTCAAAAAGGCATATCTGGTGCAATGTTGAATAAGCAAATAATATAAATCCTTGATTTTTACTACTATGCCATCATCTTATTGTTGGTGGAGCGTTAGCAGAAACTTAGGCTTTCCAAAAAAGAAAAAAACAAAAAAAAAACAAACAAAGAAAGAAGACAAAAAAAAAAAAAGAAGGAAAAATCACATACGTTCTACTAGTTATGTTTGCCTGATTCATGTGACGAGATGTACCTCATGATGACCATGTTGAATCCGAAGTTGGTAAAGAAGAAGTGTTGGATTTTTTTGCTTCGATTGCTATCCAAGCTTTTAAATTAATTGAAGAAGACAACTTCAATGACTTAGAGGTTTCAATCCTCAATTCTAACACAATAGGAGGGTAAAAGCTTGTGGGAGCTTTTTAGGATGCAAGAAACTAGTAATAGGCCAAAGGCCATTACCAAGTGTTTTTCCGGCTAAGCGAGGTCTTGTGAGGTGTGAGTTGGGTACGGTCCTAAACTTTATTTTATTTTATTTTTTTGTACATAGTGGCCACCAAGGACTTAAAAATCGCGATATATCGTCGATATATCGCGATATATCGCCATATCGGAGGGTAACGAAACGATATATTGTTGCGAAATTGAAAAATTTTCAAAAAACAAAATATCGAACGATATCAGCGATATATCGAAGATATATCGCTGATATCGTTCAAGATATCGACACTGCCATGTTTAAATACCCTTTTGCTGATTTCTGGTGAAATTTTTACACATTAGAATAGGTTAGGATTCACATATATATGTACATTTTACTATGCTTATTATTTCACATGATTTAAAATATTATTTCAAACCAATGGCCTTTGGTCTAATAGCACTCTATATTTAAATGTTACAAAAATCTATTTCAATGTTATATAACATCTAAATGTTGAATTTGCAAAATTTTCTATTATTTATTTGCTTAGCGCGGTATATTTTTTATACCCTACGCAACACATACTTGTATTATACATATTTAAATTGCAATATTTTGATGCTAGATTGTGTATTAGAGTTTAAATCATTGTTTCCCAGAGTTTCAATAAAAATATCCATGTTTAACTGATAATATCCACTATATCTTTAAAACGATATCGATATTGTCGATATATCCAACGATATATCCGATATATCCACATTTTTGGACCCTCGATATATCCATCGATATTGATATTAAAGTCCTTGGTGGCCACTCTCAAGACTCGAAACTGTGCCTTCATGCTTGGTAACCTGAGACGTTTATCGTAGTAAGAGGAAATGGCCCCTAATGCAAGAAAACTAGTGTGATGTAAAAAATTTGAAGCCATCTATTTTATAAAAAAATATAGATAGAAATTGTATCATTAGGGCTAGGAAAGGGATCATTTGGATCATTAGGGCTAGCCAGATAGGAAAAGGATTGTTAGGGCTTTAAGTGCTAGCTTCAATTGGATTAGGAAATCCTAGTTAGCTCATGACTCTTTCCTTAACTAGTTAATTAAAACTCCACTAAATAGATGTAATTTCACTTTAGGAATGTGAAATTATCGTGAGGCCTTGTCCTACTAAATATCTCCATTAACCATTTCCCATAAATACCAGTTGGAAAAATTACCATCATATCCTTCAGCCACTTATATCTTATATTGCTTGAGTATCCAATTTAAACTTCTTGATCACTGACAAGACTTTTCGTATAAGAACTTTAAAGTAAAATATTATTTTTGCATATATAATGTAAAAGCATTTTAGAGAACCCTTTACTAAAACGACCAGCATCAGATTCTAGTGATCAAACTCTTTAAATTAGTGTAAGGGGATATTTACTATCTATAAGAGTGGATTCCCTGTTGAGAATTTGTGTTCCATACTTCCAATATCAATCATTCATGTTAAAGAGGGTCATTTATTTATTTATTTTTATTTTTATTTTTATTTGTTAAACTCAAATAAAGGACCAGCAAGCATCATAAAACTAAACTACGTAGCATCCCAACTAAGTTGGCACCCTAGAAGTTCCAAATCATGTGCTATAATTCATGTTAATGAGTTATTGATTTAATAAGACGTAACTATTTGGAAGTCAAAGTAATTAACATTGAGCATGAGTTCATCTAGTCTTTCAGGATTAAGAACAATCTCCATTAAGTAATTATGAGGATCACTTCAATAAATATGACGGTAATTTATATAATTGGCTTCTTAAGGTGATCTTGTTCAGTGTATTCCTAATTTACCAACACAGTGACTTAGAGTTAAGTGTCCTATAAACTTTTTTTTGATACGGAGTATTTAGCTTATCACTGACTCTGAACAATTTCAAATAAAATATTTTTGATTTAGATATCCCATATGTGAATCTCATTCACATACATAAATCACATATAATGTAAGTTGCGAACTAACACCCACATGTATGGAATATATAAAGCTTATCTCTTTTATTTATAATTAATAACAAAGAAATTAACAAACTAGTTACCTTTGACGTCTAAACAAACTCCCATTTGCACTCAATTCTAATTAGGGTCACATGTTGCACATGTCAACATGAGACTCGAAACTCTTTGCTACAAAAGCTGATACTTGTGCACAATGTGTTTGCACTTCTTGTGATTCTTCGGTTCCTTGGACTAAGCAATTGCTCCACTATTGTTACAACAAAGGACATAGCTGACTGTACAGATGGTACAACTCCAGGCTCCAACAGGAATTTCTTGAGCCATATCACTTCTTTAGCTATTTCATAAGCCGCTACATATTCAGCTTTCTGGTTGAGTCAGTAACTGTTTAGCTGTTTAACACTCCAACTAATGGCTCCTCCACCTGTAGAACATGTATCGAAAAGTTGACTTTCTAAATCTCTATCTGGCTGAAAGTCAGAATCTGTCTAATCAACATGCACTAGATCTTCACCACTGTAGCCAAGGATATAATCTGTCGTTCTCCAAAGATACTTGAGTATGTGCTTTACTATAATCCAATATTCTGGCCTTGGATTAGGTTGATATATGCTGACCATTCCTACTGCAAAGCAAATATTTTGTCTTGTACATAGCATTGTATACACTAGGCTTCTTACTACCAAAGCATAAGGATTTTGCTACATGCGTTTTTCTTCCTCAGGTATTGTAGGACAATGATAGTTGGAAAGTAGTATTCAATTCTTGAAAAAAGATGGAAACTCTTCTTAGAATTATACATTGCAAATCTGGCCAGAATTTTGTTACTATGTGAAGTGTAGGATAAGCCTGTCAAGTCTCCAACCCAATAGCTTAAGCTATTAAGTGGATGGCCCAAATAGGTGTATGAAGCTATGTCAAACTCGATATTTAATCGATGTTGGATGTGGGACTTCCCAACACTCCCCCTCACACCTAATAAGAAAACAATGGGCCTGCCACGTAGGCAACAAATACAGGTTCAATAGGCCCAAGAAGCACACTCCCCCTCACGTGTAGGCCTAACAAGATAGAAACGGGTCTATTACGTGGATAATAAAGACGGGCTCATAAATGAAACAGCCCAAGAACGATATGCTTTGATATCATGTTAAGTTTCCAACCCAATAGCCTAAGCTAGTAAGTAGAGGGCCCAAACATGGTATATGACGTTATGTCAAACTCGATATTTAATGGATGTGGGATGTGGGATTTCCCAACAAAGCCTGACGCCCTATTTTTCTGATCACGCACAAGCTTCATCCCAAGGATGTAATTTACTTATCCCTAGTCCTTTATATCAAAATGATTAGCCACACGGATTTTTACTGCCAATAACATCCCTACATCATTCTTAATAAGCAGTATCTCATTAACATATTGGACTATGAATACCATCATGCTTCCCTCACACTTTTTGTGTACACATGGTTCATTTGTATTTTGATCCAAACCAAAAGACTCAATTGCTTGATTAAAGCGGATGTTCGAATTCTAAGATTTAGTTTAAGTCCATAAATGGACCTATGCAACTTATATACCACATGCTCTTGCCCTAGCTACAAACCCCTCTATTTGCATCATATAGATATCTTCCTCAAGATGGCTATTCAAGAATGCTGTCTTGATATCCATCTGCTGAAATTTCATAATCGAAACAAGACTGCAATGGAGAAAGAATTCGAATGGACTTAAGTGTGGCTATTACCGAAAAAGTCTCCTCAATCATCGTAGTGGATTCCTTCTTTCCATCCAGTCCTCTTTTCCTCTTATAGACTCACTTGCACCCAAGGTTAACATTGGCAGGTATTCTATAAGTTCCCTGAAGTGATTGAAATAGGTAGATTTCATTTCAGTGTTCATAGCATCTAGCCAGTGTCTTGAGTCGCTGTCCTCTTTCTACAATGTGGCTCCTGTGTACTAGTAGGTTTAGGTATAGTAGTCTTAGATATTTCCTCTTCCATTTTGATTGTATCTAATCTGGGACTAATCAGTGTAGCTGAATTTCATTTAGGACAGTTGTACTTTTAAGGTTTTCATTTCATTATATGATCTTCCAGAAAGACAGCACTCGTGCTCACAAATGATCATTATCAAGTTGCTAACCTTATAATTACAGTTTGGAAATTTGCTAAATTCTTGAGAATCCTAAGGATGTGTTTAAAAGCTTTAGATAATAGGTAAGCAAAAGATCATTTTGTCCTCCTGCTAAAGACTGCATATGGCTGCCGGCAAACATCAAGGGAAAAAATGACGTTATTGAAATCTTTTGACAGGATGAAGAGTTCATTCACTGTTTTGTAATTTATTATTAATTTGCTCTATTTCTTATGTTATGGTAGTATCATTGTGGAAGACAACTCTCCAGTGAACACACATACACTCATACAAATAAATATATAATTCTGTTTCGCATTCAGAAGACATTCATAACTAGTCATTTCCACATGTGCATAGTTTGGAAAATCTGTCTGTGGCTGTTTGTTTTTCTGTACGAACATGACTGTATGACACCATGTTTGTGTCTACAGATCATATACGGATATTTATTAGTATCTAAGTATCTACTCCTTCAACATTTAACTAGTTAGCAAGAAATGGAAAATAATTGAGCAGGCGCCTAGCAATATACATGATGGTCCTATATTGAGCAACCTCAACTCAACTAAGCAACCTATTCCATCAACTTGGGGTTGCTATGTGGTTCACTTTCTGCCTTTTAGAGTTATTAAGGGTCATATAATTTGTTCATCATGGGCCATCATTTCTTCTCTCTCTGCATTGATGTTCGTTCTTTTTGGCCAGCCTTGTGCTTGTGCCTTTACTTGAATCAAACCAATCCTCCAATTTGTCGCTTTCAGTCGTTTTTATTGCACGACTTTTTTTCTCTCTTGTGCTGAATCGATGATGCATTCATCTTCTCTTGTTTCCTTGGCAATAAAGGAAGTTTACTGAGAAAAGAAGATATACACCTGAAGAAAAAGGTGGTGGAGGTATCCTTTCATTTATAGTGATGACAGACAAGTGTATGGGGTTGATCGCACAAATTACAATTTAGGGGTTGGTTTCAATGAAGACTGGGGTCAGCCTCATATGAGGACTGCTCTTTTAGAGAACATGACACTTTTCCCTGAAAATCTTGTAGTTGTCGCCTGCCTTTGTCCCAAGGTGCTTCCTGGACTTCAAAGAATGTGTTGCTCCTTTTATCCCTTGATCTTAGCTGCTGTATTGTGCAAGCTTGTCTACTTGATTATGTTAACAATATTTGATCAGGATGTCCAAATTTTTGTATATAATATTCACATGTTTACATGCAATACATTGGTTGTCCAAGTAATTAATGGTGCTAAACATGGTTTCTTGATGGGTGATGGTCTTTTTGGGGTGGGCAAGGTTTCTCATTTACATTTTGCCGATGATGCTTTATTCTTTTGTGGGTTGGAAGAGGACCAAATGCTACATTTGAGGGTTATTCTTCTTAGTTTTGAAGCAGTATCAGGCCTCAAAGTCAATCTTGGGAAATCTGAATTAATTCCAGTGGAAAATGTGGGTAATGTGGATAATCTTGCTGCTATATTGAGTTGTAGAATTGGGAAATTGCCAGTGTCTTACCTTGGTCTCCCTTTGGGGGCTTGCTTCAAAGATACTAAAGTTTGGGATCCCGTTATTGAGAAAATTGAAAGGAGACTTGGTGGATGGAAAAAAAGGGTATCTATTAAAAGGTGGTAAGTTAACACTCATTCAAAGTGTTTTATCTAGTATTCCTATTTATTTCATGTCCATTCATAAGATTCCCAAGTCCGTGGCTTATAGAATTGAAAAACTTCAAAGGGATTTTTTATGGAATGGGTTGGGAGGTGAGCGAAGTTTCATCTTGTTGCTTGGAGTTCCATTTGCCTTCCTAAGTACATGGGAGGATTAGGGATAAGATCTATTGCTCGTACCAACCAAGCTCTCATGAGTAAATGGCTTTGGAGATTTGGAAGGGGCAATCAAGGCTTATGGCGGGATGTTATTATTTGGAAGTATGGTCTTTCTAGCGAGGGGTGGTGGTCTAATGATGTTAATGGTTCTCATGGTATGGATCTTTGGAAGGTGATAATGCAAGGTTTTGGCGAAATTTTTTAAAGAGGTTAAGTTTAAAGTGGGTGATGGTAGCAGGGTGAAGTTTTGGGAAGATTTGTGGTGCTCTAACTCGCCTCTTATGGTGGAGTTTCCTTCTTTATACTCTATTACTACTAATAAGGATAGTTTGGTTATGGATTGTTTGGAAGGGGATATTGGTAATCGGCATTGGAATGTCCTTTTTTCCGGCATTTTAATGATTGGGAATTGGAGGAAGTTATGGCTTTTTATCAAGTTCTTTATGAGAGTAAGATTTTAGAGGGCGAGAATGATTCCTTGGTTTGGCGTAAGGATTCTAAAGGGTTATTCTCCGTAAAATCTTTCTACAATTACTTGAGTCCTATTGGGAATTTATTTTTTCCGGTGAAAGTTATTTGGGTTTCTTTGGTTCCTACTAAAGTTGCCTTTTTTTGTTGGTTGGTGGGAAGTAATAAGTGTTTGACTTTGGATCATCTTGCTCATAGAGGGTGGTATGTGCCGAATAAATGTGTTCTTTACAAACAAGATGCGGAAACAGTTGACCATCTATTTGTTCATTGCTTTGTGGCTAGGAGCCTTTGGATACTTTTATTTAACATGTTTGGTGTCCATTGGGTGCTTCCATTGTCTACTTATGATCTTTTGGCAGGTTGGTGGTTTAAAGGGGGGAGTAAAAAGGCTAAAGTGATTTGGTATATGGCTCCACATGCTATTTTGTGGTGCATTTGGAAAGAGAGAAATGCTCATACCTTTGATGGGGTTGAGAAGTCTACCATTGATCTTAAGTCTTCTTTTGTCAAGTCTTTATTTTTGTGGTTTTCTAGTTACTCTAATACCCGCAACCTTTCTTTTGTTGAATGCTTTAAGCTGTAGAGGTCCTTATGGTTAGTCGTCGTATGTGGCTTATGTACATGGGCTAAGCCCTTTATGTTCATCAATACAAATTTACCTTATCAAAAAAACAAAAAAAATGGTGCTAAACATTTCCTAGGATCTTTGCTTGAACCTCTATAATATGTACTGTCATGATTCTCTGAGTGACCGAAGCTCTTCCTTTCACCCAAAGGCAATATTGTGAAAGAAGTGATTGTCATGCTCAGCTGGTTAATTTTGTATGAAAATTACTATCTTTGTTGCACTCGTGTAGGAAATGATATGCACCATTTCATTAATGACCACTTTCTTTTATGAGGCCAATTGCCTTTCCTCAAAAGTTTACGTTCTTTCGGGGAAAATGCTACAAATAGGCATTTGTATATACTTAGATGAGCTTTCTCACTGAACCATATGTTTCTGATATGATGTTTGTTTCACTTGTCTGAGCAATCAAAGTGGGGCGGCATGATTGTCCAATTGCAAAAGTTTTTTCTCTAAATGCCTCTGCATTTTGTTGCATGCATGACTCAAATTTCAATTTCTTTGTTCTTGTTGACTTTACCAGTTTCACCTCTATATAATTTTGACATGGGTGTCTAGCTAGCTGAATTCTAGAGTTTTCTAAACTGAAGTTTTGGTGGAGGGACTCACGTATGGTCCCCCATGAATTGACTTGACATATACATGCCATAATTTTATGCATTAAAGAGAGATGGAAAATGTATGAGGACACCAATTTTGGTGTCATATTATTTTTCTTATGTGCTGAACCATTTAAATACATTAGTGCTTTTTCCATGAATGTATTTGGGAACAAATACCTTCTTTCAGATTTGATCTACAATTGCATTGGTTGATTTTATAATTCAAGGTTTTCAATTCCTCTACCATTTCAGGTTTCGAGCATTCAAAAACCTGTGATTGGCCTGCGCTTGTACTTAGAAGGGAAGAAATGCAACCGGTTGGCAATACATGTACAGCATCTCTCCAGCCTTCCAAATATTATATCATTTTCATCAGCTAACTCCACCACATGCAGGCCATGTCAATGGCAAGGTTCTGACGAGTATGAATTGAGTCACCAGTTCTTAGAACCAATTAAATGGAAGAGATACTCAAATGTGTGCACATCAGTGGTTAAGCATGACCCCAACTGGTTGCGGGGAGAGTCAAGTGGTGTTTTCATTGTCACTGGTGCACAGCTCCTCAGCAAGGGGAAGTGGCCTAAGACAGTTCTTCACCTCCGTCTGCTCTTTACCCACTTACCCAACTGCACAATACGGAAAACAGAATGGGCCGTTGCTCCAGAAGCCACTCGCAAGTCAAATTTCTTCATGAATCTGAGCTCAACATTCACCTTTACACAGCGGACAATTACTGGTCCACCAAAACAGCTTCCGACTGTGCTGAACTCTGGTGTATACCCAGATGGCCCCCCTGTGCGAGTGAGCTCTGCAAAGCTGCTTAAGTATGTAGATACAGCTGAGGTGGTAAGGGGCCCACAGGATGCCCCGGGACATTGGTTGGTAACAGCTGCTAAGCTAGTAAATGAGGGTGGTAAGATTGGTTTGCATGTAAAGTTTGCATTGTTAGATTATTCACAAGAATTATAGTTTTCATTGTAAATATTGAGTGGATGTGGTCTGTCATTTATTATATATGGTCATTTTGTTCGATTATGAATTTTTTGAAACTGAAAATAATGGTATAAGAAAACTATGTCATAGCTTTGTACAGAAGAAGATTAACAGAAAAAATGGTTGGGTTATGTTTCTTCTGCCCCTAGTTTTAAAATTATAAATGGTTGGGTGGTTTTTTTATACATTATTTTCAAGATAATTTTTGTTGCTATAAAACTTATAAGGTGAAGCGGTTAGGGACCAATCCAACAATCTAGATTTCCCTTGGATTTGCTTTAGGTTTGTTGTTGTAAGCATATATTTATTCTAGGCGATCGATAGAATCTATCTCAACTCCTAACCCCTCTTAATATCATAAAAAAATGAGTATCAATGTTTCTCCATAATCTTAAATCAAAGATCCTTTCACTCAAAAAGTGAAGGCAAATGTCACTAAGCTACTATACTATCGGCCAAAATATATATATATATATATATATATATATATATAGATCTTATCAATTATTATGATATGGTTTGACCCATGATATATAAGTCTTACTAACTTAATAGTTAATTGTATCTATTTAGAATATGCCTTAAAACTATTACATTTTAATAATTTAGGGTATATTCCAATTTTGTCCCAAAAATATTATTCCTTCCGTTCTTAAATTATTGGCCGCCTTTTCTTTTTGGGATGTTTCAAAATTATTGTCATATTTCAACAATAAATGATTCTTCTTAATTCATTTCCTAAAAAACCCTTAAAAAGGTATTCTCCCTTTCTTCAATGTTTTGTACACTTGAGGGTAAAATTGGAATATTAAAACATATATAATAATGTGAAAGCATTTAATAGGATTTCCTATAAAAAAAATGTGTCTTTTCAAAGGGGACAGTCAATTAGGAACGGAAGGAGTATATCAAATATAATATGGGTAGAAACTCATTCTTAAAGAAGTTAAGGCTTGAGATTATGTTTCAGACTTAGATATACGATGTAGACAAACTGAAAATAAGATCAAGTAAGTATTCAATTATGAAATATCCCAAAATTGGTTGGGATAATATTTTTATTATTTTAACGAACAGAAGTTGTTCATTAGTATATTTGTTGGATTTTCTTAAAAAAGAGTTCATTTAATAAAGATGTAAAACTAGACTCATGGAATTCACAAAATTTTTTGTAGAGCCACAATGCAACAATGATTTAATCCTTGTCTTATTGGGGTAGAACCTTTTACTACCCTACCACTTCATAGATTGAATAGAATATTTTTTCCAACCAAAGAAAAATATAAGTATTTCTATCAGGATATGAAGGAACTGTTCCTAAGTAAATAGAATATCACTAAAATTCTTTTGGAAAACACATAAAGGAGGGAATAACTATCAAATCAAAATTCTTTTTCTTTTTTCCATAAAATTCCCTACCTTGATATCCTTTCCTCTTCAATACTTTTATTTTGGTTTATGGTTGTTTTCACGAAATAGTAGTTATATTATCATAAAAGAATAATATACATTGCTTCGTCGGATGCTTTTAAGGGGTCCAATATGAAAAACTGCCTCACGAATTTCTGCCCCATTAATCTGTTTATCCAAAAACTCCTTACCCTAAGGAGCTAACAAAGCCCATAAATTTTCTTTGGAAAATACTATTTCATCCTATGTTTTGTCACCCATTTTTATCACCCACCTTATGTGTGAAAAATAAATAGGTAAAAGCAATCATGTGGGGTCCATCATGAGAGAAAAAGAAATTGTCGCATATAGATAGATAGAAGAATGTGTGTGAAGTAAATGGATGAAATAGCACTACCCATATACTTGAACCACCATTTCATCACTCACTTGCTCGCCTCAAGTGTGTTTTTCACCCATTATAAAATTTCTGCCTTTCTTCAACCGAAATGATAAATGGAAGAATTTCTTATATTGATCAATGGATCACCAATTGCTAGTGGTTTGATTTTGCCTTACCAACCCAAGCTCGTTGGCGAAGGCCATATCCATGATGGGAATTTTAAGCATGTTGGAAAATTTTTAAAAGAAAAGGGTCATTTTTATTTTCAAATAAATTTGTTTTATATTTGAATGAGGAGTTGCTTTAAGATTTGTGACTTTTGGCTAAGGTTGTGTCCATTCTTCAAAGAGTAGACAGGTATAATGCAACAGTTGTGTAGCTTGGATTAGAAAGGTATCACCAAAGGTTATGTCTCTTTAGAAAGACATCTAGTTGGTCTATAAATAGACCACAAATCTAGCCATTTAATGTATGGCTTCACAAAGTGTACTACTTTGTGCCTGTTTGGATGAGATTTTGGGAGGCCCAAAATCTCTTTTGATGGCCCATAATTACTTTTAAGAGTGTTTGGATAAAAAATGAGAAAAGTGATTGTAAGCCCAAAATAGATTTTGATGCCAATTTGCTCAAGCTGCCTCCCCCTGATTCTGATTCAGTTTCTGATTTAACTTCTGATTCTACTTCTGATTCTACTCTGAAGCTATCCCAAACAAGCACTTTGTCATATTAAGCACTGTAGAAATCCTCCATCCACTTTCATTACATAATCAAGGGCGGATGTACACTTGGGCTGGCCTAGGCTATGGCCCAGGTAGCCTAACCTAGGCTGTGTCCATTCTTCAAAGAGTATTGGTTTTAGTTTTAGGCCAGATATGACTGTAAGAAAGAGTCCAGTAGCCCAATAGCCCAAAAGAAGAGAAGCTCCTCCGATCTCCAACACTTCAACTAGACATTGAAGGGTTTTGTTATTGCCACCTCTTGATATTATTGCATCCCACTTGTTTTAGTTTCTCAAGGTTTTATAAAACCTATAAAACTTTTTTTATGAAAATCGACCATCTAATCCATTTAAAAAAACATTCATTTTGAACAACATTATAGTAGAAAAAATTTCCAAAATATATCATTTGAGTGGATTTTTTTTGGCCATTTACAATCTTTGTTTCATTTTTAACCAAAAAACCCACTTAAGTGACATATTTCGAAAAAACATTTTTCTGCAAAGTTGTTCAAAATAATTTTTTTTCTAATGGATATTGCGTTCGGTTTTCATAAAAACCTTTAATATTTTTCATAAAATTTGGAAATTTAAATAAATAAATAAATAGATAAATAAATAAGTGGGGGTGCAGATAAAATGAAGGGGTGGCAATAATCACCCCGACACAGAAACCACAAAAACCCTTTTATCCAGGTTAATCTCAAAATCCTGGCTCCGCCCCTATATATAATGGTTTTATTTTTCAGCATATGTGTTCCACTATTTATCGCGAAGATGGTGAAACCATAATCTTGGATGGACTAGCAAACTTAAAGGGTATTTGGGTCTGCCTTCGTTACAGGCAGACAATAGGTAAGTTGTGGGCTTCATTGTATCCCGGAGATGAGTTATGGGCTTCATTATATCCTGGAGGCAAATTCGCTAGGACCTGGTAGAAGCGAATGTCGTCTTGAGGAAAGCGACTCCTGTAATGTGCCTTCGAAGCATTATTTCTTTCTTCTTCTTTCACTTTCAGATTTTTGCACCAATTAAAGAGGGCACTAATTTGGTTGATTCTGCTTACCAATAAAAAGATTTGGTTACATAAATAAAATTAATTAAGCATTGAACTTGTGCATCACACAATCGAGCACTCTCATTATGTAGTTAAAAAGATATCGTAAGTACGTACTTAGTCAACTAATCTTTAAAAAATAATAATAACGATGATAATAACAATAATAATATTAATAATTCACTTTCAATATGTAGTTGAAACTTTCTTTTCTTTTTCTTTTTTTTTCTTCTTGGATAGAAAGATATCACAAGTGCCTACTCAATTAATAGATTTTATCTCAATCAATAATAATAATAATAATAATAATAATAATAGCTAGATTTTAAAGATCCTGTCTATGACAGTTAGCCAATAAGCCTAACCGAGTAGCCGGTAGCCAGACGAATAAGAATTCATGGAGAATATTATAATTATGTGAAGACTGTCAAATCCTAACCATTTATATTCTCCTTTCAAAAGTGGGGTTACAACATCATGTCTCATAATCACAAAGTGAATAAAAATTGACACCATAACTGGCCTAGCCGTTTGGCTTGTGATGGATTCACTTATGGTCATCTTGGCTTGTAATGATTCATTGATAGGGATACACAATTCTATACTATTTTCATAAGAGTGAAGAAAAAAAGTGTATTGTCGTGGAACTTTTGCCCTTCGAATAGTGCAAATTTGTTGAGCTTTAGGAACAACATTCCTGTAAACATGTTGCACCGATCAGATTTCTTTCTGTGCGTAGAGATGAGGCATGTATCGACCCTCCTAATATAATGCAATATTATATGCCTGGAGTGTACCCACATGGCATTATTATATGATCAAGTCATTTGGTGGTGATAATAGGTGATAGGTGTGAGGATTGGACTTGGGAGGGTTCTTTGGTATAATTAGCTAGGTTGCATTTTTTTTATAAAAAAAAAATTTAAAAGGAATTTAGTGAAAGACATCGATTGAGATAGGCTTAAATTAATGGATTTGAGTCAACCCACTGGGGCTAGCATAGTGGCGGGGGCGGTAGGATGGAATTAGGATAGGAGAAGAAGAAGTTAGAGGCTCAAACCCCTTCCTATTGTACCCAAAAAGAAAATATAAATAAATAAATAATAAGGGATTTGAGTCCCTCATTTAAACCCACCAAAAAGATCCCACGTTTGGTTTCCCAAAGGAGGTAAATTGTCTCCAAAAAAGTTCAAATTTTTCCTTTGTAACTCCCAATGTATCGCATTTTCCAAAATCCAAAAGCAACCTCAATACTTCTCTACTAGTTTAATATTGAGCAGAGCCCCTAGATTAAAAGAACGTACCTTGGCCTATATGCTTACATTAGGCTCTTTGAATCCATATATACATCAATAAACCTGCTGAATCAAATTTACAGAGGTCACATGTAGGGTACATGCATCGTCTGCATTTTAAAAGAGGGCAGATTGTACGACTTAAATAAAAGGAATAACCAACAACTAGCTAATCAAGAAATGCAGCAATTACGGGAAGAGCTTTAGATAACAAAGGACGAAAAAGTAACCATTGCATCATTGCAGGCATGAACGCAAAGGTGAAAAGGGTAGAGCATGGTTCAATACGAAAGCAACGTACTTATGGGCCTGGACATAATGATTAACATGAACTTGATGCTCAGCTCAGTAGCAGACAGCATGATATGTAATAATAAAAAGACAGATTGGTTATTGGAAATTATTAATTCCAGCAGTATACTTAGATGCTAACCACGGTATATTATTATTATTATCATTTTTTTTTTTTTTTTGATCCACGGAAATTAATTTTATTAAGATGGAAACACTGCCCATTCACCCAGAAAAAACCCCAAAATACACCGAAAAAAACAAAGAAACCCTTGTTAAGGAAGCAACCCTCACACCCACACAACATTCAAAAGAAAACACCCAAAACAAAAAGCACTCAGAAAGCAGCATATATATAAAAGCTCCACCAGATCAAGGTCAAACCACCAACCTCAATAGAAGATGCAACCCCCAACAATCTATGGCAAGCCAAACTCCAGTTGCTAAACCTGCAATAACACATGACCACTGGAACAAAATAAAGAGAGAATTTTGGATTCTTGGCAACCAAGTGTTAGCCGATGGGCCATGAATAAAAGCAAAGAAATTACGGGAATCGGAGCTAGCACCAGACGGAAACAAATATAATTTGAATTTTGTATAAGATTCAAAATCATAGATTGGTTGGAGTTAATTATTAGCATACCAAACTCATTGAAACTGTTGTATTAGATGAAACCTCGAATTTGTTCATCTGTTTTGCTAATTTTGTGGCATCAGAGTTGGAGCAAGATTTAGATGCAGCATTCAAATGCATGCTACAGCCCATCACACTGTCCACACCGACAGAACGAAGCACAAAAGATGAACTATGCCAGTGAAGGCCGAACACTGCAGTGGCACTCCATATCGCCTGTAATGTCCATATGTAGGGTCAATTAGGCCTGACACTGCCATTGGCATTGGCTGTGTATGCCAACTGATACATTTAAACCAATATTTTGGAGACAACTGATATAACTTCGGAATGATGAGCGGATCAGCAAGGTCCCCTGTATAATTAAGTACACCTCTAAGACCCCTAAATTTTGCACGACGATGGAGGATGGTGGTAGGTTGGTACGAACCCTTGGGAAGAACTCACCCGTGAAAACCGGCTTGTAAAGGGAAGGTGCCCAACAACTAATATATACATGGTTAAACCCATACTTAACCGATATGAGACATTAGGATCGTAACATAAGTTCGCCATACACTTTTGGCCACAAAATGACCTTTAGGCATGTGGTGTTCCACTCTTCTAGTCTCATGTGAATACCGACCCACCTTAGTGATATGACAATGTCGAGTGGAAGGGCAATCCCTCAAGATCCTAGAAAAGTTACAACAGAGATAACAAGCTACTCTTCCCCAGCCAAGATCTCACATGGGCCGAAGGTTTGGCACCTTGATGACCTTAGCTTAAACATGGTAGCATCATTCTGGTCTAGGGCCCAGCGCAGTCTGGCCTCAGGCCTAAATTTGACAAGGCAGGCCCGGACCTAGAATACTCTAAAAATGAAACTAACAAAGCAAATAAAATTAATGATAATGAGACATAACACTGTATATGCTCTAACTACCATGATGTTTGGTGAGGTTTGGTTTACCATTTTCCAACAACTAAATGGAGCTTTAAAAGACAGTAGCAGCTTTAGGCATTGGGATGGTTCAACTGATAATTTTGGATATTGACAAGCTTTTTGGTTGAAGAAACACTTTTCAGAGATCAGACCTTAATTTGGGTCTGCTTAGTTTGTCACAAATTAAGGTTGGCGAACCACTACTCGTTTTGTAAAGCGTGACCCAGAACAAGGGGAAACCATTACATTGCAGCAAATCATGCCAGACTAATGCTATAGATATATATATATATATACTGTACTAGTTTCTGAGAGTAGAATTTGGAAAGAACACAGAAGATAAAGTGGAATTTTTACACACACACACCCATGTATATCTATATATATATAATTTTTCCCACCCACTAGAACAGATCGAAGGCATGTGATCATCACATGCAAGATAAAGTTGCTTGGACCACCGAGAAAAATGACTTCTCATCCTTGGCAGTTTGCTTTGGAAAGCATTAGAAGAAATTAAAGCTAGATCCACAGATTTCCAAATTTTATCATGATGAGATCCACTTTCATCTTACCTTCAATCCTTCAAGAAGGGGGGTAAAGTTTACAATTTTATCAGTGGAGTTACCATGCAATGAATTATGCTGTTAAATTTAAATTTTTTTTTTTTCAAAAAAAAAATGGGTAACATTTTTCTCAGTTAGATTACAAAATACAACAGCATTCCAGTGGAAGAAACTCTCACTAAATTGGTCATTGGAAGCAGTACCAAGCCAATGACAAGCCTTAAGGATGGGATCAAAGATGTATAAAGCCTCGAGAGGGTCATGATCGCCAGTTCCTTTGGATTTCGAAGTAGTAGCTGATATCCAAATAGCACTTTCCATCGTCATCTACAAACTGAAACAAAAACACCCATATATAGCAGGATCATCAGTACAGAGATTTATTTTCGCAATATTGAACAAAATTATATTTTATTTTCAACGGTTCAATTTACCTTGGTCCTTGCCGAATACCAGCCCCTTGCAAACATGCCCGAAGGGGTAGTTTCTTCTTCCAATTCATACGTATAAGGCTCCTGCTGAGGACTGAAAGTTCCTAGCATCACTTTTGTATTGTCCACTGCACATCACGAATATATCAATGAATGAGTGTTAACACATACTCAATTATGATAGTTTATTTGGATGATGAATAAATGAAGGCCTGTGCATGTTAGTTACCTCTCAAACCTGTCTTCCAGACAGTGTTTGTGTATTTAAGTCCAGAGACGATATTGTTGGAGACAGTGAAGGAAAATTTTAGGCGGTACCGGCATCCTTCCTTTAGGGTGAAGAGACTGACTTTGGAATTGGGAACAAATGGAATTGGCAACACAAGATCTGGCCGGCCCACGCATTGGATTGAGAGGTTTAGGATCTGCACTTCGGGTTCTTTGCTCTCTGTTTTGGTTTCAACACAAGGCGAGTTGTTTAATTTCCAAAGAATTCCATATATATATATCATTACTGAAAAATGTGAAAGCTTATGGCACATTTTCTTCAATATGACTTGTGTTTAAATGTCTTGATGTCAACCTCAAAAAGTTGAGAGAGAGAGAGAGAGAGAGAGAGAAAGAGGGAGGAGTAACTCCAACAATGTGTTTCTAAAAGTGGTCATAGGTCTCTACAAACCACCAACAAGAGGTTCTAAAAGGTTTTCTCTGGCTTGTACGAATTTCTCATGAATACACATCCAAAAGTTGTTTAATGGCACTTTGTCCTCAATCTACCAGGATAAACAGAATATATCCATGCTATGGAGAATTGGGTTCTCAGGTTTGTTGTGCCAGTGTACAACATCCTAGAGTTAGCCTGTTGTAAACCAAAAAATGGAATAGAGAGAGAGAGAGAGAGAGAGAGAGATATACCCCCAACAGCAGAGAAATCTATACTTCCTAGAAGCTGTTCCTTCCATCTCCTCAAACTTTCATCATCCTTCATCCAAAAATGTTAAATAATTGAAATAAAAATTAAATAGTTATTGTTCAATACGAACATGCAAATTTATTTTTGAATTTTGACTAGAAGAAAAGGAGAGACAGAGAGAGAGATAAAGGGAAAAAAAAAAACACTAGACCTTATCTTTCTCAAGCTGCTCCTTCAGAGAGAACTGAGGACCAAGTTCTAATTCCTTGTCAGATTTCAAGTTGACTGCATCCTCTTCCTCCTCATCATCATGGCCATCATCTTCATTCTTGTCCACTTCATCGCCACATGAAAGCTGGCTTGCTTCGCCACCTGCATGGTTGTTATTATTCTTCTGTTCTTCTTTCTCCATTTCTGGATCGAAGGTAATGTTCTTGGAAGTAGAGAAAGCTCCCACAAGGGCGGACATTTTGCCACAGAAACTACCCCAATAGCTAGAATTAATGATGAGACTAGAAGAAGGAAGAAGAAGAAGTGGTTTTTTTCAGAGCTGTTAATACCAATGTTGCCTTAGTTTTTACCGAGCTAGCTTGGAGGCTCTATCTAGCTTTGCCAAATTGGGATCCAATGGGCAATGGAGGTTGAGATGGGAAATGCTTGAGGTTGGATGTTGGAGGATGTGAAGTGACACATGACAAAGGCCTTGAGTGAATGAAAGGCAGTTGGAATAAAGGGTGAATAAAAAGTTGGAGGAGAAACCGCTAAAATATGCTGCAGGTGGGATAAAGTTAGGCCAAGAAGTGATTGGTTCTCCAAATTTGCTGTTCAGCCCTTATTTGCCTTTTTGTGTTTTACTACTTGGAACCTCCGATCCACGTTCTCACATGATTTACGGAGGGTCTACCCAAAAAGGAGCGTATAGGTTTGATTAGGTTCTACTGATAGCGAAGAGTATCAAGGACAACGATTAGTCAGTCTCTATCTCCTCCATCATTGAGTTTTTTGGCACGTGTTTCTTGAAGTTTCGCTTCAAAATTATGTAAGGTAGGATCCTTAATTATTTGACAATTAGATTTCATTATCATGTCACACAATTTCAAATGCTAAAATGATCCAAATTGATTAGGGCAACGGTGAGTCAAGGCAATGCCTCTTTTGCACTGAGCTAAAAGTGAAGGATTAAAAACACTTGTATTACATATTTTGCCAAAGTTTCGTCTCGTTTTAACTTCATTTGATACATTAATCTGTATTGTCTATTGTCTAGTTTCAATGCAGTCCAATTATAAATGTCCGTCTATTTACTAATGGATGTCGCATGCGAAAGTCACATGCATGCTTATATATATGGTGCTGAAGTGGACTAAGAACCGGAAAGGGAACGCATTTTCCGCCAATGTCTTGGATGCGGAAGTGATGTGCATTAATCCGACTAAAAGGATTAGTCGGTAAGAATAAGTTCTCAGTTCTCACTACACCCAACAATGGCTGCCCTCTCTTTCGTCACCTCATCTTTTCTCTCCATCTTCCTCCAACTAATCTCCTTCATCCACTGCTCCTTCTCTTTCCCCATCACTATAACCTAAAGTCCCACTGCGTCAACAACCTTATCAACCAGATCCAATACAACCCAGATCCGCCACCACTATATCCACCATTGCCTCCTGATCTCTGCTACACCTTTTTTTTACCACCTTTAACCTCTGCTTCTCTAACTCTATAATTTCATATTGTAAAGTCCCAGAAAGCTGTGTAATATAGGGGTACTGTCCCGCTGGAGTAGGGTGGGCCCTAGAATGAGGTCGAGGAGGTCTTGACTGGGTCCTTAGGATCTAGGGGATAAATGGATTTAATCTCATTCTCTTATTAGTTGCAGCCTTTGGCAGTATTAGTTAAGTCCCTTCATCAAATGGTATCAAAGGAGGTCTTATGTTCGAGTCTTCTCCCAACGTGAGTGGATAATGCAAGGACATTGCTGCCCTGGAATAGGGTGGGTCCTAAAATAGGACCCTTGAGGCCTTGACTGAGGGCCTAGGATATATGAAAAAGTTGGCGGAGAATTTATTATTATTATTATTATTAAATAATTATTGCTGCTTTAGATGGTTAGGAGAGGATGGAACAATTGGATATCTTCTGAATCAATTTCTAATTTGTCGATTTCAATTTGCGGATTTCAAATCCATGAATTTAAAATCTAAATCCATGAATTGAAATGCAACCTTAATTCATTGACCGTTTAAAGGAAAAGTTTAAAACATAGTCTCTCCAAGTGAAAATGGCAGCTCACCTTTATGGGAAGGCAATCCCAACCTCAGGGAATAATAGATCGTAGAAGGCCCAGCACGAATTCGGTCAACTCGAGAATATGGAGCAGGCTTAATTCTTAGTTTATGGCGATGGGCATTGAGGCTAGATTTTTAAAGCTCTTGCCCAGTTCAAATGCCTTGCAACAATTAGGGACCCATTCTTCATCAATTTTGCTTGAAACTTAAAATTCTCCAACCTAAACTACTGGTATAACTGATCAACAGTGCACCACTGCAAGTTGCTTTAAGTGACAAACACAAGCAAGAAGACAGATTGGGAACTAATAACCAAATATACAGGTAATGCCTCTATAGTTAGCAACCAGTGTACAAATGCCGAATTTTTCACAGAAATTTATCGCTGGCTTATTTGAATTGTACATGCAGCCCAACTCTGGTGAGTGCATACATACATGCCAGTCTATAAAACTATGGCCATTGCATACATTTGCTCAGATAGGAAGGGCCAGGTTTGTAACGAAGCGCCCATTCTACAAGACAGGACGACTAAAGAACAAAAGAAGCTCTTACTGAGGTTGAGGGCGTGTTTGGACTATGAAGATATCTTTGCCAACCACACATCCTTCCACATCTTGAGCGCAACCAAACTTGCGCTCAAGGAAGAAACCGACAGCACAGAGACGCTGACCAAGCTGCCGGCGGAAAATTGGGTCAACTGTCAGTGGTTTCTTGCTGTAATCTACAGTCAATCGGATAACTTCACCATCAGCAGGACCTGCACTAAGCACCAACATCTCTTCGCTAAAATTAGCAAATGCCAGTGTGCGCACTAGCCCATCAAACTTCCCAGAAGATAGACGCCAAGGAGTGCCCCGAGTACCAGAAGCTAGAGTTTCACCGAGCCCAGGAGCAATCTCAGCCTCAACGTACTTATCGTCGTGATCTGTTGGGCTGAGTGTGTGCAGCACAAATGATATGTCTGGTGAAAGCATTTCCTGCACCAGAACTGCCATCGTAGCCTCCTTCTGAGGCACACCAGCAGCTCGGCGGCTTAGAACCGCTCTCCGAGTGTACAGTGAAGCCCATACTTGGGCAACAGCATTTTCAAAAACTGTTGGATTTGAAGGACTGACATTAGGAATTGATTCATAAAGTCCAGCAGCAGACATTCCAGCCAAGTCCTCAACATTGGCACTTGAACGAACAATTAAGCATGTGTTGCTCGGAAATAATCTCTCTATACTTTCAATGATGCCTTTTGGTAGCTGTAAAGAAGAAACAAGATCCTGGAGTTGATGGCACAGTTTGTCAAGTTCACCGCCTTCCAGTTTTGCTGTTTCAATCTGTTCTAACAAAGACCTGAAGGTTTTCACAGATTTGTTTTGCTCTAACGCTAATTCCATAGAGCCAAAAGGTATTACCGCCCCTGCAGGGACATTAAATGAAGCTGGGACCCCTTGATCACTGTAAACTGCCATTGGATGAAATACATTCACAAGAAATTAGACAATATTAAAAATAAATAAATAAATAAATAAGCAGGAATTCGAAACAGAATGTTCTACTAGGAGGTTCCAAGAATAGTCATAGTCCATTACAGCTACCCCAGTATTATAAGAGTATCTGCTTCAAATAATAATCATATTTATAGAGCAAACTAAGATATTTGAAAGAATTCAGTTTGATCTGATAGCATAAATTGAATAACTAGAACGAACAGGCCCAGAAATCCTACAAGAAAAAAAATATATAGAAATACACCGTCATCTCATAAATGAATTTCATACGAGGGTTATTACTCAATGGAAGCACATGAGATCAAATAGTCTGTTTTGCACCCTGAAAAATATCAAAACATCTCAATCAGAGGATGCTTGGAAGTCCCACCGAAATGGAATCATTCCATTTCTTTTCTACAGTGTTTGAAGGCACAAATCCATCTTTTAAAAATGGCAATAGTGTGAAATATTTAAACAGCTACTAAAAATGACAGTAAAAATATTTAGGTTCCTTGATATAGTTAGGAGTGTCAAACTCTGGCAAGTGACAGATTTGACGATTTTGAAAATTTAGGATCTGACTGGTCAGTGTTTCTGAATATATTACAGAACACATTTAATTTTATAGACTATTTAGATATATATGGACAACAATAAAGTTTGATGCTAAATAGATTAAAATTCTTCATCAACCTTGACCACCTCCTGTGATAAAATCTGAAGGCATTTTTTGATGAAATTTTGCACGTGCGACCTTTGAAGAGTCCTCTATCCAATGGTATAGGCCTTGTCTTAAAATCTATACGTTAACTCTTGAAATTGAGGGAGAGCTCATCAATTCACCAATGAGGAGTCCCTCATGGCAGCCTTACCCTTTCCAGATTTTTTTCTATTGCTCGTAACAAGGAACTGTGGGTGAAGAATTATGTTGAATAGACGGAAGAGGGTTTGCATTGGAATCCTTCTTTTGTTGAATGCTTTCAAGATTGGAAGACTCTAGTGAGGGAGAGAATGTTTTATGGTGGAGGTGGTCCTCTGTAAGAGGTTCTCTGTGAATACTTCTTATAAATTTTTTAGGGGCGGGGGGGCCATTTTCCTGCAAAGGTGGTCAGAGCTCTTGCATCCCCTCCAAATTTTCCTTCTTTGGGCAGACAGCTTCTAGAAGTAGATGTTTAACCACTGATCAACTCATTAGTAGAGTTGGAATGATCCCTAATTAGTGTAATGGTGTTGAATGTGTAAAAATAGTAAAGAGACAATGGACTACCTTATCTTCATTGTATGATTGCTAAAGAATAATGGCATGTTTTTTTCTCTTTGTTGGGCATTAGTCAAGTCGTGCCTAGGATGGTCAAGATGCTTTTAAAGGTAAAGTGAATTAATACCCGGAGGAAGAACAGTAAACCATTTAGAAAGCACTCAAGAGCCCCTTTATTTATCCATTGGTTCCATTAGTGCATGTGGCAAGAGCGAAATAGAAAGAATTTTAAGGCAAGGCTTCACACATAGTAAAGATAAAAGAAGGGTTTGTAACTACCTCTTTGGTGTTGGTGTTCTCCACAGTGGTTGGGTAGGAAGTCTTTTTTTTTTTTCTTTTTTTTTAATCTTTTAAATTCTTCCTCATATTAAAGATCTATACATCACTTGTACATAACCTATATACTAGGCCATATACCTTTTCTATTACATATTGAATTTACCTTCTTTTTTTACAGATTGATCCAGCTACAGGTAAATAATAACATATAAAATACAAATGACTAAAAACTTCCTAGTAACTGACTACTAA
This sequence comes from Liquidambar formosana, assembly GCA_039720395.1. NCBI lineage: Eukaryota > Viridiplantae > Streptophyta > Magnoliopsida > Saxifragales > Altingiaceae > Liquidambar > Liquidambar formosana. Next base: position 30,031,561 of record CM077822.1, read on the forward strand.
CTTAACTAAGAATGAATATTAACCGTAATTATTTACCCATAGCTGAACCAATCTGTAAATTCCCCCTTACAAAAAACCCCTTCCTATTATCACCCCCCTTTCACTTTACCCCATCTATTCTAAAACGCAATAAATAAATAAAAACCCTATACTATCTTAGGGGTACGCCATTAATAGAGAAGCTAAAAGTCTCCTCTACCCTCGTATGGAATGAATTAAAATATAAATATATATATTTTTAAAATATTGATATTAGATATGTTAATTTTGTCATTCTATTTTCCCTTCTCTCTCCTCTCTATCACCCTTTCCTCATTTTTCTCCTCTCTGCCTTCTCGGGTGCTCCGACGAGCAGATCCACAATTCGAAGGCTCAATGTGGAAAACCTCCTCTCTTCTATTCTTCCTTGTCTTTCTTTCCCTACCCACTTCTACTCCAAACGCCCCATTCTCTTTTGGCTCGGTTTGATGCATAGCTCGTACATATATCACTGCAACCACCATTGAATTTGCTTGCAATTACAACACCCGGCAAGATGGTACCGGAGAAATCTATAGGGAAGAAGAAAAACAGACGGATGGTTCTGGTACTTCCGGCAAGAGGGTACTAAAGATATATATAGGGGAGAGAAGGGATATTAGGGATGAGTTCTAAAAAATTTTGGGTTTTAACACCTGTTGTTGCTATTGTTGTTGACGGTTGGGGATGCTATATTGTTGTTGATGGAGTTGGAGTTGTTGATGGGTTTGGAACTCAACAAGAGTACGTTTTCCCATCAAATCAGAATGCCAAAGAGGGATCTAAGAAGATGGGTGGTTGTCAATGAGGATTCTTTAACGAGTTGGGAACAATAAGAAGCTTGTTGTGGGCTATTGATGGAGATCGATCGTCCAGAGAGTTCACCAGTGGAGAAGAAGTCTCTGGACCACCACTGAAGAAGCCTGACGACATTGTGTTGTAGAAGTAGAGAAGGTAGGCATAACAGAGAGAAAAAGAGAAGATAGAGGGAGTTTCTCTTATATAGATGAATTGATTCTCCTCATTATAACAAAGGAGTTTTATAAAGAAAAAAAAAAAAAAAAAAGGAAAGAAAGAAGGGGAAGAGAAGGGAGCCATGGCTACCAACATCAATCTTCGTCGGAGATGAAACCCACTAGCTCTCCCTTCTTCTAACCCGTCATCTCCCTTTGTTTTGTTTGTTTTTGTTTTTTAAGGATCTTGCACTTTAAAAAATTTTTAAAAAAAATTGAAGAAAAAAGGGGAGCCATGGCTGCCCTTAACCCCTAGTCAGAGACAAAACCCACCTTGGCTAGAAATGGCTATGGAAGAAGGTAGAGAGTAATAGAGAAGAGAGAGAAAAATCATTATAAAGGAAGGCATTTTCGTCTTAAAATTACCTAAATAGCATTACGTGCTAGTCACGTGATGTTTTTTGCTTAGTTTTCTTAACAATGAGTGGACAAAGGGTAGTAATTTGTTAAACCTTAATAGTATAGGGGTTTTTTTGTTGAGATTTAGAATAGAGGGGGTAAAGTGAAAAGTGTTAGTACATATTTGTATATATTTCATATATTAGGGGTATTATAGGTATTTATCTTGTATAGGGTTTCTAGTATTTATATTCCTTGTAACTTTCAGATTCAAGTTAATGAGAATTGTAGCTTTCTCAAAATCTTACATGGTATCAGAGCCATAAGGATGTATCGCACAGATTAGTAGACCCATCGTCTCTCTCTCTTTGCACGAATCAACTCTGACCATCAATCAAAAGTCGTCTTCTCCTTCGCACCGTCAATTGCAAGTCGTCTCCTCCTTCGCACCGCCAATCGCAAGTCATTGCTCTCTTTGCAAGTCATATCTCCCTTCGCAAGCATCGTCTACAGCAAACTTCTCCCAACAACATCTTCATCTCCCAACCGCAACATCAGTACACCCTTCGCAAGCCTCTATCGCACCTATTACAGCAATCTCAACCCTGTCGCACATTAGAACACCCTTTGCAAGTTTGCAAGCCTCCATCGGGCCTATCGCACATCATCTTCCTCCCTTTTCTAGTAATCTCAGCCCTGTCACACATCAGTTCACCCTTCGCAAGCCTCTGTCAGGCTTATCGCACATCATCTTCAACCCTGTCGCACATCGTTTTGAAGTAGCACCTTCGAATCTCCCTCGCACAGCTTGTCAGCTTTGTCGCACAACCTCCCTAATTGAGTCACACCACAACCAACCCTAATCGAGTCGCACCACAGTTGAAGCTTCTTCCTTTCTCTCTTTTTCTCTATGTCGTACCACCCAATGAAGACTTTACTTAACCTAGCAACTCTTTTCTCTGATTTGTTGGACTCTTGAGAAGTATATTTGACCACTTTGCAGTTCTTTGTATCTTGTGTTGAATGATGGCAAATAATAATTCAGATTCTCTTCAAGCCATTAGTGTTAAGTTGACTGGTGATAATTATAACTATTGGGCTTATGTTATGAAAAAAAATTTAATGGGGAAGAATATGTAGGGAGGGTTATGTGCCTGGGACTATTTTAAAGCCTAGTGATGCCCAAGTTGAAAAATACGAAGAATTACTTTCAGTTTGGAAGATGAATAATGCTAAAATTATCACTTGAATTAATAATTCAATTCGACAATCCATTAGAATGCAATTGGCTAAGTTTTCTGCTATTAAGGAGATTTGCGATTATCTGTCAAAGGTGTATGTACAATTCAATTTTGCAAAGAGGTATCAGTTAGAACATGACATCAGGGAGATCCCTCAAGAGGATCAAAGCATTCAAGCCTTTTATGTTGTCATGACTGGTTTTTGGGATCAATTAGCTCTTACCGAGCCTCAGGAACTGAGTGTCAACAATGTGTATTGTAACTACAGAGAGGAGCAGCACCTTATTCAATTTTTTATGGCACTTCAGGATGAGTTTGAGGGTATTCAAGGCACTATACTTCATCACAATCCTCTTCCTTCAGTCCATTATGTAGTTAATGAATTGTTGGCAGAGGAAACTCGTTTCAAATCCAAAAAGAGGTTGCTTTCTTTGGCTGCTCCATCAATATTTGCAATTCCTTCCATACCTCATACTAACACTCAAGGTAATCAAAGACCTAAGGTTGCTACTGATGAATGTACTTTCTGTCATCAGAAGGGTCATTAAAAGATTTAATGTCCCAAACTTTTGAACAAGCAAGCATCTAGTTCACCTTAGCAGGCACCTAATTTTAATCCACAGTGGAAGCGGAATGGTCTTAAGCATATAGTAGCCGTTGCACCATCCACCGATGCACACATTGATCCCTTTTTGGTTGCACTAGCAGAACAATTGTAGAAGTATCTTGGTTCTTCTCAACCCAATGCACTATCTGTCAACTCCTCTATAGGTTTGTCATCTCCTCCTTCAAGTATATCTTGACCCACTTAGGTATTTGATTCCGATGCCACTCATCATATGACTCATAATCCCTCATTCTTTATCTTTGCTCTTTCTTCTCCAGCATCCTTGATTACTATCATGACTACCAATGGTACATCTATGCCTTTGGCAGGTGTTGGTTCTATTTCCACATCTTATCTCTCTTTATCTGATGTTTATTGTATTCCTCAATTGCCATTGAATTTGATTCCTATTAGTCAACTCTCTAACTCTGGATACATTGTTCACTTTTTTTCTATGGGTTGTTCTATATAGGATCCTCATTCCAGACAGTTGATTGGAATAGGCCGTAAGGTGGGAGGGCTGTATATGCTGGAGGAGTTACATGTTCCTGCTTTGGCTGCTTCTATAATTGATTTATCTTCTTTTCGTTTGAGTCCTAAGTCCTCTAGTTTTTATTTGTGGCATTCTTGCCTTAGACATGTTTCTTCTTCTCGTATTAAGTATTTAGTCTCTACTGGAGTTTTAGGCAATTTGCATAGTCATGATATTTCTTATTGTAGTGGTTCTAAACTTGCTAAATTTACTGTTTTGCCTTTTAATAAAAGTACAACTATTTCTTTTGCACCTTTTGATCTTGTTTACTCTGATGTATGGGACCTGTGCACCTGTGGTTACTAAAGCTGGCTCTCGTTATTATGTCTCCTTTATTAATGGTTATAGTAGATATTGTTGGGTTTATCTTATGAAGCATCAATCTGATTTTCTATCTATTTTTGCTACTTTTCGTGCTAGGATCCAGACTCAATATTCTATCATTATTAAATGTTTTCGATATGATTTAGATGGGAAATATAGAGACACTGATTTTCTTAATATGTTAACTTTTGATGGAAGCATTCAACAGTCGTCATGCACTGATACTCCTAAGCAAAATGGTGTTGCTGAGCGCAAGCACAAGCACATCATGGAAACTGCACGCTCCTTGTTACTTTCTGCCTCTATGCCTAGCTCCTTTTGGAGGGAGGCTCTTCTTACTACTATGTATCTTATTAATCACATTCCTTTTGTTCTCACATCTAGCATCTCACCATTTGAAAAATTGCATGGTAAGTCTCCTGGTTATCACAATTTACGTGTTTTCGAATGCATTTCCTTTGTTCTCTTACCTAAGGTTGCACGCACAAAGTTATCTGCTCGATCAACTATGTGTGTGTCTCTTGGTTATGGTGATAAGCAAAAGAGTTATCGTTGTTATGATCCTATTGCTAGGAAACTGTATGCCTCTCGTCATGTAGTATTTCTCGAGCATATTCCTTTCTTTTCTATTCCTTCTACTACAGATGTTGTTTCTAAATCTAATCTTGTTTATCTTGATCCTTTCCCTGATCCGGTTCCTTCTAACTCTTACATTGGTGACTTAGTTTCTTCTAATATTCCATCTCAATCCTCTCGTCCTCAAATTATCCATATGTACTCTCGCAAGAATAAAACTCCTTCACTTGCAGATCCAGCTCCTTCCCATCCTTCAACTGTGTCTTCTTTAACTTCTGGTGATGTGGATCTCTCTACTCCTCGCTATCCTCAACGCAATTCAGCATTTATCCAAAGAAAATTTAAAGATTATTTAAAACTGCTCCAACAAAGTTGGTCATCAATGATCAATAATGCAATTTTGAAAGGAAATTACATCGTTTAATAAGAATGAAATACAAGGAAAAAAATAATAATAAAATGATACCGTGTCAATTGGAAAGGATAAATTTATGAAAAATGATGCATGATTTTTCTTCTAGAATGGAAAGTTGGCTTGGGCACCGTAGATATTACCTTTATCAGAAATGGCTGCCAAAGAAGCTAAGTGACCACAAGCAGCGGCCTTTGAGCCAGAAGTTTGGGTGTTTGCATCAGCAAGCAGTATAACTCCTCCACTAGAAACACTCTGAATAAAAATACTTTCTTTAGTGGTCTTATAATTAACATCCAATTAATCATATGGTGACTGACAGATTAAGATTGAGCACAAGTGAATAGGAATTTGCCAATGGCATGATAGCCTAGTGGCATTTGCCTCACTTGTTAAGTGAGAGATCTCGGGTTCAAGCTTATAGAGAAGCATTGATACACATTTGTTGATATTAAGGGGGGGTGGGGGGGGTAAGGGTTGGTTCTATCAATTGTCAAAAAAAAAAAAAAAAGAAGGAATTTTACCTGAGTTGAGTGAGAGGCTTTGACTGTAGCCCAGGAAGAGTCATGAGATCCTGATGCTTTAATTGGGGATAAACCATTACCTGAAAGATTCTTCAAAGAAAAATCACCAATGCTATTATCCGACGAAGATGGAAATACATTAACACCTGCTGAGGATGCTTCAAACCTGAAAGGTTCCACACATAGGGAAAAACAAAAGAAAATAAAATTTCAATGCATCAGATCACATGATAAATATCCGACCATCAATAGAATGTAACTCCAAATATCCATTGATGAAAATAAAAATAAAAAAACATATATATTCTAGATCAGGAGATGTCTGAACCAAATAACCTCACATATTTTCCACAAAGTTTTTGAATTTCAGAAACTCTATCATTATCTTCACATGTCACAAAGGCAACCTTCTCCTGCAGAATACCATAAAAATAATGGATTGAAAGAAAATAAAAAATTTATCATGTATTATATTGAACACTCTTTCAGAAAAGTATAAAACTTGCTTGCCGAGCCCGAACACCAAGATGAGATAAGTGAGGCAACTCCTGCAGGAGTATAACTCCCACTATGTTACTCCCAGCAGCTGTAACCTGCAAAATGTATCAACTGTGATGATCAATATGTACAGTACTCCCTGATTGCTATACATGAAGGTTAATGATAGACAAGATAGCATCATATAGTGTGACAATAGATATTAACAAACCTCCTCATCTCCATCAGCTTTGTTGACCACAAGAATAACAGGTCCTGCAACAGATGATGGCAGTGACCCAGGGACAATGCTCTCAACCTAAAGTTGAAGTAACTTAGTGTCATATACGACCTTAAATATAAATAATGGTGAATGAAGCATGAATACGGCAAACAAAATTAAATATCAGCAAGCTAATCAGAGGCTCAGAGTAGTTGTAATTGGATCACCCTCCAAGAATATGTAAAGCCAAAGACAATTTCATAAATCCAGAAAATTATCACATTCATCAGTTGATGAGAACCAAGTATTTTTAAAATTAAATGATCATGGTTCAAGTCCCAAGATATACAATGGCAAAAGGAATTGTTCAAGTTTCGTCTTCTCAAAAGAAATCTTATATGATTAGATAATTGAGTAATAGTATCACACTTGTGTCTAAAAAATAATAATAAATAAAAAAATATTCTGTATTCTCAAAATGTAGATCTGATTTATGAGAAGTGACCATCAACATAATTAGTCCAAATACTTTCTAAGTGGGACTGCAAGGCTATTCCAGGAAAGATATTGACTGCAGATGGTTGTTAATGTGTTCAGATATATGTATTAAAAGAAGGAATTTGAAAGAGAAAAGAAATGATACGATAAGTGAAAAAAAAAAAAAAAAAAAAAAGGTGCCCAGGATATGTAGAGAAGATTTAATGCTATAGAAAAATGACATGACGAAAAGAGCAAGTGGAAACTAAAACAAATAAACTAAATGTTACTGGAAGCTGCTGCTTCTATAAAATAGTAAAGAAAGTCTTAGAAAATCCTAGAATAAGCCAGCTGTCACCAGAACAACCATGATAGTAAGATGATAAAGTTCACGTGGAAAATAGTGCAAAGAGGTTATATTATAAAAGTATGCAAGGTCTTGAAATGAGAGTTTCAACAGGTAAAATTGTGCCAAAAAGGAAGCTAATGATATATATTTTAAATTCAAGGCATATCATTATAAATATTTTAAGTTGGATGCAAAGGAGGTTGGGGATAGTATTAGTGATGCAGGACAACCTCAAAAACACAAAGTAGAGAAAATAAAAGAACAGAAGCTTGAAAACCCAAGGAGTCAGCACCTTGGGGAGGGTTTGGAGTCCGCATCAAACCCAAAAAGAAGCTGAACCCTAGGAGTCAGCACCTAGGGGGTGTTTGGAGTCGACACCAAACATTGGAAAAATCCAAATTTTAATTCATAATAAGCTCAAAATTAAAGCGTTATTGGAGCCTATATATAGGTCCCAATTACATCAAATAAGGTAAAACTTAACCCTAAAGTCTAAGAATTTAAAAAGCAATAATTTAATTATTCTTAAAAATAAATGCCTAGAATAAATATGCTAAAACCTTGGTCTTCAAGTTAATAGGCTGAATTAGACCACCCTCTTGAACCATGTGTCTGCTGTCCCCATCAACTAGTTGATGAAACTAAAGTGAAGGTAAATTTTAAATTAGATTTATGGAAAGACACTCTAAACTCTAAAGGCTTTAAGTAGTACAAAAACGGAACATATGGAATTAAGATTTAGTCAAACTAGGAATACAAATGAGGGCGTTGTGCCAATTGGTGACCGAGAGATGCCTAAAACTCTAGAAGTGACTATTTTCAATATCTTGGATCAATTATCCATAAATATGGAAAGCTAGGGGAGGATGTTGCTCATAGAAATAAAGCAAGAAGGATGAAGTAAAAAAGTGCATCTGAAGTGCCATGTGTCAATAAAATACCTATAAAGTTAAAAGGAAAATTTTACAAAAAAACTATAAGACCTATTATGCTTTATAGAACAGAATGTTCGGCAACTAGGAAACAACATATGCAGAAAATGAGTGTAGCGGAGATGAGGATGTTAAGATGGATATGTAGTAATACGTGGAAAGATAAAATAAGAAATGAATGCATTCATGGGAAGGTAGGAGTAGTGCCAATTGAGGAGAAGATGAGGGAAAATTGTCTAAGGTGGTTTGGTCATGTGCAACGAAGACCCATAAATGCATCTATATGAGAGTGACTTAATTCAAGTCGAAGCCTTAATAGAACAAGAGGAAGACCCAAATTTACATGGCCAAAGCTAGTGAGAAAGGACGTGTGCTAAGAATTTAATAGCAAATACGGCCCTTGATAGAACATAATGGAGTAAAAGGATTCATGTAACCGCTCCCATGTAGTTGGAAATAAGGCTTGGTTGATTTGAGTTGAGTAGAGTTGCTGAAGCAGCTACAGGTTTTATATTGGCATGCCCTAGTTTCAGACGGATCATGCCGAAAAATTTCTAAACATTAAGGATTTTCTCAACCCAACCATCCATGTCTAATTGATTTTTTTTTATTAAAATAAATCAGTTTTATTACCTCAAGTTGTGATTCAGGTTTCCAGGTTGTGACATATATGAGCTAGTGCACGAAAATATTTGCCTTCCTCTATAGCTTCTAAGCTCTTGGAATGTATTTTCTAATATATCTAACTCTTTTATCTTCCTAGTTCTCGTTTTTTGCTTTAGGGGATGATGCAAGACAAGAACAAATTAACATAGGTGGGAAAAAGTCGAAAGAAGGGGACCTTAAGAATCCACACCATAAGGGTTGGAATCCACCAACAGACAAAATATGAAAAGAAGGGGAGAACCTTAGGCTTCAACACCTAAAGGGTTGGAATCCACCAACAGAAAAGGGAGGAAGAACCCTAGGCTTCACACCAAATGTTTATTAAATAAATAAATAAATAAAACTTAAACCTAATTTATTTATTCCTTAGAAGCAGGAACCTTCTATTAAGGGTGCCGCTCCTGCTTCGGAACCACGGTTCCACGCTCCCAAGTTAGAACCTTGTAAGAACCTCGATTCTCTCTCGAGAGAATCTCGATTCTAAGTAAGACAGAACCTTGTGATAGAGGGGAGAAGGCATGACCCCTCCACCCCAAAACTATTCTCAACTTTAACCAAAGTAAAAAATGTTTTTAATAATACTAGGATTTGTATTAAATCATATCAAATTAATGTTTAGTTTACTCAATTCTTTTCCTCAAGAAAAGAAAAACAAAAAAAAGGTAAAATCATGCTCTCTCTTTCTCTACATTAGTGTGGCTTCTCGAAAAACATTTTTTTACACCTTTTTCTGGAATTTCATCCCACAAAATATATATATTTTCCCAAAACGCTTCCTACACACCCCAAACCTTTAACTCTTCTATGTTCCCCCGCTTCCCCACCCCCACCCCCACCTCCGCTTCATGCTTCTATGATTTATTCCATGATTGATTTCTTAAAGAAATTAGGAGCCCTTTTATAGAGGCGCATTACATCGAACAAAGAACTAATTGACCCTAAAATCTAGGAAATTAAAAAGGCAACATTCCATAAATCCCATAAATAAAATAAAATAAATATGGTGAATCAATCGAGCCTTGGTCATCAAGAAATAGGGCTGATCCATTTTGGTCTAGGTTTGATGTCCCCATCACGGGAGATTACCCTCTCTCATTCTATTTGTATCTCTTTATCTCTCGATCAAAGTCCTGTTTCCTTAACATAGCAATAAATATAACGAAAAAAAAAAATTATAAATTACCACAAAGGATAGCCATGATTCATAATATAATGTTTTGGCTTAAGGGAACAAGTCCATAAGTTTCTAACCTAAAAACCCAAGTTAGTAGGTGGAAGGCCCAAACAAATATATAAAGCCATATTAAACTCGATATTTTATCAATGTGAACTCCTCAATACTCCCCCTCAGGTGCAGGCCTAACACGACTAGAACGGCTTGTCATGTGTTCAACCACAAGAACTTTACGAATGGAACGGCCCAAGAGAACAATAACAACGACTGGCTCTGATACCATGTTAAGTTTCCAACTAAAAAACCTAAGCTAGTAGATGGAGAACCCAAAAAGGAATATGAAGTCATATTAAACTCAATATTTAATCGATGTGGGACTTCTCAACAATGAGCATAGTTGAGATAAAGTTTTGAGATGGATGAGTAGCAAGATAGAAAAAGATAAAAGTGAAATGATATACTAGAATATCATTGGGGTAGAAGTGATTAATAACATAACAGTGGTTTCATCATATGCAATGAAGATCAAAGGTTGCCCTGAAAGAAGTGGTACCATTCAAGTTGAAGGCACTACAAGGACAAGGGGAAGACCAAAAAGAACATGGATCAAAGATGCGATAAAGGAAATTGTTACGAGTACAAGCCTCCATATAAAGGATACTTTAGTTATTTGACTAGAATGTTTTTTCCTATCCTGTTAAGCATGAAAACCAACCTGAAGAAATTTAATGTATCTCTTACAAAAAATATATTCCACATCCGGTCCTCTCCTTTTCCTTTTCTATTTTCTTCTTATAACTATATAGAGATTTACATACATGACAACCTATGATTTAGCATAAAATAGGGCACTTAAATGAAAAGATATATGTAGAAGGAGTCATACCACCAACATCAAGTAATGAAGCTATATTGTCTATTTTTGTCTTTCTAGAAATGAATGCTCATTTTTGTGCTTTATATTACCATCATCCCAGAATTAGACTGTATTTCAATTTTTCCTAACACTGTCCATTTATTTAAACATAAATTTGAAACCTAGCTTGTAGCAATAGTTCACACACACACATGAATAGGGACAGAGAGAGAGAGAGAGAGAGAGAGAGAGAGAGAGAGAAAGAGAGATTCTTTTAACAAAAATCATAGAATATTGTTTCCATTCTTCTTTCAAACTAATCCTAAAGAAGGCAATAACATCAACATAGATACCGATGATTGGTTTTGGTTTGATATAGACTTATGGGTAAAGATCATTCTAGTACCCTAAACTTTTTCAAAAATCCCAATGTGGTACCTAGACTATTTTTTCTCCCAATTGAATACCTAAACTTCATTGTTGTGCCCAAATGTGGTCATGGCCCCAAACGCCTTCCAACTACTTAACGGATACGCCATGTGCCGTCATGTGAGTGACACGTCGCATCCCACGTGGAGCCTACGTGTCAAGGCTGGTTAAAACATAATAGTTAAATAAATACTTTTGGTACCCTATACGTATCATTTAGTTCCAATTTAGTACCTACACTAAAAGAAATTCTAACTTGATACCCAACTACACTGAATTGTACCAATTTTGTTCCAAGCATAAGTTTAAGCAATTTTTTTTTTTTTTTTTTTGAAAACCTACAATAATGGACGATTGACTTGTAAATCAAAACTTACAATTAAAAGACATGAACCTAGGACTCAAGAAGGCAACATATGCCGTAAATGTCCATCGTCCATTATAGCAGTGTTAAAAAAAAAAAATTCAATTTTACTAAAATTTATGCATGAACCAAATTGGTACAATTTAGTGTAGTTTGGGTATCAAATTAGAATTGTTTTTGGTTTAGGTTCTAAATTGGAACTAAATGAAAAAGTATAGGGTACTACAAGTCTTTATTCAACTATTATGTTTTAACCGCCCTTGACATGTAGGCTCCACGTGGGATGCCACATGTCACTCACGTGACGGCACGTGATGTATCTGTTAAGCATTTGGACGGCATTTGGGTCCGGGACCACATTTGGGCCCGCTAGTGAAGTTTAGGTATTAAATTGGGGAAAAAATAGTCTGGGTACCACAATGGGATTTTTGGAAAAGTTCAGGCTATAAAATGATTTTTACCCTAGACTTAATTATGTGGATTGAGGATAAATGAACCAAAACATCATGTAAAATGCAAATCGCCAAAGAATGATTCGCAAAAATAAAATTTTCCAAAATCAAAATTGTATAAGTCTATTTTTTGCACTAAGATGTTGTAATTTAATGCTAACTCTACTCAACAAAGCTTTGACCCTAACTACTTCAAGTCAGCTATACAAATGTTTTTTCACCTTTCTTCTCTATGTAGGGCATATAATCCATTAAGTCATTGGCTGTCGTTTTGTCACTACCTTAACATGCCCTTTTTTCCCCAATTCAGCCTTCCTATTGTCCTTGTGGCACCTCTAATTTAAACCAAACCACCCTAGTAAATGGTGCATTCATTGGTGTTTATTGTACATGACCGAACCTTCCCTCATCTAGTCCTCAATTGGTGCTACCTCTTAAATTCTCAAATGCATTGATTCCTTATTCTACCGAGTCTTGTATTGCCACTCATACCCATCTCAACATCCCAATTTTAGGTATTCATTTGTTGAACTTGTTCATTTTTGATAGCCCTGAATTTAAAACTAAAAAGCAAAGCTAGTCTTATAGTCATCACAAACAAAGTTTCCATTAACTTGAAAAGTATTTAGGATCACACAACACCTCTAAATTACCTCTCCACTAATTGTAAGGGCAACAGTCTATTTAATTTCCCACACCTTTTGGATAATCAATCTGAGGCAATGAAAAGGATTACATTTTGGTATCTCCCGAGTCCCTGACCATCAATTTTTAAAATGCTCTCATGTCCACTTCTGGTTTTACTGAAGATATGTTGCATTACAAAATCAAAAAAGAAGATATACCGTATAAATTCTGTCTTACACCAGTTTAATGGAGAACCTTTGAATTCTAAAGTATATCTCTGTAGTTCTACTTTAGAATCAATTAATCCCTCTTTTTTTCATTAAGGCCCTATTGTCAACAAAGCCACAAGACCTCTTCATATTGTGGAATTCAGTAAATGTATTAAATTTTGTGTCATCGTCTAAATCATTTATTAAACCCCCCCCCCCCCCCCCCAAAAAAAAAAAAAAAAAAAAAAAAAAAAAAGATTTTGCAACCACACACTTTATCTAAATTTTTCTATTTTTTTATTTTCAGCTTTAAGCAAATTTCAACACCCCATTCAAGTAATTTAAGCTCATATTCAAAAATTAGAGCATGTGAATAAGCAGTACAGTAATGATAAAAATTTAATGCTTTGCACATGAAGTCAATGAAAGTACCTGTACTAGGGTTCCAAGAGCAGCTCCTGGAACAAGAACATCCCAACCTTGAGACCCAAGTGCACTTCTAACAGCTTTTAAAAGAACGGTACAAAGTTTTGAAACCTGAAAAATTACACTACAGATGACATTTGCCAGTAGGAAGTTAGATGGCAATACTAGTTATATTTAGTGTGATGTAAATGTATGGTCTAAGAAACTAAAACTAGAAGAAACCCCAATTGACTGAACTAGCTGTCTAGCTTACAAAGTATATCTTTCAATGTTGAAGAAAGTAGGGGAAAAAGAAGTGCTACCATACCCAGCACGAATTTCAGCTTCAGTGTATGTCCTAACACTATTTTCAGGAATTCCAAGAGCTTTTCCTAGCATCTGCAAGACCCAGGGAATAAATTTTAATTCAACAAACTGGCTAATATGTTTCAATATCTAACAGTTGTGAACTAAGAATTAGTAATGTAGATCAAATTGTCAGTTTCAGAGGCAGCTAACGCCCAGACAAGTCCATCAGAGTCTCCACCATTCCATGAAAATTTTAGCCGATCCAAATCTAGCACATATAGATTATGTACTAAATGCTAAATAGAGGATTAGTTGTATGCATCAAAATGTCAGATTTCAAAGGCTGCTAACGCCCAAACAAGTCCATCAGAGTCTCCACCATTCCATGAACAGTTTTAGCCTATCCAAATCTAGCACATATTGATTATGCAATAAAATAGTCGGGAAACTCTATAAGTCATAAAACTTTATAGATATTTATTGATGTTGTTTACAGAGTCAAGCACGAGATAAGCTATATATATATAGACATGTGTTAAGTTTCCAACCTAAAAGCCTAAGCTTATAAGTGGAGGGCACAAATAGGTATATGAAGACATGTTTAACTCAATATTTAATCGATGTAGGACTGTGGTATATTTCCAACACTCCCCCTCACGTGCAAGCTAACAAAATAGAAACGGACCTCTCACGTGGACAATAAAGACGGTCTCACAAATGAAACGGCCCAAGAACGACATGCTCGGATACAATGTTAGGTTTCTGACTTAAAAGCCTAAGCTTATGGGTTGGAAACTTAACATGATATCAAAGCATTTCATTCCTAGGCCTGTTTTTCTCGTGAGCCCATCTTTGTTGTCCACATGACAAGCCATTTGAATCTTGTTAAGCCAGCCCTACAGGTGAGGGGGAGTTTTTGGAAGCCCCACATCCCACATCAATTAAATATCAAGTTAAACATGTTTTCATATATCTGTTTGGGCCCTCCACTTAAAAGCTTAGGCATTTAGGTTGGAAACTTCACAATATGTAAGGGCAGTTATCCTGAGGGATGAATCATCATCCAAGCAGAGCCCATGCGGAATCAGCCGATATAAAAGATTTGTCATATGATGCATAAGACATTGATCCTAAATAGAAAACAGAAATTATTATACCTGGACTTTTTGAGGGAAAATCTGAAGAAGTACTTCAGAATAATCTTCAGTGAGCCTCCTAGATCTATCAAGAGTAGCCTTAAGTCTTAATGCCCAAATTGTCTTGCCATCTTCGCTGCCTGTATTTGTAAAATTTATAAAATTAAATAAGACCATTTAAAAGAGAAGAGGGGGAGGGGGGGGGGGGGAGGGTTTTTTTTTTTTTTTTTTTGGGTTTTTTTTGTTTGGTGAGAGTGGGGGTGGGGAGATGTGCTTTTGCACACATTATACATTTAAGAATTAATGAAAACGAAAAGACAAGGAAGGTACCTTCCTTTTCAGAGAGACCTTTCTCTTGCCAAGCAAGGAGTTCATTTCCAA
The DNA here is from genome assembly GCA_039720395.1 of Liquidambar formosana. Classification (NCBI taxonomy): domain Eukaryota; kingdom Viridiplantae; phylum Streptophyta; class Magnoliopsida; order Saxifragales; family Altingiaceae; genus Liquidambar; species Liquidambar formosana. The sequence continues at coordinate 30,046,613 of CM077822.1, forward strand.
TGGCGGTGCATTCTTCTGGCTTCCAACCAGATAAACCCAGCTGACGAATGCCAACAATGAGGGCACTTAGTGGATCATTCCAAGAGCTTACATTCTCTGATTCTACATTCGCTGCGAGCCTATCAGCCCCTCCCACAGCATCAAGTGCATTTAGGAATCTATTTGGATCGATGATAGTTAAAAATGCATTAGCCCACTGTAATCTCACTAATAATGGTAAAAACCAAAAAAATAATAATAAAAATAATGATATTAATTGAAATCAGTTAGTAAGCCAATTAGATGGTTTCTGGACTACGTTTTTCCAATTCTGATAGAGAGTTGAATGGATTTCATCTGCATGATCATTATCAATTTCACAACCAGCTGCTTGGTAGATTGCTGCTAAAATTATACTGAGTCACTCATTTTTTGTACTTGTGTACAACAGAACCTTTTTGGTTGTATTGTTTGATACACAATACACACATTCAAAATATACAATATGTCATCAAACAATTTGACTACTTTCAACAAATTCTTAAGAATTAATTAATTTTATGCTCCTTTTTGTCTCCAAAAGAAAGCATTTACAACTGTTTCATTTTAACATTTTATCTTTGTCAGCATAAACATTAAATTATATATATCCCTATACAGTAAGTTTCATTTACTTATACTTAAAATTACGGCAAGAAAGACCTTTTCTTTTTCTTTTTCTTTTTCTTTTTCTTTTTTTATTTATTTATTAAGATTATGGCAAGAAAAACCCATGAACAGTATCAAATTTTATTTTTGTTAAAAAAATTATCCATGAAAGACAAAAGGCCATGTAGGTTTAAAACAGATTACTCCTCTATCACCAGATACTAACCCAGCAAAAAACAAAGGGGGGTCTTCTGAAAGAAAATTCTGTGCATGTCAGTTGGCAAAGGGACAACAGCATCTGTAAAAACATCTGTGTAGTGATTAACTTTTTCTAGAACTCCATGTCCGTGAATAAGACTATATATACTTGGATGGTGGGATTGCCAACCTTTAAATGATGTATTTTGGGATTCAAACCTATGGTGCACCGTATCATTCTAGTCTATTGGTCTTTAAAATAAATTTATATATATATATATATATATTATGAAGGAAGTATGTATTAATAACAAAAAGGGAAAGGCCCAAGTACATAAGATGTATACAAGGACTAGCCAAAAGGTCCAAAAAACTATAACTTAAGGGAGTCTAGAAAGAGAAGAAAAGAGGGGTTGCGCACATTAGAATGGCTACAATACCATCAAAAGATACATTTAACAAAAGAAGACTTATGATATATAATTGAGACTATCGTATCCTCAAAAGTTCTTGCATTCCTTTCTCACCATAAGCACCAAAAGAGAGTATGAGGGGTCATTTCCCAAATGGATTTAGCTTTCTTGCGCACTTCCTTACTCGACCAACCGACTAAGAGGTCATGAGTAGTGAAGGGTAAGACCTAAAGAAATCCCAAAAAGGTTAAAAGTGAGCATCCAAAGGCTCCACGCCACTTTACAATGAATAAAGAGATGATCAACTGTTTTCGCCTCTTCCTTGCACAAAATACATCTATTAGCCATAACTCATCCTCTTCAAATCAAATTATCCATTGTCAAGCATTTTTCTGTAGCCACCAAGTAAAGAAAGCAACCTTGGATGGAACTGAGACAATCCAAACATTCTTAGCCAAGGTAAAGGATGAATTTGACAAATTCAAAGTCTTATAGTAAGATTTCACCGAGAATAACCTTTTAGAGTCCTTGCTCCACACCAAGGAATCATTCCCTCGAAAAGAAATCTTGTGATCATATAACTTTTGAAAAATATGCATGACCATCTCCATCTCCCAATCATTGAACTACCTTTAAAAAGTGACATTCCAATGAACAGGCCAATGTCCACCACAAGATAGTCCTTCACCTTAGCATCCTTGTCTACCGCTATACCCAATAAAAGAGGGAAACAATCATAAGCAAGTTAGCATCACACCAAGCATCCTTCCAAAATCTATAGTCCCCCCCCCCCCCCCCCCAAAAAAAAAAAAAAAAAAAAAAAAAAAAAAAACCAACTTTGAAGCCAATCTCCTTCGCAAAATCATTGAAGCCTTGCATAATACCTTTCCAAATGCCCACACCATAGGAGCCCCTAACCTCCCTAGGCCACCTCCCATCATTAGCAATCCCATATTTCCAAACCACCACATCCATCCAAAGGCATTGTTCACCCATTCCAATTCTCCATAGCCATTTACCAAGGAGGGCTTGATTCATTGTCATAAGAGATCTAATGCCCAAACCGCCTTCATTTAGATAAGCAAATGGAGGGCAAATCCACAAAGTGGTATTTAAAATCTCCATTCATACCGTTCTATAGAAAGTCTCTTTAGAGCTCTCAATCCTTGAAACAACCGATCTTGTGATCTTAAAAATAGGCATAAAGTAAGTGGGGATGCTTGAGAGAGTACTACGAATTACCCCCTTTTGAGAGATAGCCTTTTGTCCCCCCGCTAAGTCTTTTTTCTACCTTCTCAATCACCAGATCCCACATCTTTTTCTTTGAAGCAAGAACCCAAAGAAAGCCCAAGGTAAGTAACCAGAAGATTTTCAACCATACAATTAAGGGTAGAAGCAAGGTAATCAATATCATCAACCCTTCCTACCGAAATCAACTCACTTCTGACAAGATTAACTTTCAAACCCAACACCACTTCAAAACAAAGAAGAAGAACCCAAAGATGTCTAAGTTGGTTTTTCAATTCCCATGAAAAATAAAGCGTAATAGGCAAAAGCAAGTGGGAAACCATACCTTTTTCAACACCTCTACTGTGGATAGCAAAGCCCTCAAATAGATTTCCTTCACTAACTCTAAAGATGATCTAGCTCAAAGCATCCATTACAAGGATAAAAATAAGGGGAGATAGGGGGGTCACCTTGACGAAGCCCTTAGTTCGGGAAAAAACCATAAGGCTTTCCATTAATTAAAACCGAGAAACATGGAGATGTGATGCACCAAGAGATCCATTTTCGCCATTTTTCTCCAAAACCCATTCTCCCAAGTAAATAAATAATAAAATTCCAATTTACATGATCAAAAGCTTTCTCAATGTCAATTTTTGCCATCAAAACCGGATTGCCACCTCTATGCCTAGAGTACATGCATTCGTTGGCAACAAGAATGACATCAATAATTTACCTTCCTCCAATAAAAGCGAATTGTGAAAAGGAAACAAGACTCCCAACAACTTTCTCAAGCCTTTCCCCTAACACTTTGGCAATGACTTTGTAAACACTTATGAATAAAGATATTGGCCTACAGTCTTGGGCATCCACCACCTCCCCTTTCTTGGGAGTTAGGAATGAGAGCAGTGAAAGTAGAATTGATACTTTTCTCAAATTTAGCTTTAGAATAGAATTTCTCAAACACTTTCATGAGATCAACTTTAAGATCTTCCCAACAATGTTGAAAGAAAGCAAGAGAGAATCCATCCAGGCCGGGTGCTTTGTCCCCATTCAAAGATTTTAAGGCTTCCAAAACTTCCTCTTCTTCAAACTCTCTATCCAACCAAACTGCTTCGTCTTGATTTATAGAGTTGAAATCCAAACCATCAAGGAGGGGTCTTCCATCTTCTTCTTCATAAAAAAGGTCTTCATAATAGTCAACAATGGCTTTAGCAAAAATGGATTCTTCCTCAACGATCACACCATCAACCATAAGCTTACCAATAAAGTGTGTTCTTTTGTGAGCATTAGCAATTCGTTGGAAGCATTTAGTGTTTGTATCTCCTTTTTTTAACCAAAGGGCTCACATTTTTCTCCAATTAGTTTCTTCCAAGTGGGCAAGCCTTGAGAATTCCGCTTTTGCCTTAGTCCTTGTAGATTTTTCACCCTTCGATAAAATTTCCATTCCTCCTTTTTCGTGTAAAAAGTGAATTGTCTCCAATACTCTAGCCTTGGATTCACCCAAATTCCAAAACACATCTCTATTCCATTTTTTAGCTCCCCCTTCAACGCTTTTAATTTATTTGCAAACACATAACTTGGGGTGCCTTTCAAAGAAAAGGAGTTCCACCAATTTTTCACCAACTCAAAGAAGCCTTCCTCTTTTTTTTTTTTTTGGATAAATAACCTTCTTTTAACCCAATGTTCTCAAAGCGGAAGGGCCCAATTGCATATCGTAATCCCTCACTAGCAAGGGACATGATCAAAAAAGGGTCTTGGAAGAGTGGAGTGAATAACTCTAGGAAAATGTTCTTCCCAAGAGGGAGAAAAAAGAAATCTATCCAATCTAGAGACGCTTGGGTCTTCCCAGTTGTTTGACCAAGTGAACCATCCTCCAATCACAGGATGATCAATCAACTCATTAGAGTCTATAAAATCCGATAAAAAAAACATAGCCAAGGATGAAAAAACACACCCTCTTCTTTCATTTGGGTATCTAACAAAATTTAAGTCTCCTGCCAAGCACCAAGGAGTGTCCCATTTAGCTTTAATTCCAACCAACTTTTTCCAAAAAGATCTAAAAGCATCATCATTTGGACCATTAAATCCTGACAAAGACCATTCAAAACCATAATCAATATTTTTGAAAAGACAGAAGGCTGAGAAAGAGCCCCTATCCTCATCCATCTTTGTGACCACTCTGGAATACCACATAATAAAGATTCCACCCGCCATGCCCTAGCCCGTCTCCATCCAATCCACAAAGTTTCCTGTCACAAATCTCTAATAACATCTCTGCAAATGGTTTCCATTTTAGATTCTTGCAACACAACAATGTCTACTCTCCATTTCTTCAAAGCAGATTTGTAAACTTTGTAATTGACCATGGCTGCCAGTCTGCCGCGTTGGCCTCTTGTTATTGATCAAAATGGCATCATCTGCCATGAAAACCATGGCTGATGGGAAAGCTCACAATCCCACCTCTTATGGTTTATGGAAAAGGCATCCAAATCCTTATCAAATAGGAAACATGGCATGGCCAAAGATCCAATAATTTGAGCAAAAATAAGTGAAGAACCCAGCAAGAGTGGTAGCTATGACTCTTTGCCAAAGAAAAAAATGTAAGAGAGAAAAAAGAAGAAGATATAAAAGGAAAGATAGAATAGTCAGTTTTCATATAATAAAATTTAGGAAAAAAAAAGTCAAAATGGTCAATTTGAAAGATTAAAACAATCATGTGCCAGTCATGTGATCATTGTCTGCTATCCTTCCCAATGGTAAACTAACAAAGGAGGAACTGTGTCAAATATGAATAGTTCAAGAGCTTATTTGTTCAGTTTTCAAAATCCCCCCGCCCCCAACCCCAGGGGTGGGGGGAAGGGGGTGGTGTTGGATATTGTTTTGTCTGATTTACCTTGTATTAAATTAAATGAACAACAAACTAATGTGGAAAATGAATAACTTTTGTGTCTTCTAGTTATCCTTTTCCAAGTACTTTTCTTGCATGTGTGGGCAAATATAAAAACTCAAAAAAAATTGTTCTCGAAGGCAAAAAAGTACTTCCAAAATGATAACGAAACAGTACCTTTTACAAAGCTTCCAAAACTTTAAGGTATTATACAAATCTTTTCTGCATATTCTTTGAGTAAGTGAACATGGACTCATTTCCAATTTTCTAAGCTGGTGTTACACGCATGTATACAAAGGTCTGGGGCAGACAAGTGTCTGTGACAATTGTCTAAAGGAAGAAATTTCTATCATAACATACTACTCCACCAGAAACATTTGAGGACGTGTTTCTTATCTCTATAATCTCAGCAGAAGACCAATGTCTTAAGTAAGCCCAAAAATTAAATATACCTGCTCAGCAGAACAAAAGAATAGTCCTCGAGGCCAATCTCACAAAGACGCCACTGTACCAAGAGAAGCATTGTAAGAAACAAAACTATAATACTATAACTGTATTTGTTTCAATTTGAAGCCAATGCTGAATAATTACTGCACAATGATCTTACCTTTTGACGCATTGCTATTGCAGCATCAGGAGCATCATTTCGAACACCGCTTTCAAGACCCTTTACAATTACTTCTCTAAGGGCATTCAAAGATTGAATGGTTTTCATTAAACAATCAATGCCTTTATTTTTCAAAACATTACTTGAGTCTTCCAAATTATCCAAACTCTGTAAATCAACATAAAACCACCAATTATCATCTGATGCTGACAGTAGAATCAATTGCACTAAACAGATGATCAAATAGTAACCAAATTAGTTACTTTTGCCCCTTTGTGTTGAGGATCAAAAAGCATGACAAAAAAGAAACATAAACCTCCCATTTCCAAATGAAGAGTAAAATACATCCAAAGTTGTGCCATTTATGACTTCATTTAATGAACATATAATCCTCTCTGGTTTGGGTTTTTAAATTTAGGTTTAGTGTTTGCTTCTGTCTCTTTCAGTTTATTTTTTCAGGTGAGTTTTAATGGGGCTCTTCTTTTTTTTTTCCCTTGTTGGTTCTTGGAGGACTTCATGTCCTTTTTCCTTCTACTGTTTTTCCCTTTTGAACACAATCCTTTCTTATTGGTTCTCATCAGGAAAAAACAAAATAATTTTGAAACTATGGACACATCCAAGACATGTCCAACAAGCATTCATGTGCGTCTAATGAGGGTCGTGTCCGATACAGAGCACCAATTTCAAGAGCAAGATTTATGTTTGCCACAGCTTTCTTTTTATGAACAAACTATTAATACTCTGTGTAATCCAGCCACCCTTCCCCAACTTTGTCACTATCATAAGAGGTTATTCTTTCATAACAGAAATGCCAACATTACCTTGGGCTACGGTGGCAGAGCCAGTAGGGGCAGGGGCAAGAGGGACAGCAGACCCTGCTAACTTTTTTAAGTACTCCCTCCATTCCTATTTTATTGTCCTCCTTTCCTTTTTGAGATGTTCCAAAATTATTGTCTCATACAGAAACTCAACGGCTCTTTTTAGTTGACTTCCTAAAATATCCTCTCATGATTGTTTTATGTTTTTCCAAAGTTTTGTTCACTGAGGGTAATATTGGAATGTTAAAACTTGGATATTGATGTGAAAGCATTGAAAAGGGTTTCCTAAAAACCGTGTTTTTTCAAACAATCAATTAGGAATGGAGGGAGTAGTAATTTTTTCATACATAATCTATTGAGATGTGATATTTTAGTTTATACTTGATATTATAATTTATACTCTTCTACAGAACCCAGGCCTCTTACTCTCTCCAGGCTCTCTCTCTCTCTCTCTCTCTCTCCCCCTCAGATTCTCAACTCTCACACTTCTCCATCTCTCTGGCTCTCACACCTCACAGCCTCTCTCTCTCTCTCTCTCTCTCTCTCTCTCTCTCTCTCTCTCTCTCTCTCTCTCTCCCTCCTAGGCCATCTCTCTGGCTCTCACAGCTCTTCAACTCTCTACACTTCTACTTGTTTGCTGGTTCATGCGTGTAAAAGAAGAGGGGATTTGAGGGTTTTTAAGCTGGTTTGGGGATGAATTGAAGCCAATTCAATCTAGGGTTTTGGTGGTGGTCGAGAATAGAAAAGGGTATGGTTTTATGCCTCTTGAATATCATTTCTAGGGTTTGAAATTGGTTATTCTTTGTGGGATTTATTGTTGATTTGAGTTCAAATTTTGCAGTTTGAGGTATTGTTTGGAAGCTTTGGAATGGTTTGATTTTGTTGTTTTTTTTTTTTTAAATATCAACTTGGGGTCTGTTTTGAGCTAAGTTTGGGTTTGAGGATTTTTCAATATGGTTAACTCAAATGATTAGAGGAATAAGCATAATGAGCATCTGGATGTGAACAAAATATGGAGAGACCAGCATAGCAGTCTAAAGAGCCCCAAAATTAAATTATCACAAATTCACAATTTGTGGAATACTCACCATGTCGCATTGTAAGGACATAGTAATAGAAAATTAATATGACAAGATAATACAAACTCCCACCCACACACACACACACATACATATATATAAATATATATTGTTAAGTTTCCAACCTAAAAGCCTACGCTATTAGGTGGAGGGCCCAAACACGTATAGGAAGACATGTTAAACTCGATATTTAATCAATGTGGGACGTGGGACTTCCCAATGCTCCCTCTCACGTGCAGGCCTAACAAGATACAAACAGGTTTGTCACGTGGACAACAACAACGGGCTCACTAATGAGACGTGCCCAAGAACGACATACTCTGATACCATGCTAAGTTTCCAACACAGGTATATGAAGCCATGTTAAACCCAAAATTTAATAGATGTGCAATGTCGTATTTTTCCAACGTATATATATTATGACTCTTCCTTCTAGTCCAATGCCAGAGCATATGATTTGTTGAACTGTTGAATAGTTCTGTTTTAGACTTTTATAATACTATGCCAATTGACTATTCTGACACATCACACATGAAATATTAATATTGTTATTTTGTTCTGTTTTAGACTATTAGGAGCATATGATTTGTTGCCATTTTGGACAGCCAATGTGCATATAGATAATAGCAGTCTAGCATAAATCTATTCTTCATTCAAGGGGCAATTTGCATCCTTGAGAGTCTAAACTGATGTGCCTAGATATTAGTAGTGTACAGTGTACTTTTATATTTTGCTTCTTATTTTCCTATGTAACCATCTGGTAATATTAGCCTAGCTTTTACAGATAATTAGAGATTAATTGGAGTTAGTTATAAGCTATTAGCCTGTTACAATTAATTAGAAGTTTGCTAGATGGTTAATCTTTGGTCAGTTCACTATAAATAGGGACTAGGAGACTGTTATGAGTTAGTTTTTGTGAAGTGAAGTCCCACATCGCTTGGGAGTTGAAGTAATGTGCAATATATAAGTGTAAGGGCACCCTTTCCTCAATAGCTAGCTTTTGGGGCGAGTTCTAAGTTCTAACCAAGCATTGTAACATGGTATCAGAGCGGGACTCCCAGGGATGGGTAGGGTGCGTGTCCCTGGCCTACACGTGGCAGGTGCTGCCAAGTGAGCACGCTGGGCATGAGGAAGGGTGTGAAGCGAAGTCCCCCATCGCTTGGGAGTTGAAGTAATGTGCAATATATAAGTGTAAGGGCACCCTTTCCTCAATAGCTAACTTTTGGGGTGAGTTCTACCCAAGCATTGTAACAATTTTTAGATCAAATATCTTTTATACAGATTTGTATCACTGGAATAGAGCATTTTCCTGCTCTTTCTCGGCTCCCAAACAGCCCTATTTCTTTGTAAACTGAATTTTTTCTCTTTGGTAATGAAGATTTTCTGATTCTCTGCATCAATTATGCTTGTTTTGGTTTGGATTCTTCATCATAAACTCCGAGCCCATTCAATTCAAATTGTTTCACTACTTGCTTGAGGAATTTTCCAGGCTCTTAGTAGATTAATATGCTTTCTTTCTATGTTTGCAGATACCATTAAAGTCTGAGCGTGAATTGGCAGCATCAAAGCAGGTGGTGAAAAGTTTAGGTGGCCTCTGAGTGACCACATCTTTGCTTTGGAATGACTTTGTTTAGCATCCATGGAGTTTAATATATTTGAAGACTAGATTGTTTAATGCCAGGTGTTCTTTAATATATTTGAACACTGAGTTTAATATATCTGAAGACTATTTTTTTTCTTTTTTTTCTTTTTTTTTTATCAGCAAAGACATTTTTTAACTGGGTCAAAACCTTGTTCACTACTATACTCATGTTTAGACACTTAATTCTTATATTATGTTGCACCTTGTGAGGATGCATTGATGTTTTGAGATTTTGAAATAACCTTAAAATTAAATTAGGAATTTAGGATTAAAAAGAGAGCTTGCTGATCAGTCAATATGTAAGTTCTTACCTTTATTACTAGTTCAAGATTATCCTTTGATCTTGCTATTGTCAATTGAAGAAAAGTTATTTACATTTATAAAATTAAAATAAACAAAAAGTTGTCCAACCCCATTAGAGTAAATTCCTGGCTCCCACCACCACATAGGCACATAGCATACATCAAGTTAATACAAAATCTTCATTTGTAGCACAATGATAACCATTAGAAACTACCGAACATGAATACAATAAAGATCTTCGTCAAGGTGTAGCTGGGTCACAAATTAACTTTGTTTAAAAAAAAAAATTCATATATTCTGCACATGCCAGCTTTAGATATGAAATTATATTCTTAGATGAAAACAAAGAAGATTGGAAAGGGACAATCTACCTTCTTGCACTCCAAAAATGTTGTAAGGGCTGACAAGTTCCACTGATCCAAAGATACCCTTATTGATTCAAGTTGTTCGGCAAGGCTGCAACAATGCATAATCAGAAGAAGATGTCTAGTCAAACCAGAATAGAATTAGTTCACTCGATGTTTCACACACAAACAAGTCCAAGATTTAGAATTTGACTTTAAGCTAAACTTTGGTCACAATGTGTAATAAAGTTGTCATCCAAAATAGATGTAACATGTTCTAAGTTCTAACTTATAATTTACGGCAACACCTAGCGAGGAGAAGTAATTTGTTAAACCCTGCTCAGAATAAGATTAGTTAGTTGGTTATTCCACACTAGGGAAATTATGGATTGAACCCCTAAATCATGGACTATGGTCAACTACTCACCTTGAAATGGCAGTAATTTGAGGGCTGTAGAATCAAAACATGAGATACAAGTGCACTACATTCTAAAGTCACTTTTGGCTACTTTTCAGTCACTTTGGAAGACAAACTGTTTAGTGGATAGTAAAATCAAATGAAACAGTCATATACTTATACTATGTTAGAAGATAAACAATTTTTTAGTGGTCTATTTTTTTCAAAGATAAAGATTGCAATCCAAAAGGAAATGCAAAATAGACCCACCCTTGGGTTGGGTAGCCTAGTTGGTAAGGGTGAACTTGTGATTGTGTGGTTAGGCGCATGGTCATGGGTTCGACTCCCCTCTAGGACAACCCAAGATTTAAGTGGGGGAGCCGTGGCAGTGGGTTGCTGCACTAGTCTCCCCGAGGGTTTAGGTTCCATGGGTGGGTCCAAAGGGCCTGTTGTGGAATGGTTCCCAGTTATCAACCAAAAAAAAAAAAAAAAGGGAAATGCAAAACAGAGTCATAGAAAATTTAAGGAAATTCTCTAGACTAGAAAACTGTTAAGTTTCCAACTTAAAAGTCTAAGCTTATAAGTGGAGGGCCCAAACAAGTATATGAAGCTATGTCAAACCCAATATTTGGGCGATGTGGGATGTAGTATATTTCCAACACTCCCCCTCACGTGCAGGCCTAACAAGATTCAAATGGCCTGTCACGTGGACAATAAGGACGGGCTCACGAGCGAAACGGGCCCAAGAACGACATGCTCTGATACTATGTTAAGTTTCCAACTTAAAAGTCTAAGCTTATAAGTGGAGGGCCCAAACAAGTACATGAAGCTATGTCAAACCCAATATTTGGGCAATGTGGGATGTGGTATATTTCCAACTTCATATCTCACATATATTTAGAACCCAAAAGAATGGTTTCCAAAATTATATTTGATTAAACTTTTGAACATTGCCAATACGGTGGGACAAAGATGGCATTGTAGCATTACAATCATAGTGCTGAAAATAGTTTCTGTAGATGTCACCAAGGTAGCGACAAGTAATGTGGAAGTCACGGTGAGAAACTTCTGTATAAGACAATGTCATTAAAAGTAGAAAGACGTAGCTAGAAAAATCCAGACCAATGAGATCTTACGACCCAAAACAAACAGAGCACAGGAACAAGCTAATGATGCAATAAGGTAGATCTCAAACTTTGGAGAGACTAGTAACAAAGATATAAAACTTCAGGTCAGCTAAATTACAGTCAAAAGATAATCAGAATGAATTCATGTAGTGGAAGTTTAGAAACAAAACATCAATCTGAATTATAAAAGCTATTCAGCTAAACTTGGTCAAGGAGGGAGTTAATTTAATATAATTTAGCAAAGCCACAAAGCTCCAATGGTTTAATCACTAGTAGCATCACTCCATAGTCCATACAGTATTCCATTAGAATATTAATTACCATCAAGAAGATGAATTTGATAAACATGGATAGAAGAGAGGGATGAATAGGGCTGGAAATCTGGGTGGGTTGGGTGGGTTTGGGTTGAGGAATAAACGGGTTGGGTTGGCTTTGGGCTGGGTCATTAATGGGTCATCTAATTTGTGCCATCAATGGGTTGGGCAATTATTGTGCATACCCAAAACCAACCCGTCAACCCGAATAACCACAAGTCTGCAATAACGCTCAAAGCCAGCCTGGATCAATACCCAACCCATATTTCAACCCAATCCAATTTTCAACCAAACCCATTTTGTGCCCTAGATTTCTCTCCCTCCCTCCCTCTCTACCTCCCTCCCTCCCTCCTAAACTTTCAACTTACAGCTTTAAAGGGAAAACATGAAAGCCTACCCAAGTAATTAAAAAAGTACCCAGATCTTGTTGAAAAAACAAAGGAAAACAAAAAAAAACGTTTCAAACCTTGTTGGCTATTGCAACCCCTCATCAAAGGGTTTGGCTTCTGATTTTCAAAGTAAATTGAGAAAAAAAAAATGGTTCCAAATATAGTTGAAACTAAAACTAATTGCAAACAAAAAAAGAAAAAAATTATATATAGAAGATAGTCTTTACTGAGGAGCAATTTGGCCCATAGGAATATCAACAACAAATTGTTTGAGAATAGAGGCAAAAGAGGATTGACCCCCAACCCCTAACTTATCTTGAGAATTATTCAAATCAAATTGAAGAAAACCCCCAGGGCAGCAAACTTGCTTTCAAGAGGAGGATGAAGGATGAATGTCTGCGTCAATGGCAGCCATGAGAACATGTCGTGCAGTCAAAGGAAAACCCTAGCTGTCACCATGGACCAAAATATCCATGATATATCTGTGTGTCTAGACCCCTCGATATGATATCTAACTGACATATCTTTTTCACAAAATATCTTTATGATATTGTCAATATTTTCAATATCATTGATAAAATATCGATATATCTCGATATATCCATAATATCTTCTTTTTTCACATAGTATCGCCGATATGTCGAATATATCGATGATTTATCGAGATAAATCAACTATATTGAGAATATAAATCGATGATATTGAGATATTCATTTTCTTGTTATTATGTCAAAATTATCACCTCTTACTCTATTACTATTGATTTATACAAATAATTCAATTACAATGGCTTAAATTAGAGCTATGAAGTAACATCTTATATTTATTCTCTTAAAATATTCATTCGTTCACTAAGTGTGGTACACTTTTTATACCCTACACAATACATACTTGTCTCATACACATTTAAATTGCAATATTTTGATTTTAAACTATTTATTAGAGTCTAATTATTGTTTCCTAGAGGTTCAAACAAAATGTACGTGATTAACTAACAATATCCGTTATATCTCTAAATCGAAATTGAAATTTTCAATATATCCATCGATATATCTGATATATATGTGTTTTTGGACCCTCAAGATATCCATCGATATCGATATTTAAGTCCTTGGCCGTCACCAAAGTAAAACCTTGGGAGAGCCATCTCTTCACCCAATTGACAAAAAACGACATGACATGGAATAGAAATTTAGTGTTTGGTTGCTAGGAAAAGAAAAGAAAATAAATAAAAATAAAATCTTAAAACCGATCAATTCATTTTCTTCAGTCCTCGCACAAAGTCAAGATTCAAATGAGAATTGAGAGAGAGAGAGAGTACGCGTCGAGTCCTCAATTCATCCTGCTGGCACTTCCTCTTCTTCAATTCTCATCAAGAATAGCTAAACAATGGAAGAGGGCAAGAAACCCTCTTTCATCGGCCCTTATGTTTTAAGTTACCCAATGAAACCCAATGGTTCCTGCGGTTAACATAACCAACACATTTATAATTGGGTCCATTATATACCTTACTTACAATTGGGTTGATTATGGGTAACCCGTTACCAACCCAATTAGAAATTTACTTCACCCAAACCCATTTATTGTAGGTTGGTATGGGCGGGTTAACGAGTTTGGGTAAAGATTGTCAGCCCTAGGGATGATAAATTATTAACACTAGAAAATTTAAACATCTTCAATATGTTAAGATGATCAAAAATTTAAGATCAATTATTAACGCCATAGCAATTTTAAACATCCTTAATATGGTAAGATGATCAAAAATTTAGCACATACCTTCCAGCATTAAAGAAATCTTTGAGTTCACGATGAAATATCTTAAATTGTTCGACAAATGCTTCACTATATTCTCCAGGACTCTTGGTAATTCTTGTAAGCATTGCTTCTGTAGCTACCAAATCTTCAGGACCAGCATTCCGGTGAAGCTTGTTTTGTATCGTATGCTTGATTTCTTGCTGGAATGGAGAACACAACCAATAATTAACATAAATTGTCTGACCATAATATAATAAATTCACTCAAACCCCATGAAGTATAACCTTGAGGTCATGAGGAATGTCACCCCGATGTGCAATATCTCTAATTCGGGTCAGAGGAACAGATGCAGTGAATTCTGCCTTAAAAGATGGCAAGCATGGATGGATCTTGCGGATAACAAGTACTTCCTGCACATTATCAGATTATAAAGTAGTAACTGACAGAATTAAAGAGAAATGACATGTATGGAATGCCTAATAAAGGAACAAAGGAATAATTGACATAGAAGCTAGAGCTGCAAAGAAGAACTACACCCATAATTTAGATGTTGTCCTTGCCAATTTAACTCTATGGTTGTTTTTGCAAATAACTTATTTTCTGTACTCCAAGAATTTGAAAGGTGTAGATTACTATTGGAATTCTATTCAAAGGTGATTTTTTCTGTTTAAAACCAAAGTTCAAGAGATTCTAGGCCTACCCTACATCTTTTTTTCTCAATCAAAGGAACTCTGGGATTTGACAAGATAATCGCTGGTGACTATACACTATTAGAGTGATTTTGATGGTGCAATACATTCTTCTTTACTAATCATGAGGGACATGATTTCCTGGTTGCATGCCAATTTGCATCATCCTTTAATTCCCGTAGCTGAAACTTGTACATATCTACGAATTTGATAATTAAACAACAATAGAAATAAGCAAAAAACCTGAGTTACCCCATATTCTTAATTGAAATGAGACTAGAATTATCTCCAAGACGTAGTTTTTCTAGTAGCCTATTGTGAATTTTTGGTCAAATGAAACCAATAATGATATTCTTTAGAAACAAAATTGCACGAATTGAAGGACCTTGGTATCACATCCATATATCCTATAGTGAATCTCATCTTACTTTAAATAATCTACCGTACAAAAATCAGTAGGAAGCAGACCCATTTGGAGGTGCAACAGAATGCAGTTCAGAAACAAGAACATTGTACTACGAAGAAAGATCAAGTATCAATTAGTTTACTACGAAATTTAGACATTCAATCAGAATGTTGTATCAGACAAAATCATAACTATAAAGTAATGCTTCTAAGGTGTGGAGAGAGAGAGAAAGGATCGATTAATATAAATTATAAGACATTAAAAAAATTGAGAAGCAAAAGTAAAGGAGACTAGGACCTAGTGCCAATGCAGTTTGACCCATAGTGGACCAAGAAATATTGAAGCATGGCTAAGTGATCCTATTCACATTGGACCTAGTGCCAAGGCAGTTTGGCCAATAGTGGACCAAGAAATATTGAATGGTGATGTGGGTGGGGGTTTCCAAGGAATACAAATAAGCTATAGTTTTTTCAAGTTTGACAAGCATCTGGAATAACTAGTCAAGTAAAACTCCATTGTACTGTAACTGGCGCATTGGTCTATGAAATACTAATGCTTTTTGCCAGTTGGTACCTTTATCAAAATGCTGCTCCATCATAGAAGGGGAAAATATTAAAAACATATAAGCATCAATAACAAAGTACGAAGTGACTGTCATTCCAAATCCAATTCAAGAAAAATAATAGATTACCTGAAGTGAAGTATCTTTCCTAGCATGAAATTCTTTCCAATTCACGAAATATAAGCCTGGAAATCTCAGCATGCTTGTTTGGCCGGTGATGACCTCCACCTTCAAAGCAAGGAATTTGCCCTGTGTTTATCCACTGCAAAGGGAGAAGATCTAAGAAGGACATGAAAGAATCAATTCAAATCAAGAAGCAAAAAGTATGTCAGATAATGAACCTTCAGATAGATAGAAGAACATATCAGAGCTTCCAAGCGGTCCCCCGTTTCCAGACTTCCAACTAATAGCTCACGCACAACTTCAAGCTTCAACATTAAAACGGGCGCAAAGATAGGAAGATATTAATATCAAGTAAAAGGTATCAATTTAAGACATATGAATTAATATTTCATTAATTTGTGCTAAAAAAGCTAAAAGAATAGCCAAAAGGATTAGAAGATTCTAAAGGAGGACAATTAGTGGCGGAACCAGGAAATTGTCTTGAAGGATTAAGACTAATGATAAGTACTAATTAAAAAAAAAAAAATCCTAATAGACAATAATAATATAAAAATAATAAATATATATATATATATATATATATATATATATATGTATGTATATAAATATATATTGAACTAATGATAAATATAAAAACTGAAAAAAAAAAAAATTCCTAATTGACAATAATAATATAAAAAGATTTTTTCTAATTTTTTCATGCTTATCAATTATCAAAGATTTTCATTTATAAATAAAATAAAATTTTTATTTATCAAATATTGCATTTCTATCAATTCCGTTTCTATCAATTAAAATTTCAATTATCAATCATCAACATAAACAATTGAGATCAATTATCAACATTTCAAATACCCATATGTGTTTGCATCAATACTCAATCACACAAATACACAATCAAAGCAGATCAAAGATTCAAAATACTTGGACAGTCAGCCTTGTCCCAAAAAACGTGATGAAACATTGTAATTGAAGCTGCAAAATCGTAGGATTGAGAAAATAAGTATTAAAAGTAATTTCAGTGGTAGAAAACAAAATTAATTAATTAATTAACCTAATTAACCTCTAGATCTGAAACTTAGAGCATCTCCAAAGGGCTAGATATCAACCCTCTTGGGTATTTTAGCTAGCCAAACTTCATTTTTCCTTCTCCAAGGGACTAGCTATATGGCTAGCTATTTTAGCTATTGTCATTTTGGAAAGCTACATTTAGCTAGCGAATGTTCACTAGCTAAAATGTGACATTTTCCCTCTCTCTATGCACCATTCATTTTTTTCCACCAAATGATTAAAAAAAAAAGATTATTGATAAAAAATTTGAAATAGCTAAAAAACAACCAGTGCCCTTAAATTACTCACTTGGAATTTTTTTCTTTTAGAATGTCATATTTCTAGCTAAAGTCGCTAAAAATAGCTAGTACCATTGGAGATGCTCTTAGTATAGAAAATGCTCAAAATTAGAGGGTCAAACTAAACTTTTTTGGGTCAACTAGGGTCAAAATATTTTTTTTTTTTGCAGTTAAATTTGTAACAGTTCAAAAATTAGCATAGGAAAAAAAAAGTGAGAAGGGTCATTTGATCCCCCTCGTCCCCCCTCTCCCTCCACCCCTGAGGACCAGCAAATAAAAGATTTTATTATACTAATTTTTTTGTTACAAAGAGAGAGAAGGAGGGGGAGAGAGCGAGAGACTGTCACACTATAATTAATATAACCCACATTAAGTGGAACAAGCCAATTAGAACTGGCAAATGGAAAACTTGTCATCTCAAGACAATAAATAGAAAATAGTCATAAATCCATGCTAGCTTTCTTCTTTTCTATTGATTTAAATCTATGTTAGCTTCACAATATCATTTAAATTGTATCAAACAAAAGAAAAGCATCTAAATAAAGACACGGGACACAAGGAAATATTACACATAGAGGTATCAACAGCATTGGAAAAAGGAAAAAGTAAAAAATAAAAAGCTTTTGCACATCTACTACTGGCTTTGTGACCAGTAGGACTCAATCTACACCTAGCTATAAGAGATTGCAAAGATCAAGTTCCGTGAGGTTCTACCATCTCAGTCAACCCATGATACCCTCTAGCAACAATCTAATATGGGTGTGAGCAGGGTCAACAAGATAAATAAGTGTTTGTGTTTATCCAGAGTTTGACCATTGCTTCTATTGGAAAAATACCACATCCCACATCAGTTAATTATAAAAATTGTTCATATACTTGTTTGGGCCCTCCACCTAATAGCTTAGGCTTTTAGGTTGGAAATTTAACATTGTATCAGAGCCCATCATTGTCATCATTGTTCTTGGGTCATTTTCAGTTCATGAGCCTGTTGTTGTCGTCCATATGACAGGCTCATTTGTGTTGTGTTAGGCCTGCACGAGAGGGTTGTGTTGGGAAGTCCCACATCCCACATCGTATAAATACTAAGTTTGATATGACTTTATATACCTATTTGGGCTCTCAAACTAATAGCTTAAGCTTTTAGGTTGGAGACTTAACATGGTATTAGAGCCTGTTATTGTTGTTGTTGTTGTTGTTGGGCCTATTGAGCCTATATTTGTTGCCACGTAATATGCCCATTATTGTCTTGTTAGGACTGCACCTAAGGGGGAGTGTTGGGAAGTCCCACATCGCACATCAATTAAATATTAAGTTTAACATATCTTCATATACTTGTTTGGGTCCTCCACCTAATAGCTTAGGCTTTTAGGTTGGAAACTTAACATGGTATCAGAACATGTCATTCTTAAGCCATTTCATCTATTTGCCTGTTGCCGTCCACCTATTAGCTTAGGCTGTTAGGTTGAAAACTTAACAACTTCCTAGAGAGAGGAGGAGGCATTGTGCCCAGCAAGGTTTTCAGAAGACTAATAGAATACAAAAATATGTCCCTTTCTTCCTAAGCATTCCCGAATGGCGATTATGGTTAGAAATTATTTTTTTCTATGAATCAGCACCCATTAATCGTGTATGTTAAGTGTTAACCTCAATTTTGATACTTATTTCGTAATTCATTGCATGAAATGATAAAAAAAATTAAAATTAAAATTTAAAAAAAAAAAATTCAGCATAAAATATTAAAAAAAATTTAGGTTATGATTTGAACAATTATTTTGCAATTGATTTTACAAATTGAACCTGAGGTTTAGATCCCCAAGGAATGGAGTTTAGTTCGGTATATTAACTGTCTAAGACCATTCTTTTTGCAATTTTCTCAAGGAATGGAGTTTAGTTCAGTATATGAACTGTCTAAGACCATTCTTTTTGCAATAAGAAATTGAAACTCAAAGTTTCTGGCAAACAAAGAAGTGAATAACACTTAGAGGTCGTTTGATATGATTTAGGTAGTTTTGATTCATGAAACTCACAGTTAAATGTTAGGACATGTTTAGTGTTAAGTTTCCAACCTAAAAGCCTAAGCTATTAGGTGGAGGGGTGGAGGCCCCAAACAAGTAAATGAAGCCATGTGAAATTCAATTTCTATATGAAGTGGGATGTGAGACTTCTCAGCACAACAAAGTTGGTGGTCTTAAAAGACTAACTTAACTCAAGTCGGTGGTCTTAAAAGAACAAGTGGAGGACCCAAAATAACGTGGTTAGAGGTGCATATGTGCTAGGATTTAACAGCCAATACGGCACTTGATAGAACTGAATGACATAAAAGGATTCATGTAGTCGAACCCATGCAGTTAAGAATAAGTCTTGGTTAAAGTTGAGTTTAGCATCATGAGTGTATATATGTTCACACAGGTTTCGATTGAATTCAAGTTTGGGAATGGGGATTTGTGCCATGGATTTTTTGGGTGTGATATGTATCTTGATTGGCTACATTTTTTGTTTACTTATGTTCTCTTTTTCTCAAGCTCCGACTCCTTCACATCAGCTTGAGGGGGTATATCTTCACCAAAATTATGCATGTACCTTTACAGACTACAAGCACAAGAAAAAGAACTTGTTCTTGAAATTTAAGAAAAAGGGTTTCAGCAAAATAGATAGGAGATCAAATACATAAAGGTTGATAACATGCATCAGGACATGATGGGAACACCATTGATAAGCATCAGCAAGGTTTTGAATGAGTGACACTTTTGACCAAGAAGTTCGCTTTTCTTGCTTTAGAAGAAATCAAAATAGAAATTACATATATATCATGGTAGAATCAAGGAAAGACATTTAAAACATTATATTCCATACAAAATCAAAAAAGAAATTGCAATTATATCAGGGTAGCTTCAAGGAACCACAAGTAAAATATTATATTCAGTTAACCATGTTGAAAAGATACAAAGTGATAAACTTAAGAACAAATTTAATATTTTAATAACAGTAAAAGAACAAAAGAGAGGGGAAAAAAAAAATCTTGTGAACATTGGATGATGCAGTGACTAAGCAAATTGGATAATGAACACCTGATGTAATATGAACATATTATTTATTTCCAAAATCTCTTGAACATCAAAAATGTAATATTGAAAATTATCTATGATGGTACCTTTTGCCACCAGTTCCTGGCATTTCGATCACCTTCAACTAACTTTAAAGCCAAACCTTCAAGACCTGAAGTGTCCCATTTTCTTCCTGTTTCTCTGTTCTGATGCTCATTGGATCGCATAAATGATGCAGCCCTCCCTTGCCATTGCTCAACAAAAGGACTAAGCCCGGCTTCCAAATGAGTAGCACCATCAGTACCTGTGGACCCATTATCACCCACAAATTCCATTTTCTCCCCACTATCTTCTGAACGCGAAGGCAACAGATCCACAGCCTCCCCCGTCGTGTTCCATCGACAAACCATCTTGAAAATCCCTTCTTCTGGCAGCTTCAAGACCCGATTATCACCACTTTCCCAAACCATACTCTTGTTCTTGCTCATAATCACAAATTTGTACTCAACAGACTCGCCCCCTTTCAGTTCCAATTCACAAACCCACCCGATCTCCGTCCACTTCATCGGAACATTCTTCTTCCAAGAACCCAATTCTTTCACGGAACCCAAAATCACAACGCTTTCGCCAAATTTAACTTGATGATCCAGTCGAACACTTAGCCGTACCTTCCCGCCGCCCAACTTCGATTTCATCTTCTTCTTTTCTCCCTCTCTGCAACAAATCCAATTTCAACTAAAAAATGATTTTCTAGTTCTAAGAAAGAATATAACGAACTTGCATCCGGTCGACATAAAACCACAAATAGTCTGTTTGGGTGCTGAGAAAACGTCGGAAAATAAAAGAAAATGAAAGATCTTTAATCTCATGTGTCCATCTTTTTTCTTGATAACAAGAAGAAGGAAAAAAAATCATTTTATTTGCCTTTCCACAGTTTTCTCGTCTCAGGAACCAAACGGACGCAGAATGAATATTTTCAGTACATAGTAAGGAAGTGAAGGAGAGATGAATGAAATGAAGGGAAATACCTTGTTTCAACTGAGGAAACACCACACACAATCTGAGACGTTCGTCTGTTACAACTGGCAGAATGCTCCAGAAACCCAGGACCGCAAAGAGGAAGACGAGTCGTGGGCTTCAAGAAAGCGAAGTTTGGGAGGTTCTTGTGGTGTTGATGGAGGAATTTGGATCGCTTCTGAAAATGGGTTTGCGTGGGTGTAGGAGAACAGTGCAATCCACGAAGAGAATAATCCATTTCCGGCAGCTTGGTAACGACTGAGTTGAGTTTTCAAGTTTTAAAATCCGCCTTGGCAATCCGTCGGTCTGAATATCTCGATAGCTCAGTGACTCTACCTGTAGCTCCAAAAAATATCGTTACACATATGGTTTCACGGTAGGGGTGAGTTAGCATTCAATCTTTTCGCCACGTGGAAGGTGCTTTGAGTGCTGAACAAATTCGAAGGACGGATCCGTGAATACCCGTGCAATGAGCTTGCAAAATACACTTTGTTTAAAAAATAAAATAAAAATTTGAAACTTTAAAATATCTTCTTCTTTTCTTGAGTCTTATTATACTATATGGGTGTGTTTGGTTCGGGGAAAGTGAATGTGATGCCAGGGAATGGGATATTACTTGGGAATGGGAATGTGATAAATATTACCTATCCCCACGTTTGGTTGGTTGGGAATGGATATTGGGAATCTTTTAAACATTCCCAAATCCTATGTTTGGTTGGTCAGGAATATGATTCCTATTTGGATGAAATTCCTATAATACCCTCATTCTCCTTCTCTTTTTTTCTTTTTTTTCTTCTCTGTTTCTTTCTCTCACACAATCACACTACCCTCACTCTCGTTCTCATTTTTTTTTTTTTTTTTCCTCACACAGTCACACTAGTACACTACCCTCTCTCCTCTTTTTTTCTTTTTTCCTTCTCTGTTTCTTTCTCTCCCTCACTCTTCTTCTATCTCACCTCCTCCGACGCCATCGCTGCCATTACCACCATCACTGCCGCCCTCTTTTCGCACCTTCTTCTGGCCTTTTCTTCTTCTTGCTCCAACCTCTTGTAAAATCTATAGAAAGAAAAAGAGGGCCAATACAAGAGAAGGCAAAGAAGGAGAAGAGCCAGCGAAGATCACTTCGGAATCGCCGCTGTCGATCACTTTGGAATCACTACCGTCGATCGCTTCGGAATCACCCCTCACCACCGTCGTCTTCTTCTCCGGTGAAATACACACCCCTCACCTCAGTAATTTCCAGCAAAATATTGAGGAAAATACGCTGGATTCAAACCCCCGTTATGGCTATCGATCTGCTCTCCCTCGTCGGCGAAGTTGTTGTAGTTGTGGCCGCCGATCTACTCTCCCTCGCCGACGATTGTGCGTGTTTGTGGGTTTGGTGTTCTGCCATGAGGCGGTGTGCCATGGAGGGCCAATTGCTGATCGCGTTTCGGGAGATTGGGAGAAGGGATATGAAGGGAATAAGAAAATGTTGTTTGTAAGAGGGGAGGGCACGCTCGTCATATTATTTATACTAAATATCATTCCCGGCATCACAAATGCAAACCCACCCCTCCATTGGTTTTCAGATGCCCAGTCCGGATGGGAATATGAGGGTAGCGGGCATCAGCCATTTCTGGGAATGAGTTCGTCCCAAACAGCGGAAAGAGGAATAAAAAGCCATTCCCAGGCATGGTAACCCCGAACCAAACGCACCCTATATGAATCTACTCCTTGCCGTCAAAGTCAAATAATTCAACTTGCACCATCCAAACATGATATTCTATTACATTGGGGGATAGATAGACCAAATATGATATTCTATTACACTGGGGACGGATAGACTAATTATGGGCAAACAATTACATTTCAATTAGTCTTAAAAGTTACATTTTTTTATTTTATCTGTTCAAATGTTTGTAACGGATCTAAATTTGGTGAAAAAAATCGAGTTGAATTCGAAAAAAATCAAGTTAAGTTTTTCAACTTAACTTGATTTCTAGAAAAATCACATTAACTTACTTCAATGCCTATTGAAAACAATTGTACATGTTTAACTTGATATGAAATATAAAATCAAGTTAACATTAAGTTCATCACCCAAAGATCAAGTTATGTTACTGCTATACTTGATTTTATGAAAAACCAAGTTAAAATTGTTTAAAATCTAAAAAATGCAAGTTAAATTTTTTTTTTTTTTATAAAAATAAATGATTCACTAAATATAGCTTACAATGCGGAAAAGTAATTCTATACAAATCTACAATACAAATGGACCAGCAAATACTAGGAAACTAATTAGGATCTTGAGAATCTAGATAGTGTTATATATTCATTTTCAATATAAAACACTGCATATAGTATCACTGCTCCTCGGTCTCCCCATTGGTATCAGAGCCAAGTTGTCAGTTATTTATAAAGTATTTATTCATTTTATGTTTTATATTGATTGTAGTTATAAGTTGATCTCCTTGTTTTTCGGGATACTATATCGGTGTGAGAGGCATGAGGTTGTTGTGTTGTCGCCACAACAGTGTGAAGACAATCAATCCCTATAATTTCAGTCCTAGAAATATAGCTATGAATAGATTTTTTTCGTAGTAACTCGATCCAATAGGACTAATTGGGTAGGTTCATTTAGGTGGCCATGACTTGTATTCTCATTCTTGTGATTTGTAACTCCATACTCCATAGTACAGATCAATTAGCTTCCTCTTCTTTCGTCTTTTTTTTTTTTTTCACCTTTTTTTCCTTCTTTAAAAAGGTTATTACTTCGGTAGATTAGCTTCTTGTTAGGTAGGCACATGGCCTTTGGTGTAAGAAAGGGGAGTCCATATTCTACTACTAAAATTCCAAAATTTGAATTCTAGTCCAATTTTCATTTAAGATACAAATCACAATGGACTCAAGATTTGGATTCTGTAAGATATATTGGTGAGTAAAGTTTCAAAACTTGTAACTGATGAGGCTTTTAGTGTGGGTATTAACCCTTATGACTGTTGGGCTGTTACAAGCCCAATTGATTTGACCGTTTTAATATTCATTGCACTAACCGTTAGGCCATTAAAGCCCAAGACCTAGATGCTTATATAAAGACATATACCAAAAGACCTAAAGATATATTAGATACATACGTTCTTCTGTTTACAATTTACATTTTTCATTCTTTTCTCTATATTTTCATATATTTTGGGGCAACTAATCGAGGACGGTTCAAATTACTCTTCCTGTGAACGTACTCATAGAAAGGCTAGTTGCAAGCTTCTGGGGTTGTATCTTGGAAATATTGTCATCCGCCAGAACCTATACATAGGAAAGCGATAACTCCTTTAGGACAGCGTGAGCACACATGCCTTCCTACAGGCCAGTTATTCCAACTTTGTCTCTTTAATTTTCTCTCGTATTATTATGCTTTATAATTTTAATTGTTATTGCTTGTGTGATTTGATATTTTATCTTGTGAAATTTTCCAACTTCTATTAATTATTTGAACATTTAGATCGATTACACAAAATTTCCCCAACAATCTAAAGGAGTTAGCCGCATTCTATGTATATAATAATTGTTTAATGTTTGTTTATTCAAAACAAAATAAAAAATTTTATATTAAATGGTTCATTGTTTCACCGAGAACATAGTGGTGCTTTACATGTGATTTTAATTAATAAAAAAAAAAACTGTTTTCTGTTTTATGTTTTTTTTCTTTTTGTTAAGTCGTTTATAACAGCATAGTGATTGCTATTCAAATATAATTTTTTTTTTTTTAATAAAGGGTTCCTTTTAGTGTTATAAAGCTTGTAATAGTTTTGGTTTGATATATAAAATTTTATTCTTACCGCTACGGTTTAAATTTTTAAAAAACAGTTTGCATTTGCTGTTCTTTAATAATAATTAAAAATACAGTTTCCATTCATTACGTCATAAGGAAAACTAGTTTATAAAAATAAAAAAAAACAACAACAAATTTTTGTATTTACTGTTTTACAAAAACATATTTACTAAAAACAGTTTCATTTTAACAATTTTAAAAACAGTTTTGTATTTACTGTTTCACAAAAACAGTTTTACGGAAATAATAACAATAAAATCAGTTTATTACATACTGTTTTTTTTTAAGGAAATAATAATAATAATAAAAAAAAAAAACAGTTTTCTACATAAAAACAGTATTCTGAATGGTATTCTGTACTGTTTTATATATATTTTTTAAAAAAATTTACTATTTTAAATTTGAAGACAATAATTAGCAATAATAATAAAGTTCCAATTCGCGAAAATTTAGTTGCTAATTTTTTTTTGGTTTTTGAAATAGATTCATTATTTTAATTGCTGAAAATTTGTTTTGATTGACATAATATTTAAATTGTGCAGCGTAATTTATTTGCCCATCCTTAAAATAATATATATGGCATCTGAAGAGGCTAATACAGTAAAATCTGAAAAATTTAATGGTCAAAACTTTAGGATATGGCAAAATCAAATGATATATTGGTTAATTGTGTTAGGTTTCTATTCTGCCTTAGAAGAACAAACACCAACTCCTAGAGAAACGGCTAAGGAATCAACATCATCTACACCAACCCTTTCTAAGGACCAAATAGATTTTCATTGTCCCTATAGGATCCTTAGTACACTTTCTAACCGTTTATATGATGTTTATCATTCCACAACTAGTAGTGCAAAAGAACTTTGGAGTCTCTTGGAAGCTAAGTATAGAATTGACGATGCTAGTATAGAAAGGTTTAGTGTTTCAAACTTTAATAAATATGTTATGAAAGATGGAAAATCAATAAACGCCCAAATCCAAGAGTTTCAAGATATGTTGAAAGAAGTAGAGAAAAAAGGTACTAAACTTAGTGAAGATTTTAAGATTTCATGCCTAATTGATAAACTTCCACCTTCATGGTCCAATTTTGCTAAGTCACTTAGACATAAACAAGAAGGTTTGACTTTGACCCAAGTCTGTAATTCTATTAGAATTGAAGAACAACATAGGGGAGAGTCTAAAAGATCTAATGAAGAGGAAGCTAAATTGAACTTAGTAGAAAACAATAGAAATCCCAACTCCAATTTCAACATGAGAGGTCAAAACCAATTACATCCTAGAGGGAGAAACTTTAAAAAGGATTATAAGAGGAATAATAATAGCCAACCCAGAAAGCACCAACAACAAAATAAGAATAAGGGCAAAGAAGGTGAAAAGAGGCTGTATTTCGTATGTGAGAGGACCAATCACTTGGCTAAGGATTATTTTTTCAAGAAGACCAAGGAATTCAAGCCCAATTACAACAATAGGATAAGACAAGAGAAACCAAAAGCCCAAGTTAATATGTTAGTCGATGAGGAACGAGAGAATTCTTGTGAACCCACCATAAGGTATAATCCTAACCCATCCATTAGTATTACATATTTAAGCAATGATTGGTGGTTAGACTCTAGAGCTGATGTACATGTTTGTTTTGATCGATCATTTTTTAAAAATTATCAGAACTCAAGTAGAGGATGTGTAACATTAGGGAATGATTCCACCGTACGTGTGTTTGGTATTGGACAAGTGGACTTAAAGATGACATCTGGGAAAATTTTGACTTTTAAGTGGTGTGCGGCATGTTCCTGAAGTGAGAAGGAATTTAGTTAGTGGGTCTTCTTTAGTTGAGTAAGGTTATAAAGTTGTTATGAAGTCCAATAAAATTGTAATAACCAAGAATAATATTTTTGTTGGTAAAGGTTATGTAAGTGAAGGTCTTTTTAAGTTGAATGTAATGTCAGTTAATGATGTTGATAAAATTCCTCCAAGTATAATGTTGAATTGAGTATTGTGTGGCATGAATGACTGGGGTATCCGAATTTAAAGAAACTAAAGAACATGATGGATCTAGGTTTAATCCCCAAAGCGAAAATGGATCTTAAACATAGATGTGAGATATGTGTACAAGCTAAACAGCCTAGGAAAGCTCATAAACCTGTTCAGAGAAGCACCAATCTTTTAGACTTAATACATAACGATGTGTGTAATTCTAACAAACCTCCTACTAGAGCCGGGAACAAACATTTCCTAACCGTTATAGATGATTATTCTAAATATTGTTATGTCTACTTAATTAAAACTAAAAACGAGATATTTGAGAAATTTAAAATATATAAGGTCGAGGTAGAGAATCAATTGAAAAAGAAAATAAAGAGACTTAGGTCTGATGGAGGAAGTGAATATAGTCTAACTAAATTAAACTTATATTGTCAAGAACATGTGATAGTTCATGAAGTAACAGTACCTTATTCATCGCAATCAAATGGTATAGTTGAGAGAAAAAACCGAACTTTAATGGATATGGTAAATGCAATGTTACTAAGTTATGGAGTGCCTGAGAACTTATAGGGGGAAGCATTACTATGCGCCTGTTTTATACTTAACCGCATAATGGTTAAAGATTTTGAGAAAACACCATATGAGTTATGAAAGAATAGAGCACCTAGATTAAATATTCTTGAAGTGTGGGGGTGCCTTGCGAAGGTGGCAATACTCGACCCTAAAAGAAAGAAGAAAGGTCATAAAATAGTAGATGCAGTATTTTTAGGATATGCTCACAATAGTAATGTTAGTTGATTCTTAGTTGTGAATTCTGAAGTTAGCGATATTTCTAATAATATCATAATAGAAGCGAGAGATGCTGTATACTTTGAAAATATTTTTCCCTTTAAAACTAGGATTTCAACCCAAGTTAATGATAGACCCTATGATAGAGATAGGCCATCTACTAGCATTCGTAAGGATGAAGAGACTAATGCTGAAATAGAAGTTAGAAGAAGTAAAAAAGGAAGAATAGAAAAGAATTTTGGAAATGATTTTTATACATATTTAATTGAAGGAGATCCTACGACGTATAAAGAAGCTATGTCATCGATAGATGCACCTTTTTGGAAAGAAGTAATAAATAGTTAGTTTGAATCAATAATTTAAAATAATACTTGGGAATAGACTATTCTACCTCTAGGAAGTAAAGCAATAGGATGTGTGTGGGTAAATTTCCATTTGACAAGCTCCCCACAGTAAAACACCAGGACTGAAGTATAGCCCATATAACATAGTTACCGAGTTAAGGGAACGAGCTGAGGTCTTATCATCTTGACTTGGGCTTTTAGCCTTAATACGGAACCTCAGTCCTAAGGGCCCGATCTGAAGAGTCAGCTCAGTTCTATCTTCTCACCAGTTCGTAAATGTGCCATCATCACTCAAAGCCTGACATCAGCTCAGGTCACGACACTTGGCAAACTCAATCATACTACAGTTCCACTTTATCACCATTAGTTAATCAACTATAGTCTAGCAGTTACATCTAACCCAGGGTTAGCCATTCAACCAGGGTCAACAAACCATGGTCTGACAGTTATTGGACTAACCCCAGTTAGGTTTAACTCAACCCCGGAGGTTATCATAGCTGGCTCAGGTCAGTTCGTACAGATGGGTATAAAAAGAACATACATTACGCAACCAAATGAGGTAGGATGAACAGTACCCTAATTTATAACTATCGTCTTCTACCTTTCTTCCTCTCCCAAAAGCAATACAGTCACTGACTTAAGCATTGGAGAGATTTAGGCCGAACCCACTTCGGCCTTTCTCTCTAATTCTGTTTTCGAGTTTGTGTTTGCAGATCAAACGGTGAAATTAGTTCCAATCTTTCATCACAGTTCGCGGTCCAGTTTTTGACTCGTACAAGATGTAAATGGGTGTTTAAGAAAAAGTTAAAAGTATAGATAAGTATAAGTTTAGACTAGTAGCTAAAGGATTTACTCAAAAGAAAGGAATAGATTATTTTGACACTTACTCTCCAGGGTTTAGAATTACAAAAATTAGGATTTTGGTAGCCCTAACATCTATCTATAAACTAGTTGTACATCAGATGAATGTAAAGACCGTTTTCTTAAACGAAGATTTAGAAGAGGAGATTTATATGGAGCAACCTGAGGGTTACATAGTTAAGGGACAAGAACATAAGGTATCTAAGTTAGTGAAATCTTTATATGGACTTAAACAAACTCCTAAACAATGGCATGAAAAGTTTGATACTGTTATTTTAAATTATGGATTTAAAATTAATGAATATGACAAATGTGTATATTATAAGATGGATAAATGTCACAATCCAAATTAATTAAGCCGTGATCAATAGTAATAAAATAAATTTTACATTAATAAGTCCTTTGATAAAATAAGATGATACGTGTCAAAATCTCAACCATTTTAAAAATTTTCGAGCATGACCGATCCGTAGGTGGGGCATACTATCATAAAACATGTTATAAAATGCATTCCATAAAAATTTCCTGTCATCCATACAAGTGGTATCATCCCATGCATCACATTCCACGTATACTCACATCCATAAATAATTAAAATTACAACCCTTAATTGTATTACAAGTCCGTTGTCCATGGCCCAAATAAAACCAATTGAATACATACTCTCTCCTATGAAAATACATCAATAATTAACATGGCAAATTCCCATTAGGCATGCTTCCGTCTATGATAGTATAAACCAATTCTTAGATTATCTAAAAAACATTTAAAATAATAGGTGTGAGTTCGACAACTCAGTAGATACAATTTAACATAGTAGACTAAAGCAATGATATAAATAAAATCCAATTATATCATTTAAATCAAAATATACTAACCGAGTATATTAAAAAGAATGCAAATCAAGTTATAATCCATAACTTAAAGTAAATAATGCATAATACCTAATGCATGTGACTCATGTCCAATTTACATTAATTCCATCAAGTATCGACCACTTTCGTAGGAGTCTTCACACGGAAACAGAGGATTTGAACCCACCTCTAAGAGGACAACATAAAGATTCCTACCTGGAACCGAAAAGTAGCCTCTAATTTGAGAATACAAGCGTTCCTACCTGAAACTGGAAAGCTCATAGGACTAAAGGAATAGAGAACACAACTTAGTCCCTTCACCGCAAGTAGTCCATCTCCAGTGACCCTTTTTAAAATACTTTTACCCAGTATTTATTAATTTTATTTCATGCATGCTGTGAGCGCAAGCGGGAGTCGCCACCCAATTTAGCTTTGGGAATTGTATTTTTGGTTAAATTCAAGGTCCAGAGATTCAAGTCCAGAGCTAGGGTACATTATTGGGAAGGTATTAGGCACCCAAAAATGCCCGGTCGAAACCGGCCCCCGTGAATAATTGTTAGCTTTATTTAATCAAGGTATTTAATCAAATTTAACCCTAAGCATGCAAAAATGCAACAATATGCCAAGCACGCGAATGATTATGCAAATAAGAAATGATCAAGTGGAGAAATGGTTAGTAGCACATGGTATGGCAGAATATACAAGAGATAATAACTCACGGAAAGCAAAAATAAATAAACATATAAAAGAGTGCCTAGACTACAATGCGTACGCACCATGTGATGGTGCGTGCGCACCATGTGGATTCAAAGTGACCATTTGAAGCAGATGAGATTTTCTGTTAGGGCATAGGGTGCGTACGCACCATGTAGTGGTGCGTACGCATCAGCATGACAATTTCTCTATAATCTCCGCTAACATACATTTTGCAAATAAAATACTAGTACCACTAACATTAATTTAATCTACAAAAATATCAATCAGCACACTCTAATATATTAAACAAAAGATGCAATCATTAAAATATACCAAAAATGCTGACACTAACATTAAATATTCTAACCATACTCAATAAAATAACCTAACTAATATTATAATGATATAATCTAATCTATTTTAATCAAAACTAGAATAAACTACAATAAACAATATAACACCCATACGTACTCACATTAAACCTATGTATATAATATAAAAATTAATTATTCTAACTTTAAACTAATGAATGATAATAATCAAAATAATTCTCTACTTGGAGAAGTGGTGCATATGCATCACGAATTGGTGCGTACGTACCAACTTAGCTCAAATGATGAACGGTCAAAGTTGGTCAAACTATGATCAAAATGACCAAACAAAGGTCCCACATGATAGGTCTCAACAAGACGAATCCATCTGTCAAATTTAGAGTCAATCGGGCCAACCTAGGGTCTTCAAATGCTAGGGAACACGGTATCTGTGGGTGGGTACGCCCACACTGGATCACTGTCCACTATGATCAAAATGACCAACCAAAGGTCCCACATGATAGGTCTCAACAAGATGAATCCATCTGTCAAATTTGGAGTCAATCAGGCCAACCTACGGTCTTCAAATGCTAGGGAACACGGTACCTGTGGGTGGGTACGCCCACACTGGATCACTGTCCACTATGATCACAATGACCAACCAAAGGTCCCACATGATAGGTCTCAACAAGACGAATCCATCTGTCAAATTTGGAGTCAATCGGGCCAACCTAGGGTCTTCAAATGCTAGGGAACACGGTACCTGTGGGTGGGTACGCCCACACTGGATCACTGTCCACTTCACCTTCAACCTCAGAACGGGTTAAAGCTGAAAAATGCAGTATTGAGTTTTGTCCCGTGCTAACTTCTCCCTAACTTATCTTACTCATTTCTTAACCAAATTTAATGATTCAAAAACCAAATTGAAGCTCTTGCAGAGCACTGCAAGCGCGCATAAATCGTTCATCCAAAAACTTACTAGAATCATGATTATTTTTTGGGTCAAAGTCTTGAGTTTATAACCCGAAAACCCGTCAATTCAAGAATTCATGTCACAGCTATTTTCCTTCAAATCTAATATTACCAATGATTTTCTTGACCTTAACAGTGTAACATGGCATCATTATATTAAACAATAACTCATAGAAACAAATATGCAGTATAAATTCACAGTGCATACATATATGTGTATCTGTGATACGTACCCCTCAGGTTTGAATGCTTCCAATATCA
This sequence comes from Liquidambar formosana, assembly GCA_039720395.1. NCBI lineage: Eukaryota > Viridiplantae > Streptophyta > Magnoliopsida > Saxifragales > Altingiaceae > Liquidambar > Liquidambar formosana. The sequence goes on from CM077822.1 coordinate 30,078,806, forward strand.
ACGTAGCAATTCCCTTCTCGTGGCTTTGGATTACAACATTCAACACTCTTTTCTCTCTTCTGGCTTTCTGGTGTTTCGGTGGGTATTTGGTTTCTCTCCTCTAAAAGTCGTCCCTCCCAAAAAAAGAGATCTCAGAAAAGAAGACCTCCAGCCAAAGACCTCAAGCAAGAAGAAGACCCCCCTCAGGTTTGAATGCTTCCAATTTCAACGCAGCAATTCCCTTCTTGCGGCTTTGGATTACAACATTCAACACTCTTTTCTCTCTTCTGGTTTTCTGGTGTTTCGGTGGGTATTTGGTTTCTCTCCTCTAAATACCGTCCCTCCTAAAAAAAGAGATCTCAGAAAAGAAGACCTCCAGCCAAAGACCTCAAGCAAGAAGAAGACCCCCTCTCCTGTCCGATCAGTAGAGTATAAATGGGATTCAATTAGGTTTTGAAAACCATCTCCTGACTAGGCCATCCCCTACCCATGCTGGGAACACCCGTGGGAATCTCCCCACTCCCCAAACTCTACCCCATACTCTCATGTTTAGTGGGAGACAGATCTGAAGATTCCTGAAAAAGGCATAGGATGCAGTACGCATGGCAACATGGTGCGTACGCACCACCCATTGGTGCGTACGCATAAAATGTAAAAAGGCAGTATTTTCCTGTTGTAATCTTGACTACTCGTCGAGAATTGCTTTGTCATTACCTCAAAACATACAATAAACCTCATCAGTGGGTTTCTAAAATATGTGATTTCAAATTAATTAGGTGGTACAAAATGGGGTGTCTACAGTTGCCCCTCTTTCGATTTCACTCGCTCCTTCGAGTGGTGTCGAAAGATTCCATAGACCCAATCATTTTGACTGCCTAACAACTCAAAATCAAATGTAACCATGCATGGGGTCGAATTAGGGATCACCTAACTACCTACGTACCCTTTTGCAAGGCATCAGACCTGCCGTAGTTCATGCATATGTGAGAATCCGACCTCGTTTGGGCTATAACGAGGATGTCAACAGGTATAAATCAGTGGATGATAGTTATCTTGAAGAATAAAGCGGACCCCAGAGTGGGTTAAAAGGATACATTGGCCCCAGGGTGGGCGTAAATTCAGTCGTATCGGACCTCAGATTATGTACGATTTCGTTCGTATCGGACCTCAGATTAGGTGCGATTTCAGTCATATCGGACCTTAAATTAGGTACCATTTCATTCGTATCGGACCTCAGATTAGGTACGATTTCATTCGTATCGGACCTCAAATTAGGTACGATTTCATTTCTATCGGACCTCAGATTAGGTACGATTTCAATCGTATCGGACCTCAGATTAGGTGCGATTTCAGTCGTATCAGACCTCAGATTAGGTGCGATTTCAGTCGTATCGGATCTCAGATTAGGAACGATTTCAGTCGTATCGGACCTCAGATTAGGTACGATTTCATTTGTATTGGACCTTAGATTAGGTACGATTTCATTCCTATCGAACCTCAGATTAGGTACGATTTCAGTCGTATCAGACCTCAGATTAGGTGCGATTTCAGTCGTATCGGACCTCAGATTAGGTACAATTTCAATCATGTCGGACCTCAGATTAGGTACGATTTCATTCGTATCGAACCTCAGATTAGGTACGATTTCCTTCGTATCGAACCTCAGATTAGGTACAATTTCAATCATGTCAGACCTCAGATTAGGTACGATTTCATTCCTACCGAATTTGTCACATGGCGACGCGAAATGGTATTGAGGAATACGTGGGGGAAGGCATGATGCGTACGCATCATCATCATGTGCGTACGCCACCTTTGCTAGGGAGCGCCTCATGCCCCGCTTCATTAGTCACCAGGTATCCATTCTGTTCCATTCTTGTCACTATTTTGTTTTCCGTAAGCTTGCCCCTACCATTGCATTCTTTCATACTCAGGTTCCTGATGCTGGCATTCCTCCCGAGGGACTTCCTCCTGCATTTCCCCCGTGGTCGGTTCCTCTTTATGATGAGAAAGGCGAGGCATATGAGGAATCCATTATCCCCAACCCACGAACGCATCCACTCCCTTTTCCTCCCATCACGCGTCAGGTAGCATTCCTTCTTTCTTTTGACAGGTTCTACAAAAAAGTTAGTTCGAAATATGCATGCCCTAATCGCGCTCCTATTTTCTTAGCTCCCCCTTGTGGAGATGGAGCTTGTTTACCAGATGTTTGGTGGGCTCAAGCGGATATTGACTGCTCATTCTGCGACCATTTTGCGCATGCGGGGAGGGCCGGCACCTGGAGGTGCAGCAGATGCAGGGGGAGGTGGTGATGATGATGAGGGTGGTGATGATGGTGGGCAAGGTGGTGGTGGGGCTGGTTCATCCAGCGGTCCGTCTTATCGCCCTAGGGGCTTTTAGACTCTATCTTTCTTCTCTTTGAACAATTGCAATTTCAATTTCGGGGTTACGTACTTAAACATTTGCACTTGGTTTTTATTTCAGTATGTGCTTTTCTTGCTTTGAATTGCTGTGTGCTGCTTGAAATGATTTTGAAGTTGAATTGATACAGATGAAACCAGATAGCTCAGTTACTGAAACATGGTATTCTGGTGGTGTAGAAAACACTAAGTGCGTGCGCATCATCATTGGTGCGTACGCATCATCCACTAATGCGTACGCATATCTCATTAATGCGTATGCATCAAATGGAATTCTGCCCCTTTTTTAGGGCCCACAGTAGTCTCTCTTTTTTGTCTCTTTCCCAAAAAGGGCATTTGCTGTACTTTTTCTTTATAAAGGCTCTCTCTTCATTACCCTAGTCGCCACCTGAACTCTACCAGTATCGTCACTTTCACCTCCTATTTTTCACTAATGGCGAACCTTTCTGACTGGCTCAAATCTTTGGATGGCCAATCTCGCGTGGAATTTAACTCCCAGTTTCAACTGTCTTCCTTGCTTGATTACTCCCAAGTGCGAGTCAACCAAGACTTTCTCAAACTGGCTACCGAGTTTTGGGATGCTTCTCGTCATGTGTTCCGCTTCAATAATACGGAAGTGTGTCCCACCATGGAGGAATTTGGGGCCATCCCTGGGCGTCCAGATTTCGACCATATATTACTACCATCCGTAGTACCGCTCAAAGTCGAGGGCCTAATTTCTTCTTTATTCGGTATTCCAACCAGATTAGCTCGGGGATGGTTTTCAAATTCAAGGATAGATTTCCAACTTGTAGTTTCTCACTTCAGCCAACTTCCTCCTATGGTTACAGGTAATCAACTCCAACATCGTTTGAATGCCCTCTGCTTTCGTACCCTTGCGCGTTACTTGTTTGTAGATGCCCCCGACTCCGCCGATGTGGCCCTATTGCAGATCCTTCCTTTATTGAGGGAGTCCAATCCAAGCATGATGGTCTTAGCCGGAACTCTCAATGCTCTAAATAGGTTTGCGAGGGGCGAGGTTCCCTTTGTTGGTGGCAGTCCCTTACTGTTGCAGGTAAATTCCCCTTCATTCCAGTCCATTCTTTCTTTTTCATTCTGCTTTTGGCTCAATGTTGCTTTTTCCTTCATCAGTGCGTACGCATATGTATGTGATGCGTACGCATAAAAGGTTTGATCCATTTTTTCCAATCTTTCAGATTTGGTTATTCGAACGCTTGCAGCTTGTAGTAGAACCCCACGTGAGTCCTTGGGCATACCAACCACAACGTTACCACCGTCGGGCCTTGATTAAACCTTTTCCTAGCATCGAGGAGCTTCGCGACATGCTTTCTAACATTTCCTGTCATGGTATTCGGTGGAACTGTCCTTGGTGGAGAATATCCGACATGACTCTAGGCCTGATTTTCTCTCATAGCGTGATGCTGGCTGGCCTTCGGGAAGTGTCCTACTGTCCTGTGCTCCGCATCCAACGGCAATTCGACAGGCCTCAAAGATTGCTGCTTAAAGAGCACATAGGATATGTCTGTCCACTCGAGGCCCATCTTGTTGAGCGCATTCAGGGGGCATGGCCCAACAGGATGCGGGTTTTATCCGTCGTCGCCCCTGAGCTGATTAGTCCCTCTGCTGCTTACTACGGCTGGCTTGCCTCTGATATTGGGGGATCGAAAGAGGATGAAGTTCATCGTAAACGAAAAAGACTGAATCAAGACGGTCATGATGGTAGTGGATGAGGGAATGATTTCCAACACTGATGCGTCCCTTGTTGATTATATTGCATTTCATGTCATTTCCATTTTAGTTAATAATAACAAAACAAGATGTACTATTTGTTCCCATTTAATGGATGAAACTTATTTCAATTAACTTTGATTCCAATTCCTTCGTAATACAAGATAGGGTCTACATCATATATAGTACTTGCGCAAACGATCCAGATTGGTAGGTTGCATAAACTCATTTCCCTCCTCGTCCATTAGCTTGACTGCTCTTCCTGACAATATAGCCTTGATAATATATGGGCCTACCCAGTTGGGCCTAAAGTTGCCCCTAGGATCCGATTCCCGGGTCAACATTTCCTTGAGCACTAGGTCTCCTTCCTTCAGATTTCTCGGCCTCACCTTTTTGTTAAAAGCCCTGGCAACCCTCCTTTGATACCCTTGTACATGGTACAGTGACTTAAGCCTTTTTTCGTCTAACAGTGCCAATTGTTGTACCGGTCCCTTTTCCATTCAACTTCAGGGATTTGGCTTTCTACCATGACCCTTAAAGATTGAAATTCTAATTCCACCGGTAAAACTGCTTCCATCCTGTATACCAATGCGTAAGGCGTTGCCCCAGTAGACGTCCTTACTGATGTTTGATATCCCCACAATGCCCCTAGTAGTTTTTCTGCCCAATCCTTATAAGTCTTTGCTGACTTTTCTAGGATGTGCTTTATGTTCTTATTGGCCGCTTCTACTGCTCCGTTGGTCTGTGGTCTATAAGGGGAGGACTTGTGATGCTTAATACTGTAATTCTCAAAAATACTTTAGACTTCCCTCTGAAAATGTGATTCATTATCTGAAATGACCTCGTGTAGTACCCCATACCTGTAGATAATGTGAGTCTCGATAAACTTGGCCACATGCTTGGCTTTCAATTCCATGTAGGCTTTTGCTTCTACCCATTTCGTGAAGTAGTCGATGGCTACCAATATGTACTCGTGTCCACCCGTAGCCTTCAGGGTAATCTTACCCATAATATCTATGCCCCAGACAGAGAAAGGCCATGGCGATGTCAACTGGTGTAATTCGACCGGTGGTGTGTACTGCATGTTGGAATAGACTTGACACTGGTAACATTTTCTCACATACTCCACGCAATCCATTTCCATGGTAGTCCAGTAATATCCCAACCGAATCAGCTTTTTAGCTAGCATCCTCCCGTTCATGTGGGGTCCACAATCCCTTCTGTGTACTTCACTAACCAGTGTTTGGGCTGCTTCTTTATCGACACACAACAGATGAATGCCATTGGCTGACCTTTTGAACAGGTTTCCACTGCATAAAACATACTGTGTTGCTAACAACCTCAGTACCCGCCGGTCCTTCCTAGTAGCTCCCTCGGGGTACACTTCTCGCTCCAAGAAGTTCAAAATATCAAAATACTAAGGTTTCCCATCGTCAAATTCTTCTTCTATGAACATGATGGTGTCTTCATGGGTAGGTCGAGAGCTTTGCTATATGATCAAAGGTTGCAATTGGGCTTTTTCTAAGATGTGGATCAATGATGCTAAAGTGGCTAGGGCATCGGCGAATTGATTTTGGGATCGGGGTAGAGGAGTGAAGGTTATTTTCTGGAACTTTAGAGCTAATTTCTCGAGGTAGCTTTGGTAGGGTTTCAGATGTTCTTCCTTGGTTTTCTAAATATTTTGAACTTGAGCGATCACTAATGCCGAATCTCCATAGACCTCGACTTCTTCCACATTGAGGGCTAGCAACGCCTCCAATCCCGCGATACAGGCCTCATACTCGGCAGTGTTGTTTGAATTGCGGAAGTTGAGTTTAATTGACAAAGGAATATGAAGGTCGTCTGGTATGATCAAAATAACTCCAACTCCATTCCCGTATTGATTCGATGCTCCATCAAAATACATCTTCCACGTTCGTGCACATTCAATATTCAAGAGGTTTTCGTCGGGGAAGTCGTCGTCGAGGGCTTGTTCTGGGATTGAATGTTCGGCACAAAAATCGACTACTGCTCCCCCTTTAATTGCCTTCTGGGTGACGTAAGTCAATTCAAATCCTGCAAGGAGGAATAACCAACGCGATAATCGCCCATTGAGTGTTTGTTTCTCGAACAGGTACTTGAGCGGATCCATACGGCATATTATCCACACCTCATAATTTATCAAGCTATGCTTCAGCTTCTGAATGGCCTAGACTAGCGTGAAGCATGATTTCTCCACTGCAGTATACCTCGTTTCGTATCCGTGCAACTTTTTGCTTAGGTAATAGATAGCATGCTCACGTCCTTGGTCATCGTGCTGAGCTAACATGCTCCCTAGAGCCTCCTCAAATACTGATAGATACAACAACAGTGGCTTTCTAGGGCGTGGTGGGACTAGTATCGGTGGATTCAGCGGGTATTCTTTTATTGCTTTGAAGGCTTGTTGACATTGATTGTTCCATCCCTTGGGCTCCCCCTTCTTTAACAATTTAAAAATAGGCTCGCAGGTCGAAGTGAGTCCTACTATGAATCTGCTGATGTATTGCAATCTTCCCAAGAAACCCCTGACCTCTTTCTCTGTCTTGGGCGGTGGCATCTCCACAATTGCCTTGATCTTAACGGGGTCAACTTCTATGCCCCTGTTTGTCGCCATATACCCTAACAGTTTCCCTGATGTTACTCTGAAGGTGCATTTCTGTGGGTTCAATCTCAGTTTGTACTCCCTGATTCGCTTGAAGAACTTTTGAAGGTTGTCTAGATGACTTTCCCTGGTTTCTGACTTTACGATCATGTCATCTACGTATACCTCCACTTCTCGATGCATTATATCGTGTAACAAAGTGGTAGCCATTCTCTGGTAAGTGGCCCCGGCGTTCTTTAACCCGAACGGCATAACCGTATAACAGTAAGTCCCCCATCCCATGGTGAAGGTTGTCTTGGTCATATCTTCAGGTGCCATCTGAATCTGGTTGTATCCCGAGAATCCATCCATAAACGACATTAATGCACTTCCCGCAGTGTTATCCACTAGAACATCAATGTGTGGGAGGGGAAAATCATCTTTCGGGCAAGCTTTGTTAAGGTCACGAAAATCCACACATACTCGGACTCATCCATCTTTCTTCGGTACTGGCACTATGTTGGAAACCCAATCTGCTTGATCAACTGCCCGTATGAATCCCACCTCTAATAACTTCGAGACTTCTTCTTTTACTTTGATTGACCATTCAGGTTGCATTCTTCTCAACCGCTGCTTGACAGGCCTAGATCCTTCTTTGACGATAATGTGATGTTGCACTATCTCCGGATCTATGCCAAGGCATGTCCGCGTATGACCAGGCAAATACATCTTGGAATTCCTGCAGTAAAGTGCTAAGACTAGATCGTTCTTGTATGGATAATGTAGACCCAATTTGTATTTCCTTAGGATTTTCATTAGTGCCCAAGTTAATTAAGATAGTTTCATTTTTAATGGGTTCGAAATTTCTTTCTTGGTTGTCATTAATTATTTTGTTTAAATCGGGATCCTCAGACATTTGTGCAATATATTCCTCAAGAGACACGTCAACATAAGCAAAATCAGAATCCATTTCATTAGCAATAGGGGTGGTTACAGCAGTAGTGTTCTTAAGAAACTTAGGAACAGAGCTAGTGGTGAGTTTGTCCTTGGCTGGAGGGGATTTGTCACCTGCGTTGGAGTATGCGTGGATCTCAGCTCCTTTCTTCCAAACCCACAGGCTTGTACCCCCATTTGCTTCAGTGATCAGCTTAGTCAGGTGTGTGGCGGCCTCTTCTTTAGTCAGGACCAGTATATCTAAACCCTGCTCAGACAGCAGTAGACTCAGATTCCCCAGATTTTCAGCCCAGTCTACTTCTAGTACCTCTTTCCCTCGAGGTTTTCCTTTGGTGATGCCTAACCTCAGTTTTGCGACGAAGAAAACTTCCAACCCCGGCACCCTTCTCTTGCTATACTTGTCAAACCATGGCTCGGGGAATCCGCAATAGGGGAAGTCTTCCCCTTCCTTGACGAAATTCCCGTTAAGGGTATTCTTGTTTTTCGGTAGTTCTTCCTCTTCGGTATAACCTATTCCCTTATGGTTTGTCTGCATGCGGAAATCCGGGAGTTCGGTGACTCCTTGACCTCTTTTTCCCATCCCCATACCTGGCATGTACCCCATCTTTTTCATGATGTGAGCTACCGTGTGTCTGATCCCCTCCCCGAAATCAGGGTGAACCTCTTCTATCCCTTCATTTTTTCTTTCCAGCATTTGAACCAGTTCGAAACCTCTCCACCCTGGATTTTCCTCTCCTGCTTTTATTCCCGATACTTGGCCCGTGATTTCTCCATTGCCATGAATTATCAAGACACCTCCTTCCCATGGCAGCTTAATCTTTTGATGTACAGTGGATGGGACGGCTTCTAGTGGGCGCAACCACGTTCTTCCCAAAAGCAAATTGTAATTAGTGGGTATGTCCATGACACAAAATTCAACAACGGATATAACAGGTCCCACCTTACAGCATGCTTGGAAGGTCCCTAACACTGCTCTGGAACTATTGTCATACCCCCTTACTGTTATCGCAGATGGCGCCAAATCTTCATTGCCAAACCCTAACCTGGTTGCTGTGCGCATGGGGCATACGTTCAAGGCTGATCCGTTGTCCACTAATACCACTGGGATTTTCAAGTCTTTGCATTCAACAGTAATATACAAAGGTTTTGCATGCTCCAATCCTTCAGCAGGGAGATCTTCCTTCGAAAAAGTTAAGATAACCTCGTCTGGAGACTCCCCCACCCTCATTAGGGAGAGAACCTGCTAAGGTGTAGTTTCAATTGGAACCTCTTGTTTTGCCAATGCATCTAACACTGCCTGTCTGTGTTTTCTTGAAGCCACTAGTAGCCCCCATAGACTGATGTTTGCCTGTGTTTTCTTGAGTTGCTTCAGAACCCTATCCTCTTCCTTTTCTTGCTCCAAGATCCGCATTCGCTGCCTTAGTTCTTCCCCATCCCCTTCTTGATTTACTTCTCTCCCTGGATGGTCGCCTTCTATGTGAGAAGGTTTGAAATGTCTTTCTGCACGGGTGAGGTGCATGGAGTCTTCAGTGTCATCTGCCTTGATCTCAGCCCAAATATTTTTTGTCGTCCCATCTCTTTCTTCGTCACTGTCTTCCCATGGTGCACATACAGCTACTATCAAAGCCAACGGGTCGTAACCTTCCACCCCTTCCGCAAGCATGTTCACATATGGCGGTGTTGCGCCTTTGTAGTTGGGAAGAGGATTTTGATGTACGTTGGGCTTTTTCTCTTCCCCGGGGGGCGGTAGCTTGCCCGTGTCAATAAGATCTTGGATCTCGTGCCTTAGTCGGACACAGTTGTCAGTCCGATGCCCAATGCGCTGGTGGAAATCACAGAACTCGTTTTGTTTCCAAAATGATGGAATAGGATTAGGCAATGGCCTTACTTCTAATGCTTGCAGATGTCCTCTTTTCATTAGGTTAACAAAGGCTTTGGAGAGAGGGACCCCCAAGTTATAAAAAAACCTCGGTTTCTTTTCAGCTTGTTGCACGGCACTGACAGTAGCTTGCGTGGGCCCATTGGCTCGATTTGCCCCATTTGGAGCGCTGTTACTTGCCCCAAATACTCTTCTGGGCTTGCCCTCTATCTGCTCTTTGTGAATTGCATCTTCTATCCTTATTCCACACTGGTACAACTATTGAAAATCCATAACTGATGAAGTCAACATTTTATCGAACTAGACAGGCGTCAAGTTCCTCAGTATCATGTTGACCTGGTCTATTTCAGCTGGACGGCTCACCATTTTTACTGCTTTTGCCCTCCAACGGCTTAGGAAGTCTGAAAAAGTCTCCTCTGGCTTCTGCCTTGTCATTTCCAAATCTCTCAACGTCACGTCTAACATAGTGTTGTAGTTGTATTTGTCCGTGAATTCTTGAGTCAATGCCTCCCAAGAATCAGTGATCTTCTTGTCCACTGCGTAATACCATTTGGAAGCATCTCCTGATAGTGAGAGAGGAAAGGCACACAAGACTTGATCTGAATTTAGCCCCCTCATTTTAGCTATGCTCAAGTATTGACGTAAGTGTTGCTTGGGGTCCTCGGTTCCATCAAATTTCTCGTAATCTGCGATCTTGAATTTTTCCGGAAGCTGAGTTTTTGATTCAGAAGTGATCCCATCCATGGAGAACATAAAGCTGTCTAAGCCTTGTGACTTCCGCCAGGCGGTTTTCTTTTGGTTCATCTGTTCCTTCATTTCTTGGTTTTCTACTTCCAGTTTGTCCATCCTCGGATCTTTTCCCTTTGCTCTCACTTCCCTCTTAGCTTGGTATTCTTCGTAGTCTCCGTCATCCCATATGCCATCGGTGCCTCTAGTTCTTTGGATTACTCCTTCTCCTTCTTCCCTACCGGGTGCTTCTGGGTCTTTAGGTTTGTCTTTCCCTATTTCCAAGGCGTTCAGCCTCTCACTCATCTTAGTAACCATTTCTTTCATTTCCGCTTTCATTTCAGCTCTGTCACGTACCATCATGGCCATGAGTTCTGCCAAGGTTGGTTCTGCCATCTGTCCGCGTTCCATCACCACTCGCTCGGTCTCTGCTTTTCTTAAATGGTTCGATGTAGGAGAACGGACCCAAGCCCAGCCTGGTGTACGCAAATCTGACTGTGATTGCTTAATCCTTTATTGAAATTTTGACCAAGGCAAGTGATTAAGTTCATGCCCCTCTTATTGAATGAGAACTTTATTAGGCTTTACCCAATTCTGTCCTATCATACCCTGGGCCTCGTCATGTTTACTAAATCTTTCAAGTGCCCAAGGTTCGACAGGTACACAAAGTAGATCATTTTTCAAGCTTAGACCTATTATAAATGCTCTCATCTCACAAATTCTTTTGGATCCAAGCCCATCTTCTTCTTTTCTTTTTTTTTTTTTTTTTTTTTTTTGTGTGGGCTTGAGTCCAATTTCAAAAATCACACACTTCACTCTCATTGGGCCTAAGCTTGACAAATAATCAACTTCGAACTTCAATTTTAAATCGGATTTGCTTTTGTTCATCAAATTAGGTGAATCCTAATGCCTACTTGGTCGATGCACTCCATTAGCCTTTTCAATTTGAGCCCAACATTCACACACCTCACCTCTCTTTGAATCAAAGGCCCAAAAATTTATATTTCTTCTCTTTTTAGGGTTTAACCTGTTTGGGCTTTCCTATTCCCGTTGGTGGATGAAAAGTGGGTTAGTGCTCCTCTAGCCTGACAACACTTGACGGCCCAAAAACTTGGTATGTTCAAACTTAGCCCAAACCCGAAAGCCCGTTCGCTCGCTCGACAGCCTAGCTCGTGGCTGTCGATCGATGCTATTTCGGCGATTGACAGCCTAGGTGTCGCTTTGTCAATAAAGTGGCAGCGTCAGCTGCTAACCACGGATCTCAAGGAGATTAATTTAATCCCCTACTACTAGTAGTGTAGGGTTTCTGATAGCGTGTCGGGCCTCCCGACAACGCATCAGCCCTCGAGTCCCTCCCTTGACTCTTGGCTTTAAAAACGAAAATCGATCGCCGGCGATCCAAAATTATTTGACACTCAAACCCTCACCTCCTCAAATCTCTTACTCTCATAGATCTATGGCCTCTTCCTCCGCCTCCCGAAATCGTCCTGACCTGAACGCTGTGCTAGAGGCACAACCAGACATATGGCGACCAATGTTCCCAACCCAAAATCAACTTATCACGGTCAATGACACCGTGGTACACAGCCCTACAAACGCGACAGCGGTAGCCACGGGACTCATCACTCCTCGTGATGAAAGGATTTTAAACGCTAGGTCCGATATGGACCTTATGAGGGACGCCATGGCCTTGAGTGTTCGGGCCACCACAGTCACTTCTAGCATGGCTCGGCGTCTACACACTAGGGGTGTGGAAGTTGGGAGGTTAAACCACCACATTCTCAGCCTTCAACGAACTATCCGGCAATCCGGTCGGACGATAAGGACTTTGAGAGAGGAGAACAGAGTACTGAAGGACATGGTGGACGCTTATGCTAGGGGCGTCACACCTAGGGTTGTGGCTCTAGAAGGGCTCGAGGATCGATTCGGGACCAACTTGAGAGTCTCCGGAGACAGCCTGAAGCTGGTCCCTCCAATCCTACTAAAAATACTACTAATGAGTAGCATCTTTCTCCTTCTCTATTTTGTTGTTCTTTTTCTGGGTTCTTGTTGTTTTTTTTTTTCTTTTCTTTTTCTGGAGTATAGTAAATGAACATAAAAGGAAATTATATTCACATGCATGGACTAAAACCAGATTACATATTCTGCACTACTGGCTACAGTAAGCCAAAATACAAAATACATATTAACTCCCAAAGTGGTGCATGTAAACGGGCAAAAGCACGATGATCGCCAAAACTGGAACCACCCTCCTGAATGGGATCCTCTCACATGCACAAAAATAGGCCATTTGGAGGGTAAGCACGGTAAACAGGATAGTGAAGATGACGAAACCCCAGGAAAACATTGTGGCGGAGGAGTAAGCCTTGTTGGGGTGACAAAAAGGAGCACTTATAGAATGATTTTCCGACGACTAGGAATTGTAGGCCTATGAACAGAAAAACCCTTTTATTTTATTTTATTTTTGGGCCTAGGTCCAATAACAATATCTCACATCTTCCCTCAATTGGGCTCAACTTGAAACGGCTAATGAGTAGCATGGGCCTCGCCCCGTACCCGCGATAAATGCCTAATTATGGATGTATCATGACACACAACGTGACACGCATTCAAACAAGGTTATGCAAAAAGCGGCTGGTTGGGGTTTTCTATGTAGGGTTAGTCAATGGGTACTTCAACTTCAAGGGTCACCCAAGCTAGGACGCTCGATGAGCAATCCGTTAACGTACTCACTAGCTTATCACAGGCTAGTGGCATAGGCTGTGGGTTGGTGATGCCAACTTTCAGTAACCATAGGCGCGAATGGGGCCCGGTACCTTCCGTCAGACTTTCACCGAAGGTATAAGGGTAATCGTGCCCGTGTGTGCAATTTTTGTGGTTTCATTCAATTAAATTCCTTTGTTTTAATTAAAGCCAACAATTTATCATATGGAGTCTAGCTCTCAAGTCCCCAGTGGAGTTGCCACTGTGAGCGCAAGCGGGAGTCGCCACCCAATTTAGCTTTGGGAACTGTATTTTTGGTTAAATTCAAGGTCCAGAGATTCAAGTCCGGAGCTAGGGTAGATTATTGGGAAGGTATTAGGCACCCAAAAATGCCCGGTCAAAACCGGCCCCTGTGAATAATTGTTGGCTTTAATCAATCAAGGTATTTAATCAAATTTAACCCTAAGCATGCAAAAATGCAACAATATGCCAAGCACGCGAATGATTATGCAAATAAAAAATGATTAAGTGGAGAAATGGTTAGTAGCACATGGCATGGCAGAATATACAACAGATAATAACTCACGGAAAGCAAAAATAAATAAACAGATAAAAGAGTGCCTAGACTACAATGCGTACGCACCATGTGGTGGTGCGTACGCACCATGTGGATTCAAAGTGACCATTTGAAGCAGATGAGTTTTTTCTGTCAGGGCATAGCGTGTGTACGCACCATGTAGTGGTGCGTACGCATCAGCATGACAATTTCTCTACAATCTCCACTAACATACATTTTGCAAATAAAATACTAGTACCCCTAACATTAATTTAATCTACAAAAATATCAATCAGCACACTCTAATATATTAAACAAAAGATGCAATCATTAAAATATACCAAAAATGTTGACTACTAACATTAAATATTCTAACCATACTCAATAAAATAACCTAACTAATATTATAATGATATAATCTAATCTATTTTAATCAAAACTAGAATAAACTACAATAATCAATATAACACCCATACGTACTCACATTAAACCTATGTATATAATATTAAAATTAATTATTCTAACATTAAACTAATGAATGATAATAATCAAAATAATTCTCTACCTGGAGAAGTGGTGCGTATGCATCACGAAGTGGTGCGTACGTACCAACTTAGCTCAAATGATGAACTGTCAAAGTTGGTCAAACTATAATCAAAATGACCAACCAAAGGTCCCATATGATAGGTCTCAACAAGACGAATCCATCTGTCAAATTTAGAGTCAATCGGGCCAACCTAGGGTCTTCAAATGCAAGGGAACACGGTACCTGTAGGTGGGTACGTCCACACTGGATCACTGTCCACTATGATCAAAATGACCAACCAAAGGTCCCACATGATAGGTCTCAACAAGAAGAATCCGTCTGTCAAATTTGGAGTCAATCGGGCCAACCTAGGGTCTTCAAATGCTTAGGAAACACGGTACCTATGGGTACACTGGATCACTGTCCACTATGATCAAAATGATCAACCAAAGGTCCCACATGATAGGTCTCAACAAGACGAATCCATCTGTCAAATTTGGAGTCAATCGGGCCAACCTAGGGTCTTCAAATGTTAGGGAACACGGTACCTGTGGGTGGGTACGCCCACACTGGATCACTGTCCACTTCACCTTCAACCTCAGAACGGATTGAAGTTGAAAAATGCAGTATTGAGTTTTGTCCCGTGCTAACTTCTTCCTAACTTATCTTACTCATTTCTTAACCAAATTTAATGATTCAAAAACCAAATTGAAGCTCTTGCAGAGCACTGCAGGCGCACATAAATCGTTCATCCAAAAACTTGCAGAATCATGATTATTTTTTGGGTCAAAGTCTTGAGTTTATAACCCGAAAACCCGTCAATTCAAGAATTCATGTCACAGCTATTTTCCTTCAAATCTAATATTACCAATGATTTTCTTGACCTTAACAGTGTAACATGGTATCATTATATTAAACAATAACTCATAGAAACAAATATGCAGTATAAATTCACGGTGCATACATATATGTGTATCTGTGATACGTACCCCTCAGGTTTGAATGCTTCCAATATCAACGCAGCAATTCCCTTCTCGCGGCTTTGGATTACAACATTCAACACTCTTTTCTCTCTTCTGGTTTTCTGGTGTTTCGGTGGGTATTTGGTTTCTCTCCTCTAAAAGCCGTCCCTTCCAAAAAAAGAGATCTCAAAAAAGAAGACCTCCAGCCAAAGACCTCAAGCAAGAAGAAGACCCCCCTCAGGTTTGAATGCTTCCAATATCAACGCAGCAATTCCGTTCTCACGGCTTTGGATTACAACATTTAACACTCTTTTCTCTCTTCTGGTTTCTGGTGTTTCGGTGGGTATTTGGTTTCTCTCCTCTAAAAGCCGTCCCTCCCAAAAAAAGAGATCTCAGAAAAGAAGACCTCCAGCCAAAGACCTCAAGCAAGAAGAAGACCGCCTCTCCTGTCCCATCAGTAGAGTATAAATGGGATTCAATTAGGTTTTGAAAACCATCTCCTGACTGGCCCATCCCCTACCCATACTGGGAACACTCGTGGGAATCTCCCCACTCCCCAAACTCTACCCCATACTCTCATGTTTAGTGGGAGACAGATCTGAAGATTCCTGAAAAAGGCATAGGATGCGTACGGATGGCAACATGGTGCGTACGCACCCCCCATTGGTGCGTACTAATGAAATGTAAAAGGCAGTATTTTCCTGTTGTAATCTTGACTACTCGTCGGGAATTGCTTTGTTATTATCTCAAAACATACAATAAACCTCATCATTGGGTTTCTAAAATATGTGATTTCAAATTAATTAGGTGGTACAAAATGGGGTGTCTACACATGCTTATGCCCAACATGAAATATAATAAACTATAGAATGATTTTTACCCAAAATCATCTAAAAAATATGCTACATAAGCCATAGTAAAAATATCCCATAATTATACTAAATTATGATAAGCTAAACAAGATAAATACTCATTTATGATTACAACCTTAAAATCATAAACTGAAAGTATCAATTACACATGAAAATTAACCATAAAATCCATACATCTATATTCCATAGAATTTATAAAATAAACCAAAATTCATAATGAACATCATTCCCTAATTAGATTACCAAATACCTATAATTCCATTCAAGATTTATTCCAAAAATCATCTATATACATATTTTAATTCCAAGAATAACAAATACTATGATAATAATACCCATTTATGATTACAACTTTAAAATCATAAACTGAAAGTATCAATTATACATAAAAATTAACCATAAAATCCATACATCTATATTCCACAGAATGTATAAAATAAACCAAAATTCATAATGAACATCATTTCCTAATTAGATTACCAAATACCTATAATTCCATTCAAGATTTATTCCAAAAATCATCTATATACATATTTTAATTCCAAGAATAACAAAGACTATGATAATATATACCATATTATCATGTTAATAGTTTAAATTTAGGAAAATTGCACCTACCTCCATGAAATGTGTAGAAAATGCAACCTTAAGTGTTGTGGGTGTTGAATCCAAGCCCTAGAATGCACATGCAAGCTCCTAATCTGATTTCTAGCTACCAAATGCTATGAATGATGATGGTGGTGGAGATTTCAACTCCAAGAATGCAACTAAGACTTCCAAAAGTCATGAATAAACCCAAAATGTAAGAATATGGTGACTAAACCTCAAGGAAATACAAACCCTAACTTTAAAATGTGAGAAAATACCTTTAAAGATGCAAAAGGAATTGATGAGGATGAACATCCATGCAAAAACTCAAGAAATCCAAGTTCAAGACTCAAATCCTAGCCTCCAAGAATAAGAAATAGCTCCAAATGCAACAATGGTGGAGAGTAAATGATGAACCATGCTTCAATAATGCAGCCATGAGATGAAGGGAGCTTGATTTAGCCCCAAAATGTGACATGCAAGAGCAAAATGGGTTAAAAACCCTAACCCTAACCCTCTTTCTCTTTCCTCATCCTTCCCTTTCTCTTTCTAGCTCTTTCTCACTTCATTTAAGTGAGAAATGAGCAAAAATACTAGATCTAGTGTGTATGGGTCGTGATATAAGCATATGAGGGTAGTGGAGGGGTACATGCGTCATTTTAGCACTTAAAAACCATTTTAGCATAGGTCCGATCGATCGGGCCATAGCCCCGATCAATTGGGGGGTGGTAATCCGTGATAGCCATTTCTATAGGGGTTTCGATTGATCGGCCTTAGACCTCGATCGATCTGAACCCTCACGGTTTGTGAGTTTTTGTCAACATTCAGCAAAAACTCACTCAAACGCTTCCAAATTACCTTGAACTTTCCCAAAACCATTAAAATGACTTTTAAACATAAAATAAACATGCCTATGCATATAAAAATCGAATCCATACCATGCCCATACATGAATACAAATTGACAAAATCCCATAATATGCATACTATCAAAGTATTAAACTCTTAATACTTTACTTAAAAATTACGGGTGTCACAATAAAGGCCAACATACTATACTTTGTTTATATGTGGATAATATTTTGATATTTGGTACAAGTCTAGATATTGTAAAGAATGTTAAGAATTATTTGTCTAAGAATTTTGATATGAAAGATATGGGAGAAGCACATATAATTTTGGAAATGAAATTGGTTAGAAATTCGGAATGAATATTTTTAGATCAATCTAATGCTATTGAGAAGATGATTAAAAGGTTTAAATATTCTGATGTTAAACTGGTGTCTACACCATATGATCCTAATATATATTTGACAAAAAATTATTGGAGAACCTGCATCCCAGTAAAAATATTCTCAAGTAATAGGATCTTTGTTATATATTGCAAATAAGACTAGACCTGATATAGCATATGCGGTTGGAAAATTAAGTAGATATACACACAATCCGGATTACTTTGGAGAGAATATTTAAATATCTTAAAAGAACTCTAGATTATTCCTTGCGTTATAAAGGATTTCCAGTAGTGGAAGGATATAGTGACACTACTGGATAACTGGTAGTGTAGATATAAAATCTACTATAGGATATATATTCTTATTAAGAGGAGCATCTATTTCATGGGGTTCAAAGAAGCAAACCATTATATCTAGGAGCACTATGGAGTCTAATTTAATAACTCTAGATATTACGTGTACTGAGGCAGATTGGATTAGAAATTTGTTATTAGAAATTCCTTTAATTGGTGATAGTGTGCCTGCTATATCTATACATTGTGATAGTAAAGCTTTTATTAATTTAGTGAATCAATCTCATCTATACTACCTATAAAAAGATGAATGCAAGAAAAACTTTTGATTGACTAATATACCCTTATTTTAATTTTTAAATACACAACTACCCACCCTTCTACATATATAGGAAATATAATAATTCTAAAACACATACCTTAATATATAAAACACAAATAGGGATTCAAAGTAAACGGAAACTATAATTCTTATATAATAAATAGAAATATATAGGAATATGAAAACTATAATTCTAAAACACATACCTTAATATATTCTAAAACACATACCTTAATATATAAAACACAAATAGGAATTCAAAGGAAACAGAAACTATAATTCCTATATAATAAATAAACAATCACTTTCTCCATCAAGAGTAGCTGCAACTTCTCCCTTCTCTGGTTAATGGCGACTTCTCTTTTCTCTGATTAACGACAACTTCTCCATTGTCTGGTAAGTTTTGCTCTGCAAATTATAATATATATATATATGGTTCTGTTAGAGAACTGCAAATTATATATATATATATATATATATATGGTACTGTTAGAAAATAAGTTTGATTTTTGATGAATTTATAAGTTAGATAGATGAATTTATAATCATAATAGGTATTGTAATTAAAGAAAGAAAAATCATTCGAAACGAAACACCCATAGTTCTAAGAAACCGTTTAAACTCATTAAACCGAGGAACAAAATACAATGCATACCTCAAGAGTTCCAACCAAAACCCAAAAAAGATGTATGAAACCCAAAAAGGATGTACTCTGAATATATGAAGAACCCCTCAAAATCGATTTTCCATTGCAAGCATATCTAAACAAAATACATAGATTAGTGAAAAAAAATTTGAAACTAATATTATTTAAAAATATTCACGTGCAACGCACGTGTGTTATATCTAGTGAAAATAAGAAGCTAAATAGGCATATACATGTGCGCTGAAAATTTGTGAAAAGTATGCTTAATAAAAATGTTTTATCTGTTGACTTTATTAAATTTGAGAAAAATGTTGCTGATCAGCTGACCAAAGGTCTTTCTAGGAATGCAGTCTTAAATTCATCGAGAGGGATGGGCTTAAGCCCTAGGGAATCACCAATGGAAGTAACCCAAATTTTGTGATTGGAGATCCCATGAAGGAGGTTCTATGGGTAGAAACAATCTACAGAACGTGACTCATTATTAGCACCTTTTATGAGGAGAGTGTCTCTTCCTCATCGTTATGATGAGAGTGCTATTGATGTAACAGTAAGGAAGAGTTTTATTCTAAATGAGCCTAAGGTAGGAGCACTCATGTAGGGTATAGTCACAATACTCTTGAACGACTTACCTAAGTGAGAGTCGCCGGTATGGGATTGGGCTGACCTTAGAAACTCTCATAGGAATCAAGGTACTAGTGTATAGCCATAAATAACGCTAACTCGCATCAAACCAAGTCTCATATTAATACTATATGTGTGACATGTTGAAGTTTGGCTCAAGGGGTCAAGTTCAAACTTTGCCACTATGACTCCTTAGATAGAAACTGTCAACACTAAGTATAGGTTCAAGTCCAAAAGACAGCTATGCCCATTGCATAGTATATAATTGCTTATATGTATATTTCTTATGTATATATATATATATATATATATATATATATATATTTTATTTTATTTTATTTTGAAGTTTTGAATTTTGTGGGGGATTATAAGATATATTGGTGAGTAAAGCTTTAAAACTTGTAACTGATGAGGCTTTCAGTGTGGGTATAAACCCTTATGGTTGTTACACTCCCAATTGATTTAACCGTTATAATATTCATTGCACTAACCGTTAGGGCATTAAAGCCCAAGACTTAGATGCCTATATAAAGACATACACCAAGAGACTTAAAGATATATCATACACATATGTTCTTCTTTTCTCTTTACAATTTACATTTTTCATTATTTTCTCTATATTGTCATATATTTTGGAGCAACTGATCGATGACGATTTAAATTACTCTTTCTGTGAACGTACTCATAGAAGAGCTATCTGCGAGCTTCTAGGGTTGTATCTTGGAAGTATTGTTGTCCGTCAGAACCTATATGTAGGGAGGCGATAACTCCTTGAGAATAGCATGAGCACACGTCTCTTCTCACATGCCAGCTATTCCAATTTTGTCTCTTTAATTTTCTCTTGTATTATTATGCTTTATAGTTTTAATTGTTATTGCTTGTGTGATTTGATATTTATCTTGTAAAATTTTCAACTTTTATTAATTGTTTAAACATTTAGATGGATTACACAAATTTGCCCCTATAGGTCTATTCAGATCACAGAGGGAAAGTCTAAGCTATCTATCCAATGAAAATGTTCTGCAAGTATATTGGGAAGAGCGCGCGAAAAAAACAAGGGCGCAAAATGGGTCGGGGCAAAGTACGGTTCGGGTTAAAATATGAAGTGTAGTATTGGGTTTTTTGGGTGTGCACGAGAGGCTCCAACCCTGGCTTGCTCAGCAAGAAGGAGCGAGAAAAAGAAATAAAGGGAGGAACCAAAGGAGCAATCAAGGGTCGTCTCTCACGAACACAGTTACACAGACATACAGAGGTAGCTCCATTTTTAAGGCACTCAATGGATCTTTGATCTTTTATTATTATTTTTTATTAACATCTACTCCTTTTTATTTGCGAATCGAACAAAGTTTATGATCTCTCTCTCTCTCTCTCTCTCTCTCAAATCAAAGAATTTAATTCATTTCTACAATTTCAGATTCAAAGCATTTAATCGCAGCGAAGATGTTTCTTACGAGGTATTATCATACTGACCTAAACGAATTAAATTTAGGGGTTTTTCCTTCCACTCTGCTTTCCTCAAAAAAATTTTTTTTATATTATTTTTAATATAAAGAAAATGTTTTAATAAGTTTCCTTTTGTGGGTGGGTTTGAAGGACTGAGTACGACAGAGGTGTCAATACCTTCTCTCCAGAAGGTCGATTGTTTCAGGTCGAGTACGCCATTGAAGCAATCAAGGTATTCCTCTCTTTTTCTCTCTGCAAGTTCCTTGTTGCAACAAATAGGGTCTTTGTATTGCTTTAATTTGAGGGCAGATGGATTTTATTTTTCTTTTTTACAGTTGGGTTCCACTGCTATTGGGATAAAGACCAAGGAAGGCGTTGTGCTTGCAGTTGAGAAGCGTATCACTTCGCCATTGCTGGTCTGCCTGTTTTCTTTGAGCTCTACTTTTTACTTGCTTTTATCTATCTACTTTAGTCTTATGATTTACATTTCCTGTTTATGGATATGATTATTTAATTATTTCAATTTATTGAAGCTATCCCAGTATTTCATTGAGTGCCCCTTTTCCCCTCAATTTACAATGTATCATATTGAATGGTTGTTGGAGGGGGATTTCTAACTCAAAATGTTTTTGGATAAGTTGAGTTAAAATTTTACAAAACATATTATTCATTTGCAAGAGAAAATTTTAAACTCGAAATGGTTTTTCTTAATAATTTAATACTAGATGGGGAAGAGAGCAAAACAAAAACATGTTTACAGATGATCTCAAGCAATGTTTTGATGGTTTTGATCAGTAATACAGTAACGACTGGGAAAAGTGTAATTCTACAGATACATTTTTTTTTTTTTTGATGATGAGGAAACCCTTCGGGCATACTGATACAAATTTTTTAGGCATTATTCTTTCGTTTGCAATTTGTTTTTACATAATTTTAGCAACTATTCTAGTTTACAAGTGTGCATATACACCCATTTTACACTAATTTAAGCTGAAAAAAATGAGAAGTATTAGACCAAGTAGATTTCTGATTAGTTTTTTGGAATGTGCTAATATCTTTAGAGATGATGGGCTGAATGCAAAATAACTGAATTGTTTTATGCCGTTTGGCTATGTCCTTGCATTGTGAGGAAGCTGTAAGAGTTATGTGAATTTCCACTATGATTTCCCACTGCTTTCTAGTCACACATTGGAGCACAAAAAGTATGACATAAGTGGATGCATGTAGGCAACCTACATTCTAGAAAGTGTACTTCCCAACTAGTAAGAAGGTTCTCCTTCATTTTGTACGACTAAAGGATTTATTTTTAACAAAGTATTGCTCTTTTGCTCCAAACATGAGACCTGTGGTATACTTCTTTTAAAGTTGTAGAAAACTATAACCGTTCCATGGATGTTTTACAAGTCATTGCCATTGTGTTGCTCTATTTACATCAAGATTTGTTTCTAGATTTTAGAGTTGGGATTATTTTTCCCTTGTTCTTTATGTGGATGCATCTTTTAGTGTTGGAAAGGTAGAGGTCACAACTTCATCCAAACATAATTCTTTCAATTCTCTTTCAGGAGCCTAGCAGCGTGGAGAAAATTATGGAAATTGATGACCATATAGGGTGTGCAATGAGTGGATTGATTGCTGATGCTCGTACACTTGTTGAACACGCACGAGTAGAAACTCAGGTACTGTCACGATGGTGATGATGTGTATTATTTTTATTATTATTTGCTTTGGTATTTAGGGAAATGTAACTCAATTACTAATTATTTAGATTTATTTTTATCAGAATCATAGGTTCTCATATGGTGAGCCAATGACCGTCGAGTCCACTACACAAGCTCTCTGTGATTTGGCCCTACGATTTGGCGAAGGGGATGAAGAATCCATGGTCATAACGGCTCCTCTTTTCAACTCTAATAGTTTTTATCGTTTCCTTTTTGTTTGATTTCAGTGAAATATATCATAGTAAATGCTATTTTAGTTCCAAATTTAATGCGCATGATCATGCAATTCTTTCTATAATTAGTTATGTTTCTCTTGTTGTGATTTGATTTTGACCTTAGAAGCATGAAGCAGGAGCAGGGGCTGGGTTAGGGACGAGAGCGGGGGTAGGAAGTGGGGGCACATATAAGAGGCTAAAGTTTGGGGTGTGTAAGAAGAGTCTATGTCAAGCATATATATATATATATATATATATATACGGTTATGTTCCCATCAGCACGTGTTGATATAAGTTATATCAACACCATGCATTGGGATTTGTACCCTTGCATTGGTCCAATGTACCTCATATCCCACTAATGCACAAGGTAAAACTCCCAAAGCAAATGTCGATATAAGTTATATCAGCACGTGCTTACCTAATCATCATCCTATATATATATATATATATATATATATAGACTGTGTTACCTTGTATGGTATCATGTGGGTGAAATTGTACAGATTTTTCAGAACTCAACAGATTATAGAGGAATTTAAGAAAGAAGTTTGTGCAAGGGATGAGTGTATTCTTATGAGAAGGTGCACTAACCTAGAGAATGAGAGAAAGAATCATATGTTCCTACTTGATGGGGAGAGAGAGAGAGAGAGAGAGAGAGAGAGAGAGAGAGAGAGAGAGAGAATCATATGCTGCTAACTTTGTTTTTTTAGCAAACTACTATGTATTGAACTAGGACTACTGATATGATTTCCTTCAAAAATTTAGGAACATAATTTGGAATTAAGGGGGCCACCGTACAAATTAATATAAATTTAATTCATACAAAGATATCTTACCTTTTATATAATAACTAAGCAATTTCCCATATCAAAAAAATAATAATAATAAATAATTAATTTCTAAAATTTTGGAGGTCATGGTCCTACCTATCCCTTCTCTCATGAGGTTCTGTCTTAGCTAGAATCGAGATTCTCTCTCTCTCTCTCTCTCAAATCTCGGTTCTTACAAGGTTCTCACTAAGAAGCGCGGTATCGTGGTTCCGAAGCGAGATCGGCACCCTTGGTGGAAGATTCCTGCTTCCAAGATTTTGACATTCACTCAGAAAACATTATTGTTTGTTTACATTCCATATGGTGGTTTCTTTCCTTACTTTTGTCATTATCACTGAAATAACATATCACAGAAGCATTAGTGGGTTTAAATTGCTTATTCATATATGTTGATAGAGGTAGAGGACTGGACCTGATGACAAATTACTTGGTAAAATCTTCCATTTTCCTTTCTACAGTCTGCTAGTAAAATATTTAATTAAAAATAGAAAAGAAGAAATAAAAG
Source organism: Liquidambar formosana (assembly GCA_039720395.1). Lineage (NCBI taxonomy): Eukaryota > Viridiplantae > Streptophyta > Magnoliopsida > Saxifragales > Altingiaceae > Liquidambar > Liquidambar formosana. Next base: position 30,103,128 of record CM077822.1, read on the forward strand.
GTTAATTTTACTTTTGATGACGAGGAAACCCTCCAGGTAAACCTCGGGCCCATATAAGACCCCACAACCCATATGGAACAAGTAAGTTCAAGGCCCATGAGATCCATGAAACCTTGTATGGGTGGCCCTGAAGGGTTTGGCAAGAGTCAAACTGTTGAATTTCATTTTTTACTACTACATGTTTTGTTTTGTTTTGTTTTTTGTTTTTTTTTTTTTTTTTGGGGGGGGGGGGGGGGTGGTAGGGGGTGTTTGGTTTGTAGATTGGTGGGGTATCTAGCAGCCTGCAGTACACTAGGCAACCTCCTTGGCATGAGACGTCATGGGCTCAAACTTACAACCTTGCTGCCAAAGTGGTTGGATCATATTGTATTGGTTAGAGGCCGATGGTAGGACCTGGCACTTTAACAAGGTTGGGAAGGGCACTCTCATCCGAACTTCAAGTTTTATTAGAGGTGCCTTGTTAACTAAAAACCAATATCGAACAAATACTTTCCACTGTGTGCAACTGTTATTTGTTTAAAATCCAAGACTGCTTCTAGTCAAGCAGTTTATTAGTTAGTGGATTTGAATTGTTGAATACATAATAAAACGATGGGTTACTTAAAGAGCGGAGGCATTGTCACATGCTATGAGCTTGCTCCTCACTTAATTGTTGGAGAGTGGTGAAAAATGATGTGATTGCCTTTTTGAGGGAGTTCCATGAGAATGGGACTTTTGAGAATAGCCTTAATGCTACCTTTGTGGTTTTGGTTCCTAAAAAAGGAGATGGAGTAGATATTAAAGATTATAGACCAATTAGTCTTGTGGGGAGTGTGTACAAGATAATATCCAAACTTCTAGTAGATAGATTGAAAAAAGGGTAGACAGACCCTTGATGCGTCCCTAATTGAAAATGGATGTGTTGATTCTAGACTTAGATCAAGGACAGCTGGAGTGATTTGTAAATTGGACATTAAAAAGGATTGACCATGTCAATTTGAAGTTTCTGTTCTATTTGCTACGTAGGATGGGATTTGGGGAGAAGTGGGCTAAGTGGATCGAACAGTGCATTTCGACAGCCTCTTTCTTTATGATGGTTAATGGTAGTCCGTATGGTTTTTTTTGGGAGCTCCCAGGTTGCGACAGGAAGACCCCCTCTCCCCTTTTCTTTTCATTATTGTGATGGAAGCTTTCAGTCAGCTTTTAAAGAAGGTGGTTGAGGGGAATATAATTAAAGGCTTTGTTGTTGGTGGAGGAGGTAGGGAGGGTTGTATCTCTCATTTGTTGTATGCGAATGATTCCATAGTGTTTTGTGATGCTTCTAGCTCCCAGCATGAATATCTCTGATGTGTTTTATTATGCTTTGAAGCTGTCTCTGGTCTGAAAATTAATTTGGGGAAATGGAGTTGATTGCAGTGTGGGATGGGGTGGATGTGATTTCTCTTGCTACTATTCTTGACTGCAAAGTTGGGAGTTTACCCACTTCTTACCTTGGGCTCCCACTGGGGGTGGCACACAAGATTACTTCAATATGGGATTTTGTGGTGGAAAGATTCGAGAAGAGATTTTTTTTTGGGGGGGGGGGGGGGGTGGAAGAAGGGTTATCTTTCAAAAGGAGGCAAGATTACTTTGATCAAGAGTACTCTTTCTAGTTTGCCCACTTATTTTATGTCCCTTTTTAAGATCCCTATTGTAGTGGCAAAGAGGCTGGAAAAACTGCAAAGAGATTTTCTGTGGTCTGGAATGGGGAAGAGAAAAAGGTGCATTTGGTGAATTGGGAAACTATGTTTAATGAAAAATGATGGAGAACTTGGTTTTTGTCAATTAGTGGATATGAATGAGGCCTTGTTGGGGAATTGGTTACGGTGGTATGGGATAGAGAAAGAAAGTTGATGGAGGAAAGTGGTGGAGTGGAAATTTGGGACTGAGGATAGAAACTGGAAAACTAAGGAGTTTATGGGAACTTATGGGGTGGGAGTTTCGAAAACTATTAGCAAAGGGTGGGACGAGTTCGCTAAGCAGGTTCATTTTAAATTAGGGGATAGTAGCTCTATTAAATTTTGGTTGGATGTTTGGTGTGGAGATAACTCTTTGTGTGAACAATTCCCTGCCATCTTTGATCTTGCAATAAATAAAGAGGTGTGGGTGGCAGTGCCTGAAGTGGGAGAATGATTCTTGGGAAAATTAGTAATAACCCCTATTAAGAGATTGCTTTTAATAAAAGACCCACCATAAGATTTTTTAACTCTAAAACCCCTTTTTTAAAAGAATTTTTAAGCAAAACACAATGTTTTTTTAAAAATACCCATTTTAACCTTTTTTTATGTACAACCAACCCTGATCGGAGAGAGAGAGAGAGATTTTTAACCTCTTTTTATATGTACAACCAACCCAAATCGGAGAGAGAGAGAAAGATTTAACCTTTTATATTTAACCCAGATCGGTGAGAGAGAGAGAGAAAGAGAGAGAGAGGAGTGGCGATCAAGCTCCGACCACCAGATCAGATAGCTGTTGATGGTGATCGTCTCCGGTGGTTGGGAAAAACCAGATCTGGTTTTTGGTTTTTCTTTTTTCCCGTGTTTGACAGTGGGTTTGAAGGGCGAGAGTGATCTTCGGTGGATCGCATGCTCCTCGGTGTTGACAGCGGATGATGAAGATTCAACTCCGGAGAAGTGGTCTTCGGCTCCGGTACAACGTTGGCGGCGTGGTGTCCATCTTCGGATCGACTTCGACGGTGTCTCCGGCTCACAAAGAGATAGAGAGAGAGCACGAGAGCGAGACAGAGTGAGTGAGTTTCTATTTTTTTTATAAGTGAGTGACTGGTGGGTGTGAGGCGGCAAGGCTGGTGGTGAGTTGCCGTTGAAGTTTGTCGGCGGGAACTAGAAAAACCAGATCTGAATTTTTTTATTTTTTTTTGACAGTGGGTTTGAAGGGGAAAGGGGTGTGGTTTTGACAGTGGGCTGGTGGTGAGTTGCCATTGAAGTTTGTCGGCGGGAACTAGAAAAACCAGATCTGATTTTTTTTTTTTTTTTTTTTTTTTTTTTTGACAGTGGGTTTGAAGGGGAAAGGGTTGTGGTTTTGATTTGGGTTTCTGATTTGTATCAACAGGTTTGGGGTTTTATGGCGGGGGTTCACAGTGGGTGGTTTGGTGTGGTAAAGGGACGGTGGTGGATTGAAGGTTCTACTGTTATTATGTGGTCTATAATTTTCCAAAGCACACAACAGTAAACTATTACTATTGGTTGTGTAAATTTTTCAAAGCACAGAAGAGTAAACTGTTACTATTGCCTTTGTAAATTTTTCAAAGCACACATCACCTTCGCCAAAAGTATCATTTTACTATCTATAGTACTGTTTTGATTATGTATACAGTGGAATTCATATTTTTTGTTTCAAATAGTATGATGATACTGTCACCTATTGTTGTGTTTTTTTAATGTGGAACAGTATGCTGTTACTGTGCAACTAATATTTTGTATTGGTACCAATCTAGTCTTCATAAAGCAAGTTAGGATTTGAAGAAGAAGAATGGGAGGGGAGGCATTCGGCTATAGTACCAGATCTGAAAAACCTGACTTTTTTTCTCCTATGGTGACCGTACTTTCTCCGACCACCGTCCCTCTTCTTCTTCTTCTTCTTTTTCATCTCCAAACCTAGAAATGTTGCTTCCTACGTTTTGAAGGTGGTTTTGTGCAATTAGAAAGTGGTTTTTGATAGGGATTCTATTTCTATAAATTTGCCGGAAATCATGGTGGGTTTTAAATCCCTGATTTTCGGGTATGAGAATAATGGCACGATTGTAAATAGTTCCAACAGTAAAATGAGGGGCTTTTTGGTCCGTACGGGGTTGAAAGGGGTTTTTATAAAACTGATTCTTATTTAGGTGCTATTGTAAAATGAATCCTATACATAGGGCCTATGACCAAAAATCCCATGATTCTTTTAGCTGGGAGGTGATATTTGGCAGACCTCTAGATGATTGGGAGTCGGAGGATATGTTTTCTTTCTTTGACAAAATATACTTGGTTCAAGTGGAGAGGGAAGAGCCTGATAAAGTGGTTTGGAGTAAAGGGAGGCAGGGGAAGTTTTTGGTTATATCCTTCTACCATGCTTTAGTTGGATCAAGTAGTAGGTCTTTCCCAGTGAATATAATTTGGGTTCCACAAGACCCATCTAAAGTTGCCTTTTTTTGCATGGGTGGCTTGTTGGGGTAAGTGCTTGACTTTGGATAACTTACAACATATAGGCTTGTCACTTGCGAATAGGTGTGCTTTATGTAGAGAGATGGAAGAGTCTGCGGATCACTTCTTGGTTCATTGTATGGTGGCCACAGCGGTGTGGGACTATTGCTATGGCTTATTTCAGGTTCAATGGGTGTTGCCTAAGTCGGTGCTGAAGGTGGTTGAGTCTTGGCAGTGTAGTAGTGCAAACAAGCTGGCCAAGCAGGCTTGGTGTCTCGTTTTGCATGCCATTTTTTGGTCCCTTTGGAAATAATGAAACAAAAGAGTGTTTGAGGATGTAGAGAACACTGCCACGGTGGTTAAATCATGGGTTCTTGATTATCTTTTGCGTGGGGGGATCCTGACAATTTTTGTAGAAGGAATTCCCTTCAGAAGTTTGTAGACCATTTATGGCTTTAGGCTTCTTTGTATACTGCCTGTGTACAGGGAGTTTTCTTTTTTCTTTAATAAAACTGTTATTACTTCATCAAAAAAAAAAAAAAAAAAAAAAAAGAGAGAAGAAGTATCATTTTGTGTGCCTTTAATATCTCTTGGTGAGGATTTGGATGAGTTGTGGGCTTCACCAGGGGCAGGAGTGAGGGTGGTGATTAGTTGGACCAAGTTTACATGGGTTGAAATGACTTCTTTGCCATAGTTCTCTTTAAGTGAGAAGTAATAGTGTGGGTATTATCATGTTACATGGAAAATTGGGACCTTGAAGTAATAGGTATGATTGTGAAGTTGCTGCTACAGGAAGTGAAATTCTAATGAAATATTCCTTCTTGCCAAAGCGATATTCTATTGACCTGCTTTGAGTATTCCTGTGATTGTACGGTTATGTCAGGAATTCTTGTGTTGTGTCAGGTTAATCTTTCATTATTGAGAATAAGACTAGAGCAGTGTCAGTGCAATGGTTGTTTGCTTGGTTTTGCAGACGAAAATGTTTAGACATCTTTTTAACTAATTAAATCTGGTGTTAGATCCTGAATATAACGTGCTAATATGCTATGTATGAAAATTTTGTTTATGTGCAGTCTCGTCCTTTTGGAGTATCTCTTCTCATTGCTGGCCATGATGAGAATGGCCCCAGCTTGTAAGTTCTATGATTACTATTATTTTTTAATTATTATTATTTTATGGAGGTCTTCATATTTCTAAGGAATATGGATATCATTTGAAAGTCACAATTAGATTGGGCTTCTGAAGATCTAAGAAGTTATTTTTTTCATAGTTTTGGTCCTTTTGGACATAATTAATTGCCTTTTTGTATACAATATGGTCCAACATATGGTTTAGGGTTTAAAATTAATCTCGGCTCTATGTTGTTTTTAGGTTGAGTAAACCCTCACTGAGTCATCGATATGTTCAAGTAAAACTTTTTTTCTAAAATATAGCAAGTAATTTATTATCTTCACCATGATTGTTGGAATCTTCCCTCTCGATGTGCAATTATCTGGTGGTATATATGCTCATTTTGTATCCTATGATACTTGACTATTTAAAACCCCAAGATGTTCATATCAAATTATCGACACGACACAACATGACACGAGATTACTAGGGCTATGGGGTACATGCTGGCTACTGCTCACTGCTCCCTAATTTGAAATTTTTTTATTTTTAAAATTTATGGTGGTAATTAAAAACATGAACTAAGGTGGTTAAATTTTATGATATTAATTATGTGAAACTTGAAAGAGCTCTATAGTTGGACTTATAGCCAGATCTGACACCCTGATGCCTTCTAAGTGGAAACATGGTGCATCTTCTAGAATATATGGCTCAACCTTGAATTTGAAACTGTTGATGCGTTACACGTTTCTTTTAAATCTGTTGACAAATGTGGCTTTTTAGTTCAGAAAGCCCTCATCTATGCCCTCTGCCTGGTTCCTTTAACTGTTGTTCAACTTTGTTAACAAATAAGCAGGAAGGCTAGTTGGAGACCCCACTAAAGCTTCAATGAGGCATGCATCACAATCTTCTAATAATGCATATTTGTAGGCAATCGTGGGGAGGCTACATTTGCTTATTCCTTGTTCTTAAAGAATGCTCCTCTGTTTCTATAGCATTTAAATTTGTGGCTGCTAACCCTATGTCCAATTATTTTCCCAGTTCTTTGACACTAAAAGGAGAAATATCTGACATGCAGATACTATACAGATCCTTCTGGCACGTTTTGGCAGTGCAATGCCAAAGCTATTGGTTCAGGTTCTGAAGGTGCTGACAGCTCTCTGCAGGAGCAATTTAACAAGGTGTGTGTGTGTATGTGTGCTCGTGCGTACGTGTCAGTATGTTCTCAGATGTAAGGTGGCTGTATTGTCAACGTTTGCTGGATTTTCTAGTTTTTGGTTTCTTTTAGAAAACTGAATGACTCATTTGCTTTGTAATTTTTAGAGTCAGAAATGTTAAATTAGTTAACCAATCATATTATTCATTAAATTTCTAATATTTGGCTCAGAATTGTTACATATGATTAAATATATTGCATCTAAGCCAAGTTGACAAATTTCTCTAGACCGTTTGATCATCTTACATGGCACATTTATGCTTTAACAGCAGGGCCCCATGTGTTGATATTCTGGAAACCAATGACCTCTATTATCTAATCTCTTTCAAGGAACCAACTTGGTCCCATAGTTTATAATTATTTTTTTTTAATTGTCTACTAATGAAAAATATTTTGAGGATAATTTTATATTTTAGTAAATGTAAGAATGTATTTTTGCAAGGATAAATCTGTGTAAAAATATTAGTTGCATGTACATTCAATAAATTTTTAGTTTATAGGTTATAGAAACGGGAAGAATGCCTAATGGAGAGGGCTCATTCTTGAAAATTGAATTTTAAAAATAATTTGTTTTGAATACATAGAAGTTCTATTTCTTGCTTCCTGCAGTCGACTTTTGAAATTGGTGGTTCATTTTGTTGTTTTGCAGGACATAACTCTTAAAGAGGCTGAAACCATAGCTCTTTCGATCTTGAAGCAAGTTATGGAGGAAAAGGTAAGCTTTTGTATAATGCAATCCACGTTTGGTATTTCCACTGTACATATTCTGTCTTATTTTCTTTCAAATAACTCCAACTGAGCTTTGGCACTCAATATCAGGTAACCCCCAATAATGTTGATATTGCGAAGGTGTCCCCAACATACCATCTTTATACCCCTTCTGAGGTGGAGGCTGTGATTAGTCGCCTTTGAAGATAAACCCTTCCATAAAAATCTTCTCCCAGCTTTGATTCTGTTACCCATTGTTGTCGTTTATGAGTACACTTCATTTCTTGGCAGAGATTATTAGTTTCCGGTTTGGGAAATTGACCAGGGAACCTTTCCCCCACTCCCTGCTTTTAGTTGGTGGTCAACCTTTTTTTTTGGCTCCGTGGTCGACTTTGCTACTATAGTTGTGGGTATAAATTATCTTGCATTTATTCTTGATGAACACTTTTGGTGGTTTTATTCAAGCTGCGATTTAGTTTTAAATTTAGGGAATGAGTAGTTTGTATATCGCAAGTCCAAAGTGATACATAATAGACAACAAAGATAAAAATACTAATTCGAGCATATGATGGCCATGGAGCCTTGGGAATATTGGAGACATTGTCAAACTCGATGAATTGACATGCTGTCATGCTCGTGTTACAAGTTGTGGAACCCATTGGGGACTTCTTGTGATAGTGAAACTAGAGTCGTGCTGTTAAATCATGGGTGCCCAACCAAGATGGAATGCTGTGATAGCTTGGTTTCTATGGATTCTGCAATGACTCTTGCTGGCAGTGATGGCTGCTTGGAATAAGCGTAGGAAATGTTGCAAATTTTTAATTACTTCATCACCTGTTATGTCAACATGGAACTGCCAGAATATGGTCTAGGTTACCGCATTGGTTACTGAAGTTAGTATGGATCGTCCAAAATGTGGTCACGTTTATTGTTAGACGATTTAGGCTCCTGTCTGGTTCATGTTGCAAAAGGACTGGCCCATAAAATATTGAAGAATTTATCCCCAGCCATGCTTGCCTTTTTATGAGCCTGGTCTTTGACAAATCTACAGACTTTAAAAGATCCAGCTAAGACCTTCAAGGATATGGAACGCTTTGCTCAATGGGGACTGGACATCTGCCAAATGGTTGGTAAGTTCCAATGAGTCTGTACAAACCTGTATAGAAGGTGAATGGCTGCTTTTGAGGGAAAGCCACTAAAGGGCATAGAGAACTGCCATTGCTTCTGCTTGAAAGCTAGATGAGGCTCTAGTGGATCTTGCTGCAGCAGCTAGGCAACTCCTTTTTACCCATTGTGCAACCTCGCCCGGAAAATTCGAATTGAGTCGAGAGAGCTATATGAGGTTACGAGTCAAAGGAGACTTGAATTGAGTCTAGAGAGCTACGTAGAGTCTAGAAGCATTCGTTAAGCAGCTTCCTCCAGAAGTGCCTGAGTTTTACCATGAATCTTGGTGAGCTCAAATTTACCCACGCATTCTGGAGAACAAAATATTCCACAATTAGCCAGCAAAACTCATTTTTATTGATTAAAATTTCTCCCAGAAAAATGCTCTTTCCATTCCTTAAAGAACTGTTTGGATCTCAAAAGGACGACAAAAAGAAAGGGAAAATGCTGAAAATTTCTTAGTAATTGATTTCTTTCCAAACCTTTCCATATCCTTTTCCTCAAGTTCTCCGAGATCCAAGCAAAATAGGCCAAAAGAATCACATACGGACGCTGGGAAGCGAGTGGTTTGCAAATCGCAAAGAATTGGCAAGAATTATGGAAATGAATTATTGGATCAAAAAGTAGCTCCCTGCCAAGAATAAGTTGTTAGCCTTCCAGCATGAATTTTTGCACTGCACTTCATCCAAGAGTTGTGTATGTTTTACCCCAGAGACACACATGCAGTACTAAAAGCCTCCGAGGCTATTTTTGTTATGATGGAATGAAATGGTGACTATTTTTTTTTTAAAAAGTAAGTGTTTGGTTGTACAAGGGAATGAAATGACTATTTTCTTGTGGGGGTCTATTCCCTTCAATGAAGGAATAGCCATTTTTTCCCAAACCAAAAGAAATGACTATTCCCACCTTTCAAGGAGTAAAAGTCATTAAAAATGGGTCCTACCTATGCTTTTTCATTCCATTCCCACCCCTTACCAAATATTGGGATGGAATGTCTATTCTCATTCCATTCCCATTTTCATTATCATCCATTCCATTCCCATCTACCTATACCGCATGAAAAAAAATAGTTGGAGAAATTACCTTTTGGTGATTACTTCCTAATTTAATACAAAACAAATAAAATTAGTAGTTCTTTTAAAGCATGTATATAGTTAATTTGTAGCAAGTTGGTATATAATATGCTTTCGTTAGTATTAAGTTGAAAAGTGATCACTAAAGTAATTTCTCCAAAAGTCACTAAAAGGAACTTACTTTTTTTTTTTTTGGAAAATTACTTTTTAGTGACTATTTCGTAACTTAATACGAAACAAAGAAAAATGGTAGTTATTTTGACAAGTATATAGTTAATTTGTAGCAAGTTGACGGAAAATATCCTTTTTTTGGTATTAGGTTTGAAAGTGATCACTAAAATGTAATCTTTGCCCTTTTCTATAACTATGTTTCAACTGTTTCGGCATGTGTTTTGAAAAAAAGAAAAAGAAAATTTCTTATCTTGACACATGGCTGTTGGGAATTGAACTAAAAGGAAAAATCAAAATGCGGAGTATAAAAACTTTTCCTACAATTCCATAGCCCATAAATCTAACTATGCATTAATACAAAACGAAACTCTAACTAGAAAAGGGTTGAATTACTTACAGTTTGTTTTGTCTTCCTTTGTTCCAAGTTATGAATCCGGACAACAGAGAACGAGTAGTCCAAGTGTACTGCCTCCAATAGTATGCACACCTAACTAGAGTTTTAAGTCCTTTCTTCTTTCTTCCTTGTTCTTGCTAGAGGTGGAGAAGAGAAGAGAGAAAGAAGAAAGCCTCCAAGGGGTTGGATGGCTAGGGCTTGGGAGAGTGAACTTATGATGATGTCACACATTATAGTGTGATATATATAGCCACCATATAGGGGCCGGCCAAGGGGGAGAACCATTTTAGGGTTTTATACAATTTCTCTAAAGTGCACTATAACCCTTCTTATTTATATCCTATACAAACTTGGCCCCAAAGAACTCTTCTTTATTCACTAAAACCCTTTCTTTCATAGACTTTAAAACAGTCTTAGCATGGTCAGTGTGTGTGACCTATTGGGTTCACATCATCCAGTAGTAGGAATAGCACAATGTGTGCACAATGGAACTCTTTCTATTAAGGTTCTAATTGGAACTCCTTCCAATTCCCTAATTGAATATAACTCATTCATATCAATTAGGGTTTCTACTAACCATGAGTAACACCTAGCATATGGCTCATGGTGTTGTCCTTAATGAGGTGAATAGTTATCTTACAAAGAACCCTTCTGTTATAGTTTATAGGTTACAATTACATCCTTCCATCCACACAATGTCCCTAATTGAACTAATAGGACATAAAAGTCTGTCAAGTCCTTAGTTCAATTACTTTATACTCAATTATGAATATCAATTCAATAATGAACTTATGGAAACTCTTTTCCATATTCATTCTACCATAGACTCATGGATTTAATGAGTTATATCACTGAATGATATATGAAACATTCTCTCTCTTTTTCCTGAGAGTGATGGATTCCTTGTTGATCACTCACATGCTTTCACACATATAGCAGTAGGGCCAATGAACACCCTTGCAGACCCCTAGAAGGATCTGCACTTAGTGTTATTAAACTTCTAAAGTTATATGCATAAGACAACTATGGTATTTCAGGTCTAAGGATTACTTGTACTACTATAACAATGAGAAACTGATTAACAGGCAAGTTAAAACTCCATTCAGTTTATCTCATACCTTTGGTCATATTCAGTGTACCTATTCCTATAATAGGCACCCACTTGTTGATTGTAGTGTCTTTACACAAATAGCTTGAGACTAGCTATCCTCCTAAAGAGTCAACCTAACAAGTGCTAGTCCTATGGTTTATTACTGTCCATCATAGTGAACCTTCAACTAGGAATGATTTAGGAGTTTAGTACAGAAATATATGTACAGTTTCAAAATTACAATTCTTTGTAATTCCATATTTTCAACTCTAACTCCATGAACATATTATGTAAATATAAATGATGCATATAAACATAATAGAATAAGCCCTTTTATTAAATCAATAATGAATGTGACATTCATATATGAAATCAAATGATTGTTCCTAATCCTAAACAATCATTTTTATGATTGGCTCTAAGGCATAATCCTAACAATGGCATATCAACAGGGATCCATTCCTCCATTTTATATACAGATAGTATAGATTCCAAAACCTGTTTCTTTTGATGCATTGATGATGTCAATGGCCCTTACGAGGTATAGAGTATTTCTTTATTAATGTCAGCGTTTGGATTGGTTTTCTTGGGGTTAAGGCCTGTGTTAGTGAGTGGGTCCAAGAATGCAGAGAAAATCATGACTAAGGAGGGAATGAATCGCTTAACCCTTCGTTCTGGTCCTGTGTGCGATCCTACATAATTCTGGGTCGGGTCTGACTTTTAGTAACACTTTCCTCACTATTTTTTGTGATGTCTTCATGATTTCTCACCCTTTTTTCCACACAAACCTAGAAATTTGTTTGTCGAAAACTTGTTTAAGACAAGTTTTGACTTCTGAACAATCTATTATTTATCAAGTCAACTTTAAATTGATTTTCCTGATTTCTCATTTTAACCAACTTGAATATTCAACATGCATGAATATTCATTCTCCTTGTGTCAATAAACTGCCTTTGATATCATTATAGGATCTTGAGTATCTAGATTGTGATACAACTATATCGTTAGACTAGGTATCACATGTAGGGATGGTGAATGCAAAGAAGAAGAAGAAGAGACTTTAGGTCTAAAGTAACATTTTGTAGTACATGTTGGGTTAGATTGTAGTATATTTATAATATACCAAAATGTATCACATAATTAACTATGCTGCCTTTCCTTCCAAAGGACATCTCTTCACTAAAGACATGTCTCTTCATCCACCCAATCATATGTTTCTATATATCATATTTATAATGTACACTCTCACATATGATATTTTCCTACATGAGAAGTTATCTACTACTTGTGAGATATATCCATTGTGGTAAGCCACACCATAAAGTAACTTCTGAGAAATATTGTATGCCTTACCCACGACCATAGTTGGATACGCCTTAATTCCTTGGAAGATAACTTGGTTGTGGAAATTTGAAATACACCATAAAATTATAGCAACTTTCTCAAAATTAGAATCAAATTTAGAGTAAAAGTACCGACTATTAACCTGTAAATATCTCTTGCAAACATACACTCCTTGAATAGATTGTCAACAGTCTCAACATCTGTGCCAAAGAAAGGACAAATATTTGTAAAATTAATTCCGTGATTGCAAAAAAGAAAAAAAAAAATCTAAAGTAGGGAAGACTTTGCATTATTTTTGGCATGGTTTAGGATTTGATGTTAAAATTTTTAATTTTTAAATTCAGAAGTGTTTGGGAGTATTATTTGCATTTTGGTGTAAGACTTAAGTTTTACCTAGGTTCTGGTAAGTTACTAGTCATTATGTCGTAAGTTACAACTCTTTGTAAGGCGGATCAATCCAGGTCCCTTGTGTGGATTGATCTGGGTCAAGACAGACCATCCATTATGAGAAATCAGATTTTTTTAAGGGGCAAAATGATGATTTTTCCGTCTTTATATTTAATATCTTTAACCTGATTTTTTTTTTTTTTTTTTAGGGTTAGACCCTCATTTCTCGGAGAGAGAGAGAGAGAGAGAGAGAGAGAGAGAGAGAGAGAGAGAGAGAGAGAGAGAGAATAGCCTAAATAATTATTTTTGTTTTTCGATGCCATTATTGTAGGGTTGAATTCCAACTTAGTTTCAGCCAGTAATAATAATAATCCTCTCCAAACAAATGAGGCCCTCTTGCAGTATAAAAAGACTATATTTATACTCATAAATAGCCTAAATAATTATTTTTATTTTTCGATGCCATTATTGTAGGGTTGAATTCCAACTCAGTTTCAACCAGTAATAATAATAATCATCTCCGAACAAACGAGGCCCTCTTGCAATATAAAAAGACTATATTTATACTCATAACAATTCAGGTTATAACCAATTAAACCAATAAGACCACAAAGATATGGTAGGACTAATTGAAAATTATATAACTCTCAAGTGACCCTCCACTATCACTGTAGGCATCTATAAAGCCATAACTCTATAAATCATTATTTTATGATTTTCAGCAATTTCAAAATTTCAAAATAATTTATAAATTTCCCATAATTTATGTAGACATAATTTCCATAACGAACTTTCATAACTAAATGGTAAATATTAGTCCCAAAAAACATGTATAAAAGTGACCTTTAATATTTAGTATTGTACAAATATAGCTCAATAGATTTCAAAACTAATCAAATGTGACTCAAAAACATATAAGCGTTTCAAATACGATATGTATATAATAATAGGGTACATAAATTAGACCATAGATTTCTCAAAACCCTTTTAAACCCATAGGAAATTGAGAAGGAAAATTAAAGTATGAACACATAAGAAGGTTAAACTCGTCTTCTCACGGTTTCTCTCAATGATGTTAGCAATTTTACCTTACTACATTAAAGATTGGACTCAATTATTCAATTTTAAAGTTCAGGGTACCAATGTGCAAAATGCTCCAAAGTTTAGCTGTGTTTTCTATAATTTATCATTTCTTTTCCTTGCCTTGAGTTACATATTTCCCTTTCCATCTTTGGTTTTTAACTTTTTAATTATTAAAATAGTTATTCTAATAGGGCTAATTTTATTATTCTAAAAAGACGAATTCTTATTAAGTAGATGTCGGTGAACATGGCACACCTTACTAATCGGGTCAATTCAAGTTAAAAATGGGCTATATGAGTTGATAGGAGAATGACCTATTTATCATATTGATTACAGGATTGACTTGAATCTTGCTTAAGCACCACTACAATAAAAATAACTAGTAATCGAGCACACGCGATACCTATGCAACACATCTTTTCAAGTTTCCACTCTATCAGTGGAACTATTATGCTAGTTTTCAAGTTTTGTAAACCGCATGTGTGTATGGGAGAAAATTAATGGGAAACAAGTTGTGGTGGGTTTTTTAAAGTTGATAAAATTACCAAATCGTCTCTTAACTTTATTAACTTATAAGGGTATTTTAATATTATCAGGTGCAGTCCAACCACAAAAAGAATTGACTTTATATAGTAGTATAGATAAACCCAAACCCGTTAACTTTGCATTGGTCAGATTTGTGTAACACGTTGCCGACTAAATACAGATGATAGCCTTTTTGAGATTACTAGAAATTGGGTTGGTCTTATTGAGACTGGTTCCCAATCAAGCCACTATAAATCTCATCCAATAACCTACTACAATATTCACTGAGACAACAAATTAAATTCTTCTAACTATTACAATAAAGTTCCAACTAAACTAGCAGATCAAGTTGACGACATTCTAACTCTTTGTACGCAGAAGCTACTCACATCAAGCTATTCATCTGTAGGGGAAAAATATAAAGGGTGAGCATAAAGCTCAGCAAAAAAACATTACACAGAATATACAGGAAGACGTTAAGCATATTCGCACAATTAATTTAAAAACGTGAGTAATAAAACGACAAAGTTTTACAATAAATCATTTCTTTCAATTTGGTAGGCATAAAAACTTTTTAAAATAATTATCTTATTTTCAATTCAATAAACAATGATACTAAAACACTTTCGATAACAATTTATTCGATAAATCACTTTAAAATCATTGATCAATATAATACAAATCAATAAAATATTAGTTCATACAAGTGCTACCTCTGGCTAGACTCACATTTAATAGGTGTCCATCATTGTGGGACTTTACACTACATCAGTACTGATGACCAACAGAATTAAAATCCCCTGCTGGCACGGACCAATTTTCCAATAGTATCAAAATGCTGGGACGGACCAATAATTTAATTAGAGTTCACACTTATACAATAAATATTTGGCAAATATCTTTCGTAAGTAAAATAGATTCAAATACATGTAAAATAGTTTCAATAAAAAACTATTTCGCTTGACCCATAGCATATAAGAAATAAACACTTTGATAGTGAAATAATTTTGAAAACAATTGTCCATAAACCATTAGCTCATAAAATTGGAATAAAAATCAGATTTAATTTTATTTGATCAAAGAGGGCGATACATTGTGCAAGTTTCCTTACTTCAAGCCAAACCTTCAACAATCTAAGCGATCAAACTCCTAACAATCCCAACGCTACTCAGAACCTCGAGCCAAACCTTCAACAATCCAAGCGATCAAACTCCTAACAATCCCAACACTACTCAGAACCTAACGTGGGTGATTTTCACATTTGCTTTGATTGATGTGGAGTTGACTTGAATAAGGTTGGGAATGGATTAAGAGTGAAAACTTGTTAACACAGCAAAGTTACCAGTTAATCCGAGAGAAGTTGATTGTCAACAGATGTGAAGTTGACAGATGGAATGTAGTAAAACAGTAGCAGATTTTTGTAGTAACTTCCTATGCTACCTAAGGCAAAAGCAGAAGTTCACCCATTGATTTTCCCTTAAAATCAGTCTCTAAATCTGTGGGAGAGATGTTTGTGGAAGGGTGTATGGTAGGGTTTAAGAAAATTTGTGGTGGTGGACATGAGAAGTGGTGGTGGAAGTGATTGAAACCACCATTTTTGGCTTTCCTTGTCGCCCAAACCTAAAGAAAGATATTTTTTGTGGTTGGATGATCTTGCGCAGAAGATATGGAGGGGTTTTTGAGTGGTGGTGATGATGGTTTAGTGGTTGTAGAAGTGATAGAGATGGAGAATTGGATTAGAGATGAAAATCTTGTTAACACAGTGAAGTTACCAGTCAACAGATGGTATGTTACCTGTAAACAGACACGAAGTTGGCAGTCGATTTATACAAAAACAGCATCAGCTCTTTTCTTTTTCCTTCTTCCTTTTTTTTTTATTTTTTATTTTTTATTTTTTTAATAAGGGGACGAACCAGGAGAGAACCCAAAAAAAAAAAAAAAAAAAAAAGAGAGAGAGGGAAGGAAAAAGAAAGGAGCTGATGTTGTTTTTGTACAAATCAACTGCCAACTTCGTGTTTGTTTACAGGTAACTTCTCATCTGTTGACTGGTAACTTCACTGTGTTACCAAGATTTTCATCTCTAATCCAATCCTCCATCTCTATCACTTCTACGATCACTAAACCATCATCATCATCACTCAAAATCCCCTCCATAGCTGCTGCACAAGATCATCCAACCATCAAAAATTTCTTTCTTTGGGTTTGGGTGACATGGAAAGCCAAAAATGGTGGTTTCCACCACTTCTACCACCACTTCCCATGTCCACCATCACAAATTTTCTCAAATCCTACCATACACCCTTCCACAAACATCTCTCCCACAGATTTAGGCACTGATTTTGAGGGAAAATTAGTGGGTGAACTTTTGCTTTTGCCTTGGGTAGCATAGGAAGTTAATACAAAAATCTGCTACTGTTTACTACATTATGACTGTCAACTTCACATCTGTTGACAGTCAACTTAGCTCGGACTGACTGACAACTTGGCTGTGTTGACAAGTTTTGTTACGACCCAAAATAATTAAGTCGTGATCAAAAGTAATAAAATAAGCTTTATTTTAATAAATCCTTTGATAAAATGTGGATGACACGTGCTAAAATCTCAACCATTTTGAAAATTTTCTCCTTTTTCGGACATGATCCATCCATAGATATGATATACCATCATAAAACTTGTTATAAAAATCCATTCATAAAAATTTTCCTGTCATCCATGAAAGTGATATCGTCCCATGCGACGCATTCCACAACTATGCAACCATAAATCATTAAAATTATAACCCTGATTAAGTTTACATTTACATTGGTCATTGGCCCAATAAAATGAATTAATACACATTCTTTCTTATGAAAATACATTAATAATTAGCATAATGAAATTTCTATTAAGAGCATCTTCCTCCTATGATAGCATAAACCAATCCCTGGATTATCTGAAAAACATTTAAAATAATAGGCGTGAGTCTGACGACTCAGTAGATACAATTTAACATAGTAAACTACAGCAATAATATAAATAAAACCAATTATATCCTTTAAAGTAAAATATAGTAACCAAATATATTACAAATCCAAAATAAGTTATAATCCATAACTTAAAACGAATTATGCATAATACCCAATGCATGTGACTCATGTCCAATTTACAATAATTCTCTTAATTACCGACCACTCCCGCAGGAGTCTTCGCGTGGAAACAGAGGATTTAAACCCAACCTCCAAGAGGACAACACAAGGGTTTCTACCTGGAACCGAAAAGTAGTCTCTGATTCGGGAACACAAGAGTTCCTACCTAGAACCGAAAAGTACCCCAAGACCAAAGGAATAGAAAACACCATAAAGTCCCATTGATTGCAAGTAGTCCAATTCCAATGACCCCTTTTTATGCAATACTTTTACCCAGTATTCATTAAGTTCATTTAATGCATGATTATGCCCAACATGCAGTGCAATAAATCATAAAATGATTTTTAACCAAAATCATCTCCAAGATATGTTATATAACCCATAATCAAATAACATCATAATTATACCCAAAATTATGATAAACAACATAAACTCTCATTATGATTATAGTCTTGAAATCATAATCGAAAACATCAATTAATATGGAAATTAACCATAAAATTCATACATCTCTATTTCATAGAATGTATAAAATAAACTAAGCTCATAAATAAACATAATATCCAATTTATGTTATCAAATACCCAAAGTTCCATATTCAAATTTTATTCCATAAATCAATTATATACATATTCTAAGCCTAAGAATACCAAATATTATGATAACATATACCATATTATCATGACAATAGTTTAAACCTATATAAATTGTACTTACCTCTATGAAACGTGTAGAAAAATGTGATCTTGATGTTATGGGTATATAGATCCAAGCCTAGGATGCACATGTAAGCCCCCAATCCAAGCCTAAGCTCCCAAATGCCATGCTTGATGAAAATAATGGAGATTCCAACTCCAAAATGGGACCAAACCTCACAAATACCATGAATA
The DNA here is from genome assembly GCA_039720395.1 of Liquidambar formosana. Lineage (NCBI taxonomy): Eukaryota > Viridiplantae > Streptophyta > Magnoliopsida > Saxifragales > Altingiaceae > Liquidambar > Liquidambar formosana. Next base: position 30,121,568 of record CM077822.1, read on the forward strand.
AACACAAGATATGAGGATATGATGACTAAAACCTAAAAGAAATGCAAAACCTAACCTTATACATGAGAAATTACCTCTCAAATGCAAGATAAAGACTACTCATGCTTCCAAAGTGCAGCCATGAGTGATTGAGGAGCCGATCTACTCCACAAAGATGCATGTAAGGGCCGAAATGGGTGGAACACCCTCCATCTCTCACCACCGTCCCCTCTCTCTCTCTCTATCCTATTCTCCCCTTTCTCTTTCTCTCTCTCCCAAACACTCTAAAGACCATCAAATGAGTGTATGGGTTGGGGTTTATATAGAAAAGGGGGGCAAAAAGGTCATTTTAACCATTTATTAAAACTGTCCGCCAACACTTTCAGACGGCTGAAAAATATTTTCAGCCGGCTGAAAGTGCCCAACACAAAATAATCCTCTCTGGAATTTTCAGTTGGCTGACATGAACTTTCAGCTGGTTGAAAATTGTCTTTCAGACGGCTAAAACATGTTTCAACCGTAATCTTCTTCATTCTTATATTATCCTTTTACTTTAAGTTATTTAATGAAAATAAGCAAATAACCCCCCATTTGAATTCAAATAAAATATCAGAAAAATCAAATTCCCAATATATCAAAATCTCATTTTCCAGTTTTAATACAAAATCCGTTTCTCGACAGATTTTTCTAAAACAAACATGTGTGGAACCCAATCCAAACATGCTAATAAATTCCCATAAAATCACCAATGTCTTATAATATTATAAACTCCTATTATCGCCAAAAATTATTCTTCAAAACGAAGATTTACTGAAAATTCACTTTTTCCCAACATTCAGCCAAATTTCAGCAGCTTAAACCCTTAAGTTGCAAATAAGGCTAAATGCACCCTAAAGATACTCGATGCACAAGACAAGCATCAAAACACATCCAACATCATAATATTATGCACATGTATTACCTATGCATGAAGTCATCCGACAAATCAAGGGATTAACTACGTTAACCATAGATTAAACCCTTCATACCCTATTTAAAAATTATGAGTGTTATAAGTTTTCACTCTTAATCTGTTCCCAACCTTGTTCAAGTCAACTCCACCCCTCCAAATCATCTTCAAAACACCAAAGCACCACTTTAACATACATAATCCTCCACTAAACCTTCAATTCTCAATCCATCCACATCTTTCGAGCAATACTTGGAGCATCAAAGGAGCACTCAAAAGATCTTTTGGAAGCATAGGCAAGAGCATCATCAACTCCATATCAACCAAAGCAAAGGTGAAAATCACCCACACTAGGTTTTGGGTAGCGTTGGGATTATTAGGAGTTTGATCACTTGGATTGTTGAAAGTTTGGCTTGAGGTAAGGGAACTTCACAATATATCGCCCTCTTTTATTAAATAAAAATAAATCTAATTTTTATTCCGATTTTATGAGCCAATGGTTTATGAAAATTGTTTCACTATAAAAGTGTTTATTTCTTATATGCTATGGGTCAAGTCAAAATAGCATTTTATTGAAATTGTTTTACATGTGTTTAAATCTATTCTACTTGTGAAAAATATTTGTCAAATATTTATTGTATAAGTGTGAACTCTGGTTAGATTATTGGTTCGTCCTAGCAGGGGATTCTAATACTGTTGGAAAATTGGTCCGTGCCAGCAAGGGATTTTAATTCTGTTGGTCATCAGTACTGATGTAGTGTAAAGTTCCACGATGACGGGCACCTATTAAGTGTGAGTCTAGCCAGAAGAAGTACTTGAATGAACTAATGTTTATTGATTTGTTTTATATCAATTAGTGATTTTAAAGTGATTTATTGAATACAGTGTTATCAGAAGTGTTTGTAATATTGTTTATTGAATTGAAAGCAAGAGAATTATTTCTAAAAGTTTATATGCCTATCGAATTGAAAGAAATGATTTATTGTGAAACTCTATTGATTTATTACTCATGTTTTTAAATTAATCGTGCGAATATACTTGACCTCTTTCTGTATATATTGTGTAATTTTTTCTTGCTGAGCTTTATGCTCACCCCTTATATTTTTCTCACAGATGAATAGTTTGATGTGAATGGCTTCTGCGTACGAAGAGTTAGAATGTTGACAGCTTGATCTGCTAGTTTAGTTGGAACTTTATTTTATTAGTTAGAAGAATTTAATTTGTTGTTTCAGTGGATATTGTATTAGGTTATTGGAGGTTACAAATTACTTTGATGGACGTGAATTTATCTAATTATTTTATTTAATTATTGAGACTTTAATTATACTACGATTCAAATTTTATTATGGATGAATTATTGGAGACAAATTTATCATAGGTTGATATTGTTAAGTGGTTTGCCCTATGTGGGGCATTGTCTTTTGTGAGTTGGGACAATCATGTCGCCAAATTCAATCTTTTGGGTTTGGGGTGTGTCGCCAAACCACTTAACAATATCAACCTGTAATAAAGTTGTTTCCAATAATCCATCCACAATAAAATTCAAGCCATAGCATAACTAAAGTCTCAACAATTAATTGAAATAACTAGGTAAATCCATATCCATTAAAGTAAATTGTCACCTCCAATAACCTATTACAACGTCCACTGAAATAATAAACTAATTCTTCTAATTGCTAAAATAAAAGTTCTAATTAAACTAGTAGATCAAGCCATTGACACCCTAACTCTTCGTACGCAGAAGCTACTCATATCAAGCTATTCATTTATGGGGAAAAATATAAGGGATGAGCATAAAGCTCAGGAAGAAAACATTACACAATTTATATAAGAAGAGGTCAGGTATATTCGCATGATTGATTTAAAAATATGAGTAACAAAATGATAAAGTTTCACAATAAATCATTTCTTTCAATTCAGTAGGCATATAAACTCTTAAAAATAATTCTCTTACTTTCAATTCAATAAACAATAACACTGAAACACTTCCGATAACAATGCATTCGATAAATCACTTTAAAATCATTGATTGATATAAAACAAATCAATAAACATTAGTTCATACAAGTACTTCTTCTTGCTAGATTCACACTTAATAGGTACCCATTATTATGGGACTTTACACTACATCAGTACTGATGACTAACAGAATTAAAATCCCCTGCTAGCACGGACCAATTTTCCAATAGTATTAAAATCCCCTGTTAGGACGGACCAATAGGCTAGCCAGAGTTCACACTTATACAATAAACATTTGACAAATATCTTTCGTAAGTAAATTAGATTTAAACACATGTAAAACAGTTTCAATAAAAGACTATTTCGCTTGACCCATAGTATATAAGAAATAAACACTTTGATAGTGAAATAATTTTGAAAACAATTGTCCATAAACCATTGGCTCATAAAATTGGAATAAAAATCAAATTTATTTTTATTAAATCAAAGAGGGCGATACATTGTACAAGTTCCCTTATTTCAAGCCAAACCTTCAACAATCTAAGTGACCAAACTCCTAACAATCCCAACACTAATCAGAACCTCAAGCCAAACCTTCAATAATCTAAGTGATTAAACTCCTAACACTCCTAACGCTATTCAAAACCTAGTGTGGGTGATTTTCACCTTTACTTTGGTTGATGTGGAGTTGAGTCGAACAAGGTTGGGAATGGATTTAGAGTGAAAACTTGTTAACAAAGCAAAGTTACCAGTCAATCTGAGAGAAGTTGACTGCCAACAGATGTGAAATTGACAGGCAGAATGTAGTAAAACAGTAACAGATTTTTGTATTAACTTCCTATGCTACCCAAGGCAAAAGCAGAAGTTCACCTACTAATTTTCCCTCAAAATCAGTCCCTAAATCTGTGGGAGAGATGTTTGTGGAAGGGTGTATGGTAGGGTTTGAGAAAATTTGTGGTGGTGGACATGGGAAGTGGTGGTGGAAGTGGTGGAAACTACCATTTTTGGCTTTCCTTGTCACCCAAACCCAAAGAAAGAGATTTTTGGTGGTTGGATGCTCTTGTGCAGCAGATATGGAGGGGTTTTTGAGTGGTAGTGATGATGGTTTAGTGGTTGTAGAAGTGATAGAGATGGAGGATTGGATTAGAGATGAAAATCTTGGTAACACAGAAACGTTACCAGTCAACAGAGGGTAACTTACCTGTAAACAAACACGAAGTTGGCAGTCGATTTGTTTAAAAACAGCATCAGCTCCTTTCTTTTCCTTCTCTCTTGTTTTTTTTTTTTTTTTAAATTTTATTCCCTCTCTTTATATTGTTTTTAGTCAAAAGAATATAAATCCTCCCTAAAAGTTTCTTATATAGGGTGCAAGTTAATCTTAACCTAATTAGGATTACCTTCAAAGTTATGTTTGATTAGGATACGAAAACTATCACTCATTGATTAGAAAACAATCACCTTGTTGGCTACAAAGTTGAATGTGTTCAAGGTTAATCCTAAATTAACTCATACATTTAAATCTAACTAAAAACAATCAATTTTATAGTTAATTAATTAAGCCAAGGAAAAATTGGGGATTTTATAGTCACTAGTTGGTGCACACGTGCATTGCACGTGAATTTTTTTGAGTTAAATTATTTTTTTCAATAATGATAATAATTTTTTTAATTTAATAATTTTATCGTGTCTTTGCATAAGATGAAAGCACTTTGATCACTCAATCCTTTACTTCTTTTATATGATTACTATTTTTTTTTCATTATCTTTCCCAAATCATAGTGCTTAAAATTATCTTTGAAACTTCATTATACATAGGTTCTTTGAAGGTTTTGTGAAACTTTCAATGCTGAAACAAAAGACTCTATTTTTCACTCTGTCTTTTTCTCCAATCAAAACATATTTACGCCATAGTTGAAAGATTTAATAGCAAATTATTAGTACATTAGTCTTACAAAAATCAAAACCAACACTTGCGCGGCTTTGCAAACCCTACAGATATGCCATCCTTTTTTTTATTTATAATGTACTACAATCTACAACCCTTCCGTAAATTCATGCCACAGAAGCTAATTCAAGTTCCTAATAAGGCCTATACTACCACCTTTAAAAAATCTAGTATTTATGGGATTGGGAGGTTCTCATTTTATTTATGAGTAAAGTAGTCTTTGATATATATATTTATTGGAAAAACATTGGAGAAAATAGATACTCCACGCAGGATCGAAACCAAGACTTACGCAAATACAGAACTTCTATTGGTCTTTGATTAAAATAATAATATTCCTAATATTTACATGTTTAGGATTTTTTTTTTAAAAAAAAAAATGGTATTTATGGGATCAAGATGTTCTCATTTTATTTATGAGTAAATTAGTTTTTGATGATTTTTTTTATTTAGGAAATAATAGGAGAACACACATAGCTTACGTAGGGTTTGAAACCAAAGACTTCTACAAACCTTAAAGCGACAGATTAATAAACTCAAGGACCATTGATTTTTCTTTAAAAAATAATACTCCCTCCATCCCGTAAAGATAGGCTACATTTGACAAAACACGGAGTTTAAGAAAATATAATCATTATATTGACTTATCATTGATTAAGTTCCATATTTCCAAAAATACCCTAATCTTTTTTGTATTGGGTTTTGTGTTGGAAGTGAATATTGAAATAATGAAGGGAAGGATATAAGAAACTTTAAAAAAATATGATTTGATTTTTTAAAGTGGCCAAATATTTTAGGATAAAAAATTTAAAAATTTGGCGTACCTTATTGGGACGGAGAGAGTACTCATTTTTATGTATTGCCTTGGCAAGTTGGCATCATGACTTTAGTCCATGATGTTAAATTTTTCTGACAGTTGCTAACCTAGTTGAATTTGGATGGCTGTGATGAGAAGATGACTTTTTGGTAATCGCCTCCAAATATAATGCCAAATAAAGTTTGTTTGTCAACTTATTAAATATTAACTGTCAACATGGTACAAATTGACTGCCAATATCTTCTGTTTAGTACTATATTTGGAAGTGATAACTAAAACGTCATTTAGCTGGTTCTCTTTTCTGCCTTGCCCCTCATGTCCCATCATCTGTTTTTTCCTAGCAACTTTTTCTCACATCAGAAGTTCAGAACGATTTTCTATCAATATATCTCTCTCTCTCTCTTCCCCACATTATCACGGATCCAGATCAGATCAGGTGATCCTAGCTCTGTTATCACTTACCCTCTCTCTCTCTCTCTACGTCATCTTCATTTGCTACAATAATCCATTTGGGTAAACCCATTGTTTCTGTCTCTCTCGCATACACCTTTATCAGGCGGTGTGTTTCTTTCTCTAGCTAGTTTCTCACTCATTCTCTATCTCTCTTTCCTTTTTTTCTTTTACCTCATTCTCTACGTATTTGTTTTGATTGCAAATTTGCAATTCGTCCTCTCTAACTTTCTCTCATCTCTATTTCTTTATCAGTCTCTACCCATTTTTATTCTCTCTTTCTCTCTCTCTCTCTCACCATCATCTGGCCGTGAATCGCATGTTTGGGTCTATGGTTTCGATGATTGTCGATTGGTTTCCTTAATGGTTTGCCTATATGGTTTGGATCCTCATCGATTGGTTTCCTTTATGGTTTTTGGGTTGACAATTGCAAGATCTATGGATCTTGATCGCCGCTGATCAATGTTTTTGCACCCATAGATGTCATCAATCTATGGGTTTTTATCTAAGGTATGTTCTGTACATTTTTCTCAAATTACCATTATTTAAAATAAAAAAAAAAAAACTATGATTTGATTTCGATATATATATATATATATTTTCTTCGTCGATGCGTGGTGGATCACTGCTTGTGATTTTATTTTTTTAGGCCTGTACATTTTTTTTTAAATGATTTTGAACTTTTTTTTTGGGGGGTTGTGATCTAAGTTATTTTCTTTTCTTTTTGTTCTTTTTGGTTTTGTTTTGTTTAGTTTGGTATTTTGGGTCTGCAGGTAGATATTGCAAAGTTTCATGAATCTCACGATTGGATAGGGACTTTTTTTGGTGGTTCATTAGACCTTCCCTTTTTATTTTCCCTTTTTCTTGTGCGTTCGTTAATGGTTTTTTTTTTTTTTTTTTGGGGGGGTTTTGTTTTGTTTTTGTTCAAGCCTGCTTCTTTTTTAATTTTCCTTCAATTGAATCGTCTTTGACTCTCTTCTTTTTCTTGGTAATTTTACTTGATTATTTTCAAAAATCAGAGATTATATATGAATTCTCAACAATATATGAATTCTCAACAAAATATGAAAATTATGCAACAGCAACAATTTAAAAGTTCAATAATGCAATTCAAGTTTTTTCTGATATGCGAATCTTTAGAAAATAATCAAAGATTATATGTGCTATTCAAAACAAAACTTATGCAATTCAAGGTTTTTTTTTTTTTTTTTGGCCTCTTAATCTGGGTTTTCATTTGTTTTTATTCAAGCATGCGTCTTTTTATTTTCATTCAACTGATTCGTCTTTGATTCTCTTCTTTGTTGCTAATTTTGCAATTCAAATAGAGATTTAAAAGTCCAATAATGCAATGCAGGCAGAGATTTAAATGTTTATGTAGACAAAGATTTAAATGTTTAAACATAATTTGTATATATGAGTCAAGTTTATTGAAAACTACATACCAGACAAAGCACCAGAAGAAAGGAGACGCAATGAAGGCGCATAGAAAACGCAGAAGAAGGAAGCAATAGTTGTTCTTTCTTGTGTTAGGGTTTTATGATTTTTATAATGTATTTCTATTTGTATTTATATGTTAACATTGTTAGGGTTTTATGAATTATAGTTTCTGTTTCCTTAGAATTCCTATTTGGGTTTGATTTTATTTAATTATTATACAAATTATAGTTTCCTTATAATTCTTATTAAGGTATGTGTTTTATATTGCTATATTTCCTATATACGCAGAAGGGTAGTTGTGTATTTAAAAATTAAAATAAGGGTATATTAGTCAATCAAAAGTTTTTCTCACATTCATTTTTTTATAGGTAGTATAGATAACTCATGAAGCATGTAGCAACTTCGTTGTTTTACACTCTCCCTACAATAAAAAAGTAGCGTCGCAAGGGGGTGGAATTGAACCTCACCCTGCTGGACCGGGGTTGCCATAGCAACTGCCGTTTGTGTTAACCTTGATATAACCTTGGGGAGGCTTATCCCATTTAACTAATTTAGGAAGGGTCCGGTTATTGCAGCCCCTTAGTTTTATTTGTGCATCCCTTTACCTTTAATTTTTGAAGATCTTAGAAAAATATAAAATGTTTTTATGAAAACTGGTTATATAATTTATTAGGAAAAATCATTTTAAACAATTTTGTGGAAGAAAATTTTTTCACATTCTTTCGTTGAAGTGGATTTTTTGACCAAAAATGAACTAAAGACTGTAAATAGACAAAATGTCTAAGTAAACGATAGATTTTGAAAAAAAAAATTTCTGCAAATTTTTTCAAAATAAATTTTTCTAATGGATTTAGCGATCGGTTTTTATAAAAAAAATTTATATTTGTTGTAAAATCTTGATAAATTAGTTAGTGGGGTGTGTAAATAAAGTTACCATAGTGCGACTCTCATTTAGGAACGATCCAGTGGGGTTAGACTAGGCTGAAAGCAGTGCACAAGAGGGTGTTTGGCAAAGCCTGGAACCGGATCTACTAGATATAGTCCCTGGCCAAATAAGTCGGGCCTGTGTTTGGTAAACTCATTGAGGCCCCTTAGCTGGTTTTACTTTGTTCTAAGGGAACGGCTTTTGTAACCCCCCAAAGGGTTAAGTTGCCCCCCTAAATTTTTTAAGGAGAAAAATGATGCTGCTAAAATGACCAAAAAGGGCTTTATGCAACCCACCCCTCCCCGTTCTACTCTCCGGCACCTTCTCTAGCGCCCACCCCACCGGCAACATTTTTCGGCGAGCACCTTCCTCCTCTTCCCTCTTCTTCTCTTCTTCTCTTCTTCTTTTTTTCTTTTCCTTCCCAGAACCCTCTCCCACACCCCACCCCCCTCGTCGGCAGCCCACCCCTCTCCCGCACCCCCCCTCGTCGGCAACCCACCCCTCTCCCATACCTTCCTCTTCTTCCTTCTTCTTCTCTTCTTCTCTTCTTTTTTTTTTTTTTTTTCCCCTTCCTAGAACCCCTCTCCGCACCCCCCCTTGTCGGCAGCCCTCCCTCCCTATCGTCGGAAAAAATGGAGGAATACACAGATCTGACCACAGAGAAGGGAAAAAAAAAAAAAAAAAAAAAAAAAAAAAGGAGAAGAAGAGGGAAGAGGAAGAACTCCCATTGCCGGTACCCCACCCCACCGGAAAAAATGGAGGTTTTGAAAAAAAAACCTCCCCCCCCCAGATCTGACCAGCAGAGGAAGGAAAGAAAAAAAAAGAAGAAGAAGAAGAAGAAAGAAGAGGAGAAGGAGAGAGAAGGGGAAGAACCTTCGTCTTCGTCGCCGTCGCCGTTCTCCCGTTGGGGGGGGGGAGTGGGGTGGGTGAAGGGGTTGGGTGAGGGTTAGAGTTATTTAGAAGAGGGGTGTTTTAGCCTTTTAAAAGAGTGGGTATATATATTTGGGGGTGGGGATATCAACTGGGGGCAACTTAACCCTTTGGGGGTTGCAATAATCATTCCCTTATTGTAATTTGAGGCCCAAAACCCGGTTGTGCTCATTCCAACAAATAGTTGGTTTTATAAAGTTGGTTCAACATTTTTCCAAAAAGTTGACTGAGGAACATAACAGGAGCAGATGAACAATAAGGAGTTTGATGCTTTATCACGAAGGTTTGTGTCTTCTTCCAAGTCTACTTATCCTCTTTCTTTTCTTCTTTCTTCTGGACGGCCACAACTCCTCTTCATGTAAGAGCTCCCTCTTTACATCTCTTCTACAACTCTTACATGTTTCTATCAACACGTGATCGTCATCTTCATCCTCTTCTTCTATTTATCTTTCTCCTTCAATCTATTGTTTTTTTATTCTAATCAAGCAAGCAATTTTCTGGAAACAAGACATTTAGGGGTTTTGAAACAAAAAGAAAAATTATTTTGATGGGAATTGGGAATTTTCGGAGTTAGGGTTTTGATTTGGAAAATCTAGACAGTTGGTTTGAAGATGAAAATTGGGGGTTTGGTTTTATCATATCATACAAAATACAAATGTTTGGGATTTTACGACTGTGGAGTCCAATCATGTTTGGGTTTTAATGGCTGAACTTTTACTCAGTTTTAGAATAATCATGTTCAGGTTTTTACGGCCTAACAATTATATATTGTTCAGTGATATAGAACATAACATTTGTAATTTGTTCAATTTTGTTTTACCGTACATAATATTTTTGTTCGGTTCTAATAAACCGAACAGTGACAAACTGATATAGAAAGTGAACGAACATGACTTCTTTTTATACTGCTTTGGCATCAAAGATATGAATGTACCAAGTTAAATAAGCACCTCATACTAGTAAAATTTGCATGGGAACACATTTGTCAGTTTGAAAAATGAAATACATTCACAAGACAAATTAGATGCAAAGATTTCAAGTTTGACAAACTTATTTCACACTGTGAGGGTTTTTGCCGCAGGGATATGACCTCTCAGGCATTGGACGATTCCCCGGCGTGAGGATTCTTTGCAATCCTAGTTAGCTTAATTAGTTCTGAACCGGCCTGGCCCAAATCCTTAGATTCCCAAACAGGCCCTAAGTCTTGAGTGGCCCGTTTGGCAGCCTATATTGGATTTCGGATAAATCAGCGGGCGGATTCGACAGCCCAATATCCATGGATTTAAAACACTGACTTCTTTTTCTGCAGAATGGACGAACCCCAACGCTCCACCCTGACTTTCCCTCGACCGAGGATCCCGTCGAGCTGATTTTTGCAGACTTTATGGAAACCTGGGATTGCTTCTGGTTTTAAGGTTGAAGTCACAGAGTTCTGTGTTTCATTCGGAAGATGGAGGTGAGTTGAATTTGTAGTTTTGTTTTCTTCTTCTACCAGTTGAAAAGTGAATCAGAGCCTTATCTTCTAAATATTTTTCATTGTTGAGCCTATTCGGATCTATGGGAGTGTTGAGTTTTGTTAAGTGTTTGGCTTGCATTGATGAAGCAGGGAAGCTGTTTGATGAAAAACCCCAATGAAACTTTTTGCGAAAAGCCCCTGTGAATCTAATTTGGGATTTATCTGTTCTATCTTTTTTAGCAGTGGCTGTGCGTTATTTGGGTTGGTCTCTCACGAGTCACAACTAAAGCACATACAAAGGAACTTCGTAAAGTTTTTCCACTCTAAATGTATCGTCAGATTGATTAGAAAACCTTGTTTGGTGAGCAGTTGTATGTCTGTGCAAAATTTTAAAACATGGGTTAGGTTGCCGACCTTAGGCCAGGTAGGCGTCAACTTAATTCTAATTTGACCTTGCGTTGTTTCTCAGCCTAGGATTGAGCCTCAGTGTTATATTCTTCATAATCGTAGCACTGCTTTCTACTGTATAGTTCAACTTGTTTAAGTGCATAAAACAGAGTAGGAATTGGAAAGTTATAAAGGGAATGATTTCTTACATATCCTAAAGAACAGCAGTGTAATTCTAATCACCTGACTATTGCATAGCAACTTTTCAATTGGAGTGCTAACCACCCATGAATGCCTTATAATGAAAGACAGCTAATCACCTAATATTTGAGGTTAGCTTGACTGTCAACACATTGAGGTGCACTTAAGCTCTCACCTCAGGTAGACCCCTTGAATAATTAATGTTTTGTTAATTGCTAACCTCTAATATTGACTATAATTTCGTTAAATCAACTTACCTTATGGTTTACAACTAATGTTCTCTAATAATTACTAATCAAAAATATTTTTGAAGTACTTTTACATTTAGGCTAAAACCCAGAAAATCCAAGGTTATTTTTGTGAGGTCCTTTATTGCGATATCCTCACTCCTCCCCAATATATGTATATAAATATTTCAAGACTTCCATCATAATGATTCCTTTGTTATTTAAAAGGTTTGGAGGTTTTTTGCATTTTTACTGAATGGGTGAACATTTTAATTTGTTTGGATATGTCAATATAAAACGAGTATCCTCTTAATTTTTAAGGATAGAATACATTAGGAGTACTTTTAAACTTCTATACCCCACTTACTTTGTTTGGATGTGTTGACTCGCTTGATAGCCATCACTCTTCAATACCACAGATATAAGTAGGAAATAGAATAATACCAAACTGAAACTGGGTGCCCATCTCCTTATTTCTTATTTGGTCAATGTTTTGACTGGTTTTATTCTTTATCTCCTTCTGTTTTCGCATTAGTGGTGGATGTTTTAGGCAGGCTTATGGATAGGGCTAAAAAGGTGGGCTTAGTTGAGGGATTTGAGATAGGTAGGGACAAGTTTCTATGTCACACTTGCAATTTGCAGATGATACTTTGTTATTTTTCTTCAAGGGATGAGAAATTTTATTTTATTTTATTTTTAAATCACAATCTATTTTTGTAGGTTTTTGAGTTGGTGTTGTGTCAGTCTTGAAGGTCAACTCGAGTAGGAGCTACATTGTGGGCATCGATTGTGCATTAGATAATGGTGAAAGATTAGCGGATTCTTTAGGGTGTTCTATAGAAGGGTGGCCTTTGACCTATTTAGGGCTTCCTTTGGGGGGGAATCCATTTTCTGAGTCTTTTTGGAATCTTGATATTGATAGGGTGAGGAAAAGATTGGATGGATAGAAGAAGGCTTTAATTTTAAAAAGGGGGGGGGGGTTGATATTATTTTAGTTAATTCTGTCTAGCATTCCTTTGTACTTTATGTCTTTGTTTAGATTGCTTGTTAAAATTGCAAATGAATTAGAGAGCATGATGAGAAATTTCTTGTGGGAAGGGAGTGGGGAGGGGAGAAAAGGTCATTTGGTAAGATGGGAAGTTGTTTCACGCCCAAGGAGTAGGGGGGGCACTCGGTTTGGGTAATCTAGATGAGAGAAATGTTGCCTTAATTGAAGTGATTGTAGAGGTTTCCTCTCGAACTCAATTCTTTTTGGCATGCTGTTATCAAAAGTAAGTATGGAATGCAGGATAATGGTTGGGATTCTTAGGTGGGCAATAGGGTTTCTTTTAGACGTCCTTGGAAATTTATCTCTTTGGGTTTGTTGCGTTTTTTGAAATTCATTTCTTTGAGTGGATAAAGTTCACTTTTGGGAGGACACTTGGCTTGGGAATACTTCCTTTTTTTCTTTGTTCCCATGATTGTATAATTTGTCTCTGGCTCATAATGTGGTTATCTCTTCTTTGGTTTTTCTTATGAGTTTCCTCATAGTTGGGATTTTAAATTCTTTTGTAATCTCAATGATAGGGAATGTTCAGAGCTTTTGTCTTTTGCCTTCTCTTGCAAATATTTTTTTTGAGATTCTGGTTGAGGATCCTAATATTTCAAATTTCCAATATTTACACCCTCTTTGATGATCTGGAAAGCAAGACTGCTTCTTAAGGTTTAGTTTTATGCTTGGTCTGTTGCTCCTGAGAGGATTAATACTAACGATATGTTTCAGAGAAGGCGACTGATGTAGGATTAATACCATCAAGGCTCTGGGTTCACCTACTGTTCCTCTTGACCAGCATCTCTCTCACCATTGTTATTACTTTTAGACGCATCTCCTTGCACAACAGCTGCCATATTATTGGAGGCCTGTGATATTCTAGTCTCCATGCCATTCAACCTCATATTTATCGCATCAATCTGCTCCATAATTCGAAGTAACATCTCATCACGTTGATGTTCAGTCAATCTCCCTCTAAAAGCCCTTCCCAATGATGTTGACATAACGTCAATCTGCTCTGATACCAAACTGCCGAGGGACATTTAGGGGAGAATATCAAGGATCGAGATGTGGTAGGCTTTGTAGAAGGTTGGGGGTTAAGGTTTATAAGCTTGGAAGCTGCTGGAATTTGACAAATTAGCAGCTGGAATTTCTGGACAGCATCTATTTTTGGGTTTATCTGCAGCTATTTAAGGGTTTGGGGTTTTGGGATGAAGGCTTGATGGTTAGAGAAGGGTAGGGGTTATAAAAAGGTACAATCTTAGGCGTAAGATGGTCCACAAGGACAGATTTTGGTGGTCTTTAAGTCAAACACAGCAGCACACAGGTTATGGACATAAGGTTAGGTTAGTGAAAGGTGTATGGGATTTGAAATACTTGCTATAATTGCAGAGAAAGGGAAAAGGGCAATAGATAAGCTAAAGAAATAGGAAAGAAAGAAAACTACATACCTCACATTAGTAAGGTCCTAGGAATCACTCTTAGTGAGAAGAAGGCCTCACACCTCCTTAAGGTTTGAAAGAAAACTCAAAACTAGCAGCAAATGTAGAATTTATCAGTCATTGATTCGACATTCTACTATTACATGTCTTTATATAGACTCTAATACTTAGAGACCAAGTACTTAAAGTCCAAGTGAACTTAAAAGTTAAGTAACTTAGAGGCTAAATACTTAAAGGCTACATAAATAAGGTTGGACCAACTAAACCCATAAAGACAAACCCAAACTAATAAAAGCTTAAAAAGAAAGCCACACATGACCCAAACTAATAAAAGCCAAGAAAGCTCACACATGACACAAACTAACTTAACCCAATCATGCAAGGGTCCAAGTGGGCCCCACATCATTCAACACGTGCCAAATCAAGGCTTGGGCCTTAGAACCCTCCTTTCCATGCCTTTTGTACACTTTTAAAGATTGGTGCCACTGTACATCAGCGACCTTTTTGTCTTCTCCCTCAATGGTGTATTATGTGTAGAGGGGCAAAAGAGAGTATAGGCCACTTTTTTTATTTATTTATTTTATTATTTTATTATTTTAACATTTCTCAGTGGTAGGATGGTTGTGGTAGAGACTATCTCAAATTGTTGATGAGAGTTGGGTGGCTTTGGGCTCCTTTGTTCAGATGTTCGAGATTTATTTTAGGGGTTTTGGGGAAGGAAAGAAAATGGTCACGCTTTGAGCGGTGCCATTATTGCAGTCTTTTGGTTGGAAAGGAACGCAAGATTTTTTTAGGATAATGAGGATGATTCATTGCTGGGGTTATGGGATTGAGTTCACTCCAACTCCAAGGATTTTGATGGGATTCCAATGTTTGTTATAAAATCTGATTGGAAGTATTGCTTTTAGTTTGTTTTATTTCTTTTTGTTTCGGTTATTCAGGTGGACCTCTTGTTCCCCTTTGCAATCTTATCGCTTTTGATTAATAAATTTTGTCTTGGTTGTTGATCAAAAAAAAAATATTTTGACTGGTTTCCTTGCCCTTGATTGCAAAAGTTGGTGCATTGACTTGGACTATGTCCCATGGATATGAGACTTTTAATACAAGGTACTCGAGATGACACACTAAGACATGGATGTGGGTATTGGATTTATGCTCGACATGGCACCTTCACATTACACTTTTAAAACAAGGTACTCGGGATGACACAGCACAACATGGGTGTGGGTATGGATCTGTGCCAGACATGACACCTTCACATTTGGATACGGTTGGAAGGATAAGGAAGAAGGAGAGAGAAACAAAAAATAAAGAAAAGAAGAAAACCTCATTGTTGGAGATTTCGTCAGAATTGTTATTGGAGATGAGAGTTATCAAAGGAGTAGTTGGAGTTGCTAAAGTTAGAGCCGTTAAAGCTATAGGGTTTCTTGTTGATCATGTGAGATGTAATATTTTAGTTTAGTAAGGGTAGTTTAGTATTTTAGTCAATTAGGGTTACTAGTGTTAGTTTCCTAATATTAATGTTAGTCTTCTATATATATGCTTATAATAGGTCCTTTTAATTAATGAGAATTATTCTTTCTTGCAAAAGTTAACATGGTATCAGAGCTGTATCTCTTCTTCTTTTTCCCTCCATAGCAAGAGCAGCAAATAATCCAAACCCTAGCAGCAGTCCTCTTCTTCTTCTTCCTTCTTCGTCACGTGAAACATCCCCTTCTCTTATCAGCAATTGTTTCTCTGATCTGCATTTTTTTTCACCAGCCGTGAAGCTCTAGTTCTCTGTGTATTAATCGTAACTTCTCTCTATTGCATCCTGTTGCATCTTTACATCTCCTTTGCAATTGCACCATCGCATCATATGGCAGCAAATCACAGCCATCGCAAACCCCTTGCACTGGTTGAATTTTCGAAACATTCTACCAACACCGACAGCAGTTAAGCATCACCAATTGCATCTGCATCAGAAAACTATTGCACCAGTTGTTCCTAGCATTGCACTAATTGCAACCCATCGCAATCGCAATCACAATAGTTGCATCTTCTCTGTTTGAATTTCTTTTGCAGTCGCATCTTTGAACCTTAAGTATTGATGCACGAGATTGCATCTCCTTTGCATTTTTGGATCTCCTTTGCACCGTTGCATCTCTCTCTCTCTCTCTCATTGTCTCTTGTAGTCTCCTTTGTTGCAATTGCATCAGGCCTTTGCGAAGCACGTAGCATTGTGTTAGGTTTTTCTTTGTAGTACCTATTCTCCTTTCTACCTCCATAGCAGCAGAGATCACCCCAATTGAAGAATCGAGACTCCTTCCTTCTCTTTCTTTGTCAGCATTATGTGAAGCATAGTCTCTTTCTCTTATTGTGAAGGATAGTAGAAGCTTCTTCTTACAATAATTGAATAGTATCGCGAAGGATCGAATCGCAGCCCTTTCTATAGTTGAATAAGATCATTGCACCTTTTTCATCGTAGCACATTCCGACCCTAAGCATCTGCAATTGCATTGTTAATCTCTATGTTACATGGACTCGGGTACAGGTGTTAGGTGCGGGTATGTGTCCAGGTGTCGAATTCGTCTACTTTTAAAAGATTTTTCACTATTTTGAAGTGTTGAGCAGGAGTACCCACACCCATTTCATAAGTATCCGACACGGGTACTTCACACATTTTGAAGTGTCCATGTAACATAGGTTAAAGCTCACAGCCTCTATGAAGCATCTCTTTCTTCAGTCGGTGTTTGTCATGGAAGCCTTAAGTCTATTTGGAATACCTTTGCACTTTGTGTGGTAATATTTGATTTGATGACTATTTGGAATCTACACATCATTTAATTGGATATTTTTTGGCATCATGACTGTGGCAATTGAGTCAGAATGTTATTGGATTTTCTACCTTCTCAGTCTCAGAATATTCATGTCGTTGCACCTCGTGAAGATTTATTTATGCTTATGCAGTCTCATATCTATGCTCATTTGGTTTATTCTTGACAAAATCTTGATGTCTCGCGCATCATGAGTTTGAGGGAGGGTGTGAGATGTAATATTTTAGTTTAGTATTTTAGTCAATTAGGGTTACTAGTGTTAGTTTCCTAATATTAATGTTAGTCCTCTATATATATGCTTGTAATAGGTCTTTTTAATTAATGAGAATTATTCTTTCTTGCAAAAGTTAACAGATCAAACTGAGAGACCTTTCCTTATCTTATTACTTTTAAATATATGTTGTCAAATTTATTTGATCTATTGAAAAGACCAAAGTTAATTTTATTCCACAAACCTTCAATATATATTATTGTGGCAATGCCTTGGAATTCAAGAATTTTTGAAAATTTACCCCCATAGACATATTTACCGTATAAATATACAGATGTACAAGCATTTCTTACACATATTCACGTATGTTATCATTTTAAGTATACGGTGAAAGAACCTTGAAGACAAAGAGCTGATGAAAGAGATTACTCTACGGGACTTAGGATGAGAGCCTTACATAACGGATATGTGTGCATTGAGAGCAATAACACATAACTACCCAACGATTTGAGAACTTGTGTAATATTTTGTGTGATAAAGGTGAATTGTTGGTTACAAGAAATGTCACAATTGAAGAAATTTTGGCATTATTTTTACATTATCTTGCCCACAACCTTGGAAACAATACAATTAAAGATATGTAATACGTTCTCTTGTTTAGGAGAAACAATGAGAATTTTTTTTATTATTATTTTTTTTTTGAGTAGTAATCAAATAGGGAAGGATTATATTAAACAACACCATTCAGTCCTTGATGAGCAAGTTGTTGAGAAGTGGAAATGATTCCAGGTTGTAAAATAAAAAATTATTGAAATTGTTTTTATTGTGATATATCAATTTGTATAGTACTAATAAGAAAATCATGAATCATGATGTTGGTTAGGGTGCACTTGATAGGACACTTAT
This sequence comes from Liquidambar formosana, assembly GCA_039720395.1. Lineage (NCBI taxonomy): Eukaryota > Viridiplantae > Streptophyta > Magnoliopsida > Saxifragales > Altingiaceae > Liquidambar > Liquidambar formosana. Next base: position 30,139,635 of record CM077822.1, read on the forward strand.
CTTATCAAGAGATCCTATGGATGACCAAGCTATCGTAGGAGGAAGGGTGAAATTAGCATGAATGTCTTACGAGTTTATGATGCTAACTTGAAGTTTATTTTTGTACTGCTTTGGTTGGGAGGGGTTTGCAGCAGACTCTCGTGTGTTGTGTAATGTCTTACATAGACACAACGATTTAAAAGTCCCATCAATTAGGCATTCAACTATTTAATTTATAAGTTTGTACTTTGTGTTATGGTCATGAGAGTATTACATGGATATAGTAGAGCATATGGATGTGATATGGTTATGGGTATAGCTTGAATGTATCTTAGGATTTGCATATGGATGTGATACGGATATATATGTATTTTTAATATGTTTTTGATGGATTTTAGGAGATGGATATGGTATGTGTCTTTCTTTTTTTGTTGTTTACATGAATTTTAGGACTTCTGTGCATGTTGGGACATGAATGTGATATTAAAGTTTTTGATGTTGTCCATATGTCATGGAATGTGGAATGCATTTTGTACTTTAATTTTTTCTCTGAGTTGTGAGGTATTTTATAAGGTGGTTATTTAACGAAAGATTGGAGAAATGGTTCTTTGACAGGAATTAAATTTTCTGTTATAGTCAGCATGTTAAGAATTTGGTAGTCAACTTCCTCAACTCTTAGGTACCATCACTAGTTCTATTGCTTTTGCATGTACCTTGTAAAGAAGTTTGAATTATCTATTTTTATAGTACACATAACCACACTAAAGAGAGTAAAGGGGTGTTAATCAAATGAAATGGGGAGGGAGGGTATTAATTGGCAAAATTTTAAGGGATATTTATCACAGGGATGCTTCACTAGGTTGGCTTACTAGATGTTGGTGTCTGATCTTTTCTTTCGTTTCTTAACTTATGAAGACTTTGGTGTTGTTTCCCTTTTTTCTCCTCAGAAGATGATGATGATCTTGGTTTTTCTATTTGAAGACCAATGTTATCAAAGGTGACAATGTGAGGTGGGGCGTTTTTCCTCCCGTGACATGAGACATAAGCCATGAGGCATGGGGCGTAAGCCTTTTGATTTTAAAAATTTTTATAATCAAAATATATATTAATATCTAAAACTTGCGAAAAAATAAATAACAAGTAAAATTTATTAAAAAAAGTTACCTATTTTCAAACATTTTAAATATAATATAGGCCTACAAACATAATTGATTAAATTTAAAGCATTATATAAAAAGATTAAATATAATTTATTGCACTACAAATTTACTATTGTCTTTCATGGTCCAACCTACCAAGATATTAAATGTTAAAATAACTTGAATTCAAATAAGTTGTGCTCTTGGAGGTGAATAGTGTGAATAGTCACTATAACCATCGCTGATCGATCGTCATCTCCTTGAGTTGTCACAGTTGCAGTTACCAATTGGTTGTGTGGCTGCCTTTTCCTTTTTTGCCCTTTTTCCCCCTTTTGTTTGGACTTCGGCTTAACATAGGTTTTTACTCAAGCGGTTAGCCTTTAAACTGACCATGGTAACTTTACCAAATGAAAAGAGCTGACCTCTTAGGAGTTGTAATTTGGTCTCGTGAGGCGTATTCTTGTTACCATGAGGCACTAAAGGTGTTTCCCAAATTCACGAGGCATGTGCAGCAAGGAAAGGGCATATGTCCATGGGGAGTTGTGCCTTGTTTTAAAGAGTCTTGGGGTGTTTTTGGTCCATATTGCCTTGGGGTGAGCCCTGGATGAGTTTTTTCAAAACATTATTGAAGACTGATGACACCTAATGATGGGATCTTGAGAAATTTCAAACTTTATTCTTTCATTAAAGGATATATATATATATATATATATATATATATATATATATATAGAATAGGCTTTTGGTTTCTTGCTTTCTTTAGGATGGTAAAGGTATCATGAAATAGTGGATTTTGTCACAACTTCAAAGCTTTCTATCCAAATATTTTATCTGAATAATAATGTTTTAAATCTATGGATTTTTAATCCAAATCCACGTATCTATAGTTTTATCAGTTGTAGGATTTCTTTCTGCTTCTCTTTCTCAACTAAGGAAAGGGTTCTTTTTTCCCTGATCTTTATAATTTGTATGTTGACTACTCCCTCCATCTCTTAATGACTGTTCTCTCTCAAAAAGCACACATTTTGAGGATACCTAATTTTGGCACTGATTATTCCCGAAAATTTGTTTTTCCAATTTAGTCCTTCATTTGTTTGAGGAGAGAATGTTGTGGGAAAGGGAAGTTTTTAAAATTTTGAAATTGTGAGAAGGGGTTATAATGCGGAACCAGGAAGAAAGGGAGAGAGAGAGAGAGAGAGAGGGAGGGAGGGAGGGAGAAGAACAGAGAGGGAATGAGAGAAGAAGAAGAAGAAGAAGAAGAAGAAGAAGAGAGAAAAGCTGGGAGGTAAGAAGTTTCTTATTCAATTTCAATTCATTAAAGTCTGTCATAATCATAAACTGTCATGCTTTTATACAGGTTACAACCTTAGACAGAATAGGAAAGTACAAATAAAATATAAATAAAGAAAATAATACCAAGAAGTAAAAATAAATAACACTAAACCCTATGTCTTCATGTAAAATAGGTCTAAAACGTGTGTGGCATGTGGTTCCTCTACCAAAGTCCATTCTGATCCATATCATTTCCCCTTGGCTTAGAAGAACTCTCTTCTGGAGAGGCACAACGATGGTACTCCTCAACAAGATCAAGATCAAGGCAATGAAACTCATCCTCAGTAATCCATATATCCTTGGTATTTGGGCGATCTCTCCAACAAACTAGATTATGTCAATAACCTTCTCCATGAGAATGAAGGGTCTGATCATCTAGTACATCTGCAATCTAATCAGTGCGTTGAACTAGTGAACAAAGAAGAATCGACACTGGTGCTACAACGAGAGGAGTAGTGGATCCACTTATAGAAATACCATGTGGGAGGCTCAAAGGTGTTTTGTTAAGGAAACAAGTCTTCCATATTGAAAATTGGACTCATATTCATATTAGATGGCAAGTCAAGTATGTATGCATTAAGTCCCATCTTATGAAGGATATGAAAAGGTCCAGTCGGGCATGCAATTTCTTGAAGGAATGTTTATGATAGTGCTCAGGGTGTACATAATCCCCTTCATTGAATTCTTGTTTTTTATGGTGGAAATCCACAGCAAGTTAATAATGCTCATTACTCGAGGCAATTTTACGACATATATCAGCATGAAGATCATGGATATGTTGAGCAAAGGAATCAATAGAAACTCGGGGGCAAAAATCTGGAGGCAAAGGTACAAGGTCAATGGATTAGTGAGGGGAAAATCTATGAGCAATCTAGAAAGGGCTCATGCTAGTACTATGATTGGTTATAAGCAAACTTTGTAGTAGGAAAAATTAAGTCCTAAGTTCCCTGTCGCTCTCCTACAAGACACCTAAGCAAATCCCCAAGACTCCTATTAATAACCTCAGTGACGCCCATCTGTTTGAGGGTGAAGTGCAGTAGAAAATTTTAAGTGTCCTAAAAAGTTTCCAGAGTGTTCCAAAAATAATAAATGTACTTAACATCCTGACCAGACAATGGAAGTTGGCAACCCATGGAGGGGCACAATTTCGTTAAAAAACACCTTGGCCGCATGTGACCCATCTACAGTCTTATTACATGGAATGAAATGGCCTTACCCATAACAACTAAATTAGAATCATATCCCCTAGCTGTTTTGGGAAAACCTAGGACAAAATCCATGCTAACATCTTTCCAAGGTGTGTGTGGAATAGGTAAAGGAGTGTATAACCCAGTGTTTCTCTTCCTAACCTTAGCTAATTGACATGTGTGAAATTGAGACACTACCCTAGCAACATCTTTCTTAAGGGGTGATTAATAAAATCTATCATCTGTCATCAAGCAAAGTAATGGTCTTCCCTCAACCAAAATGACCATCAATTCCCTTGGCATGTAACTCCCAGACAAGAAAACTCCTAAGTGAGGTACGAGGAATACATAACCTAGTCCCACAAAACAGGTTACCGTCACTAATCACAAAATCAACATGATCATGCCAGTGTCCTGAATCTCCTGAAAAATGATCCCAAAATCAGCACAAGTGGAGTACTCATCCTTAAGCCTATCAAATCCTATCACTTGAACACTTATGGCCAGAAGACAAAGACAACTTTACTAAGGGCATCTGCCGGCCTATTCTCAACCCCTGCACGATGATACAACACAAATGGATAAAAGTACACTCTCAAGATTAACATAAAAGGACACTTCTTAAGATTGTCTTGGTTTGCGTCCGTGGGCCACTCTCTATGAAGAAGAGAGAAATACTGAGAGGTAAGAAGTTTCTTTTTCAGTTTCAATTCATCAAAGGTTGTCTTAACAATAAACTCTCATGTCCTTATATGGGCTGCAGCCTTAGGCAAAATAGGAAAGTACTAGTAAGATATGGATAAAGAAAATAATCGTATAATATAAAAATAAACAATAGTAAATTCTAAAACTAAACCTTACGGCCTCGCCTAAAATAGGTCTGAAATGTGCTTGGCACATTGGTCTGCTGCCGGAGTCCATCTTGATCCCCATCAGGTAATGTAGGAAAGTGATAATAGTTCATGCACGACCTCCTACAATGGGCAAATATAATATGATGGATAAAAAAGGAAAGGAGGCCAGTCTTTGTGGGATGTAGGGAGTATTTTAGGGTGATGAATCAATCAGTTGTGAGCGGTGGTTGGATGATTCAAATATGTTTGCGAATACTGTTAAACTTTTGTGTGAAATGACTTATATTTGTTTAGTTGATTGGATAGAATTTTAACCTTTTGCATTACTTCTTGTTGGTAATTGGAACTTGGAAGTAAATTGAAATTGAATACAAGCCTACCGGTTTCCTGATAAGAATCCAAGAGGTCTTCAATACCATGAATGTGGATTTTTTTGCATTGTTTGTTTATGGTGTGTGAAAAGTGATTTAAAACCCAGTAAGCCCAGCAGTTGTTTGATAAAAATCCACAATGGGTTTACACTATAATAAATTGAGACAAAATCAAGCACATGTTACCCAATTAGTATGATTATGATTTTTGATTACTAAATTTTCCAACTACGGGTTGTAAGATTACATTTGCTCCTCTTCAGAACATATATTTATTGACTATAGATCATTAACAAATTAGTCCTAGCTTGAACAATGCAAATGGGGTCTGAATGAGTTTGATTCCTTTGCATGGTGGGAAGCACTGTTTTCCAGTCACAACCATGGATTGGATAATTGGATGGCAGATTATGTAAATATTCTGTTCAATGATTATTGGTGATGCCATTATTAGTAAACTTCAGGGAGTGCTCTTTGGGAAAGCCCACTCAAACACATAGGCTACAAAAAGAGAAAAAAAGGGGGGGGGGGGGGGGTAGCCCTCCCTAAACTCCCCCAACTGTAATGGAGGAGGGTTTTGATCCTATGTCTGGAGAGACATTAAGAGACTTTACCCACAGGATAGCCTGCATTTTCTGTTTAACGGGTCTTGATTTACAAGGCAGATTATAGACATTCTTCCACCCTGATTCTGATCCAATCTGCTCTATGAGGGATTGTATTGCATTTCTAAAATTAGGATATTGTGGATGCTTATCTGCCCTATGTAATCTATTGGTTTTTGTGTTTTGCTTTTGGGTATACTCCCAAATCAATGTCAGTGGACTCTTTGCTTCTTATCGTGAGATTGGTTTTAGGTGATTTTGTTCATTGGCAAGCTCTCACAATGTAGACTGAACTAATTGCAGAACTCTATGTTTCATGGCAGTTAATAGTGTGGGCCATGTGGTTGACTGATTTTTTTAATATTTTTTTTAATTATTTTGGAATCCATTGGTTATTCACTGATTGTAGAGGGGAATTGTTTTTGAGGTGTTGCATTGAAGGCAGAGTTGCTAGCTCTTTTAGAAGTGTTGAGAGAGGCTTCTAACGTGAGAATGTTTTAGCCTTTAGGTGAATGAGATGCTTCCAATGTCATTGGTTTTGTGAGATCTGATAGCTTGGGAGCTTGGAAATTTTTTTGCATCACTAGAGAAATTCCTGATCTAGAGGGTGCTTTAGATATTCAGGTGAATTGGGTGGCAAGGGTAGATAACGGGGGGGTAGATGATTTGGCTAAAACGGGTGCTTCTAATGAGGGCTTCTTCACTTCAATCTTTTAGAGGGCATTTTCCTCTCCATAATTGATCCAAACATTAGAATTGGAATTTTGTGCAATTCCTATGTACAAAATTGGAATTTTATAATAATTCCAATTTTGCACAACCAAGTGTACCCTAAATGAGAATGGAACTCTATCTACTTAGTTGAAAAGATGAGTTTGTTTCAAAGTTTGGGCAATAATACCTGTGGGTTTTAATCAGATGGATGGATAATTGTTTTATGGATTAAGGCCCTATTTGGAAAAATTGTAGCTTTTGCTTTTAGGCATAAGCAGAAGAGAATCAGAAGTTACGAGTAGCAGAGAATCAGTCTTTTTTTGGAAACTGTATTTCTAGAAGTGTTGTTAGAGCTAGAAGTGATTTTTTTGGTCTGTTTGGGAAGAACATCTACTGAAGTTGCTATAACCCTGAATTGACTGAACTTCCCTTATAATAAGTGTTTTTTTTTTTTTTTTTTTTGTTTTTGTTTTTGTTTTTTTTTTCCTCTCTGTTTAGTATTACCAGCAATGTTCCTAAATTGTTTTATTTTTTCTTTCTTTCTTTATTTATTTATGCCTAAAACAAAGAGAAAAAAAAAAGCATGAGTTGATATTTCAAATAAATAAAGAAACAAAAACAAAACTAAAAAGAATCATATATTTGAGTTGATAAAAACAAAAACAAAATAAAATTGGTCATATTATTAGCAATTCAGAAAATACAATCCAAATCCATCAATTTTATTAAAATGCTAATCAAACATAAAGTTTAATTATCTACTAGCAAGCTCTGTAGCAATCCTATCACGAATATCACCCATCTCACTATCATCCATTCTAGTATGATTATCTAAACCGCCAATATTCATTTCATTAAGCGAGTAAGCATCGCTTGTATCGAACTGTTGAAATTCCATATTAAAGATGTCTTCTGTCCTTATAAAATTGTGAAGTGCCATTGGCAATTACTATTTGCTTGTCCATACTTTTAAATTTAATGTGCTCTAAAATTCCCCATCGTGCCTTCCACACACCAAATGTTCGTTTTATAACACTTCGCAATAATGAATGGGCTTGGTTGAATATTTCTTGAGTAGCTCTTGGTTGACTACCATGACGAAAATGTGGAAGATGATATCTTTCCCCTTTATAAGGGACTAAGAAACCTTTCATATTTGGATAACCCGCATCAACTAAATAATATTTATATGCAAATAGCCAATTCATAAAATTAGAAATTGTTATCCATAATATTGATAACATAAAACAATAGAGTTAGAATTAATTTATATATATATATATATAAATTGACTTTATACAAACCGTCGAGAGGTTTTGGAAACTTTAAATCTGGGTTTCTTAACGCCGCCAAAAATATGTGTGTCTCGACCATACAAATGCAAAACGCATATCAAATCCACATGCAGCCATTATATTTTGAGTGGGGTAATTCTTCCTACCAATATATGAGATTTGTTCCTCTGGCGAAAGAGATGCTTGAACATGAGTACTATCAATGGCTCCAATACAATACTTCTCATAACATAAAACATATATATTTTTATTTTATTACTATAAATACAAGTAAAAATAGATACGTAAGTTCACCAAAAAAAAAAAAAAAAAAAAAGAAAAAAAAAGAAGGAAGTATACTAGCGTGTATATATTACCTTAAAGTATGGCCAGTATTTAGGATTTTGTCGAATGTGAGGTGGACTGTTGTCAAAATTATTAGGTGGCTTTATCATATCCATGGCTAGCATGGGCATCTTTTCCAACACGGTTGCGAAGTGTCTACTTACTATTTCACCCGAATGTTGGAACCGCTCTCGAATAAATCTATTTCCAACACTATGCCCTAGAGTCATCAAAAACATGCCAACTAGCTCTTCGACTTGTATCCTTCTAGTCGCCCCTAGGTTATAACTTCTCAATTTATCGCATAGTTTATGAAACACGTTTTCTCCATGTGAAACATCTCATGACATCTAGTATCATTCCCTTTAATTATTTCTATCATAAACTTCCACCTAGTTTGTGGAGAATCCCTACATGGTTGCTTCAATAAATAATTGGTATGATGTGATACCACTTTCTCTACACCTTCCACAACAAGTAAATCAAATTCCATATTCTCTTTCATATATTCATATACCATCTTCTCCAAACTTTCATTATCCATTTCTTCCAGAAATTCATCATTCATGATTTTCCTGTAAAAACAAAGACATGGCTTATATAATTATGATACATAAAATCCTAATTTATAATATCTCACAAACACTATATAAAAAATTGTCATATAGCACATATAAAATGTATCTATAAATGTTCACAGAAATTCACAAAAGATAAATACTGGCTTTACTCCATAATTGTCACATAAAACATAACTCCAAATGTAAACATAAGTTTCCAAAAAACCAAATGTCATATAGACCATTGTCAAAATTAATTTAAAGGAAACAAAATACCACATAAACCATCCAAATCCATTGTTATTACAGAAAAAAAAAAAACTAGCACAAGATTAATGGAAAAGGTTATGGTAACTAAATTGGATCCACCCTATTAATTAGAAGGTTTTGGAAGATATAAAGCCTCTTGTTTTAGCCATGATATCTTTATTTCATCATTCGGTAAGCATTTAAAGATCTCCCTATTGTCTCGCAATTTGAATAGGCGAGCCCCAATCATGTAAAGTTCACTCTTAGGTAGGCCTTGGCATCGAGCTGGGCTTGGGCATTTTTTTCTCGGGTAGGGCTAGGCCTTGGGTCGGGCTTTTTGGGCTTGCACTATTCATCGGGCCAGGCCGTGAAGGAAAATGTGAAGCCTAGGCCTAGCGCACGGGCTTAGGCTTTTTCGGGCTTTGGGCCTCAGGCTTAAGCCATAGTAACCTTCTGTTAGTGTTGTAACAAAAGAAAAAGAAGTAAAATATTACCTTTTGGTGACCATTTCCTATTGTAATACCAAAATAGAGTACATTAGTAGTCACTTTGTATTAAGTTGACTATCCATTTTGTTGTAAGGTAACGTAAAATACCCTTTTATTGGTATTACTTTGAGATGTGGTCACTAAAAAATACTTTCCTGAAAAACTGGAAAATATTCATAATGATATATTATGCTACAGTGTCGGGCTTTGGGCTTCAAGTAAAGGCCTAGGCCTAGTTTGAGGGTATTCGGGCTGGGCTTAGGCGGGGATTTTTCCTTCGGGTTTCGAGCTAGGCTTCGGGTTGCCCATGGGCCTTGGGCTTTTGATGAGGCTTACTCCCAGGTGGGCACTCAGGCGTTACACCCATAACAGTCATGACCTCCTCAATGTTGCATCTAGGTTTATCTATGCGAATAATAGAAGTCGCGGACTTCCTATTCTCAACTGCATCACAGATTTGATCAAGTCGTCTCTCTAACTTTGTTGCTCTAGCCACCTTTTTCTTTGTCTTGTTTTGCTTTCCACCTCTCTCAGACATTGCCCTTTTTTCTATCACTGTCCAAACTAGTAAAGCTAATAGTGTTCTCAATATTATCTCCCTCATAGTCCTCCTCATCCTCTACATCGATCTCATCTTCAACTCGACTAGATTGTTGATATAAAGGTGGCATTTGACCGGAGGTAGGTGCCCAAGCCCTAGCACCAGTAGCTACGACATCCATAAAGAGTTCATCTAGCTTAAACGTATGTTCCAATCTTTCACGCGAAATTTTGCAGCTTCTAACTGTGTAGATAAGGCAATAATTACATAAATATTTTGTTGTTATATTTACAATAAATAAATAAAGCTAAAACTTACTCTTATCTTTCTCTCCCACCATTCATCTGAAGCAGAAATAGTTTGCTTGGCATTATCCCACCCAAGGCCTGTCTCTTTTCCCACTAATGCTTCCCATAACTGCCACTCCTTTTTCATTAAATCCCAGTGGTTCTTCAACTATATCTTGTTATAATCTCTACTTGTTGCCGCATTAAACTTCTCAACCACATTTTTTAACCCAGTATTAGTAAAATGTGTGCCAGACCTATTTCCAAATCAAACCTCTGCAATGCATATATCTATGAAAATCTCATGTGCTTTAGGGTCCTAATTTGCCTTTGCTTTACCTTTTTCACCATCACTTACTTTTGCCTTTGCTTTACCCTTGTTAGCTTGAGATGCCATAGCTAGCTACTAGTAGGTTCCATGAAAAAATATCAATTAATGAAAAAAATATCAACAAATATCAACAAATATCAAAAAATATCAATTAATCGATTCTTGAAAAAATATCAACAAATATAGATCAATTAATGAAAAAAAAAAAAAAAAAAAACTCTTTGGAGCATGTGTTGGGTTCACAGGAGAGAGAGAGAGAGAGAGAGAGAGAGAGAGAGAGAGAGAGAGAGAGGGGGGGGGGGAGTGGGAAGAAGATGGAGAAAAGGCTTACCTCTGCGATTGACACCGGCAGGAGAAGGAGCACAATAGTAGGAGGAGCTATGAGAACTTGTGTCTAGGTTTGGCGCCATCGTCTCAGCCGATAAAGGAAGATTAGGAGTAGAAAAAGGAAGATTGGGTGCCATTGTTTCAACCAAAGGAAAACATTTGGCGCCATCGTGATATTAAAGGGATGTGGGTGGAAAAAAGTTTCTCCACGTTCAAGATTTAAGGGCACTTTTGGAAATAAAATAAGTTATTAAAAGCCTTTGCATAAGCTGGCGTGTTGCTTCTGAATAAAAGCTAGGGGGAGCCAGCTTTTGATAAAATCACTTATTGAGCCAACAATTGATTATGATTTGGGCTACCAAACACACCCAAAAGTTATTTTGGGTGTCAAAAGTGATTTTGGACTATCCAAAAGCTTACCCAAACAGGGTCTAAGTGTCTCTTTCCATTTTTTTTCCCTAGTCAATAGAAAGACCCAACTCCCACAAAGCCCACCCTTTTTTTCTTTCTTTTTTTTGGTATCGGGGTTTGGTTTCAAACCCTAAAATACCCCTTTATAAGAGGAGAAGAGGTACCACCCAGACTACAAGGCCGGTGGTGAGAATTAAGTAATTAAAAAGGGCATTATAAAATTATATGAAGCCATATGATTTGAAGCAGCATAAACATATTCTGTAACAATAATGTAACATCCTTTAATAGAATTTATATTTTTAAGTAGGTATTGATATGCTGAAATCTATATAACATTAAATGTGCCTGTATTGATCCATAAATTTTTTCTATTTACAATCCCTTTCAGTAATGGCTTTCATTTGTTTCAATCTATGATGTTAATTGCTGTCATATGCAGAATTTACAGTTCTTTTTTTTTTTTTTTAATCAGTTGGTTCAGGTTGAACCTTTCAATTGAGCACAACTATCCCTTGGTTTTGGCACCATCTGGAAACAACTTTTAGGATGGAACCTATTCCATGTGGCCACACCATGTTCTTTTGCATAGTTTTTTGACTCCAACCACGCCCTAGTACACTCTGCTTGTTACGTGGGTTTGAAATCAGAACGCTTCATTCATTCCTGTAGTTGAACGACAGGGGAGTAATCATGCAAACAGCTACTCATCTTCATTCATACTTGTACTTCTCTAACAGGTGTGAGTGTGTAACATTTATTACTTATGTCTTGACTTTCATTTGAAGTTCTAAACAAATGGCAGAAGAAGAGCTATAAAACAAGTGTGTGTGTGTGTGTAACATTTATTTCTTATGTTTTATGACTTTCATTTGAAGTTCTAAACAAATTGCAGAAGAAGAGCTATAAAACAAGATGCATGGATGAAAATGGAAACCTCAAATTTAAGCCAACTAGCTGGAAGACTCGGCTTTACTCAGGGAGCTCGGAAGAGTAGTGAGTTTCTCATTCCCATCCGAGAAACCAAATTGTTTGCAATTCCCAATTCAGATGATGGCCACCCATCTGTCTTTGTGTCCAAAGAAAACACAAAAACAAACACAAACAATGCGCTCGATTCTGAAGCTGGGACCTTTTTGAGCAAATGGTCACCTCCGAGGTACCTATGGAGGGGATTATCAGTTCTTATCCTGGCAGGGCAGGTAATTATTAGGACTCTAAAGGGCAAGGTACACTGGAGGAATACTCTCCAACAGCTGGAGAGGGTTGGGCCGAGATCAGTTGGGGTCTGTCTCTTAACTTCAGCTTTTGTAGGTATGGCCTTTACCATCCAATTTGTTAGAGAATTCACCAGATTGGGGTTGAACAGGTCTATTGGTGGGGTATTAGCTCTAGCCTTCTCGAGGGAGCTGAGTCCTGTGGTCACATCAATTGTGGTCGCAGGGCGTATTGGAAGTGCATTTGCAGCAGAGTTGGGTACAATGCAGGTTTCTGAGCAAACCGACACCCTGAGAGTTCTTGGGGCAGACCCTGTCGATTATCTGATCACACCAAGGGTGATTGCTTCTTGTGTTGCTCTACCATTTTTGACCCTGATGTGTTTTGCATTAGGGATGGCATCCAGTGCCCTCCTGGCTGATGGTGTTTATGGGATTAGCATTAACATTATCTTGGATTCTGCTCAGAGAGCTCTTAAATCATGGGATATAATTAGTGCAATGATCAAGTCACAGGTTTTTGGTGCGATCATTTCTATCGTGAGCTGTGCATGGGGAGTAACGACAATGGGAGGTGCCAAAGGTGTTGGGGAGTCCACAACTTCGGCTGTGGTTATTTCTCTAGTTGGTATTTTTATTGCCGATTTTGCACTCTCTTATTGCTTCTTTCAGGGAGCTGGAGATGCACTGAAGAAGTGTGTTTAATCTTTCAATTATCGTTTTTAGTGTTGGTTTTATGGATAGTAACAAACGAAATAGATGAAATGAATCACAATCTATGTGTAAGGTTACTATCTTTGTATAAGGTTGCAAGCTTTATCAGTTTCTGGCAGTTCAGAGATCTTTTTCTCCCCCACCACAAAAGAATTAAAATGCTGTGTTGTAAGTGAATTTCTTCAAGCGTACCTTTTTGTCACTTTGATGGAATAGGCATCCTTTGCAGGAAACTATATATATATTTTAAAATTTTCCTTTAGAGAGTGGGGTGGACAGTGGGGTGGTATATTTGGTAACTTCCAAATGTATTGAGTTGAAGGACTATTGGAGGTCATCATTTTTGCTGGTTAGGTTGCAATTGAAAGAATCAAGATGTATTTGCTGTCGGAGGAGTTATTTTATTCTGATCATTGGTGTGTTTGATGAGGAACTAAAAGTTGGGTGGGTGGAGTCCTGGGATAATTCTACTCGGCTACTCAGCATATCTTCAAAGAAAATACTCTTGCTGTTTGTTTTTTTTTATGTATTCTTTATAGCATGAATCATTTATGTTTGTACCCTGGTCTGGCCTTGCCAAATCTTACTCCACCCACTGGTGAATTGACCAAGTCTCAGACTCTCAGCTTGGTCATTGCCAAAACTTTACCAGATTGGATGATAACTTGTAGCATAGCATTTCCTGATCTCTTGTCAATTTGATGTGTAGATGGTGTAGATGGTGCAAGTATCCCTCTTGAAATGATGATAATTTTGAGGTACTTCTGGATTCTAGTTAGGAAGCATTAATCAACAAAGTAGCCATTAACAATGTTGTTTTATGCTCTATTTGGTTGCTTATAATCTACTCTTAATTTAATTGCAGAAATCTTAAAGGAGACTTGTACTGTTCTCAGATGGAGTTTCGCATTATGCTAGCATGCTTAATATGAAACCTGGTACATCCTAACCCCTACTAGCATAAAATTGGTGGTTCTATCCCTACTAATGTACATAATTTTAATTTTAATATAATTTTAATTTTCATTCTTTTAGTGAGAAAGAAGGAAAATTAGTAAATGTGTAGTAGATAAGGTAGAATTTAGGATAGGTAAATTTACATTAGTGTGTTTTTGTTTTTGTTTTAATATTTATTTTTTGGTAAAGATAAATTTACAGTAGTTGATATGCTGAGTTGCACAATGTAATGCTGATTAGCATAACCAAAAACTAATTAGGAAGCTCTTTGAAATAATGATCAGTATTTCGAATTGTTAATTACTGAACAAAATGCCTGACAGGTACTTCTTGGAGAAGGCTGAAATGAAAGGCTCATCATCCTAAAAAATGGACCCTTTTGGTTTCATTGGAAAGCGCTCAATAAAACATTCTTAAAGAATACACTCAAGTTCAGGCATAAAGTGAATTAGTTATCTTGTCCCATCAGATACATATATTCAAGCTTTGCCCTCAATTTCAATGGCTTGTTGCAATTTTTGCAGGGGTAAGATATTCAGAAAGAGTGAATTCAGAAAAATGCAACAATAGGAATATAATTATCAGAATAATTAAGCAAAAGTAGAGGCAATGTCGTCTTCATCTATCTCCAAATTTCCTTTTGTCAATAGACCAAAAATTTAAAAATTCAATTTGCTGGTTTATTGCTTAATGATCATAAATAAAGGATAGGATTATGTTATGTTAAGGGTTTGAATCCCTTTGATTGTACTTAAAAAAAAAAAAAAAAAAAAATCTGTTCAAACTCTTTTAAAGAATCAAGTAGATTCATCTAATCTATATCTATATCTATATCTATACTATATTATATCTATAAAAGTCTGTATCTTAGGAAAAATTTTGATTGACTAATACATCCTTATTTTAAATTTTAAATACTTATTTACTCTCATATTTAATTAATTAAGAATGTTTATTTTCCAGCAAAAAATAAGGGGAAAAAAAAGAAAAAAAGAAATCCATTTCATGAATTATATATAGCTTTCATTATTATGTATGTCTCCTAACCAATTTCTTATTCCTACCATGACTCCTAATCGTGGAACGAATTTTGACCTATTGTTTTGAACTTTTATTCTAATGACTTAAATCAAGAAAAGTAGCAAATAATTAAATTTCCATATTCTGTTATATATATATATATATATATATAGATATAAAGCTTTGATTATGTATGGGATATTGGGATATCCCATTTGATCATGGCCGTCTGGGGGCGACACGCGCAGGCACGTGAATGTGCACGTGTCGTTCATGGACAGTTATGATTGAACGGGATATTCCGGAATATCCTGCATATGATCAGCCCTCTCTCTCTCTCTCTATATATATATATATATATATATATATAGATAGATAGATAGATGAGAATTTATTAATTTTTATATATCTTTTATTATTTAAATATTATGCCCATATCGAATATATTATAAAAGGATCGGCATTCTTCGTTCATCTCTTTGGACTTGCAAGTTCTTTGGCATTGGGCCCTTGGCTTTGCCAGAATTAGCAATACAGATCCTTTACAACGTAGGTTACGACCAAGAAACTAGCTACCTAGACGCTATTAGTATGGCTGATTGTTCATTTTATTCATGCATATAATTAGAAATTGCATATGAAACCCAAGGGGTATGGACCAGGAAGGACATATGACAGGAGCAGTTAGCTATTTCTTGTCGAAGGAAATTGGGGCCTTTTTTGGACAGTTGACTGGCGATGTTCTCTACACAAGTGCTGAAGTGAGGGAGAACATAAGTAGGTGTAAGAGCCTTGTTTGGATAAGGAATTTTTAGATGGGAGTAGTTTTTAAAATGAATTTTGTGAAATTCTTAAACCAAATTTCTGGTTTGGTCAACGTAGAAACTAATCACGTATTTCATTAAAAAACATCATTCTAAACAATTTTGTAGAAGAAAGTTTTTTAAAAATTTGTCATTTAACAATTTTTTATGAAACATTTTGTAAAAAAGAAACAGAGAATATAAATGGCCATAGAAGGAGGCTATTGCCACTACATAAAGTACTTTAAGCTTACACTTAATTTACACATTTTAAGGTTTTATGAAAATATATGAAAGGTTTTTATAAATATTAGTCGCGTTGTCTACTTAAAAACATCATTTTGAACAACTTTGTAAAAGAAATTTTTTTGAAAATCTATCGTGTAAGTGGATTGTTTAACCATTTATAATTTTTGCTTCATTTTTACAAAATGTTACATGAAAAATGACAAAAAATTGTACTTAAATGACAAATTTCAGAAAAACTTTCTTCTACAAAGTTGTTCGGAATGATGTTTTCTAACGGACTTTGTAACTAGTTTTCATATAAGCCTTTTATATTATTCATAAAACCTTGAAAAGTGTAAACTTAGTGGGAGGCTTGGAGTACTTTATGTGGTGGCAATAATAGCTTGGCCCATGGTAATAAAGTCTACTTAAACGACAAATTTTAGGCAAATTTTTTTCTATGAAGTTGTTTAAAATGATGTTTTTTAATGGACAATGTGACTAGTTTTCATGAAAACTTTTCATATTTTACATAAAATCATAAAAATTGTAAACTAAGTAGGGGTGCAAAAGAATTTTTGTGGTGGCAATAGTCCACGTTTTTTAAAAATCCAAAGTTTTTCTAAATTCCTTATCCAAACACAGTAGTAGGGGGTGCATTGAAAATTAGGATAAATTACAAGAAACCCCCTAATGTTTAGTCATTTTTCATGTAACACTTGAAGAAAATTGGGCTGTAATGTGTTCTCTAAATAACTTGTAAATTTAGCAATTAATGCTGCCGTTAATTGTAATTCATGAAATTTACAATCGCCACATGACATTTTTTTAATCTAATTTCTTAAATAGCGATTAACGGTGGTGTTAATTGTTAAATTTGTAAGTTATCTGGAGCACATTGCATCTTAATTTTCTTTAAGGATTACGTGAAAAATGGCTAAACATTAAGAAGGTTTCTTGTAATTTACCCTTAAAATTTTTAATGAATCAAAACAATAACAAAGATTTCATTGCACTACTCAACTCCTATGTAGACATGGAATTCCCTTTTTAGTTTGATTCAATACTTTTCTTTATTACATTGGAAGGACTCAAGGGCTGGTGATCAATTCTTACTATTTTTAGTATCGGAAGAATTCAATTTGTAATGTTTGGGCCCATCATGGCCTTCATGCGTATAATTGAAATCCTGGGGGCCTTCTAATATTTCATAGCTGTAACTCAGTGAGCAAAGTAGCAAACCACCATGACATTGTAGTGCTCCTTGAAATCTTTCGAAGAAGTGCATAAATCCCATTTACTACGAGAAAATTGTACCCCCTGCCCCAACTCGATCTCTCCACCCCTTTTTTTTTTTTTTTTGGAATGAGTGTTTGGGGTTTGGGAGGGTTTTATTTATTTATTTATTTATTTTTAATACAATTGATTGAAATTATCTATGTCCCTAACTCCTCTTAATATCAACAAATGAGTATCAATACTTCTCCATAAACGTGAATCCGATATCACTTATTAAGTGAGACAAATATATGCTACTAGACTATCATGCCATATATTGGCAGTTTGGGTGATATTGGCAGTTTGGGAGGAGGTTAGCTAAGGAGATGTGTCTTATAAAGTTATGTCTGCTTTAGTGAAGGTAGCACATATAAGGAAGGGATTTTTGGCCATAACCCCCTAGTGTAAGAGTTCTTTTACAATAGACCTACAAATAAAAATACTTTTGTGACAACCCTTTTTCACCCTGTAGGGACAAAAATAACATTTTTGACACTCCAACCTTACTTTCTTTCTCTCACGTTTTTTCTCTATCCCAAGGTTATCACCAGCAGCACTTCCATCGGCAACCAAACTTCGACTACTTTCCGACGACTATTCAACCTCTGACGACCCTACCTCAACCTTCTCCATCTCCGGCGACTGAACCTTGTCGGGATTCGAGCCTCTCCTCTGTCTTCAAGCACTCTCTCTCACGTTGCTGCTACTGCTATATCGCCCACTTCTTCGTAGATCCTCACCATGGCTGGTGCTACATATTCCTTCATTCTTCTTCTTTGAAACTTGTGTTAGTTTGTATCAGATGAAAAATAGTATAATATAAAATATTATTTACAAGAATTGCAGAATTTATATAGAAAAGAGACACATTTTACTATTTTATGCAATTAAAATTTTATATAGAAAACACAAACAGTTTAGTATTTTTTTGTGCTATTAAAATTTCTACAGCAAATAGTAACAGTTTACTATTTTGGCTATAAAAAATAGCATTTCTCGTGCTACTAAAATTTCTAAAGCAAATAGTAATAGTTTACTATTTTGGTTATAAAAAATAGCATTTTTCGTGCTATTAAAATTTTTACAACAAATAGCAACAGTTTACTATTTTGGTTATTAAAAATAGCATTTCTCGTGCTACTAAAAAATTTACAACAAATAGTAACAATTTACTATTTATTGCTATAAAAAAAAGCATTTACAGTTACATGAACACAAACACAAGCAGCAGCCCCCTAAAAAATTATCATCACAACAAAAACACATTTGGTGGGGAAAATGAAAAAATAAAAATTAAAAAATAGAAGAAAGGGAGAAGATAGCCATGGTTGAACTTCGGCTAAATCTGGTGGGATAAAGGGAAAAAAAATGAAAAAAGAATAAGAAGACGAAGAAGAAACAGAGGACAACCATGGCTAGCTGGTAACAGATCTGGTGAAGGAGGGAGAAGAGAGAGAGAATTGAATGATAGGTGGTGGAAGTGGAGATGGTGGTGGCCCATCGGGGAAGAGGCGATGCTTGGTAGTCGTCGGAGAGATGTTGCTGGTGGGAACCATGGGAGAGTGGTAGCCATCATCGGAGAAAAGCTATCACTGGTGGGAGTTGTTGCCGGTGGAACCATGTGAGAGAGGGAGAGAGGATTGTCGAGTGTGAGATAATGCTTTCCGCCATAAATGAAGGGCGGGCTAAAACAGGAATTTCTAAAAAATGGTTTTCCTTATACTGAAAGAATCTCTAAAAAATAGGGTTATGGAGTTAAAAATTCTTACAGTGGGGTTATTGCTAAAAGCAATCCCCTATTATGGGAAATTTCCCTATAAAGAAATTTCACTTAATCACTATTCACTAGATGGCCTTCCTTTTACTCATTTCGGATGCATTGAATTCAATTGACTTTCTTAGGCTCTCTCTATGGCCTTTTACTCATTTCAGATGCAATTTTGCCGTTCTAGTTTTTGACTAACCAAAATAACCTCTTAGGCCTAGATACCAATTAGGTCTATCAAGTGTTAACTGATGTAAAGTGGATAGTAACTTCATCTATATTTTAAAAGATTATTTAGACCAAAGGTTTAAATATTCCCTTTGGTTAAGGGGGAAAAAAAAACCATAGTTTTAATTAATGGTTCACTATATATGCATCTTGCAATGTACGTACGTGTGTGTTAGACATAGGCTATGTTTAGTATGCCAGATTAAAAGGTCAGATAGGTTAAAACAGTTGAATGAAGAAGAAGTCTTTGGTTGCTTTATTTGAAATGGGGAAGATGATATTTTAGACATTTTTTTTTAATCTCTTTATTTCTTGCAAACAGGATAGTATCCCAAGAAAAAAATATATCACATCTCTTGTAGGTTTATTATGTCTCGCATATGAAGGATATAATCATTCTACGGATAGTAGATATATCTTTTTAAAAATAGCACCAAACACATGAAAATGATTTATCTTATCTAGTTTATCCGGCATACCAAGCATAGCATTATAGTCTAATGGGGAACAAAATTCAAGGTCTTTGATGGAGTTGCAAGTGGGAAAAAGGAGTAAAGGACGTATGAAATTGGACGCCAATTAACATAGTTGAACAAGATATGAAATAAACAGTCATTTTTATTTTAAGGTATGCCCGTTGCATCCCAGGTGATCTCAATCTCATCATTCATTTATCATTAAGTTAATTATACCTATTCCTTGCTGTTCAAATGATCGAAAAAATGGTGAAATTTACGTCATTTGATGCAAGCATACCTTATATAGTAAAATGATTGATGATATACCAACGAAGGTTCGCTTGTGTGGAAGGGGCTTTGGTCGCTTAAGCAAGGGGTCTCGGGTTCAAGTCCTTGTGGATACAGCAAACTTTCTTGGGAGAGGTCCCTGCTTTGGCACCTGACAATACCTTGGAGGATTAGTCCTGGGCGAAGCCTGGGGACATTTTGGGAAACCAAAAAAAAAAAAAAAAATGATTGATGATATAAAAACCATGACACTAACATTAAGTTATGCCGATTAATGTTTATTTTATGAGGAAACCATGCACAAATCGATTTGAAGAGGCCATTGCCACAATTTAATTGAACTTATATTACTTGAATTTTAAAACCATGGCTAACATTAATCTCGGAATACCAACGTCTCAAGAAAAAAGGAATTATTAATTCTATGGTTAGTATCCAACTCTCTGTTAGCCCGTATCATGGTCTCAACATGCATGGGACATCTCCCAATTAAGTTTGGATTTCGACTAAGGTAGCGTTTGGCACACCAGTTGGGAAGTCCAAAAGACATTTTTAGAGCTAAAAGCCCTTTTACATGTTTTAAAAACATTTGGTGGCCCATTCAAAATGCCTTTTAGGCAAAAGGATTTCTTTCAAAGAGAAGATTGGCAAAAGCTATTAGGAGTAGCTTTTCAAATTGGTGATTGCAAAAAAGACAAAAGAATCTTAAGCGATAATTCTAAAAATATTAACATTTATCACCTCCAAAATTTTTGATAAAAAATGACTTTCAAAATCTCTGTTCACCAAACATTAACTTCCTTTTTTTTTTTTTTTTTTTTTTCAAAAATGACATTTTGAACAAGTCTTTATGGGAAATGACTTTTTATTTCAAAAATGTATACCAACCGTAACCTAAGCATCCCAATTCTAATAGGATTAAATTTGGCCATAAATTAAGCAGAAATTTAGGGTTAATTTTGGCAATAAATTCATAAATACATTGGTATGAAAATGAAAAAAAAAATCTCAAACAATTTTGAAAAAGTAAGATTGCTAATTTGGTAAAATTTTAATTGGATAATTAAAAGTCAGCAAACTTTGGCTTACAAAGAGCATCTCCAAAGGAGATGCCAAATTCCACAACCTATAAAGCACGGACACGGACACAACGCGATGCAGACACCCCGATAAGGCAATTCTTAAAAAATCTTAAGACACGACATAGTGGGGATACGGCAATAAAAAATAATTTAATATATGTAATATATTAAGTGTAAATATACTACACTAAAAAAGGCCTTTTACAACATTGAAAAAATGTTGTTAAAGACTTTCGACAACATTTTCATATATATTGTGTCAGCCCCTGTTGTGGTTGATGTGGGACTTTTTACAACATTCATCAAATGCTGTTGAAAGGAAAGTTAAAACGTTGTTAATGTCATCTTACCACGTTGAACAAACGTTGTGTTAGAAGCATCTACAACATTTCCAGCAACGTTGTCTTAGATCGTACACATTAACAACATTTCACAAATGTTGTCGTAGATAGTTAGCTGACACACATCAACAACGTTTTTAAAATGTTGTCTTCTATAGACACATTAATAACATTTCAGAAATGTTGTCATAGATAGTTAACTGACACACATCAACAACATTTCCAAAATGTTGTCGTATATAGACACATTAACAACATTTTAGAAAATGTTGTCTTAGATACACACATCAACAACGTTTCCAAAATGTTGTCCTAGATTTTCGACAATTTTATGACAACATTTTGTAAACATTGTCTTTTCCCTTTTTTTTTTTTTTTTTTTTTGGTTTGTGCTTTCATTTATGGTTGTTTGTACCTATTCCTTGTTCATATAAAATAATGACCAAACACACCATTATTAAAAATGTAAAACCACAATTGATTTGATCCCAAACTTCAAATACCTAACAAATCAAATTCACCAAATAAAACCTAGTATTACATACAATACATTGCAAACAAAGTATGACTTCAAAAGTGTTATTAACATCAATTGTCATTACATTGAGGAAATAAATCAAGACAAGCAATCATAGATAAGATCAAGAGCATATGGAAAAGAATCAAGAGAGAGCATATCAAGGAGAAAGATTGGGAAGAAATCATAGAGAAAAGTCAAAAATGAATTTGATTTATTTCCTTTCTTATTTTATTCTAGTATTATTTGTTTCCATGTTAGTTATTCTTGTTCTCTATATAATCTCACCAATGGGTTGATTGTAATCATGCAATTATGAATGAAATCAGTTTTTCTATATGGTATCAGAGAGGTGATCCACCTGTGAGTGACTGTTCTCTTTTCGTCTTTCATTCCGCCGACGGGCGGCGTTTCTTGCCATTCATTAGAACGCCGTCCGTCGGGCCTTCACTTATAGTCCTTAGTTTTTTTCTCATTTCCTTTGAAATAGATTCATCCATTTTAGTGTCATTAATCCTCCTAAACCTTGTTATAATCACCCACAAAAATCTTGATTTTTTTTTTCCTCGATTAATTCTCCAACATTTGTATCGAATCTGCCCACGATGCCCAACATCAATACCACTACCCAACGCTATTTTATAAATGAAAAGAAACTCTTCATTTTGGGAATTTTGATCCAAGGTTGCAAACTCAAAAGAGTATTGACCTGGATTTTAGCCCACGATGACTTGGCCTTTGGTTCGTGGAGCTTTCTGTCTTCCCACATTGTTAAAGTCTCAAAAGGAGATCAAGAGCATATGGAAAAGAATCAAGAGATAGCATATCAAGGACTTGGCCTAGACTTCAGCTCATGGCACCAGGACTTTGGTCCATAGAGCCTCTATTAGGTTTACGAAGCCTCATTGTTTCTTGTTACCATTGACCCAACGAGGTCAGTTCTAGTTGGGGGTTATTAGATGAAATTGCATTAATGGTAGTATAGTTTTCATGATCGATTCGGCATCAAACTCAAGAAGATTTTATTTAAAATCTTCACAAGTTTGAGGGGGAGTATTGAGGAAATAAATCAAGACACGTAATCATAGATAAGATCAAGAGCATATGGAAAAGAATCAAGAGAGAGCATATCAAGGAGAAAGATTGGGAAGAAATCATAGAGAAAAGTCAAAAATGAATTTGATTTATTTCCTTTCTTATTTTATTCTAGTATTATTTGTTTCCATGTTAGTTATTCTTGTTCTCTATATAATCTCACCAATGGGTTGATTGTAATCATGCAATTATGAATGAAAATCAGTTTTTCTATATGGTATCAGAGCGGGTTGGTCAGACCTAGGTTTTTCTTCAAAAACTTCCACGCTTCCGGCGGGCGGCGCTCTGTCGCCTGTCCGGTTTAAAATTTTGTTTCATTTTCTCTCTCTAGTATTTCACCCAAAAAATTAAAAAAAAAAACCCTTCATTCCTTCATCAAATAACTGAGTTGCCTTGTTATATTCAAATGTCTACAATGTTCCTCTGTGTTATCAATTTTTTGCTTGTGCAAAAGTTCAATCGGGTTTCAAAACCTTGGACTAATGGTTCGTTCGAAGGAAGAAGAAGAACAAGAAAAAGAAGACTTGAGGACTTTGGAAAGCCCAAGTTTGGTCCATTGAGGCATGTCGTGGCACAAAGAAGCCCTGGCCCGTAGAGACCCTCCTTTTTAGCCTATGAGGCTTATCTTCGTTCTCAATTTCCATTCAAACGATATTCGCTAGTAGAATTTAATGGTGGAAGGACACCCAGAAAAACATGCAAATGAGCAACAAGGCAAGGATTTAATGGCAAATCCATGAAGATTTTTTGCAAAAAAAATCCCCATGAATTTGAGGGGGAATGTAAGAGAATAGAAGTAGAATCATTGCAATAATATAATTGAGATATGTTGAATCATTATAATAATGTAATTGAGATACGTATCTCAATCCCAATCTTTGAGATTGGGTTGGTGTGATTTGATTAGGAGGATGAATATTTGATTAATCTTAGGTAATCTCCTTTCCATATTTAGTCCATGTTTAGACTTCTATTTAAACCATTGTAATCAGCCAATTCCATTATCAATGAGAATTTAGTTTTTCTATAATTACAAGTCATTAAGTGTCAACACATTGCAAACAAAGTGTGACTGCAAAAGTGTCAAGCAAATTCTAAAATGATAACCAAACACATCTTTTAATTGTCATTACATTTCATATATTAACATCATCCTATAACATTACATACAAAATTGGTGGTGAAAACTAAAAAAAAAAAGAGGCCAAAAAGAAAAAAATAGAGAAGTTAGGAGCATGCATCCACCACACAAAAAACTGGTAAGTCATCAATCATCTACTTCTGCAAAACATTGTAAACAAAGTGTGACTTCAAAAGTCAGCCAACAGTTATTATGATATACTAACAAAAGACTTAGAAGTATTACCAACACTACAATAGCCTAATAGATTTGGTAGGCCAAGCAGTTGTACTCCCTACAGCTTGCTCAAGCGTGGACATTTTTTGTGAATAACGGTACAAGGGCAATGTTGGATTTGTTACGTGGTCTATCCAAACCTTCCAACAATCTAACCCGAGAAGAACATGATGAACTTTTGCATAAGGATCAGTTGATGCAACTTTTCCTTCTACAACTATTTCTTCAATGTCGAATGAACACCAATTTAAGAGTTAGCATCTCGCATTTTCAAGGTTAGTTGCACCATGTATACCACTGCCTCTCTCATTCCAAGATTAGCTGCATCATGTGTACCATTGCTTTGTTACGATTGTTATTATTCAATGAATTATTAGTTACATTAGGAAATATGTAGAATGAGATGGAAGTATAGTCTAACACATCTGACAATAGCACACTAACCAAAAATACATAATTAAGAAAGAAGAATCAGCAAAAACCATTATTTTAGACTTATTATTAGGGTGATTGAAGTCCCATTATTTTGCACCTACTAGTATTTTAGACTTATTATTAGACCAAGAACATAGCAATAGAATAAGAAAATAAAAAATTAAAAGCTTAAGTGTGATAGCAGCTTAAGCATGGCATCAGTTAAAGGCACCAAACCCCAACCCCATTAATAGAGCAATATTGAAAGTCCAAAAATAATCACTAATGCAATCATATACTGGGGTTAATCAAGTTCAACTCAAAAAATGCTTATCCTGCCTATTTGGGTGGCTATAATGCATATGCACACCCACCCAAACACACGAGATAGGCCAACACACTGATTAAATGAAGACATCACTCACACCCACTCACCCACACACCAACAGTAGAATCCTTTCAAGAACAAAAAGAAAATCAACATTTAATACCTCATTTGTCTTCCCCTTTCCCAACAGCCACAAACATAGATATATACCAAAACTTTTGGCTAAAAGGGCAAACTATTGGCTAAAAGGCACACAGAAATGCACAAAAAGTGGAGTGGGTTAATTGAAAATGTACATGAGAAATTGCCCACTACAAATGACTTGGCACTAACCACACAATAAAAAATGAAGGCCACCACTTGCTTGAAGGTACCTACTGCATTACTAGAAAAGATTCATAAGAATTGAGATGCTAAAGATTTGAATATGGAAAAGAGAAGTAAAACCACTATGATATTAAGAGTAGCACATAGAAATGCACAAAACTGATGTTGTTAAAGTGAAACACACATAATATAAAACCACTTGTGCTGTATGTTATAGTGAAACACACATAATATAAGATTTTATGCATTTTTGTGTGAAGTGTTTAAGCACTCGTGTATGAAACCTCACAGTACAGGGGAAAGGGATTATGCATCAAATCAAGCAGAAATAATTAATTGCTATGAAGAAAAAAAAAACAAAAAAGAAAGGAAAAAAAAAAAGTCAGGAGTGAGAAGATCAGGAGGCACCATGGATGCTTTCCTATTCTCTCTCTCTCTCTCTCTCTTTTTTTTTTTTTTTTTTTTTTTTTTTTTTTTTCCGGTTAAGAGGAGGCTCTCCTATTCAGGGGGAGAGAGTGAAGGATAAGAGTTGTGAAGTTTGAGAGAATCCAACAGTTTTGTTCCTGCTTGAGCTTTAATAGAGGGAGGTCAATTTACAGCTGTTTTGCTCATAAGATGAGTCTAATGCCAGTTAAGTTGTTTTCATTTGAAATTACTGAAACACCATAACAGCATTTATTAAAATTAACATCCTAAGTTTTGTTGAGAATGGAATTTTAGGAAGCAAACTTTGAGCAGGCTTCACTTTCTTCCCTTCATTTGTGATAGTACAAGTTACTAAGAGATAACAATTCAATCATAACTCAGTTAGTCAGCATTAGTCAAATGAATGAGATTCATAATGGATTCCAATATTGTAAGTTGCCTAATATTTCAATTGAAAATACAAGCAGTAGTGTGGATGGAAGCTTTTCTCAAAAATAATAATCATGTGGCATGTTAATGTGGCAACTGGCAAGTAAAAACTAATCAAGGTTTAACTCCGTTCAGTTCTACAACCTGAAACATGACCACACCTACTGATGAAACTAGTATTTGATCAGGTTTCAAGTGGACTCAAAGAAATCAAAAGCAACAAAGGTTTTCAAGTCTTGTGTCAACTAAGAAGGGTTTTAGAAGACGTCAATAAATAGCATTGGCTCAATTTTAAAGAAGGGTAGCCCTAAATCTACTCCACTTTTTGCTTCATACATTCCAAACTGTGGGATCATAAGACTTAAATGAAAATGAAGGATGGAAAAGGCATAGCAAGACTACGAGTGTAAATTGAGTTATCCATTCAAGAAACCTCAACAAATAGCAAAGGCTGTATTGAGTTTCTTTGTTTTAGTGAATGACACAAAACAAGTTATGAAGGTCACTCAACCAATATCTTTCTTGTCGAGTTGAGATTCCAAGCTCAGTATATAGGCCCTTCCTATTAAGTGGGACTTTTGGGAACAAGCCAATGGCAAACTATGATGAATTCTAAATAATGATAAGCTCTAATTGTATGATTGTATTGCAAGAGCATCCAATATTCAAAAATCAAAATTAGCAAAACAAGTACAGTATGAAATAGTAAATCAAAACCAAAAAGGTAATCATTGAGAAGTAATCCTAGATGTTGTGTAGCCAGCCTAATACGACATTGGCACACTATTGCCCAAACTTGAGAAATAGTCTAGGATAATGGCATTACAAGTAAGCTACACTTGGTAAAAGTTTATTATAAGATTTTATGTATTAGAATCAATTCAAAATCCACACTTGTTATAGAAAGGGCACATGGAAAGAAGAAACAGATACAATTTTCCATTTTTTTAAAGGAAGATTGAAAGAAATGGAAATTTTAATACTAAATTTTAATACTTCTTGGTGCCCATTTTTCTACATTTATTTTTTGTTTTTTTTGGGTTGCAAAAATGCATAAAATCTTATATTATATGTGTTTCACTATAATATACGGCGCAAGTAGAGTAACAAGAATAATGCCAAAATAACTATTATCAGACCAATTATTGGTATGATAGTCTAGTGATAATATCCTCATTTGTTGTGTAACTTATGTCAAGTTCAAACGTTGTGAAGGACCATTAATACCCATTAATTGTTATTAGGAGGGTTTTGTCTTATAATCAACCATCATCAACCATCATCAACTTATAATTCCAGGATTACACAACATGAACCAAAAACTCCACAAACCAAACTAAGGCAAAGACTCCACAACATAAGATAAGTCTAAATTCCAACATATGCATAAGTCTGAATTTTTGTAGGATAAACTATTCAATTACGTACTAATAAGTAGAATAGATGATGCACTTAATAAACCTAGAACCACACAATGAATTATGAAGAGAACAATGAGTATACTCTTTTCCCAAC
This sequence comes from Liquidambar formosana, assembly GCA_039720395.1. Classification (NCBI taxonomy): domain Eukaryota; kingdom Viridiplantae; phylum Streptophyta; class Magnoliopsida; order Saxifragales; family Altingiaceae; genus Liquidambar; species Liquidambar formosana. The sequence goes on from CM077822.1 coordinate 30,167,416, forward strand.
ATAACAAATTTATATGAAAATACAATTAACCTATTAAAGTTTGTACTTGAGGAGTATTTGCTGGAGATTGCATCATGTTATCATAATTTGTAGAACCTCTATTTAAACCTTGTTTCATAAAAAACAAATGTAAATGTAGACTAGGTGTTGCATTTGGAAAGGATTAAACCCATCACTTGCAAGACCAAATCTCAGATTTCGAGGATCTGATGCGAAACAAGGCCACTTGTTATTGATTGTACTCCATGCCAACGAATCAACTGGGTGTCGCATCTTGTTATCTTGACTTTGGTGAGTGGAATGCCATGTTAATTGCTCTGCCTTCTCAGGTGACCCAAACATCCTCCGAAGTCTTGGGATTATTGGAAAATAATGCAACACCTTTGCAGGAACTCCATCATGAACCTTTCTAGTACGTTGGTTGACTTTCCATCGCAAGGACCCACATTTTGGACATGAATCCATATGCTCAAACTCTTTCCTAAATAAACAACAGTCATTGACACAAGCATGAATCTTCTCGTACCTCAAATCGAATGTCTTAAGAAATTTTTTTGTCGAATACAAAGAATCAGGAAGAGTGTTATCCTGTGGTAGCATATCACGAATAATCTCAAGAAGTTCATTAAAACTCTTCTCAGATAGACCATTTACCGCTTTATGCTTGAATAAAGTAATAGTTGCTGACATTTTTGTATACTTTTTACAACCTGGATATAAAAGAGTTTCAGCATCTTCCACTAAATTTGCAAAATCAGCTTCTTATCCTTCGTGTGGGAGTTCTACTACATTATCATCTTGAAAATACACATCCTTGTACATCTAATATGACTCTAACATTTCAACTCTATCACATTATACAGATGCACTCCGATGTTCCCCATGAAGGACTCAGGTAGTGTATGTACGATCCATCCCTCTCATGACCAAGTGATCGAACACTATATCACAATGTTCGTGCCGTAGGTTTCCACAATTTCTACAGGGGCATACGATCATATTTGAATTCCCACCATTCTTCTTAGCCATATCAACAAATTTACGTACTGCTATTCTATACTCCTCTGTCTTTCTACAAGTCAAAACTCCAAATTTAACTAATCTAACTAACATAGGTGTACAATATATTATCATTTAGCTACAAATCACAGTGCTTAAGGATAGAAACCTTAGAAGCCGCACCCATTCTTTATCCATCTTGAGCAATTTACTTGACAAAACCTCCACTTGACTCTAGAAAAATTCTTACCTAATCCATTTATTGATTGATAAGGAAAAAGAAAAGGTTAAGTGATCAAGTCTATAATATACTACCATATACCATAGTGTAGGATATAGGTGAAGAAACCAAAAACAACAATATACATACAATAAATAGAGGTGAATAAAAAAGCACAACAATATCATCATTTCAAAGGAGCAGTTAGATACATTTCAAAGGGGCACTTAATTACGATGATTCCAAGTATTTAACGAAAGATTGATAATTACTAGCTCGTATGAAATATTCATGATCTCTCTGTCGAAAATATTTAGTGGTTAAAGAAAGATGAAGTTGAACACAACAATGCAGGATGTCATGTTTTTAATTAGGAACTTAAGTTATTCTTCCAAATTCAACATTATTAATAATATCAACTCAATAACATTATTAACTCACCCCCCACTGTTGTTCTATGCAAAGTATTTAATTTCTAAGTCTTTTTTTTGTTTAATCCGCAAAAAGTGAATTTTATTAAATGGAAATAGGAGAACAAGAAGTAGAGACCCAAACAATAATAGCATCACACCCCACCAAACACACCGACCAGCAAGACTACATTAGAAAACAATAGAAGCCCCAAACCTGCAACATATATGGCTACTCAAGATAAAACAAAACCCTACACCCGACTGAAGCAAACAACTCCCTAAACCTAAAGATGCTCCCTAAGCATTCGCACACAAAAAACCAATGATACTATCTAAAAACTAAGTGCAAGTTTGGTCAATCTGGACAATAAGAACTATACATGAATGCATTAGAAATCCATACATTTCAGGTAAAATCCATGGGCTATGTATGCACCAGTTACATAGTCAAACTACAATAAGATAATAATCTATAGGCTATGAAAACAGTAGCAAAAAAATAATCCATAGGCTATGAAAACAAGTAAGTGTTGTTCAATAAGTGGCAACTGAATTTTGATAAAAATTAAAAGTTCGAGTCTTAACAGTAACACCTCAAAACAACCTAAACAATTTTTTAGCTATATATATATATATGCAAGTGCAAGGGAACCACTGTAAAAGTTATGGAGTCAGGTTTTGGTCATCTAAGGGGCTAGCCCACCATCCAATGGTTAGATGGGAACATCTTTCAAATCAAAACCAAAATCAGATGATGGTAAACTTCCAGTTGGTCTATATATGAAACATGAAAAATGAGCCTAAGCCAACAATTGCAAACATAATTACCAACCTGAGTAGTTCTACAGGGCAAAGGCACTTCTAAGCAGTTACGGAGGCCATTGACCCTACAAAAAAGAAGACGCTAGATCAAAAATAGAAAAAAAGAAATAAATGCAGTAAGCAAAAACTGTAGAGAAGGTAGAAAAAGATTCAAGTAAGTTAAAAACCATTTACCTTCTACTAATGGTTTTTTGATGATATTGGTCATCCTTGACTAGTCCTTGACCACTGTACTTAATTTCATCTGTATTGAGTATAACCTGTACCATTATAACCGTAATTATAGCTTTTACATAATCACCTTACCTACTTGAACCGTGATATATTAGAATGTTTTGGAAGAGTTGCATTGAAAATTATAATTACTCAAGTTGAGGAAAAAAATGGAGAGCAATAAACACAGGAAGTCATTATGGCCTCTGTAAAAAAAAAAAGAAAAAAAAAAGAAAAAGAAAAAAAAAGTTATATTTTAGCTAACTTATTAATTTTTTTCCCTAGAGAAGAAGATAAGGCTTGATGCTGATATACAAGCCCTTTTTTTCATATTTATTCTGAGAATGTAAATAAATTTAAAATTTTTTCACTAATGTATTTTACCAAATTTTACTGCACATTACAAATCCTTATTCAACCTATTTCGGGTTAGATATGCAAATCCCCGGTCACCATCTTAATCTACCTATAGCATAGCTTCTATAAACTCATAGGTTTTGTTTATACTTCCACCCTCAACCCATATTTCTTCTACAAGTCCTCCTTCTCGTTTGCTTGTCTTGCTTTGTTGCTGCTTGTTTTCCAAAGTACAAACCTATGTAAAGATTTATCTGAAAGTTTTTATCAATGAATAAAATTTATTGCTATTTGCTGTTGGTTTTGAGTTTTCCCTCAAGCCCAAAGAAGGTGTGATGCCTTCCTCACACTAGGAGTGATTCGCAAGACCATACAAGTGTGATGCTAGTAGTTTTCTCTATTTTCCTCTTCTTTGTCAAATTATCTCCTGATTTCCTTATTTCTGTGTGATTTTATAAGAATCACTATTAACCTCTTTTTTGGTTCAAAGGTCAGCCCAACGGACACTTGGGCTACATAATGGGGGGTATCCCATCTCCCTTTGCATAAAACCTTCCACACTACACACACACATAGAAGAAGTTGAAACCACAACTTCCCTTAAACCCTTAAAGGGTGAGACGTGCCATCTAGGCTATTATATGCTAATATGTTGTGGTTTCAACATTATATTAGTACAACATTATATCAAATCCCATAAGATAAGTCCCTTCAAAAAGTAGGATCAAGACTCTAACCCCACGACCCTCAATCACCCCTTTTGGAGATGGACAGAGGAACGGTCTAGGCTCTAAGACACAAATACTTTGATTTACTCTAAATGGATTGAAGTGGGTTTTTAGACTAGAGGACTATTTGACTCTTAGAACTTCATAAAATTTCTATGCCTTTCTTTCCTTTTTTCTTCTTTATTCTTTCGAGAGATATTTTGAATAAAAAGTTTAAAGAAAATGATAATTATCATCATAAATGAGAGTGAAAAATCAATATAGAGACATTTTTATGAAGTTCTAAAATTAATCCTATAATCGTTAATACTGGAAAGAATGCCATTTGTTAACACTACAGTGGGAAGAATGCCAAAAAAAAAAAAGAAAAAAAAAAAAGAAATTTGTAGAATAATGATTTGAAGTTCTAAAATTAATCCTATAATCAATATAGTACGTGGAATGGGAATGGGAATGGGAACTTGAACACCGCTTACCCTGAAATGCAGTGCAATGGGGGTAGGCTTAACAGGTGCTACACAAACCATAGTTGTAGATTTTTATATCCTATCACTCTACTAGGTTTCTAATTCATTAGTTTTTGCTATCACCTTATGAAAAAGGAAAAGACACTTATATTAAATAGACTCACTTTCATGAAAACCTTCAAAACTATTAAAAGACTACCTTGAAAACCTAGTTAACAAGAATTGCATCTTCAGTGCAACAATCCATAAATCAACACAAGTTCAAAAACCCTTAGACACAAATGACAGATAAAAAAGGGTTTATCAAGTGGTTAGAATAAATTATTAATCATAACAATGAATTATAAAGCACTGCCACAAGATGCTATTCAAGCTTTCACAATAGTTTAGTTTAGCAAAAGGAGATTTACTACTCTTAACATTTAAAATTGCGTATACCACTCTTGTATATATGTCTCACGTACATGGGCTTTGCCCTTTTGTTACTAATACAAAATTACCTTCAATAAAAAAAAAAATCATTTAAAATTGAATTCATACAAGAATATTTAGACAAAATTTGCTTAAAATCACTAGTCACTTAGGATGAGTCAGAAAAAATTGAAAAGGAAAATGTTAAACATAGATGTACCTTCTATGTTGAACTTAAGACTAGTTCCTTGGTGGAGGGATGGGTTCTGAGGATATAAATGAGCACCAACTGAAATCTGAAGAAATCTAATATTCAATTAATCTTAAAGTGCAAATAGAACAACAAAAGTGCATTTAAGAATTACAATACAAGGTGAATGATAGAAAGAAATAAAGTAAATCGCAGGGGGTGAGATGTGTGATACACAATTGTATCACAAAGTTAAATCTCAACATAAATCTTCAACAAAAGTTAAATCTCAGGTGGTGGGGGTGAGATGTGTGGTTCAAACTGTCTCACAAAGGCTCAAATCACTTCAAGACAGAAGTGTTTCAAGACTGTAAAATTATGACTGTCAGACAAATCCTAGGTCGGCACATCTAGTGGCAGTCTCACACCACCATAAATGAGTCCCACATTTGGTTATAATGAAAAAGGAAGTATTTTTTCTCTTGGAAATAAAAATAAATTTAAATTGGAAAGGGAAACAGTAGCTAGATATAAGTGACCAGAGTATATCAGTATATGTAATGCAAAAGTTCTAAAATCTCCTCAATTAATAAATCTAAACAAGTATAGGCACATAAGCATGAAAACAAAAGATGCAATACCTAAAAACTTCCCCTCTCTAAATTAAGCCTTTGTTACAGTTTTTTCCATAAGATTTTTCATTAGCCTTTTTTGTAGGATTTACCTGATCTCTAAATCCCTTGTTTGGATTTCGAAAAAAAGAGAGTAGAGAAGACAGGAAAATGATAAAGAAAAATGCTTAGGAAAAGAAACCATATTCCAAGCAAACTGAAGCATTTTCTTTGGTTTCCATCCTTGTTTTCCGAGATCCAAACTGAACATAAAGCAACCCCCCAATGCTAAAGGCAAGTAGCTCACTGCATGCTGGTATATACAGAGATGGATATGGAGAAAGAGAGTTCTAGAGAGAAAAATGTGTTCCGTGCAGGTGTATGTAGCCTAAGGGATTGCTCCTTAATTTACGAGCATCGCCTCTCTCAGTGGTGGTCAGATGGGTCTCCCAAAACCACCACTCGCCGGCCACTTGTCAACCACTCCACACCGTCGTTACAATCTCCCCTTATCTTTATCTTTTCAATGGAAAAATAAGAAAATCAGAAAAATTACAGAACACAGCAGGTCCAAATCAGATGAAAAATCAGAAAAATCAGAAAAATTACAGAACACAGTAGGTTATAATTCCTAAAATCGTATAAGAAATAATGGAAAAACCCTCTAAAATCGTGAAAGGAATAATAGAAAAAAACCCCTAAAATCATGTAAGGAATAATGGAAAAAAACCCTAAACTTATAGTATTTTTCAAGATTAAGGAGAGAATAAACCTAGGGTTTAGTCTGCGAGTTCAACAGAGTTCACATTTGGAGTAACTTGGAGATGGACTCGATCTGCAGATGGCCGGAGAGAGAAAGAGAGCAAAAGAGGAGATGAAATAGAGATTGTGTGAGTGTGTGGGAGAAATTTACCTGCCAATAGCTATAGAGAGGGTGAGACGTACCTCACAATGAGCACCGACGAGGGCTAGCGACGACGAAGAGTGCTGACGACAATCGGGGAGTGGATCTAATAGTGGCTGGATCGGTGAGTGGTTGTTAGAGAAAGAGAGAGAGAGGAGGGAGAAGGGGGGTATGGCAATGAAAGAACAAATAAAATAAAAGGTAGAAGCACTTAGCACGGGAACACCAAAAAAAATAGAAAAGAAGGCCCGCTCAGTTTTATCCCTTGGTATTATTATTATTATTATTATTATTATTATTGAAAGCCCCATTTCCAACAGCATTTCTGGAAATGTGGTGGAAAATAACAACGTTTAAGGGCACGTTGTCATTGTGGTTTTCTACCACATTCATAGCCAAGCGTGGTTAAATGTGTACATACAAGGCACATTAACAACATTTTCTAAATAAATGTTATTGAAAATACCCTTTAACAACATTTTGCCAAAAATGTCGTTAATGTAATGTTGTGAAAGCCCTATATTCTTGTAGTTATATATATATATATATATATAGGATGATGATCAGGTAAGCACGTGCTGATATAACTTATATCAAAACCTGCATTGGGAGTTGTACCTTGTGCATTAGTGAGATGTGAGGTGCATTGAATCAATGCAAGGGGTACAACCCCCAATGCATAGTGCTGATATAACTTACATTAGCACGTGCTGATGGGATCACCTCTGTATATATATATATATATATATATATATATAGCTTTATTATTCAAATAAAAGAAGCATGTAAAATTTATAGAGTTACAAAAATGAAAAATCTTAGAAACAAGTAAGACATGTATAGGTTATAATGACTTAATGAGATTTACGAATGATCAACATTCATACCAATAGCCTTGTGGCCTAGTGGTACTTCTGGCCCTATGTGGGGGAAGGTCCTAAGTTTGAGTCATAAGTTTGCCATTTGTTGGTGTAATAAATTTCTTATCCATGTTACCCAAAAAATTAAAATTTTTTTTTTGATATTCATCTGGCCCCCCCTCTCTCTCTCTCTCTCTCTCTCTCTATGTGTTTTTGGTTGAGGGCATTAGAGATTTAGTGGTTTAGGGCACAAAGAGTAAAAGTCCTTTTAGAACTAAGTTTTAGCTTTTGCAAAAGCCCCCCCTTAATGGTCTATAATAACTAAATTCATCCATTTTAAAACAATTTAAAATTTCATTTTTTACCCCACTGTGTCCTAAAAGTGTCCACCGAGACGTGTCCTGGAAATATCCAAGATGTGTCCGATATTAATTAATTTTTTTTTATTTGATGGACATGTACGGGCGGTGTACGACACGTGTTGGAGGCGTGTCCATGTCCGACACTTGTCGGATACAACCACGACACTCTTGGAGGAGGAGTGTCCATGTTTCATAGTCCACAACGTAAGAAACAGCTATAAAAGGCATTGCTAAACTTCAAATTTATTTCCAACTGGAGTGCGTTACGTTTAGGCCTTTTACTGAGTTGGAATTGAAGTTTATCTCTTGATGTCAAATTTGATATCATTCATAGTAATATGCCTTTTTATTTTTTTGATTATTTTATTCCAAATTTAACCATTTTAAGGTTTGATTCCTTTATTTTTACATTTGATATATTGGGTCGAGTAATTTGTTTTGAGTAAATCTTCAAAGTTATCATACCAGGTGGAGTGACCAATTTTAAGTAAACTTTCGAATTACCACATAGGCTTTCATTTTGTAATTGAAATAAAAAAAATTTAACATCTCTA